>CM050432.1:25609439-26209439 GCA_027564155.1 Gymnocypris eckloni scoliostomus | reverse complement strand
CTTTTAACGTATTCTGCTACGTCTTGCTGCATGCCAGGCCAGTATGCCACTTGCTTGAGGTGGCCTTGACACCATGGTGTCCTGCGCATGGTGCATCGTGCGTGTGTCAGCATAATCTCCCTTTGGCCGTGAGGTACTACGAGCTTTGGCGCAGTGAGTGGCTCAGGGACATATGTGAGAACACCGTCTCGAAGATGCAGCATGAGCTTGATAGAGTGGAGCGTGCGGAGATTGGAGGACGTGTTTAGGTGTAAATGGGATGTTTTAATTGGTCGGACATGTGAGCTGCCATGGTTCGTTGTGACGAATCTGCATTTTGGAGGGTGAGGAGATCGTCAGTAGTGAACTGAGGTGATATGGCAATGTCGGAGGAGGCGGGGGTGTGCGCGCCAGTGGCGTGCTGGCGGCGGGTTACTGCTGCCACCGAAGGGTTGGGTGGGAGGGCATGAATTGTCCAGGACTCTCCATGTAATGCACCTGCTTTGGCGAGGGCATCAGTTTGATCATTTGAGGGGCTTTGGGCCCCGATGGTCACCTGTGTAGGTGATTCTGTCGCAGGCTGTGTTGAGACAGCGTAGACAGCGAGGTGAGTGTCATCCGTTAGTTCTGAACGGCAGACGCTTTCTCTGGACACAGGCAGAATTGAGGTGATGGCAATGATTTCATGAGGTTTTGTGAATGTTATGGTGTCATTGCATTCGTCTGACGTTAGTTGGGCTGGTATGGGGCCTATGAAAGGTACCGTTAGTTCAAAGTCATGGAATGCTTGGTTGATGAGCCAACCCAGGTGACTGGCTTTGGGAACGTGGATGTCTTGGGCCATACAGTTGTTGTTAACAACACATACACAGCACAGGATGACACTTCAATGAAAGGTGTGGCTTCCAGGGTCAGTCTGAGTATTAGGCAGGTCCTGGAAGGTTGGAAGAAGCTTAGCGTACTGTTGAGAGTTTGGCCAGGTCGCATGTTGAGGCGGATGCTGACACTCTTGCTGTAGGCAGGTATTGTGGCTTCTTGCTCCGTTATCATAGCGTATGCGTCTGGCATGGTTTGACCAGATTGGAGGTTGACTGGAGGTGTCCAAATCTTTAGGTGCTTGAAGTCTATTAGAGGTTCGAAGCGATTAAGCAGATCTTTCCCAATGAGGAGTGGATACGTGTTGAGTGTTGACACGTATACTGGATGGACGAGGTCCATGGGTCCCACTGTTAGATGAATTGGGGCCACAAGTTTTAGTTGTAGGCCCGTATGGTGTAGGCCCTTTAGATATTTAGTTTGCACCTTTGGAGCTTGAGGGTTCCGTTAGTCCTCTTCGTTCTTTCTTGGACTTCTTTGAGAAGTTCTGTAGACATTAGAGTGATGTCGGCTCCCGGATCGAGAAGGGCATCGACTCTGATGTGTCGTTCGATGATGATGGAGAGGTAAAACTTTCTTGCTATACCTTTTTCAATGAGCTCGCTTAGGAGTTGAGGAGCTGGAGTTTGGGAGGAAACGTTTAGGATATCAGAGCTGATCTGGTGTTCTTCGGAAGAGTGGCAGACGACTAAGACAGCACTTTCAGGAACTTGAGGGGTTTCAGGTGTTTGTTGGACGCTGCTGTGATCTGGACTATTGGGTGTTGAGTTGGTGTTTAACTCTGTTGCTGGGTTTTCAGGTGGGGTTTCGTGTCCATCTGAAGTTAGGGTGTTTACTGTACTCTGAGAGTCAGGTGAGGGAGTGCTGTTTTCAGTGGCTGACTTGGTCAGCTTGTCGCTGTCTTCTCGTCCGACTACTAGTCAGGCTGAATCTGGTTTCTTTTTCTTTTCCCACTTTCAATCCTTCTCTTTTCGTTGGAAGATCTCTTTCATCATCATTTCCATCAGCTTTTGTGAGTCGAAGTACGGTGGTGTCTTTTGTTCTTGTGTGGATTCAGTTTGAGCTCGGTCAGTTTGGAATCTTGGTGAATTCTTTCGTCGATTCCTTGGGCTGATTGCTCCAGGGTGAGTTTGTCGCTTTCCCTTGGAGTTTCCATTGAATTCCCATGAGCTTTTCTCCCTTGAGTTTCCAAACGAACTTGGCTGGTTCCACGATCTCTCCCATTGACTCTCATGAGGCCTTGCTTGGTCCCATGACTTATCCCAGTGTCGTACAGGTGAGCATTGACGTCCACGCGGTCCATCCCAGCGGTCATACCTCTGTTTAGGTTGGATGCCAGTCTCGTTCTCTGTTGGACGGGGGTGCATTCCACTCTCTGTGTGTCGGCTTAGCACTGTCTTGGCTTTGGTGCCCTTTATAGCCAGTCTGTGACTTTGAATGTTGAAGTCAAGAACTGCTGGGGTTTTGGCGCTCTTTTCTGAGGCCATCTTTTGTTTGCCGTAGGCTTTCTGCAAGTCTCACAACTGCTGAGTGTTCATTGTTCGTGGACATGCGAGAATGCCAAGATGGTGGCTTATGCCAGGATGAAGGTTCCTCATGAAGAGAGTTTTAAAGTTCAGTTCATCCTCCATGTCAGGTTCATTGTGAGTTCCAAAGTAGTCGACTGTAGTAAGCTTGAGGAGGTTTGTGACGTCCTTGTCTCGTCTCCAGGGCAGCCACTAAGCCTTGATCGGACTCAGGGTCGGCAAACTATTTAATGAGGGCTTTTTGAAGCAGTTGATAATCAGTCTTTGTGTTAGCAGGCTGCCGGTCAAGGAAGCTGAGCACTTCAGGACTGGATGTCGTTCGGAGTAAATAGAGTTTATCTTTGTCCGCAACGTTAGGTCGCATTTTCAGATGGAAATCAATATCTTGTAGATAAGCTTGGACATTTTGACTGTTTGGCACGCTGGGGTTGAATTTGCCAATGTTCCCGGCGAGCTTGTCGAGGTCTTTTAGGTCCAAGCCGTCCGATGATCTGCGTCTGGCTGCAGCAGATTCTTTTGGCTTTGTCATGAGGTAAAGTTCTTCAGAGGGCGCTGGTGAATGTTTTAACACCACCCCCTCTGTCTTTTGCTCACGTGTCAGTCCAGGAACAGGTGACCCGGTCCTGCTTGGCAGGGGTGCACGTCCTGTCCTTGGCGGCTCCTAGTGTAATTCATAAGCGTGCTTGAGTTCCTCTTGGAAACTTTCATACTCCTTTGAAGTAGTCGAGCTGTCGGGTTAGGCGGCTGATCTCTTTTCTTGACTCATTCAGGTGAGCTTCAAGGGCTTTGATTCTGCTGTTTTTGTCCCTGAAGTTAGTCTTTGCCTTCTCCAGTAGCTGCACGATCAGCGTAGTCCTCTTTGATTTGCTCCATTTCGTGGCTAGTGGTCTTGCTAATTCTTTGTGAATGTAGCTTTGACTTGGGTCTTGTCCCATAAGGCTTGTTATGTTGTCATCCAGCTGGTCCTGTGTCTGATGTTTGAGTGTCTCAGCAGCCTTATGGAGGAGGCTGCCTGTCGCAACACTTAGCCATGTTTCCAGATCTTCCCAGTGACCGACATGCTCTGTTTTGTGAGACATGTTTTGGCGGGGTGAGGGAGATCTCGAACCGAACTGACACTTGAATGGGAAACAAAACAAAACGGGTGTAAATGTGCAAAGTGTAGTTTATGCTAATGTTGAGTGTGCTTCTCTGCGACTGTGATCCTCTGGTGGGGTGCTTCTAATTTGTAGTCTCTGCGGATAAATTATTGAGCACACATAAAGGTAGCACAGCTGGGAAACAGAGAAAGGAAAGGACACCAACAGAATGAGTACACCGGGGTAATAATTGGATGCTTCACCTTTTCTTGTAAGAGAAAGTCTCCTTGTTTTCAAGGAAGGAGGTCAGTCTAATACGAAGGTGAAGGAGAATAACAATAACAAAATATCTCTTTTCTGGTAACCGATTTTCCTCTTGTCACCTTTTTTGTTGTTAAGTCTGATTTAGAAGGACGCTTCTAGTCAGAGGATTGTAAACGGGTTTTCTCTTTTGTAATTGGACTGTGATTGCTATTTCAAATTTTCTCCTGGATAGAGGAAAACCGTAGCAATGACCGTACCGGTCCCTTAATGGCTAAATTTACACCACAACGCTGGTTAGCGTGTCTCTCGTGCGTGCTTAAACATTTTGCCGATGCCTATCTTCTCGATGACCTGCTTTAACTTGGAGGGGTAGGATTTCACAATAGAGGAAGGTAGATAGCAAACAGTTTTGAACGTAGTTCTCAAGTTTCACAAATACCTGTTATATTGTGCAATTCTCTGCTCATGATCTTCTCATAGGCAAAATCTAAGTGAACAGTAGCAGTAGTCAAATTAGAAGATAGCAGCAGGGATGAAAGAGAAGAGGAGAGGAAAGTGAGGATTTGCTCCCAATGTCAGAACTAATAAAAAGGGTGGTAGCGTGGTGGCACTGTTTAGTGGAAACACTTAGGGGGTTGGTTTTGCTGTTTAACAGGATAAAACAAATTGACCTAAGTTTTGAGGAAACCTTAATTTCCCTTTTGGGGTTTTCTAATTAGAAGGCTAACGTCCTTATACCCTAAGCTTGGTAAGAAATGACATCACTTCACCAACCCAACACTAGGGGGAGCGCTATCTACTCTCAGGCCTAAGTAAAGGGGACCTTATTAAAATTTTGCTGAGTTAATCAGATCACCTAAGGAGATGAAGTAAGGACAAACAGGTAGTGAACAGACTGTAGTGAATGACTGAAAATATAATTAAAATTAGAACTTGTGGTTTCTAATTAAAATTTAATGATGTTATCATTAAAATTGATAGGATCGATTAGGATTAGAATTACAAGAGCAATTTACTATTGAGTTGATAAACCAATATTGTTGCAATATGTAAACTGGAAGTGTAATTAATTATTAAATGTAATTAGAATTTTTAAATTCGCAATTAATTATGAAATTAAATTACAGCTTCCAAATCACTAATTTTGGATCCTAGCATAACCTTTCACTAATGCCTCCGTGTCATTAACATCATCAAACCAAGTTAATCAGTTCCTGTGATTCCTTTACCTGTGAATGAAATCAAAATTTCTGGCCCTCTGGATAATGATTAAGATTTTAATGTTGTCAAATTATAAGAGCACTTATGATTAATCAGTGGCTAATGTTGCTACGTGGAAGCAGGAACTGAAATGATTTTATGAAATGAAATTAATTTCAAATGTGTAATTAATTATGACATTAACAATTTAAAATTCCTAACAATAGCAACTTATCCACTGATGTGTTTAAAATCAGGAGAGCTGTTATAAATGAATTAATCATACAGAATTATTTTCTAATAAACCACCAGCTATTAAACTGATACCCACTAAAAATAAAGACCTTAAACAAACGTGTGTTAAAACCACCTATGAGATTGCTAGCTACTGATGATTAGTTATAATCACACAGCCAGTTTATTAACGTTGCATTTGTTACAGTCCTTTTAACTGGGAGAAGAGATAGAGAGAGAGAGAAAGAAGACTCCTGAAAGGGGGAAAAGGAAAGAAATGCATTAGCAAGTCTCCGTATGAGTCACAGTTTAAAAATAACTGGGTCAGTTACTTACATTCCACACACACTGCATTCAACCCACATTCAAACTCTCTAAATGCTATGTGCTAATCGCTAGCCGTCAATGCTAATAGCCTTGCATTTGCTTCAATGCAAGCTCCTTTGCTTCAGTTAGCTTAGCGTTAATGCTATTTGTTTACAATAGCTCAAGATGGCGCTGTGACTAAGTCTGCACCAGCAAATGCCCCGGAAAGGGGTTTCTAATGACTTTCTGGTTGAGCTGGTCACTATGGTGACACACACCAGGAGGTGATTTATGCACAGCTTCAGTACATGTGCACACTTCAAAATCACAAAATCAACAAGCACTATTCAGATTATTGTCTTTTATAGCACTGACCCTTTCGCTCGTTTTAGGGTGAGATAAATTAATCTACGGATTTATTATTATACATTCCTGAACCCTATACTGATATTTGCCTGTTTAGAAAACCAGCACACATATGAAACGATTCGATCGATCACACACTCCCCTCAGACCGCATTTGGCCACTCCTTTTCTCTGAGCGCTGCGCGTCTTGATTTAACTCGTGTGAATCAAATAGTGGCCGATAATTATTAATTAGCTACTTTAATGTTCTCCAGCCGGGAGATTTATTAGCATAGATGAGTTTGGAAGTGGGACACGCACTAACAAATCATACCACAAAGGCCTTAAAGAGAGAAATGAGGAATACGCTCATTTGTCTCTCATGCGCTTTTTAGAGCGACTTTTTGTCTTAATAGACAAATATTAATTATTTACTGCAGTTCATTTCTCCTTAAAAACTCGCGTTGCACTGTCTTTCATTCAAATGCACCGTAAACAAGAATACAGTATCACAAACAATCCTAGTTTCTGTATTCACTCCATTTTTCCGGGTAAAAATGGAACAGTACACAAATTGACACTTATGGATGTTTTATTCATTTTCAAGTTAATCTAATGTCCGCTGGGTCCTCCACCATTTATCTGTAACAATTCTATGAAGCTATTATTTCAGCTCAGGGGAATAATTTATTAAAGATTCTATATTGCTTTGATTTAAAGTGATATTAATCTTTAACTTATGATTTATACTGTATTAACGATTCGTCCAGCGATCATTAACATCAGTATATCTTTATCAATTTCATTTCTCTTGCCTCGTGGCCAACTAGACAATGAAACGACATTAGCAATCTTCTTTCTCAGATTTGAGCTAGGTAACGTAAATCTGGACAAATAGTATGAACTTGAAAATCATCCACGAGACATCATTCTTTATCAATGAAACGAGGTTAATTTACTAACAGCTATTCTACGATACATGGACTAACTTAATAAAAACACCTAGACAAACACATAACATACACACACATTCATCACTCTATGGTTAACGTTAGGAGAAAATATTTTCTAGCACTCTTTTCTATCTCATAACTGTAAATATGAGAAGATCACAAACATAACTCTGCTATGTTTCTGCGTACAGATCGATTCACCAGTTTCAGTAAGAATAGAGACTCTGTTTGGTTACTTACGTTCATTCAGCAGGCCGAATCTCCCACGTGGTTCCTTGGTGTTTTCACGGAAATCTCCGATGCTTGAGTTTCGGAGGCCACGTGTTGCTGAGGTAATCTCCGGCTGCGTGACGTCACTGGGGCAGCCCGCAATTGGCGGCTTCTGGTTTCTTTGTTGAGATGGAACGCGCGGTTGGTCTGCTGGCTTTGAGGTGTTACGGCTTTTACGAAGTCTTGAATTCGCTTAGCTCGCTTTCTCAGCCCGATGTTAAGGCAAGGGTCCAGCGCGACCGAAGCTTCCGGATTGTCCGCGAGCGAGCACGTTGAAGAGTGAAGGAGAAGAGAGAGAGTTCCAAACGTGGTGGTCAGTTTTAAACAAACGGATTTCTGTACGCCCACTGGGCTTCTTCCAATCAGATTGTTCTTGTGGGGTGGAGCCCCGCCCATGTCTTTTGGGGCATACCCCAGTGACTCTTCCATGTGACGAAAAATAACACTTTACATAAGTATTAAACTCTTATCACATGTTTACCCATTTATAATATCACCACATCTGTCACATCGCTGATTCATAATTTTTCGCAACCGTCCATATAAATCTAAACACGCTATAACCTTACAGGGAACAATAATAGGTTAAGAAAAATGGCATCGGTTCCACTATACAGGTTAAGGCACAGATTAACACATCCTAATGAAAGACAGAGTACAACATTACTATATATATATATATATTTATATGTTGTTGCTTTGAGTACACTGTTCCCATAGCCACGAGTTTCCTTTTGGAACTCATCTATGCAGGCTTGAGTCTTTGTCTCCCAACGAGAAAAAGGTGCGCGCTGGAGCTTCTCGAGGAGGAGAAGGAGGGGCTCTGAGGTTGTGCAAGAGTTAGTAACGTAGATCAGGTGATCATCTCAATTCTTGCAGTGAAAGAGTAATACTTTCGGCTGGTGTCATGTTGTGTATTGTGGGGGATGTGCAGAAATTCAGTGTGTCTTTTGCCAAACTGAACCATGGTTTGTGTATCATATGTCCCCATACTAACGGCTGGTGTCATGTTGTGTATTGTGGGGGATGTGCAGAAGTTCAGTGTGTCTTTTGCCAAACTGGACCATGGTTTGTGTATCATATGTCCCCATACTTATGGCTGGTGTCATTTTGTGTATTGTGGGCGATGTGCAGAAGTTCAGTGTGTCTTTTGCCAAACTGGACCATGGTTTGTGTGTCATATGTCCCCATACTTACGGCTGGTGTCATGTTTTGTATTGTGGGGGATGTGCAGAAGTTCAGTGTGTCTTTTGCCAAACTAGACCATGGTTTGTGTATCATATGTCCCCATACTTACGGCTGGTGTCATGTTGTGTATTCTGGGGGATGTGCAGAAGTTCACTGGACCATGTTTTGTGTGTCGTATGTCCCCATACTTTCGGCTGGTGTCATGTTGTGTATTGTGGGGGATGTGCAGAAGTTCAGTGTGTATTTTGCCAAACTGGACCATGGTTTATGTTTCATATGTCCCCATACTTACGGCTGGTGTCATGTTGTGTATTGTGGGGGATGTGCAGAAATTCAGTGTGTCTTTTGCCAAACTGAACCATGGTTTGTGTATCATATGTCCCCATACTAACGGCTGGTGTCATGTTGTGTATTGTGGGGGATGTGCAGAAGTTCAGTGTGTCTTTTGCCAAACTAGACCATGGTTTGTGTATCATATGTCCCCATACTTACGGCTGGTGTCATGTTGTGTATTCTGGGGGATGTGCAGAAGTTCACTGGACCATGTTTTGTGTGTCGTATGTCCCCATACTTTCGGCTGGTGTCATGTTGTGTATTGTGGGGGATGTGCAGAAGTTCAGTGTGTATTTTGCCAAACTGGACCATGGTTTATGTTTCATATGTCCCCATACTTACGGCTGGTGTCATGTTGTGTATTGTGGAGGATGTGCAGAAGTTCAGTGTGTCTTTTGCCAAACTGGACCATTGTTTGTGTATCATGTCCCCATACTTTCGGCTGGTGTCATGTTGTGTATTGTGGGGGATGTGCAGAAGTTCAGTGTGTCTTTTGCCAAACTGGACCATGGTTTGTGTCATATGTCCCCATACTTACGGCTGGTGTCATGTTGTGTATTGTGGGGGATGTGCAGAAGTTCAGTGTGTCTTTTGCCAAACTGGACCATGGTTTGTGTGTCATATGTCCCCATACTTACGGCTGGTGTCATGTTGTGTATTGTGGGGGAAGTGCAGAAGTTCACTGGACCATGGTTTATGTGTTTTATGTCCCCATACTTACTACTGGTGTCATACTATGCATTACATTTTAATACATTTGTGATATAGATTTTGTTATTTGTGAAATTAAAATAACTTATTTAAACCTTAGCCCTATGTCTTAAAGGTGCCATAGAATGGAAAACTGTATTTACTTTGGCAAAGTTGAATAATATGGACAGGTAAAACCGTTTCTGGAGATTTTTTGCCCTTACCTAAGCCACATAACTTCTATGTAGATATCAGAGACCAATTTAAAATATTGTATCAATGCATTCTATGGAACCTTTAACACCTAACTATAGTAATACAGTACAATCACTTCTAATCAATTATAACTTTTTTTTTCCAACAGAACTGTAAACATGACGTAATCTCATCAGTAGTTTCAAGCTTGAATAAATGCGATTGCTGTAGTGGACCTTATTCTAAGTTGGATTTTAAGTGGGTTGGTGTGAGATGTAAGGGTAAGTATTTTGTTCTGAAAAATAAAATATTTTTATTTAAATATTTTACCACTGAAACCCTAAAACTGTGTAATCTTGACATTCTAAATGTATCATTAAATTGGCTTGAAAAATCTGGCTTAAAAAAATAAAAAATATGAATTCATGTACCCTTACCGTAAAGGGTTACCATTTCTTTAATTTAGGATTAACAAGTTTTATTTCTGTTTGTTAGTTTTTTTAAACAAAGATCGTGGTATGAAGAACAAAGATCACAGCAGAAGGGAATAGCACGAACAGCCTGGTAAAAGCACACACGCATATAAAGAAAGAAAACTGTCCTAGGGAATTGTGTAGATCAATCATTTTAACTGTTTTTATTTGTGAAGGAGGATATTTTGCTATTTATGGTTTCACCATAAAGGTGTAGAATAATTTATGAAATGTTTGAGCATGTTCCATCAGAACCTTTATACTGAGCCATACTATTCATACCACAGGAATTAAGAAATTTAGGCCTGTTGAGAAACCTCCAGGTACCTCAGATGGTATGAGCATCTACCTCACTCAGCCAGCATATCCATTGAGGTTTGATTCAAATCATGCAGACCAAGCACTACTATTGTTTGTTATAGTATTTTATTTTTCTATTCACAGATATTGACTCTTCCTTAGGAGGCTCATCTCAAGGTATGACGAGAATAAAACGTTTTTAACTACTCAGGGCTCTAGACTAACTTTTTGCACTGGGTGCACTGGTGCGCCTAACTTTTTTTCTTAGGTGCACCAGCACAAAAGTTAGGTGCACCCAAATTTTTATATACAATTTTATAAAATTCTACAGGTAAGGTAACTTACTGAAAAGCTGAGCTGAGATTAAACTTAAAACATCTCAAGATAAATGAAATAAAAATAAAATCTAAATTAATTGTTTTAAGGGCGTCAAACTGAACATCTCATGGCTCAGTCTTATGGACTATCCTCCATTGCATTCACATGCCCCTCGGATGGCCATCTCCTGTAGTTTGTCCTTCTTGATCTTTGGCCTTGGCTAAACCAGCTGGCCACACTCTCTCTAGCATCAACATCTTCCAGACTTGACCCCTGATTCTTATCAGATCTTCCACTGTGTCTGAATGAAGGGATGCTCTAGGGCAGTGCTTCTCAAACTTCAAACTCAAATCTTTATCTTCTTAAATGTGTGTATATAATATGTATAGTTTAAACTTTTAATTTTAGTTACTTTTTCTTATTTGTAAGTCGCTTTGGATAAAAGCGTCTGCTAAATGACTAAAAGTAAAGAAAAAAATAACTGTTCTGTTCTGTCTAATCGTCTCTCTGTGCTCATACTGTATTTTAATGCAGCCAAATTCTCAATAAAACTGTTTTACTTTATATATTTGACTGTTTATGTTGTCAGTCAATGGGATGAATATTAAATAATGACTGAAACACGTCCCTTTAAGAAGACATAACCAGCTCTCCTTTCCAAGAAGCTAGTCTGCACAAAAATATTAAGTGGCAGGCACAACGATGATGCTTTGGAAGTTGGAATTGCAAGCCATCATCCTCATCTTAAACAGCTGTGACCTCTACAAAGTCCACCTTGACACCATCCACATCATCTTCATCACACATCACATCACTTATCTCATCTTCAGTCTCATCTGAAGCAGAGTTGTTGTTCTCATCTTGCTATCCGTAGATACGAAATGCTTTTAAAAAATGTGACCCGTTGTCCGTAGTAGTTCGAACAACCTTGTTCTGAATTCCAAATCCAAAGTATGTGGGCCTTTGAGCTGCCTGCATCCTAGTGCTACGGAGCACTTCTCCAGGCTCTTAGGATCAACCCAGTGGGCAGTGACACTGATGAAACCTCTTCTCCTTGAACTCCAACAATCTGTTGTAGATGCTATGAACTCTATCTCTGATATTGCTTTTTTCATATTAGTCTTCATCTTAAGTGCTGCCTCATCCATCTTACGTTGAAAAGTGGCCCTTGACATGAGAGAGGTGTTAGGCTGAAGATAATACAAGAAAGCTTTAAATGATGGTTGTTCCACCACATTAAAGGGTTGGAGACTCTGGTTCACAAATTTCAATAATGCATGATCAACATTCGTCTGTGTGACTAACTTAGTTTCTCCTAACGTCAACTGTCTGGAGGTCGAATTAGACTCGTCGCTCTCCATTTTTCTTTTCCTTAGCGCTGTTATGGCAGTATATCTCTGCAAGTGGCTACCATGCTTTCTCTTCAAAAAAGGAAACATTCAAAAATGTAATAACATATTCAGAGATCAGTCTCCCTCCCTTTGACAAATAAAATTAATATTTCATGTGGTTTTAGCGTGTCATAGATGTAAGCAACGGAGTACAATATTTTCAGCACAGGCTTAGATCACAGTCTTTGGAAGCTGAACATTAAAAAAAATTACAATCTAGGTTAATAAGGAGCACTCCACTCCAACTGCCAACTGTTTAAGCATCATACACTGTATGCAAAACTAGGTCAAAATACAATTTATACTCCAACTAAAAGTATTAACATTGATTGATTGTCATTTCACAATACCAGAGCACTCAGTTTCAAAAACTGCAAACTTCAGTTAAAAACAACTAACTTAACATACACAATGAAACAGTTTTCTGTAAGCTACAGTTAGATTACTCAATTAAAAATGACCACCATAATGAAAATTGCTTACCTTGACGTGTTTCCTTAGATTTGAAGGAAAATTATTGTAAGAAGAAATTATTGTAAGAAGAAAAACTCTTTCTTCTTTTCAACGACTTCAAATGTTTTTTTGCAAATAAGGCTACGGGTGTTGTGGCAAGTTAGAATCAGGAGTTTATTCCATCATTTATGAAGGCACTAGCACTGAAAATGTTAACGCTGAACTGTATTAGCACGTAGATACCATCAAGCAACAATCAAAACAAGTTCAAAACAGAGCGCGCTCTGTAATCTGATTGGTGGCTTGCCGTGTTGCCGACCAGTAAACTTTTTTTGTCCACTAATAAATAAAAAGGAACGACTAACTTCACTACATTTCAAAGTGAATTTTCCGAAATCAAAGTAAAAAGTCTCCCCAAATGGAAATACTTCAGTAAAGTACAGATACACAAAAAAGTTTCTGAAGTATAGTAACTAATTGCATTTACTTCGTCACTGTCCACCACTGTCAGTGAGTATGCTGGCCATGCAAGAACTGGGATGTTTTCAGCTTCCAGGAATTGTGTACAGATCCTTGCTACATGGGGCCGTGCATTATCATGCTGCAACATGAGGTGCTGGTCGTAGATGAATGGCACAACATTGGGCCTCAGGATCTCACCACGGTATCTCTGTGCATTCAAAATGCCATCAATAAAATGCACCTGTGTTCGCTGTCCATAACATGCGCCTGCCCATACCATAACCCCACTGCCACCATGGGGCACTCGATCCACAACATTAACATCAGCAAACCGCTCACCCACAAGATGCCATACACGCTGTCTGCCATCTGCCCTGTACAGTGAAAACTGGGATTCATCTGTGAAGAGACACCTCTCCAAAGTCCCATACACCATTGAATGTGAGCATTTCCACACTCAAGTCGGTTACAACGACGAACCACAGTCAGGTCGAGACCCCGATGAGGACGACGAGCATGCAGATGAGCTTCCCTGAGATGGTTTCTGCAGAAATTCTTTGGTTATGTGAACTGATTGTTGCAGCAGCTGTCCGAGTGTCTGGTCTCAGATGATCTTGGAGGTGAAGATGATGGATGTGGAGGTCCTGGGCTTGTGTTGTTACACGTGGTCTGCGATTGCAAGGCCGGTTGGATGTACTGCCAAATTCTCTGAAACGACTTGAGACGGCTTATGGTAGAGAAAAGAACATTCAATTCACGGGCAACAGCTCTGGTGGACATTCCTGCAGTCACCATGCCAATTGCACATTCCCTCAAAACTTGCAACATCTGTGGCATTGTGCTGTGTTAAAACTGCACATTTTAGAGTGGCCTTTTATTGTGGCCAGCCTAAGGCACACCTGTGCAATAATAGAGTGGCATTATATTGTGGCCAGCCTAAGGCACACCTGTGGATGGATTATTTAGGCAAAGGAGAAGTGCTCACTAACACAGTTTGAGATAGATTTGTGAACAATATTTGAGAGAAATAGACATTTTGTGTACATAGAAGAAGTCTTAGATCTTTGAGTTCAGCTCGTAAAAAAATGGGGGCATAAACAATAGTGTTGCGTTTATAATTTTGTTCAGTATATAAAGGTGCATCTCAATAAATTAAGCTCGAATTTTAAATTACAACTTGACTGACAAGAGTTTAATAGCATGGGGAAAGCAAACGGGGCAACAAAATATCAAAATAAAAGTCCCTTAAAAATACCACTATTGTCACAGTTGAATAAATAGACTTTCCATTGATATAGTTTGCTAGGATTGGACAATATTTGGCCAAAATACAACTACTTAAAATATTTTTTAACAAAATATTGATTACATGGCATGGGACAAGTTAATGTATGATGTATCCTCAGTGACTATATATAGTAATTATATAGATGAAATACTTCCAAGGCACTCACGTGGTAACATAAAAAGCCTTTAATGTACTGAATTTAAATCATTGCAAAATGTATAAAAATAGATGTACACGTTTCAACAAAAAACAGCCTTCTTCAGGACATCCTGGTCATCTTCAAACAGATATTGGTTTCTGTAAAAAAAAAAGTTGTTTAAAAAAATGTTTTTTTACATAAAAATATTACATTTTATTTTAAATGTTAAAACTATTTAAATTAAGATATACATCTCTAAATACAAAACGTCTGGCTGTGCTTAATAGATACATTCCTGTACCCTTTTAAGCACACCCCTTATCCTATTAAGCTCACATCATGTTTTATTAAAAATTCTTGTTTATTTAAAAAAAACTTTTTAAAGAATAATTGAAAAATGTTTTATTTGAAGGTATAAAGTACTTTTTTTAAACCACTAAACACTAAAACCAAGCAACAGAGCATTCAATTTGATTTGTTATATATACATAGTGAAGTGTCATTTAAGTACACTGCAACATCAACAGTAATCCACATTCAGCTAAATAACACATTAAAAATTAAATAAAACGTACCAATAAAGCATTTCATTCATGGGGATGAACACAGAAACAATGTGCACATTTCTGTGTGAATTTCTTGTGATCAGAAGGAATTTAAAGTCTGCTAGTGTGTTATCCTCAGTCATTTAGTGTATGATGGTCAGTTTTCTTTTGACTATTAAGAAAGTTGCCTCTTTCATCTTAGGGCAAAAACTAGTTATGTAATAACTAGTTATGTCTTGATTTTGTCATCTTACAGCAGTTCAAATAAGTTATTAGATATTTTATAACGATTAACTTAAAGTGAAAACCATCAGTTAATATTTAAAGCCTGTTTATGAAGTATTTACATAGATGGTTAATGTGAAAGAGCTTAAAGAGTGTACACTGAGCTTAATTGAAGCAGCAACTATTTTTCAGACATTTTATGTAACATTTATTAAAATGACAAAATTGCCAAATAAATAAATGTATTAAGTTAAAACATTTTAATATGAACAACTATTAATGCATGCATGCATACATAAAAAAGAAAAGGAAAAAAGAAAATGCAAACCAACATTTTAGGATTGCATGAACCATTTTAAATTACATTTGGTGTGTGTGTGTTTGTGGGCGTATCACTGATTTGTCAACTCCTCCCTCTTTTTGTGACATGCATCAATGTATCTTAATAAGATGCAATCTTGTTTTTCACCTAATAAATATTGAATTTGTGTTTTCTTGTTTAATAATTTGAAGTCAGGGCAAAGTGTTTCAAATTTGGGATAAAAAGTGTCTCTAATATGTTGATAGTTGGGGCAGCTGGTGAGGAAGTGTTGCTCGGTCTCCACTCCATGGGTACAGTACGGGCAGATACGGCTCTCTTTGGGCAGCCAGTGCTGGCGATATCTGCCCGTCTCTATACTCAGAGTATGGTTGCTCAGTCTGTACCTCATCATCTGTCATCTTAGTTTACAGTCTTTCACTGTACTCAGATATTCTGCAGTTGTGTAATCTCTGTTTAGGGCCAAATAACATTCAAGTTTACTTTGTTTTTCTGTTGTTTCTTTCCAATAGGGTAGATACTTTTCTTGTTGTGTTTTTATAATTTGGTTGGGGTGAATTTTGTGGATGGATGTTTCAGTGTCCTGATACTGGATGTTGTTAGTTTGTGTTTGCAGCTTCAGGACCATCTGAATCAGGGGACTTTGTTCAGGGTTCACTTCATGGTTTTTTAGGGCTTTAAAATGGTAAGAGTTGGGGTCGCTAATTTTTAGGTGTTTCCAAAATTTGATTGCTCGTTTCTCAATGTGCATTGTTAGAGGGTATTGGCCTAATTCTGCCCTGCAAGCGTTGTTCGGTGTGTTCTTCTGTACACTGAGGATGCTCTTACAGAACTCAGCAGGCAGGGCTTCTATCAGATTTTTGTCCCATTTTTCAAATTCATGATTTAGGAGAGGACCCCACACTTCACTGCCATATAATGCAATAGGTTCAATGATGGATTGGAATATTTTGAGCCAGATTCTAATTGGTATTTCAATTTGGATAGATTTTTTGATGGCGTAAAAGGCCCTTCTTGCTTTCTCTTTCAGTTCATTCACAGCCTAATTTAGTTTACCAATTGCACTTATTTTCAGACCGAGGTATGTGTAGTTTGTGGCATGTTCGATTTTGGTCATACCAAGGGTGAAATTGTGTCTCTTTCCCTGAAGTCTGGGTCTTTTCTGAAATGTTAGTATTTTAGTTTCGTTAGCATTAATAGTCAGGGCCCAGGTCTGACAGAACTTGTGTAAGATGTCTAGATTCTGCTGTAGACCCTCTTCTGTTGGAGATAGCAGAACCAAATCATCTGCAAACAGCAAGAACTTAATGTTGGAGTCATGTAGCGTGAGGCCAGGTGCTGATGATTGTTCCAGGACTTTTGCCAATTCATTAATGTAGATATTGAAGAGGGTCGGTGATAGTGGACAGTGATAGTCGGTGATAGTGTCTCTATGACTCTCTCTCCTCTCCACCTGTGGCTGGTGTGTGGTGAGAGCACACACTTGATTGTCTCTATATCTCTCTCTCCTCTCCACCTGTGGCTGGTGTGTGGTGAGCGCATACTCTTGATTGTCTCTATGACTCTCTCCTCTCCACCTGTGGCTGGTGTGTGGTGAGCGCATACACTTGATTGGCTCTCTGTCTCTCTCTCCTCTCCACCTGTAGCTGGTGTGTGGTGAGAGCATACACTTGATTGGCTCTATGTCTCTCTCTCCTCTTCACCTGTAGCTGGTGTGTGGTGAGTGCATACACTTGATTGGCTCTATGACTCTCCACCTGTAGCTGGTGTGTGGTGAGCGCATACACTTGATTGGCTCTCTGTCGCTCTCTCCTCTCCACCTGTGGCTGGTGTGTGGTGAGCGCATACACTTGATTGGCTCTCTGTCTCTCTCTCCTCTCCACCTGTAGCTGGTGTGTGGTGAGCGTATACACTTGATTGTCTCTCTCCTCTCCACCTGTGGCTGGTGTGTGGTGAGCGCACTGGCGCCACTGTCCTGTGGCAGCCGTCGCATCATCCAAGTGGATGCTGCACACTGGTGATAGTTGAGGAGAGACCCCCCCCCCCCCACATGATTTTGAAGCGCTTTGGGTGTACAACAATACACAAAGCGCTATATAAGTGCATCATGCATTCATTGCTAAAACTATCTTTTGAATCTACTGTAATCATTTCCCACATCCAACTTCCAGGTTATAATATACAAAAGTCTTAACAGTAAGTAGTGAAATTTACCCAAAATAAAGGCTTAAACATCCCCCCCCAAAAAAAATGCACATTTAAGGGGCTCCTGTTTTGGCGAAAGTTTAGACAGCTTTTAAAATGGCTTCCAAACAGTGTGAACATATGGATACTCATATCTCAGTGTGCAATGATCCAACTGACCTCAAATGGGTAAATAAGCTGAATAGGTACGTTTACCCAATATTTTATATAGTTTTACTACAAAGACATGATTAAACCATATTTTATTCTGTAGTTACTATGATTTATGTAAATTATTATACTAATTAAAATTATTAAATCAATGACACCTTATTGAAACTATAAACCCCTCCTGACACCAACTTCAAACCCAGAAGTGTCCATAATCCGTCTTGGAAGGCCACAGTCTTCAACAGTTTAGTTCCAACTTGCTTCAAAAACAATATAATCCTGTCAACAATTTTAAAAACATTAACTACTGTAAAAAAATATATAAATGCTATAAATGAACAAAAAAACAAAGCTAACCCCAATAACATCAAACCTTTAAACACTTTACACTGACTATGACTCAGAAACATGCAAACAAGGATTTTATAAAAAATAAACGATATAAATAAAAAACAAGATTTATAATATTTGAACTTAAAATATCAATAGCAACACATTTATTAAATTATCCAACCAATAACACACCATGTTCAAAACAAACTTTGCAATTATTAATTTGCTTGCCCACCAATTCTTCCAATTTAAATAAAGAATCCCATAAACATTAATAAACCAACACAGTGTTGTAGTGTTGCACACTTTCAGTTGTCACCTTCACTTAACAGGTTCATCCAACAAACGCTTAGGTTCAGTGGTCATAGGCTCAACCAACAAAACTTCAATTACTGTACACTCATCGAACCAACTTTCTATCTCACCTTCTTGACCTTTTCCAAGCAAATTAGCTGCTTTTCCAAACAAACTTTCAACTTCATGTTCACTTTCAGCATCACCCTTTCTTTCACTTTCAGCATCACCCTTTCTTTCACTTTCAGCTTCACCCTTTCTTTCACTTTCAGCTTCACCCTCATTCTTCACCTTCCTGAGTGCACTCACAACACGGTTTTGGATCTTGAAAGAACACATCCCAATTTCCAGTAAATTCTCCTCAACATTGTGTTCATCCAACAGCAAATGTACTAGTCCCTCATCCTCTAAATCAGCGGTTCTCAATTCCAGTCCTCGCGCCCCCCCGCTCTGCGCATTTCTTATGTTACTCTTATCACTTCAGACGTTTGTTCTAATCGATCGTAAGTACCCTGCGAAGTGTACATCACACGATATTCCTCCATGATTCCAGTTCAAAGCGAACGTATTCCATTCATAGTGAATTGAAGTGTGCGAGATGTGAATTTAAATTGTATATATTTACAGACGTATATTATGTCACACTCGTCTGTGCGTGAAGATGTTGCACAGCGCAAATCCATTAATGAATGTTCTGAGTGAAGTAAACTTCAGCAGTTTCCCTGCTCAGGGAAGGAGCAATGGACACTGTGTAGGGAGCATGTCAATCGAACACAGTTCATGCACGGAGCGCACTTCTAACGAGCTGATTATATGAATCAGGTGTGTTAACTAAGAGAGACATGCAATATATGCAGAGCGGGGGGGCGCGAGGACTGGAATTGAGAACCGCTGCTCTAAATGATTCTTCAAAACTGAATTGGACAGTTTGAATTCATCTTCCCCAAAGTCACCTAACACAGAGATTTTGGCAGTAACACTTGGCTGAAAACTGCCAATCTTTTGCAGCAGCCCACATCTCATATAACAGTGAAAGTTCACTTTTGCATCAAAGTCAGCCTGCCAGGCATAACACTTGACACAGGAACGATGAACACTAACCTGAGCACCATTTATCTGAGCAGTCACTGTTGTAATATCTCCTTCATCAACTGTAAATGGCAAATTTAAGCCTGGACCACATAAAGCTGCCACCTCTTTCATTCCTGTGGATCGAGTGGCTGTCAAATATAGATCACCCCCAAACTCTCTGGTTGACACATTAGTAATGTCATATGATTTACCAGTCTCCAATGCTCCCATTTGGGTCTCCCACAGCTGAAGCTTTTTACGAGCTGTTTGATCAGCTATGTAGCAAGTTTGCATTTATACTGGAACTCCCTTCATTTGAACAATTTCATTGGCAGAACCAACATGAACTGCTTTCACCTTGACAACAGCAACCAAAAAAAAAAAAAAAAAGAAAGTCTTTCAGACAATTGCAAAAACAAAACAAAACACAACCTCCATTACATAATCATACAAAACAGAAAAATCACACTTAAAATATGAGATTTTAGGTAACATAAAATAAATAAATAGTCACGAATACAATTTTATTTGGAATTGAAATAACTTATCAAGCACATTCAGCATTTGACTTTCTCAATCACCCACATTTCCTACATACAAATATACAGGTGCTGGTCATATAATTAGAATATCATCAAAAAGTGTATTTATTTCACCGATTCCATTCAAAAAGTGAAACTTGTATAATGTATACATTCATTCCACACAGACTGATATATTTTAAGTGTTTATTTATTTTAATTTTGATGATTATAAGTGACAACTAATGAAAACCCAAAATTCAGTATCTCAGAAAATTAGAATATTGTGAAAAGGTTCAATATTGAAGACACCTGGTGCCACACTCTAATCAGCTAATTAACTCAAAACACCTGCAAAGGCCTTTAAATGGTCTCTGTCTAGTTCTGTAGGCTACACAATCATGGGGAAGACTGCTGACTTGACAGTTGTCCAAAAACGACCATTGACACCTTGCACAAGGAGGGCAAGACACAAAGGTCATTGGAAAAGAGGCTGGCTGTTCACAGAGCTCTGTGTCCAAGAACATTAATAGAGGCGAAGGGAAGGAAAAGATGTGGTAGAAAAAAAGTGTACAAGCAATAGGGATAACCACACCCTGGAGAGGATTGTGAAACAAAACCCATTCAAAAATGTGGGGGAGATTCACAAAGAGTGGACTGCAGCTGGAGTCAGTGCTTCAAGAACCACTACGCACAGACGTATGCAAGACATGGGTTTCAGCTGTCGCATTCCTTGTGTCAAGCCACTCTTGAATAACAGACAGCGTCAGAAGCGTCTCGCCTGGGCTAAAGACAAAAAGGACTGGACTGCTGCTGAGTGGTCCAAAGTTATGTTCTCTGATGAAAGTAAATTTTGCATTTCCTTTGGAAATCAGGGTCCCAGAGTCTGTAGGAAGAGAGAAGAGGCACAGAATCCATGTTGCTTGAGGTCCAGTGTAAAGTTTCCACTGTCAATTATGGTTTGGGGTGTCATGTCATCTGCTGGTGTTGGTCCACTGTGTTTTCTGAGGTCCAAGGTCAACACAGCCATATACCAGGAAGTTTTAGAGCACTTCATGCTTCCTGCTGCTGACCAACTTTATGGAGATGCAGATTTCATTTTCCAACAGGACTTGGCACGTGCACAGTGCCAAAGCTACCAGTACCTGGTTTAAGGACCATGCTATCCCTGTTCTTAATTGGCCAGCAAACTCGCCTGACCTTAACCCCGTAGAAAATCTATGGGGTATTGTGAAGAGGAAGATGCGATATGCCAGACCCAACAATGCAGAAGAGCTGAAGGCCACTATCAGAGCAACCTGGGCTCTCATAACACCTGAGCAGTGCCACAGACTGATCGACTCCATGCCACGCCGCATTGCTGCAGTAATTCAGGCAAAAGGAGCCCCAACTAAGTAACGAGTGCTGTACATGCTCATACTTTTCATGTTCATACTTTTCAGTTGGCCAAGATTTCTAAAAATCCTTTCTTTGTATTGGTCTTAAGTAATATTCAAATTTTCTGAGATACTGAATTTGGGGTTTTCATTAGTTGTCAGTTATAATCATCAAAAATAAACACTTGAAATATATCAGTCTGTGTGGAAAGAATGTATACATTATACAAGTTTCACTTCTTGAATGGAATTAGTGAAATAAATCAACTTTTTGATGATATTCTAATTATATGACCAGTACCTGTATATCTTATAACTTTAAAAAGTTATAGCACAAATTTCAGAAAACCAAGGAAAATCAAATGCATGTAACACATAATACAAATTTATCACCTTTTATATTAACAAATGTAAAACATTTTAAGACTTCTAAAAATAAGCAAACACTTATATAATACCAAATATTGACCCTATTAACCAAATAAGAACCGGCCTCCATCTGACCCAATTGCAGAAAGCACACACAGAAACACAACTCACGCATATAGTGTTATTTGCATTTCAATAGCTTAAAACACTTGTTTTTAAACCGCAATGCTTAAAAATGCCTGCAAATAAGGAGTTTTCGTGACCATGGCACATAATAACGCGAATGCACTAATTGCCTACAGCTTACCGCAAAGCCCCAGCAAAATTTACACTGAATATGTCTGGGGAAAGTAGCAAGAAGTTAGAATTATTAATAAACTAGTGTGGTCTGAGTAAGTTTCACAAAGATCAATTTAAAAATCCTAACTCACAATCTCATCGCACCTTTAAGAGTTTTTATTTTAAATATAAATTTAATTTTGTACTAATTCAAGGCTTTCTAAAGGCATGTTCATATCTGTAAAAAAATATTCATTGAGTTTCGCTTCATTTTTGTGAAGCACTCCTGTTCAAGACCAGGGCCCGTATTCATGAAAAATCTTAGTGCTAAGAGTTGCTCCTAGTAACAAAATTCTTAGAAATGTGGGTGTTTCCTCTTAAATTTAAAGAAAAAGTAATTCAGAAAGCATCTTAACCCTTAAAAGAGGTCTTAAGGTCCGAAATTGTTAGGAGTACGGACGAGGACTTTTAAGAGGCTTAAGAGTTTATTTAGCAGCGGAGAAAATGGCCGAAATACTAAGAGGGAGAAGAAATGTGTTGCAGACAATGGATGACAGTGAATTAATGAGACGCTACAGATTAGATCGTGCAGGGATCGTGTTTGTGAGCGATCTTATTAGAGAAAAACTAACATCTCCGACGCAGCGCAGAAATGCCATAGCGCCAGAAATGAAAATAATCACGACGTTAAGATATTTGGCAACTGGGACAATGCCAAAACTATGCAGCAGTGATGATTTGGGTCCGTCACAACCTTCTATAAGCAGAGTGATCACAGACAATTACAGCACTTTCAGATCCTCTTATTGTTTCGCAGTTCATTGCGTTTCCACTGGGCATTCCCACCTTGCAGGCTCAAAAAACAGCATTTAGGCTTCCCCGGTGTTGTCGGAGTAATTGATGGAACCCACGTCCGAATTATTGCACCGTCAGAAGACGAGGATTCTTATGTAAATAGAAAAAGGTACCATAGCATAAACGTTCAAGTTGTTTTCAGTGCTGATTATAGGATTTTAGACATTGTTGTGAAATGGCCCGGTGCAACACATGATGCCAGGATACTGACGGAGAGTGGCCTGAGACATCTGTTTGAAGAACATCATGTTCCAGCAAATTGCCACTTGTTAGGAGACAGTGGTTATCCCTGTAAACCATGGCTCCTCACACCTTACCTCCGTTCTGACCAGGGGCCACAGCTAAATTATAACAGGTAACAGCGATAATGTACAATTAATATGTGTGAACTTCAAATTCAGAGAAAAACAAATGTGTTGCAGTATCATATGCTACTGTACTTCCCATAAATAACCTACCGCTATGTATTGAAAATATTGACTGAATTCTATTCGTTTTTATTAATTCACAGAGCTCACAAAAAAACACGGGCCATAGTTGAGCGAGGTATTGGTCAGCTAAAGAGACGCTTTCACATTTTGCATGGAGAGGTGCGACTGGCGCCGGGAAAGGTCTGCAAAGTGATAACAGCTGTGCAGTGCTTCATAACATCTGTAAAGCCAGACAAATTGCAGACCCTCCCGCGGACAATCAGACTGATGAAGAGGATGATGAAGAACACCCTCCACAAGGAAGGGATCTGTCCCAAAGTGGGATTCATTACAGAGCCCAATTTACTCATTTGCATTTCAGGCAAGTTACAGTGAATGCAATATAAAATCATGACCACACTGAAAAGCCAAATTTTTTGTTAAAAAGATATTATGAAGACACACAAATGCCCATTATTAATTATTTTCTTTTTTAGTAGCTCAATTTGTAATTTGTAGTACTCCTCCTGTAAATGGCATACTATTTTCTGCTGCTTTAGGACATCCATCTCCATCTCAAGTTTTTTGTCCATTAGGGACAACACTGCTCGTGTTGGAGCAGCTGCAGCAGCAGCAGAAGGCGGGGAATGAGGTGCTTCGGGACGAGGGTAGCCCAGTTGCGATGTTGACGGTCCACATTCCTCGGCTGAAGGCTCGGTGCTGCCGAAAGGGGGAAAACATTTCATCTCTGTAATTTAATTCATTTTGAGACCAATTTGTTTTTGTTCTGTTTATAGAATGCCAGATAGAATATGAGAAATGGCCTTATATGTTAAATAAAAATGGATCTTTATATTGTTACTTGGCAGTTCGTTTATTAAAATGACAATTTTTGTAGTTCCACCAGCTGAATCTTTGAGCTGTCTGTGCCCACCTTTAAACCGCTAATGCTGGTTTCTGAGTGACCATAGATGTTGAAAACGGTTTGGGCTGCTTGGAACAGCTGTTTAGCAGGTGGTCCACCCCCTAGAAAACAGTGCAGTGGACCACATGTTTACATATAACTGCCAGCGGTTTAAAAAAAAAAGTGGTATGGCACTCACCTGTGCGTGATGACTCCCGATTGTGTGTTGCAATTTCCCCTCTGGCTTTTGATTGCAACACGTACCAGTGTTTCTCGCGGTCTTCACTGGTGCGCACAACCAGGGGGAATGAAGCGTTAATATTCTGCGCTATAAGCTCCCACGTCTGCTTCTTGCCCCGTGCTGTGACACCCGGCCCGAATTTTCCTTTAAGGATGCCCTTGTGTTCTTCCACTAACTGGGCTAACAGTAAACACTGTTCCTCTGTCCAGTTGGGCTTTCTCATCCTTCTTTTATTTGACTCCATGTTTGCTACGATCAAATCAACATTCAAACCCCACTAAAATAGATATGCAAGCAATCAGTGTAATTGGAAAGAGCGGAGCATTTTCCTCATTCTTAAGCCTATAAAATCTATTGCAATCAATGTTGAAAACAAACAACTGTTGCAATCAATCTATCAATTGCTTATTTATTCTCTAACTGCTAGCTTTTCTTGAAAAACTAACACTAGCTTTCTTTTTCTATTCTATCTAATCGTTTTCTTAAAAAAAAAAACTTGTACTGCGTTAGGCTAACCGAGACTTGTCATAACACTTGCATGTTATTGCTCTTTTGTTGGTTTTTATTACTTCTATTGTCCTCATTTGTAAGTCGCTTTGGATAAAAGCTTCTGCTAAATGATTAAATGTAAATGTAAAATACGTTAAGTAGGAAATTAACAGCATGGTAAGTAAAAAATAAAGAATATATATGCACATAATGTGTGTGTGAGAGAGAGTAAGGTAAAACAGAAAAAAAAATATGCCTGCAATTTCAAAGTGAAGGCCCTACTCTTAAAATCTCTTTAATTTCCTTATTGGACCACCAACCAATCACAGTCATCAAAAGACAATGTCATTCCTAGTAATGGGGTCAGGTCCGCCTCCTCACTAAGATAAGAGTTTTTGTGTTTTCCTTGCTCAGAGTTGCTCTCAGACTGGTCCTGAATCACTTTTAAGCTAAGACTCCTAGCTAGAAATTAAGCTAAATTAGGAGCTCTCTGAGAGGATTCTTAGAATCTTTATGAATATGGGCCCAGGACAAGCACATCCTATTCGTTTTCTTTATTTTACAGAAGCACATTTGTGAATTTATCAGTCTTTTGCATGCCAAAGTCCATTTCTGTATATATATATATATATATATATATATATATATATATATTACACAAAATAGAAACAAAAATAATGCTATAACCATACACTCTTTTATAAGATCGAGTTAGAACAACAACAATTAGCTATTTTACGAATGGGCGTACAATGAATTCATAACTATATTTTACATTCACGCTACCCGTAAAATGTACAGCATTTGATACATGGATTAAAAAGAAAGACCAATAAATTCACAAATCAGACAAAATTATTTTAAGCAAATTCTTTAAATAAGGTATTCTGAACAGAGAAACATAAAAATCAGGGTCCATATTCACAAAACATTTTATCTTACCACTAAGAATTCTCCAAAATGGCAGTAAAAGTTTTAGCCAAGAGTTCTTTTAAAACCAATTCACCAATTTGTAGAGAAACTTTTACTAAGAAATAGAGAGAAGTCTTAAGCTAAGATTAAATGGGTGGGGTTGACCACATTGCTATGGATGATATTAGCATGCTTACTAACTAAGCACACTGTAATTGGCTAATAAGGGCAGCTCTGTCAGAAATGTCAAGTGTTTGCCCAAGAAACCTGAAACTTTATCATAATTATAAAAATAAAATACATATAAAGCATCATGCCTGAGACTTCTGCTAAAAACTAACATTTAAGCTAAACAAATATTTACAATTGATGTTATAAATGTTAAAAACTACTGATCGCATGTTTTCTTAAAGAAGAACAGACAGTTACAATTGTACCTGTTTCCTGGAACAAAACTAAAAGGCGGACGTCTAAAACAACGACTGAATAAAACATCGCTTTCACTTAAAACAACAGTGATTTATTAAAATCACGTTTAGAGACGCGTGCAGAGAAAATAGTGTTTCCATACCATCTTCAACTTGTAATGTGTAACTTTATGTGCTCTAAATGAAATAAATGTATATGTAACAGTGAAATAGTAAGATTGAGGCCTTGTGTCGCATGGTCACTTTGTAGACAGACCAGAAATGCTCTAAATTACAATCACAGTTTAAACACTCTCTTGACTTTAATTTAATTAACTTTTACCGTATTTTTGTTTTCTTGCAAACACTTGCTGCATGATTGACCAAACTCTGAGAATAGACTTCATCCAAAAACAAGAGCTATTGGGGTTGGACATCAAAAATCAACATTAAAACTAAAAACTTTAAATATATTTAGAATAGAGGGTGTCAGTATTAGGTATTTGTTATACTGATATATATATATATATATATATATATATGATATATATATATATATATATATATATATATATATATATATATATATATATATATATATATATATACACACATTTATGTTGTGCAAACATATTTCTTGTAAAAACGACTATGTCTATAACCTTTTCAAAAGGGATGTAGTATAATGGTTCTTAATTGTGATCACATTACAACAAGGTGACACTAGCAAATCTACCAAGAGTGGACAAAACAAAACAAATCTTAGCACTCGGTAGATATGACTGATGGGATGTACAGCCAGGCCTATATTTTAATCTTAAGCGGAAATGTTGAAATACGAGTACAACAAATAAAATGTGAACATTGTCATTTTCTTAGAAACGGTGACTCTTGAGCTACATAGGGTGCACAAAAAATTCCTTGATATTTTGTGTCTGTAGCCTTTTCAAGAGCGTGGAACTTTTAACAACCTCTTGAGCTTGATGGTGAGATATATTTCAGTTGAATGTGTAAATCAGCAAGCCTTACTTTTCGTGTCTACGGTTTATCGTATGGATATAGAAATGGATAATTGTCCTAAAAACAAGTTCCGACTTAGTCAAGTGCTCTCAAGTAGAGTGTAATTAATGTCTTAATTTCATTTATTTCTATAAACGCTGAATGCTGACTGCTCTTAGAGAGAGAAGGCCTCATCTACAGTCCAATAAAATGTGAACAGCGTGATCCATAAAACTATCCCTAAGTAAAATGACAGTCACAGTAGATCGAGAGGAGGTTTTCTGTATTCATTATGACCCTTTTCTGAGAAACTATGCCTCTAGGAATTTACAACTGTGCCCCCATCGAACTTGTTTGCCCATTATCTTTGGGGTCTTTATAGGGGCAAAGCATGAACAATAAGGTTTATTAAATATCTACTCTATATCTATGCGAGTACATATTACTACTAATAATAATAATAATAACCTAATAAACAAAAAACAGGTAAAACAAGCTTGACT
Source organism: Gymnocypris eckloni scoliostomus (assembly GCA_027564155.1). Taxonomy (NCBI): domain Eukaryota; kingdom Metazoa; phylum Chordata; class Actinopteri; order Cypriniformes; family Cyprinidae; genus Gymnocypris; species Gymnocypris eckloni. The sequence goes on along the minus strand of CM050432.1, from coordinate 26,181,770 downwards.
GATACAACTCTTTAAATTAATGTTGTTCTGTGCATCTAAAGTATTAGTCAAGCCCTTAAAAAAAAGAACATGAATCCGCGATACTCGTGCAAAAATATTGAATAAAATATGAATTCATGTAAAATATGTTTTCTTTGTTCAGTTAAGAAGGTACATCTATTGGACCTTAGAAAATAAGAGTAGATTTTAAGTTCAAATACTTTTAAATGTAGGTTTGTAAAAAAGGAAGAAGAATCTTTTATCTGGTTTAGTTGTTTAAAAATAAATAACATCGCTTTCTTAATACATTGTTCTCGTTTCATCGTTCCGTGACCCTATATTTATCAGACTTATAATAGTAGCGTGAACCTTCGTGAAGTAAATTGTATAAAACAAAGAGCACCGATTAATTACTTTGTTAGAACACAATGGGTATGAACCTACATTAGGTCATTTTTTATTCATGCTTTAAAGTAAGTTTACACTTAAAAAAAAAAAAGTGTTATACAGGTGTACAATACTTGATTTTGGGGAAAAAATGTTTTTAAACATTGCAACAACCACATTTGTCAACATGATTTCTTTTGTAATATCATGTTTTGGCCTCATATTTAGTAGGAATTGAATTGAATCTTTGTAAAAATAAGAAAAGTAATAAAACAATGAAAATATAGATCTATGAGACTTGCGAACCCTTAAAACTTAAAAGTATTACCACTATTAATTAGCAGTCTTAAAAAAAAACATATGTTTAATACATATTGTACATAGGTTTTAACAAAGTAGGTATTTTCAACCACCAGGCATCTTTTTCATTTGGCTTATTCTGTACTTTTTAAGCGGAATTAAATAATTCTCAGGAAAGCCATTGAGCCACAGAAGATGTTCCTCACATGTGGCGCTTTATTCAAGCGTGATTTACAACTCAGCCGGTATTCAAATGAGCGTCATGGGGACATGGATGTTTTTGGAAAGACTATTCACATGTCTGTAGTTGACTTATACATTTTAAATGAACGTTATGTGGAGAAAAAAAGAAGGGTTGTTAACTACAAAATTCATAAAATCTATTTTCAAAGACCGGTATACAAAGTGGATACATCACATATTGTAATTTTCTATGTATATTTTCAGTATAGATAACTAATAGTATATGATATTTATCACGCTGATAAAAAAGTATGAACATATACACCTATATAAGCGCTGACCTAGAGCACAGGCCCACCCTAGTAATAGTCTAAGATATGTACAATTTTTACATTTACATTTTGTAAAGACTGGTCAGGGGCATGTGGATCCGTTTGCAGTATTATTTATTAGACAGAGGCAGAATCAAACAGGCAATGGTCAGCGGGCAAAAACAAGAATATAAGAGGCAGGGCAGAGACGTAAACAATACCAGGCAGGAGTCGGGGTCACAAGCACAGGTTCAGAGTTCCAAGGTAAGGCAGTCCGGGGTCAAACACAGAAGTAACAATCAGAAGGATGGGTAAACGCTCAGAAACGTCAGCCGGGGCAAGAACAAGACTTCGCAGTGAGTGTGACTGAGGACGCTGGTTAAATAGGCCAGGTGATGAGCCACACCTGGCCAGGTAATCAGCAGCGGAGGGGGTTATGGGGAATGAAGTCCGTGAAGCAGTCAGTACTCCGGTGAGGGTGCCCTCCGGTGGCCATCGGAGAGAATCACAGAGGTCTGATTCATGACACATTTAGTCAGTTTGCAGACGCTTTTATCCAAAGTGACTTACAATTGGGGAATACATAAAGTGATTAATCTAGCACAGGCAAACAGACAGAGGAAGTGCCCATAACACCAAGTCTCAGGCATTGTTAAAATAAGTACAAGCTAGCAAGGGAAGAAGAGAAAGATAAAGAGATAAATGAAGATTTTGAAAAAGTGAAAGTTTTTTTTATTTTTAATTTTTCTAAGCGGGAAAGCGCTTTGAAATAAAATAAACTAAGTACAATTTTATTTTAAAATGATAAACAAAAATTTGAACAGGTACTCTTGAATAAAAATTCAAAAATGGGAAACAGACAAGTAAAATATTTTATTTAAAAACCTTTAAGATTTTGTTTAAACAATCTTTTAAGTTTGAAAGATCTTATTTACACCCTTAAGATTATACTTTAATAATAATAATATATTTTTTAAGATGTCTTCGTTCACTCTGAAAAGGGGTAGCAGACTAACTTGACCCATGAGCTGTGTATACCTCTAAGCACGTTTTTATATTGTCATCTAAAACTATGGTAAATGTTTATTTTATACAGTGTGTTTTATATATATATATATATATAATCAGTTTTGTTTGCTACCATCTTCTCTAAAAGAAGAGAATGATGTGTTATATAAGGTCAATAAATACATTTTGAATACATGTTTAAATGTATGATAAATGATTTGCTTCAGTAACATGTTACTATGCTGTCCTATATATTTTATTACCATATTATTTAAAATAGATATAAGTCTCTCTTTAGCTTAAAATGTTTATGTATGTGCATGCTTGTTTATATGATTTATCAGAACACAAATTTGTATAGTGACATGGAAACTACACTGATATAACAATGTAGATGTGATTTATAATGACATTTCTTGAGTCGTCATAATTCAGATAGCTTGCAAACAATATTTAATAAAAATAATATGTAAAGCATATGCAGAAATTTTTGTGTGATGGTATGTGTACAATTTGTACAGTACAAAATCATTACACCTATGGATTCTATATACCCAGAAAACATAAAAACCAACGTGAGCACGCTTGTGTGTAGGGATGGGTATCGTTAAGGTTTTAACGGTATTACTACTCTTATCGATACTGCTTATCGGTCCGGTACTTTAACGGTATTCTTATCGGTACTTTTTGTTATTTATATATATACATACATATATACATACATACATACACATATATGTATGAAATATATATTTCTATGATAGATTAGCAGCTTAATTAACATGGCTTTATATTCTGAAATGTTAAATAAATATTTCATTAAATAAATATAAAACATCAATTTGTAAATGCACCAGTGTGCAGGCATTTTTAGTGTTTTATATACATAAGATAAGATACAGTAAGAACATGAACAAAGAAACAAAGTTAAATAAACTGACAAATATACCATTTATCATACCATAAAACAAATGTACAAATGTAAAAAAAACAGTGCTTTCATTTATCTATGATGGTCTACTAACATTAATGTTCAGATAAGTAATAGCTACAAAATAAATCTAAAAGTATTACAATATAAATGAACACTGCATAGTTTTCACTGTATATATTGATAGATTAATGCTTATTAAAGCTATTACTTTATTCAGAATAAGAGCTGTGAGTGATTTTGTCTTTGTATTTTGTTCTTTGATTAACATTGAAGAAGCTCCAATCTGTCACTGAGACAAAATATTGACACACAATTTTCTCCCAACTGTTCTCGTTCACTTTAATATATAAACTGTGTTTAAGTGAATACTCTCCAAGCCGTCCGTTTTTACATGCTTTGTGTGTGTTTGATCGTTTGGACGCGTCCGAAGCTCAGAGTGTACTTTGCTTGTCTGTTTTGGAGCGCGCACACACACACACACGCGCGCAAACACACACACACAAACACACACACACACGCTCGCAAACACACACACACACACGCACACACACACGCTCGCAAACACACACACACACACACACACACACACACGCTCGCAAACACACACACACACACACACACACTTCAGCCAGAGGAACAGCATTTCTCGTGCGGATTGTACTTTCAACGTTTTATTATCAAACATGTCCAGCAATTTAGTAACTGTAAAGACTGCATTTTACAACAATCGACAGACGATTGATCTGATTCTGACGTTAAGTTTTGGTCAGGAGGAAGCAGAATGCGCACGCTGTGAAGAGAAGGAAGTTGTGCTAGAAGAAACACAGCTATAATCTTTAGAAGCTAAAAAAAACATTAAATAAACTCAGTTTAATATAACAGCCACAGGCCTAAAGTGTAAGCATGTTTTAATGGTTAGTTATCTTCTGTCATAAACAGGGCTTTCATGTTGCGCGTGCCGAACTCATCCACGTGAGCGATCGCGCTTCTGATTTGGGAATAGCAAAAATGCATCATAGACAAGAGTTTGAATATTATTGCATATAAAAACAGCTGGTGACTTTGGCGGGATAGAATTTGCAAGATAATGTGTGTATATATATATAGCAATAATAAATGTATGTGTGTTTTCTTAATTTCTCCAGTACCGATAGCAGAACCGTTAACGTCAGAGCTTATCGATACTCCGGTCTTTCATAATTTAGCCCCGAGACCGATTAAATACCGGGTTTCGGTACCCATCCCTACTTGTGTGTGTGTGTGTGTGTGTGAGAGTTACACGCTGTTAATAGAAAACACACTGCATTGCAAGGACAGAATGGTTTGCCAGGACACTGTACTGTGTTAATGATTAGTGAATAGTAGACATATAACTGTCATAAAGTCCTGTTAAACCACTCTGTCCTTTCAATACAGTCACAGTGTGTTGTCAGTGACATCAATAAGGTTTGGTCATTGTAGCTTTGCATGGTTAAATTCTGTACCAGAAAAGGCAGAACCAGATGTCAGGCGTAAAACAAAACTTTAATGCAGTACTAGGGGTCGACCGATTATCAGTGCCGATATTAAGCATTTTTACGATTATCGATATCGGCCATTTTCAAAACAGATTTGCCGATAAGTTTTTTTTTTTTTTTAGTTATGCAAACAAACATACTATGTACAGGTGACATTATTTATTGGTGAATAAATAATACAGGTGAAATTATTACATTTTTAAATGCACTATTTGGCTCCGATGCAGCCTGTCTGAACTCAACACTCTGTGGCCTAGAGCAATCTCCGCCCACCGCTCATCTGATATCTAGGGAGTCACGAGTCCGACCAATCAACGTGGAAAACTGAAGGCAGTCTCACACCGAAAGCACTTGCTAACTGGAGTTGCGTCAGTGATCACGCATCAGTTGTCTCTCAAAGGTAAGGCAGCAGCAGACGTTGCTGAAGTTGCAATAAATCACAATCCACTACACTGAAGTTGCAAAACACCTCAATATAACCTATGATGTCCGCGATGCGGAAAATGCGGGCGGAATCGTGGAATGCAGTCATATAATGGAATTTACCGTATAACGCGGAATGTCATGGAATTTGTCGAAATTTGGATGAATTAATCAAAAGTAGGTCAGTACACTTAAATCGACTCGCGCTATGGACTAGTATCTATAAATATTAAGCCGCAAAAACACTATTTAAATATGAATCCTGCATGTTCTGCATCTCTGTTAATGAATGACATTCATTAACAGTAAATGTGCAGTTTCACTTACTGCACACATACATACTGAAGAGCGTGTGATGCTCGCGGTGTTTTCAGCATCTGCCGTCTCACTAAATGAGGACATAAATACATGAACAACTGCTCGGAGAGTCACTTCATGAGCAGTTGACCGTTTCATTTGAGTAAAATGATCGTCATATCATATATATATAGGCTACAGAAACTTAAAATGTCCTCATGGCAACCTGTCAAAATATACGTTTGGTTTAGCCGAATATATTACTGTGGTGCAGTAGAATATACGTAATACAACTACAACAATTATTACAACTTTTGTTGAGAATAATCACACAATACTTTAAATACGTTTACTTTAAGTTTTACAAAATGTTTACAGAATGCTTCTGGGTGATCCCTGCACTTATGTTATTATTAATATTATTAATATTACTGTTTATTAATGGTGCTTGCCTGTGGCAAGGCAACATTAGTGTTATCCGCCATACTTCTTCTTCTTATTATTATTATTATTATTATTATTATTATTTGATATTCTGGGTATTTGCTAAGGCATTGTTAGACAGTTGCTAGGGTATTTTGGGTGGTTGCTAGGGAATATCTGAGTGGTTTCTAGGGTGTTCCGGTCAGTTGTTAGGGTGTTCTGGGAGGTTGCTATGCTGTTCTGAATGGTTGCTAGGGCGTTGCTATGCGGTTGCTAGGGTATTCTGGGTGGTTGCTAGGGCATTGCTAGGCAGTTGCTAGGGTGTTATGGACGGTTGCTAGGGTGTTCTGGGTGGTTGCTAGGGTGTTGCTAGGTGGTTGCTAGGGTGTTCCGGGTGGTTGCTAGGCGGTTGCTAGGGTATTCTGGGTGGTTGCTAGGGTGTTGTTATGCGGTTGCTAGGGTATTCTGGATGGTTGCTAGGTGGTTGCTAGGGTGTTCTGGGTGGTTGCTAGGGCGTTGCTAGGCGGTTGCTAGGGTGTTCTGGGTGGTTGCTAGGCGGTTGCTAGGTGGCTGCTAGGGTGTTGCTAGGTGGTTGCTATGGTGTTACTAGGTGGTTGGTAGTTGTCACAGATGGTTACTATGGAGTTTGTAGCATTTTATTGGCATGATTTAGCACTTAGCTAAGCGCTATTAGCATGTAGCTATTCACTGCTAGCATGTGTAGCAAGTCCTGTTTGCTAGCATGAGTCAAAAGAGCCAACCCCCATCTCTATACGTTGTTCTGATGCAGAGATATTGGTCTTGCAAAACGGTTGCTAGGGTACTCTGTTTGGTTGCTAGGGAGTGGCTTGGCAGCTAGCAATCACAATACTCCAAAGGCTTCTTGTCAGTATGAATGATATAAACCAACTCCCACGCCTCTGTGACATTCAGAATGGAAGATATTCCTCTGTGAATTTTGGTTGCTAAGGTGCTCGACAATGGTTGATAGGGCATGGCCAGTGAGTGTTGAGGTGATTCAGGATTGGCTGCTTGCTGCCTCGAGTCAAACGAGCCCACCCTCATGTTTCTATGACACTTCTATCCTGAGATATCCCTTTGATCTCTTTCAATGGAAGTCTATGGGACGTGTTGCTAAGGTGCTCTAAATGGTTGCTAGGGGCGTGGCTTGATAGCTTCACAATGATCCTGAGATGCTGATTGGTCGTCTGAGTCAAATGAGCCCGCCCCTTGTCTCTATGACACTGTGATCCAGAGTTATGTTCAATTGAAAGCGGTTTCTATGGTGTGGGGCCCATTTCATGGGCCGTCCCCACACCATAGAAAGTCAATGGGGCAACTTTGGGGCAACAATTAATAATTGTTGTATTTTACTTTCATGCATATGGATGCATATAAATTAGAATGAAAATTGTCGATTGATGCAGATCGCTTCGTCGAAGTTTCCTCATCTAACGTTAGCCTAATCAAAGATGGCTAACGTTAGATTAGTCACCGGTGAAGAAATCCGGTGAGAACTGATTCCAGTGCTCGCTCGCTGACAGAATGATCTAATCGTATACATCAAAGTGTAAATATAATGTATAATAAAGTCATTTTGCTCTGTAGTTGGCTTTAGTTCATATAACGGGAGTTTAATGAGTATATTAGCTGGTATTACTCAAGATTGAGCTGAGGTAACCTTGCTTTCACGCCTTGCCGTCACGTGGTTGAATTAACACAAATCCGCGTTGACAATCTGTTTGAATGGGTTCAAGTAGGATAGATACGGCAGCTTCACTATATTTGCTGAAATGTATGGTAAATATTAACGCATGATGTGACGCATAACGCATGATTGAGGAGTGATTGAGAGACAACATCAAATTGCACGATGCTAAAAGGACGGAAGAACAAGGTTTCACGTGCAGCGTTCTGAGATATTTTTTTTTCTCCTGAATTACCGCTGGGTGTGAATTGTGCAGTGTTATCATTATTTGCAATGAATTTCAAGTTACATGGGTTGTGAGTGTGGTGGAGTTTTATGACACTGTTGTTTCTCTGTTTCAGAATACTGTTTTCACAAGCATTCCTTGCTGCATTTTAAAGGTAAAGGTTTAATTAGGGACATGGTCAGAAATGCAAAATGCTTCAGATTTGGATTCTTGATAATAAAATAGTTATAGTTAAAATTATCAGGGTCATAGAAGCTATTAAAATAAAACGTGTTGTTTATGCTACAAATAATTAAGATCACATTTACCCATCCATTCTCCAAACCACTTATAGTAAACCTTGCTGGATGGCCAGTCCATCACAGGTTTTAGGCCGCATATTTGACATAACTCCACTTCTTGAAAATAGAAATAAAGAAAAGAAAAATACATTATATAAAAGTTATATTCTAAATAGAGATAAAAATATATAATTAATATCGAACATGCCAAGAAGTTATGCATAGTTGACTCGAATTTACTAATTATTCATTATGTTGTCATTGTTATTTTTTCAGACTGACTGATTAGAGCACAACCGGCATCTTCTGCTGCACTTCTCCTTGGTTAGTAGTTGTATTATGACATTTTCATCACATCACCATAATTGTAGTCCCTGTGCCCTAATATGTCCGTTTCTGTTCTGTTTCTTTTCAGGTTTTGGCGTTTTCTGCAGAAAGCAGTTCATTTCATTTCTCACACCCATCTCCTCCTCCCCCAAAAACCCTTTTGCATTTTACAAATTTACAGTGTCTCTTTCATTGTTGTTTAACTGTTTTTTCCCTTCCTGAGAGTCCAACAGGTTTTTTTATAGCCTCAACAGCTGTTACATCGGGAGAACTTTCAAAGTATGTGCCTATCAAAGTGAGAATGTCCTGTTAAAATGATTATGACAAACAAATAATTAAGCAATAAGGTATGAGAGGCTGTGCTGTATCGTGAATAAGTCACAGCTGAAGGGCGTTGTTAGGCACGATGCGAAGAGGAGTAATCCTTTCAGCCGTGACTTATTCCCGATACAGCACTAGCCTCCAGTACCTTATTGCTTTTATAAAACAGTTACCACACAATACAAATATTTAACCTGAAAATTATGTATCTATGCAACTTTCATTAATACTCTACTATAGCTCAGCATACAATATCAATTAGATCAAACATGTGTTTAAGTTGCTAAGACTGGTTGCTTGAGGCGTTGGGTCGTGATACATAGAATCTGAAGCGGTCATAGCCGTGTTTTATCGTGAATAAAACACAGCTATTGACCAATCAGAATAAAGGATGGGAACTAACCATTTTATAAGTGTATTTTAATATGTATTACTTTAAAAGTAAAGTCTCTACTTTTAAAAATTACTTCATTCACTCAAATTAGTCAGTTACTCAGATATATTTGTCAAGAATCATTTTGTCTCATTTCTTTTTATATATTCATATTTTAAAGGATGCGGAAAGGGAAGAGATCTCAGGCTCAAAAAATTCGATGGACAAAGTTGGATCTGGAGGATGAACAGACCAGACCCTCCAGGATTAACCAGGTACCGTTAATATCTGTGTCTTGCATACATGCTAATTTCAGGGCACCTTAATGTTTGGGACTAGGCCTGTCACGATTCCGCTTTATTAATCCCTTATATAAACAAAGACATCCAGATATCAGCTGTAGCTGAATAAAATGCAGATACAGATAAAGATTATTTCACTGATGAAACGTGAAGACCATAAATATACAATTGTGACAATATTTTGCTTATCTGTGTTCATCTATGTATTTTCAAAAGAACATTAATAATGCAATACAGGACTCCAGACTAACGCTGGTTTCTCACCACATGTGTTAGCAGAGTGTAAACAACGTGTATTTTTTCCACGCCCATGTTAACAGGTTAGAGCATTCAGACTGTACCCAGAGGCGTACAGGAATTAAAGCCACAGTACATTGTTCTTGATCATAATTAATCTGATTAACATGAAAAATAGCATATTTCCACATAAATTCATGGAAGTGAGGTGTTTTGTGTTTAACAATCACCATATAATATTCAGTGCTGTGAAAAAAATGTTTAAATACTCAAACACATTGCACAGAGTTTTTTTGGCCAAACTTACTATTACTATAAGTACAATTTAGTATTGCTATAAAGACATTATCTTGCTAATTTTCTCTTGTCAGTCATTTATATAATAGTATTAAAAAAAATGTTGTGATGCATTTTTGCTATTCGCAGTCCAGAGAGAGAGAGAGAGATCTCTCATGCGGAACCACAGCGCGCACAACACGACAAGCCCCTGCTTAATGATTAACAAGGATAGAACTAAACATTCAAACGTATGGTTACACTTTAGACCTTTGATATTAATCTAATTTTATTCTAGATTTAGATTTTCTCTTCCAATGATTATTATTGTCTTTTGTGCACACTAAATGTGTGCAAATGCCTGTTTAGCACAAATGTCTTTGTCCCAAACATTATGAAGTGCAATTTAAAATTGAACACTGATTCTATAACACTAATTTTGACCAGCAGGCTAATTTCAGGTTGATTATTTACAGGTTGAACAGGCAAGCACCAGTGCAGCTGTAGCTCAGTTTTCGGATAGAATGTATGCTGAAGGTGGTGATATTGCACCCGGGTTTTGTCTGTGCAGGCATCTCATTGTCAGGGTGATGTTAGGTATGACAGTTTCTCAAGAAATAATCAGTGCACATGTGTAGCGTTGACATTTTGGTCAACCACAGTGAAGGATTACGTTCAAGATGCCTGACCTTGATAGAGTTTTAAAGGAGGAGATGCGTTATATGTCAGTATTAAAATGCAGCTTATTGCTGAAGGAAGGTTTAATCGCAACCTTCTGACTATGGAGGAAGTACCTCTAAGTGTTTCCTCATTTAATCGGATACACAATGTGCGGAAGTCAGGAGTGATGATTGGATACCTCAGAGCCACAGGGAACCATGGCACGGAAGAGTGGTGCATTCCTCTCACCGAAAGACTGCAGTGTCTCTCAACAGATGTCAGTCATGCTCTGCTCCTTGTTTCTCCAGAGTGTATTGCTGTGTTCAGAGACAGATCTGGAAGGTACGGATTTTTTGATTCACATTCAAGGACTGCTGAAGGCTTGCCCCATCCTACTGGTCATGGAACTGCTGTCATGTTGACTTTCACCCACCTGAGTGACATGGCAGACATAATTCTCCAGATCTTCTGGGATCGTGGTGACGAGACCAGCGATGAATTCATGCCTGTTTCTTTTGAAACAGTGCAACAGTCTGTCCAACTGCCTTCACCATCTGTTTGTGAACAGGTATCACAACTGATTTCAGCTCTACCAGAACCAGCAACAAATGTTGGAGCCAAAGAAAATCTTGTTGGCTCAGTAGCTAAAAATCAGGATATGGTAGATAAAATAAACAAGCACAGGAGAAGAAAGGAAATGCGTAGAACAATTGATATTTTAAAACAACACGGAGGACCGAAGGACTCAAGTCCATCTAATGCGATGAGAAAACAGGATTATGATAGAAATAGGTATTTGCAATTTCAGACAAATAAAATAGAAGTCATTAAGAAAAAATACAATCAGGATCCTCACTTCAGACTCAAAAAGAAATACTTCATGGCTAGACGGTACAAAATAAATGAGGTTGTTCAGGCAAAGAAGAGAGAATACATGATTAGGAGGTACCACACAGATGCTCTTGTCCAGACAAAGAAGAAACAGTACGTGATGAGTAGGTATAACACAGATGCCCTTATCCAGTCAAAGAAGAAACAGTACATGATGAGTAGGTACAACACAGATGCCCTTGTCCAGTCAAAGAAGAAACAGTACATGATGAGGAGGTACAACACAGATGCCCATGTCCAGTCAAAGAAGAAACAGTACATGATGAGGAGGTACCACACAGATGCCCTTGTCCAGTCAAAGAAGAAACAGTACATGATTAGGAGGTACAACACAGATGCCCTTGTCCAGTCAAAGAAGAAACAGTACATGATTAGGAGGTACCACACAGATGCCCTTGTCCAGTCAAAGAAGAAACAGTACATGGTTAGTAGGTACAGCACCGATACTCTATTCCAGAGTAAAATGAAACAGTACATGGTTAGTAGGTACAGCACCGATACTCTATTCCAGAGTAAAATGAAACAGTATATGGTGAAGAGATATGCAGGTGACCCAGAGTTTAGAGCACATCACATACTGCGATGTACCCTGCGCAAGACCCAGAAATGTGTTGGTGATGCTGCATATCACATTCTTCATCGGCTGCAATGCGCACTCAGGATAAAAAGGAAATATAAACTGTACATCCGTTCCAGCCAGCAAACACCCCAGCCTTTGGTAAACAATTTAATGGAAAGTGCCATACATGCATTCCGGTGTAAGATTCAGCATGGCCCTACACATGTCTGCACAGTCTGTCACAGAGCCCTGTTTCCTAACCAAGTCAGGGTCTGTGATAGAACGAGATACGCCAAAAACGTTCACGTTGCAGCGACTTGCCTAACGGGGAAGTATGTTCACGCTTGTGACAGTGCCTGCTCGGGTTCCTGCGTAGTTCCGGAAGAGAGAAGACAGGAGTGGATTTGCCACACTTGTGACAGCCACCTTAAGAGAGGACAGATGTCTTCAATTGCAGCAGCCAACAAACTGGAGTTGCCGCCAATCCCTGCGGAATTGGATGAATTAAATGTCCTTGAGCGTCAACTAATTGCAAAAATTTTACCGTTTGCAAAAATAGTTTCATTGCCCAAAGGACAGCAGAGAGCAGTACGTGGTGCCGTTGTGTGCGTGCCCTCCGAGATGGAGAACACTGTCAACTCTCTGCCAAGACCAAGAAGTGAGGCCCAGCTGCTGCAGGTGAAGCTGAAGAGACACGCAAAGTTTAAAGGATACCAGCAGTTCCAGACTATCAACATGCGCAACGTGCTTGCAGCTTTATCGAAGCTGAAAGCGATGCATTCAGAATACAGGGATATCTCCATAAGAGAAGACGCTGTATTTGAAAGTGCCCTGGACGAGGAAGCTGCTGTCTCTGAAAGTCACCTGGACGAGGAAGCTGATGCCTCTGAGAAGCAACAAGAAGTTGATGTTGCTGAGCAGAATGAGCAACAAGTTAGCGTTGAGGAAAAGGATGAGCTTCGACCCGGCCTCACATTAGACACGTGCATGCAGCCACCTGACATCGCACAGGAGATCTTGTCGTACGGTGAGGGAATATTTAGTGTCGCACCTGCACAAGGACAAAAGCCTTTTGGTTTTTTCAAAATCCCAAAGCTGGAAGCCATGGCGTTCCCTGTTCAATTCCCCATTGGACAAAATTCCATTGATGAGGAAAGGCAAATTTCAATATCTCCCAGTATGTATTTCAACGTGAGATTGTTCAGCGTGAACACGCGCGTTCGCAGGATCAGAGTTATCTTTTCTTTGCACAGTTTGTAACGGAAACGCAACTGGCTAGAAACAGCATGTCTATCCAGTTGCGAAAGGCAAACCCATCACAAGAGATGGCCGGAAAATTTCGAACAGACTGCTTCAAGACAAACGGGAGGTTGAAAGATTGGTACACAACAGAGACGCCACACGGTTCATGCAACCACTGAGAGGCACTCCATCTTATTGGGAGAAAACTTTGCGAGATCTACAGGCTATGATAAGACAGTTAGGAACCCCTCGTTTTTGCACGTTCAGCGCGGCGAAATGAGATGGCCTGAAGTCATAACGCGATCAAGGCCCAGCAAGGTGAACACGTCGACTTTTCCGAGCTTGACTGGACGACGAAGTGTGAAATCCTCCGAAGCAACCCGGTCACTGTCATGCGCATGTTCGAGAAACGGGTGGATGCGCTAATGACTCATTTGCTTTTGTCGCCCGCCCAACCCATCGGTGAAGTTGAGGACTACTTTTACAGAGTGGAGTTTCAAGCTAGAGGAAGCCCACACATCCATCTTCTTGTTTGGATAAAGGGCGCAGGACTCTGATGGGGATGTTTGTGACTTTATCGACCGCAACATAACCTGCCAGTTGCCCGATTCCTCGGCTGATCCTGAGCTTCACCGGATCGTCACAGAGGTTCAGCTTCACAGCAGGAACCACTCAAAGTCCTGCAAGAAGGGAAATGTAATGTGTCGATTTGGGTTCCCCAAACTACCAGTGTCTAGCACCACGATCACTCGTCCGCGACCACAGCGTCCTGAAGAAGAGGATGACACGGACACTTCTCCATCTGGAAGCTGCATGTTTGCGTCTAAAAGCACACAACCACAGCGTCCTGAAGACGAGCATGACAAAGCACAGAAGCAAGCGGACAGAAGAAAGTTGAGATGGGAAGCTGCTCGAAAGGCAATGCGCGAAGCCAGGGCCAAACTCAAGCCGGTGTGGGATCTGTTGAATGACCCCCAAGCAGAGCATGTGAGCGGAGCGGAGCGTGGAGCGAGCGAGGAGCGGAGCGTGCAAAATATAGTCGGAGCGCGGAGCGGGTTTTTATCCAAAGGCTGGAAGCGATCGCTCTGTCTCGCCTCGATTCCGCCTCCGATACCGCCACACCACGAGCCTAGGGCATGCACAAATCCACCCTGAATTCACCTGTGCCTTCAACAATTAACAAAACCATCAGCCTATACTTCAAAAATCATTCGTTGTGAAGGAGAGATGGAGTTCAGTTAAATATTTCCAAAAGCAAACCGACAGGTCATACAGGTGCACAATTCCTGTCAAAAAATAGATGATAATGTTGAACATGATCAGGAATGTGGTGATATATATGTTCTATTTTGACTGATGTTGCTGTGAGTTCTTTATAGGATATAGGCTGCGTGGCGACATGGCGTCGCGGAGCGTGTTTGCAGCGTGATGATTTTCCTTTCCGCACCTATGTTAACAGATTAGAGCAGCCACATTGCCTGCGGTCAGGGTTGCCAGATCGGGTTGACGATTTCCAGCCCAAAAGCTCACCAAAACCCGCCCACTTCAACAAAAACCAGCCCAAAATTTTAACTGCCAAAATAATGTGATATAATTTTATTGCCATGTCAATCAAGGTTGATAAGGACCATTTTTATCTCCTCAAAATAAAATAATTATGACAAAATTTAATAAAGATAAACCAATTTCACAGGAACATGGATCAAAACAGGGCAAAAGCGTTAAAGACAGTCAGAAAATATGCTTAACATGTCCAGGAACCTTTTCAAAATGGCAATCAAGAAATTAACTGATAAATCTAGGGGAAACATATGCATCATTTTCAATGTCCACAGTAAGAAAAAGCTAAATTTTGTGCACAATAAAGTGATCAGAAAGCAATGTAAATTCACACCCACAGAAGGGTGAATTCTTCTATTCATTTCATCCACGTTGTGAGATTTAAGTTACTCTTAGATTCTTTATCGTATAATTTATATTTAAGCCACTTTGCCATGACAATCACTTAACTTAACATAAAAGATGGTAAATTGATTGACAAGTCTCTGTTAAAATAAACCAAAAAGGATTGCGTTAAGGGAAAATGAGTTGATGACTGCACTATACATTATTTTGCTGTGATACTTTGAGCTCAAACATATTAAGATAACATGACTAAAGATAAAAGCGAAGGAAAAAGCAGCTGATTTGGCGGCTTTTCATTTTTTAAAAGCAGCCCAAATTTGGTGTACCACCAATGCGTTATTCTTCGTCCAAGCCGATTAAAAGAAGAAGCCCATTTGGGCGGCAAACCGCCAATCTGGCAACACTGCCTGAATACGGCGGGTGTCCACGACAGAATAGAATAGAAGTGAAGCGGACTTTTCGCAGCAGTCACGCAACAAACCCGCTCCACGCCTGCCACGCAGAAGTGTGTCCCAGGCGTAAGGCTTCGTTGAAACGCAGGTCTTAGGCATGCAGAGTAATTTTAAATTTGAGCGGATTTCACCGGAGCGGGATGAAATTGTAGATGAGCGGGAGCGGAATTGAGCGGAGCGATCTGGTCCGACTTTGAGCGGTGGAGCGGGAGCGAACACCCACGTGAGCGAGCGGAAATTCTCACCGCTCAGCTCCGCTCACATGCTCTGCCCCCAAGCCTCCTTTGACAGCTTGTCAGAGCTACTGACAGAGTGCAAGATGTCCATCAAGGATTACAACGAGAACGTCGAAGCATTGTCCAATGCCAACGTGATTCTGCTGAAGCGTGATCCGAAGGAGTCTTGGGTGAATGGATACAATCCCGATTTATTAAGGGCATGGAACGCCAATATGGACATTCAATTCGTTATTGACGCGTTTAGCTGCGTTATGTACATGCTTTCGTATATTTCCAAGCCGGAGCATGAAATGGGCGATTTACTTAAAAACGTGATCAAGAGTGTGCGCGAGACGAACGTTAGCGAGGAGGATGAGATGAAGCAGATCATGCAAGCCTACTCCAAACACAGGCAAGTTAGCGCTCAGGAGTCTGTGGCATGAGTCTTCCCCTTAGCGTCCTGCAAAATAAAAATCCTGATTCAGAGGATGTCTGGATGTCGGGGATGATCGATAAATACAGAGAAAGGCCTCTAACGCATGATTTTGAAAAGATGTGCCTGGCAGATTTTGCTTCGGAGTGCCGCATCGTGTATGGTCAGCAAACGGAAGGCAAAAATGTTCACCGGCTGCTCTAACGGCATGGGTTTTTTTCAGAAAAGAACGTCTGGGAAGGCTGCAGTCATTAGGTTTGCACGTTATTCGGAGAAGAAGCAACCCGAAAAGTTTTACGGTAGACTACTCAAGCTTTATATGCCACATCGGACCAGCGAACAGCTAAAACCTCCTGGGTTTCCAACGTACGAGACGTTTTACAAAGGTGCAAAGGTGGAACTACCCACTCACCCTGGTTTGCTGATGCCTGGAGACATGGAGACGGGGTCGTGCCACAAATAGAGGCACCGCAGATGAGTGTTGAATTTGTCAGGAGGTTGTTCCGAAGTCTCAATGAGACGCAGGCAGCCATATTCTACACGGTCTGCCAGTGGTGTCAGAAGCGCGTGTGGGGTCATAATCCAGAACAGTTTTTCTACTTCGTGTCAGGTGGTGCTGGTTGTGGCAAATCACACGTCATCAAGTGCATATACACGGAAGCGACCAAGATTCTGCGACAACTGCCTCGACTACGGGAGGAAGGGGATCTGTCCGTGCCCACAGTGCTCTTGAGTGCGTTTACTGGAACGGCAGCGTTCAACATTTGAGCTGCATTCCATTTTAAACTGCCAAGGAATCTGAAGCAGAAGACCCGACGATCTTGCCGAACAAGATCGAGATTTGTTACTCAGGCCATGAAGGACCCCAAAGACTGCCCGTGTGATGCACTGCACGTATTTGCCACCAACAAGGAAGTTCACAGACACAACACTGAAACAATCCACGCTCTTCACACTGACATCATTACCATCGATGCGAGGACTACAGGAAAGACCCAAGAACGGGAGGGATGAAGAGACGAAGCCCGTCACCGGAAAAAAGGGCGACTTGCCTGACACCATACAAATTGCGTCTGGGGAGTACGCATAATGGTGACAAGGAATTTGGATGTCGACGGTCTATGCAATGGGTGCTTTGGGAAAATTTCTCATATTGTCAGTAAGACAAAAGACGGGTCGACACGCACACATGCTAGGGCTTCAGCTGGACAATCCGAATGCAGGCTAGAAACACCGCAAGGGTGCAGGGTGAAGAAGATCGACTTTGTGTATATCGAGAGATCCGAAGAAAGTCTAAGGAAAGGAGCGGTTATGCACTGCACAATTCCCCAATCAAGGATTAGTTCACACCTGCACAGCTTACAAAGTCCAAGGCATGACAATGGAGAATGCCGTGGTGTCACTGAAGAAGATTTGAGCCGGTAATGGCCTCGTTGCCCTCAGCAGAACGACCTCGCCGTGGACTACACATTACGGACTTCAACGAAAAGAAGATCTATGCCGACGCTACAGTCACAGCCTCGTTGGAAAGCATGGCGAGAGCATCATTCGGACGGAATCATGCCGCTTTTACAGCACGTGAGGAAAGCGACTTGGATCAAACGCTCAAAATAATTCATCACAACACGGAAGGACTGTCATCCCACATCGAAGATATCCGATGCCATCATGAACTGCTTCTGTCGGATATTCTTTGCATGACGGAAACTCACCTGACCGGGTCACTCGTAACACCCACGCCAATTAGAAGGCTACAACGCATTTATGCGAAACAGACATGTCTCCTACTCGACACACCAAGAAATTGCTAAGAAAGCTGGTGGTGGAGTCGCAATATATTGCAAAGAGCACATTTCAGCTCAGCCTAGGCAGTACGTGCAAAATGTGACCGATCTGGAGTACGTCGTCATCAAAGTAGACAGCCCGATCAAAGCAACAATCGCTGCTGTGTACAGGCCGCCTCACTACAAATTTGAAGAGTTCTCCAAAAACTTGAAGAGTCTGCTGGATTATTTGGACATGGTGGACGAACATCCCACACTAATCTGTGGAGATTTTAACGAAGATCTCCTCTGCGCAGGTAAAAAAACTGTTCTGGAATTATTTCAGTCTAAAGGATACACGCAACTGATCACCACAGCAACAACCAAAAAGAACACTCTACTGGATCACATGTACGTCTCTCGTCCGGAATTGTGCCTTCAGTCGGGTGTGTTGCATAGTTATCACAATCCCGTGTACTGTGTGTTGCGTTAATTCGGGTTTTTTTGGTGGACAGATATTGTTGTGTTTTGTGGTAGGTTAGTGTGCCATACGGGAACCGTTTGCCACTGAACCTGCTTTAACGACGACAGTGGGGCTTCAGCCTTATTCAAACGGTTGCGTATGGTCGGGTTGTTAGGTAGTATGCCATACGGAACTGTTGCCAATGGACCTGCATACTTGACATCAGCGGGCTCAAACGGGTTGGCGACATGGTCGTGTTAGTGTTAGATTGTGGTTTGGACATTTTGGTTAGGTCATGTTTAGGGTTTATGCCACTGAGCTACTAGGAAGGACCAACCTCAGCAGCAGCAGGAAGGACGGAGGACTAGTGTAACAGCTCCAGGGAGGACACAGACAGTCAGAGCAACAGTGGCAGTAAGTTATAAAAGACAAGGGAAAGAGAGAAGTAGCAAGACACCATTGTAATGTTTGATTTTGACCTTATAACATACATTTTAACTTTAATTGATGTTCAATCTACACAATTTGTGACAATCTGTGCGGGATATACAGTCCCCTGCTATTCTATGATTGATATGTGCCCTTCTGTAAGGTTGCAGGAAGAATTGGGAGACCATAGCAGTCCTGTCTGGATATGAGTGTGCAATATACCTTCTAAAGCTAAGTGTTAAAAGATTTTGCTTCAGTCGGTGTACTACTGCTTTACATAACCATATTTGAATGGAAATGTTATATTTGAATCTAATTTTGATTTGTATGTTTTTCAGGAACCAGCCAAATGAAGTGAGATTGTCTGAGAAGATCACGTGTGCTACATCAATGACGATGACGAGCTGGATACCAGCTTATGTGCTCATTTCTTTCCGTAAGTTTTATTTCTGAATTTTTGGGGGGGGTTTTTGGTTTATTAGTACGGTTGTATTAGTGATCCCATTGTTCATTTATTAATTTCATGCCCAGAGAACAGGTCCAAATATCTATGGCATTGAGGACAACGCTGAAGAATGAAGAAGCAGAGGAAGAAGCACACTGAGGTAAAGTTTGTCAAAAACTACTGATAAGGTCTAGTGTTTCAGTGCATTTTATTATACAATGGTTTCAGGGTTTTCCCAGGTCAAAATTGTCTTTGTTGGTGGCCAACAGACATTGTTGTCCTATCTTGCTCTCTTATTTAAAAAAGAGCAGATTTTACCACTATCATTTTAAATGAAAAGCTATGAAATCCAATTTTGTTGTATAATCATATTGCTATTAAAAGTTAAACTAAAAAATAGCATCAAAACGTTTATTTTAACTAATAGTCTTCATTTACGTAGCTAACAATTGAATAAAATTAACAGCTAGCTAACAACTTGCTTTGCGCTTTATGATTTTAATAACTCCAGTATGAACTTTGAACTTTATTTATTTTTGACAATGTTATTTATTTAAAAAACTGCTGTTCAATGTTTATTCATGTTTGTTCACTGCATTTACTAATGTTAGCACTTACATCTTTTGATTTAAAAAATGTACCGTATTAGTAAATGTTAAAAATCACTAACAAAGATTAATAAATGCAAAAAAAGTTAAATGCAGGAAAACCATGGGTTTTGTTCAAAGATGTATGATTTCAAGTAAAAACTAAAGGCTTACATCTGACCCATCAACTATGCTGCACAATAAGTCTTGGATAATCAGAACAATTCAAATAAATTCACTAACATTATCATATATGTTTTACCTCCTCTGCCCTCAGGATATCCAGGGAGACAGATGCGCGCCATTCAGCATAGAAACATCAGAGACAGAGTTCACCTGAGCACAGAGGGAAACCAGCTTCTCCTGTGCAAACCTGAGAGACTGGAGCGGGTGGAACTCCAAAGTTGAAACCAAAAGTCCTTTTAAAGGCAACAACGGCTCTTTTCAGAGCTACCCACTCATTCAAATAAAGAGCATTTTTACAAATGTATTCACAACAAAATTCTCTGCACTATAGGCTAAACTAGTACATAATTAAAAATAATGATTTTTATAATCTTAGGGGTAATGCTGTAAAGATAATTTTAATACAAAGTATATCTAATAACTAGTACAACACTAGAATCTAATCCATTTGCTGGGTGGAATTTGACACAACAGGCGTTTAAAAAAAATATTTTAAATAAACATTTGGTTAATTGCCGCATACTGTATTTTTGTCTTTATTGAAAGTTAGTCATTGTCACATTATGAATATTTTCTTGTGAACTTCAGAGAAGATCCAGGTATATTCACAGATGGTTCTTTAAGGTGGTAAGTGGCCGGGTCATTTAAAAGCTTACATTTCAATGAGCTTTATATACTCAACATTTATAAAATCAAGACCGCTACATGTACAGGATATCAACGATCAATTAATTTTTGATGCTTTGAAAAGAATAACATGTATTCATATTCAGAAACACCTGTTGACCTGTCTTCACACAGCTTCACTGAACAGCATCCAAATGGCATTTTAATCCAGAAGTGTGCATAATTGGAGGAATATTGATATATTTAGACAATCATCAATTCGTATTCCAATACATTTTGCGACCTGATGATGACCATTAGTGGCGTCCAGCGATCGCTGAACAAGTTCATGAAAATTATGACCAGATGCTGTAGTATGGTATTGTAACATTTTCTCATTTCTTAATTCTAAACTTTACACTTCTTTTTTATTTATTTCAACTACAAATGAAATTGAAAACCAATGAAAATTAAATATAATTTAACAGTTAAGTATTAATGTGCACCACGATCAATCAGATCTCGTGTGTCAGAGTTAAGTGCCTGAGTGTAAAGTAACTGCTCATGTATACTCTGCTGGGTCCTTCACAGAAACGAGTGAGTTGTGCCATTTTAAACAATAAAAATAATATAATATCCACTGTTGCTCAGTATTAAATTATAGCTTGAGATGCATGATATTTTAATTAGCTACCAGCAGGATACATACAAGAAGCACGTTCAGGGACGCGCAGACGGTTGTCGTGGTAACGTTATTTAAAAGCTTAAAATCAGTCTAAACCATTTTACCATATAAACACTGCAACCATTGTCACAAATCATAAACATTAGTTCATAACCAGTTGGCATAAATGTGCGATATAATTAATTGATTGCGAAGTGCTCTAGCGTGCTGTTGGGTGGGGCCATCTGTAAATGTGCAACAGCCAATCAAATGTGGCTCACTCAATCATAAATACTGGCAGGTAAATCGCTGTTCTCTCACTCTTCTTGAGATGGCACCGCCACGCCGCTTGGGTTGTCGGCAGCTCTATAGTTCGCAGGTTGCATGCTCATGTCTGTGAGCAGGGCCTGGAGGAAAACTTGGATCTACGCTGTGAGATAACCTGGGACGGAGAGGAGGCAGACTCTGGGAGCAGCTGCTTCCAACTCTGCGTTCTCTACGGGCCAGAGCTCCACCGCCAGACATCCTCGTTATCCACTTGGGCGGAACAGTATGTGCTGGGAGGGTCGCGACCGCGGGTTTCCTTCGGGAAATAAAGCGCGACCTGGGTAAATGTTTCATAATGTTTCCCAGTACCAAGCTGGTCTTTTTCCCACATTCTGCCCCTCTGAGTTGGAGAGGTCAGACTGGCAGGACTGGTTACGGTTTGGAACGGAGCCGGCGGTGGATCAACGGGAAGGTGTCTGCCTTCTTGGCAGAGAGACGGATGCGCTGCATTCACCACAGAAATATCTGCCTCTCCCATCTGTCTAGCGATGGAGTCCACCTGAGCCCAGAGGGAAACCAGCTTCTGCTGGTCAACCTCAGGGAAGCTCTGCAGTTGAACTCACCAAATGTCCTTTTAAAGGCAACAACGGCTCTTTTAAGAGCCACCCACTCATTCAAATAAAGAGCATTTTTACAAGTGTGTGAAATTATTTATTTATATATATATAGGATACTTGTTATAAAATTAAAATGCCACACACATACATCTAAAAATGCGCTCACAGAAAACATGATTTAAACCATTTCAAGCGTGAAACAACTCGCGCACTGTTTTATGAGCTATACGCACACCCAAACCGTGCCAACAGAAAAAAGTGATTTTAATGTGATTTTAAACCATTCAAGAATTGTGCGCTGTTTTCTGTGGCACATCCAAAACATGCATACAGAAAAAGGGATTGTAGTGTGATTTTAAACTCGCGTGCTGTTTTCAGTGCTGCGGTCATTTTGGATGCGTGCAACTCTTAACGTGGCAGATCTTACAAATGATTTGCGTTGTCAAAATATCACAGACAATGATAGTAAATGTTGTTAAGCTTAGTATACAACCACTGATAAGCATATTCGTTTTTGATATGTAAAAAAAAAAAAAAAAACTTTAGTGGATTAGAACCGAAAAGTTGAACCTCTGACACGCTTGGCAAAAATTCAACCACTGGGACATTAAGGAACACAAATTGATATATTGGATCTATGCATTTATTCATGTGAAAATTCTCAACACTAATAATGTATGACTATACTAGTGCATCTAATTTAAAACAATGATAGGAAATCTTGTTATAACTTTATAATAAATAAATAAAATTGGAACTTAGTTAAACATATATCAATATAGTGTTCACTCAGAACACCCTAGCGACCGTTTAGAGCCACCTAGAAGCAACATATAGAAGCCATAGGTTATATGGTTGCTATGGTGTGCTTAGACTGTCAACTAGTCTTTAAATATCATCCCATAAACTGTATGAGTCAAAAAAGCC
Organism: Gymnocypris eckloni scoliostomus; assembly: GCA_027564155.1. NCBI lineage: Eukaryota > Metazoa > Chordata > Actinopteri > Cypriniformes > Cyprinidae > Gymnocypris > Gymnocypris eckloni. The sequence goes on along the minus strand of CM050432.1, from coordinate 26,158,643 downwards.
GAACTCCATGTTTCTACTAAAACCATGAATAAGCCATATCTCAGCACCAGAACATCGTACAGACATGGTTGTTGGCTCGTATTCAATCATGTACATTACCCTAGCAACCGGGTGGTGTTTTTTGCCACTGCAAGCACCATTTCACATTTTCTTCTGGAAATGTACATTCTAGTTTAATGTTGTTGTTATTAACAGTTTTCAGAATTAAAGACATGTTTAAAAGCATTTAAAGAACGTTTTTTGACAGAGCTCTTGTTATTATTAATTTTGGCATTCATTTTCATTTTTACACCAGACACGTATATCGGTTCAAAATATCGGTTATCGGTCTACTTGATCTGTAATAATCGGTATCGGCATCAGCCCTGAAAAACACATATCGGTCGACCCCTATGCAGTACCTCATATTTTAACTGATGTTATAAAGGTTAGTGCTGGGTGGTATAATCAACAATCTGTGTCACAGTGCTTTCTAAGATTCTGCTGCTTTCACGGCATATCACAGGATTATTTTCCTTATTTAATTTGAGAAAATATTCTACACCAGTATTTACGTGCATTTATTGTCTCTTTTACAGATGAAGGCAGATGCCGTTACTGAAATGTCAAGACTCTTACCAGAAGTTCAGAACAGGTATTGTGTCATTTTCAATGAGCCAGCCTGTGGGATCTAAATTTTTGGTGTTTTTAATTGTACGTACGTGAGAGAGAGAGCCTATGAAAGCACCAATAATCAAAATAATATACTTTCAAACATAATATACTTATTATACATAATAATATACTTTCAAACATAATGTTAAACTAACATATATGTTAAATATAAAAATATTTAAAACATCTAGTTCTTATATATTCGCATACAACAGTCATACATCGCTATTAGTACTGCGCCGCCTGACAAGTTTGCCACATCGACGCACGGATGTTATATCAGTCTAAAAAATCAGCAAAATCAGTCAACGGTGAAAATCAAAAGTCTATTTATTTTAAAAACCAACAGTGTAACACTAAATATTGGACATAAACGAAGACGTTTAAAAAAGTATTTAAAACAGGTAAGTTCATATATTTGGAGTAAAGTTAAATTGAACAGACACATCAGTCATACAGTGCTCTGGACCGTGCTCCCCATGACGAGCCCTGTATTAGACTGATTTATTATCTGCAATTTTTTATGATGATGATGTAGAATATGCATTAATATTTTTTAACGATGCAGTATATTCGTTTTTGTCTTATAATTAATATAACCCATACTGTACGTGTAAGGCATTATCACAAGGGCTATTTATCCCAATTAAAATGCGTGCAAACATGACTGATTTTATACAGCAGTTATAAAAAGTTAATATTGTGTTAATAAAGCCACAGCAGAACTGTTGTGCATCGCCAATCAAAGCACGGTGCTGTTTTGTTTCTGAATGAATCGCATGAATGAATGTCCTGTCAAACCGCTCTGTCCTTTCAATGCAGTGTTTGACATCAATAAGGCTTGAATGTTTAAACTGACAGGGCTTAAAATCACTTGCAAATCATAAACACTCTCTCTATCATGGTTAAGCTTCGTAATTAATCTGCAAATCACATGCATTCTGAACTGTGGGTCATGGTCCGTACAGATCACAAATCAACTACGATCTCTTCTGGGCATTGTGCCTGTTGTGCATATCACAGTGTAGATGCTAAAACGATATATGCTGCATTCCTTATTTTACAACCCATAAAAATGGTTGAGATCAAAATACAATTTACATTACTTTAAGCTTAATCTTACTTAAAAGTTTAATATGGCAGAAATTAAGAATTTAAGAAAAATAACCATTTTATCTCATAGTACAACCGTAAAATTTCAATACTAATTTTTAAGTAATTTTTTTTTAGTTTACAGACATTAAAATATGAAATATGTCCACAAAAACTCGAAACAGCTTACTCCGGTGAACCGCTGCGAGTGATGTTAAACTCAGCATGGGGTTTACCCAAGTGTCAACCTCCCAGTCTCTCTTGAAACAACACGGAAGTGACTAACACTGCAATTCATCGACTGGCCGCTAAAGACTGGCTCGAAAAGGGAGTCGGTCCCATAGACCTCCCATGTTAAAACAAACTACCATGTTACAACATGTTCACTCCCGTGCTTCAAAACGCACAATGTATGTTTTAAATCGCAGACTTAATAGTAATTCATGATATTACACAGCGCCTAAAAGTAGCTAGTAGCTAGCTTTGATATATGATGTTGTAGGCTACATCGTGCAGCCCTAGCCCTAGACACTGTGTGTGTGTGTGTGTGTGTGTGTGTCATTGAAACACAAATTTAGTTGTAGTCAAGTGACTTTGTGCGACTCACCTTATTCCACTCTGCAATCCACACGTGGGTTGCGACCCACAGTTTGAAAACCCTTGATTTTGCAGATGCTTTAATCCAAAACAACGTACAAATTAAAACAATAGAAGCAGAGTGCTAAAACAATAACGATAATTATAGCATTATTATTTTTCTCTATAAAATATAATAAAAGTTTATTATATGTTCGATATAATGTGTATGCAATATGCAAAGAAAAAAAATGATGCATCAATACACTGGTTTTCTGTTCAATTTTGCTGTATTGTAGCTATATCTACTTCTCTGTTTATGGATATGGAGAATCACACAGTTACTGGGCAGGATAGACCTGACAAATTGAAAACAGTCCCACTTTTTAATGTACTGATTCATATTAAGATTAAAAAAAAAGTTTGGAAGATGGATTGATGATGTACTCACTCATAAAATGCATTGTTAATTTTGAACAAAAAAGTTGAACACTTGCAGCTGAGGTGTTGTAAAATAATTTAGGCCTAAATGTTGTGTGCATCCTTATGTGAGTTGGTATTTGACTATCCAGCTGTGTTCATTTTACATCTCAACCATAGAAAGTGAAAATAGAAACTTAATAGACAGTCAAGAGTCATGCTAAAGACGTAATTTCAATTTGTGGCCACAAGCAGACTTACAGTGTCTAGATTTGTTCTTCGAGTTTCTTTAGCTTGAGCAAATATTCTACACCAATATTTACGACATTAATTCTCTCTTTAAAGATGAAGGCAGATGTTACTGCAATGTCTAGACTCTTGCCAGAAGTTCAGAACAGGTATTGTGTCATTTTCGTTAAGTGTGCTTACTTTATATATGCAAAATAGAAAATTTACATAGAGACTTGTGGTAGAGTTACACGCTGTTAATCAGAAAACACCCTGCATTGCAAGGACAGAATGGTTTGTCAGGACACTGTATTGAAATCATAGTCATTGTAGTAACACCATATGTGAACCTGAAAACACACTACATTGCAAGGACAGAATGGTTTGCCAGGACACTGTATTGAAATCATAGTCATTGTAGTTACACCATATGTGAACCTGAAAACACACTACATTGCAAGGACAGAATGGTTTGCCAGGACACTGTAGTGTGTTAATGATTAGTGAATAGTAGACATATAACAGTAGTTAGGTTCATTAACAATTACCCCATCAGCTTCAGTCAGAAATCTTGGTGTAATCTTTGATGACCAGCTGACCTTCAAAGAGCACATTGCAAAGACTGCTCGATCTTGCAGGTTTGCACTACACAACATCAGAAAGATCAGGCCCTTTCTGACAGAGCATGCTGCACAACTTCTTGTCCAGGCCCTTGTCATTTCTAGATTGGACTACTGCAATGCTCTTCTGGCTGGACTTCCATCAAACACAATCAAACCTCTACAAATGATTCAGAATGCAGCGGCACGACTGGTCTTCAACTAGCCCAAAAGAGCCCATGTTACACCTCTCTTTGTCTCCTTGCACTGGCTACCAGTTGCAGCTCGCATCCAGTTCAAGACACTGATGCTTGCATATAGAACAACCACAGGCTCAGCACCTACCTACTTCCACTCACTATTACGAATTTACATCCCCTCCAGAAGTCTGAGATCTGCTAGTGAGTGACGCCTCGTGGTACCATCACAGAGAGGCTCAAAATCACTCTCCAGAACATTCTCGTTCACCATTCCTGGCCGGTGGAATGATCTTCCCACCCCTATCCGGAATGCTGGATCCCTGTCAATCTTCAAGCAACAACTGAAAACTCATCTCTTTCAACACTATTTGACTTCATCATAATTTCTTTTCTTTTTTTAAATGCACTTTTTCAAAATCTTCATCTTTCTCTTTCTCTTTCTCTCCTTCCCTTGCTAGCTTGTACTTATTTGAACAATGCCTGAGACTTGGTGTTATGGGCACTTCCTCTGTCTGTTTGCCTCTTCAAGATTAATCGCTTCATGTATTCCCCAATTGTAAGTCGTTTGGATAAAAGCGTCTGCTAAATGACTAAATGTAAATGTAAATATATATAACTGTCATAAAGTCCTGTTAAACCACTCTATCCTTTCAATACAGTCACAGTGTGTTGTCAGTGACATCAATAAGGTTTGGTCATTGTAGCTTTGCATGGTTAAATTATGTACCAGAAAAGGCAGAACCAGATGTCAGGCGTAAAACAACACTTTAATGCAGTAACTCATATTTTAACTGATGTTATAAAAGTTAGTGCTGGGTGGTAGGGCTGTAGTCAAGTCCACCTTTGTCGAGTCCAAGACAAGTCCAAGTCCAGGACTATCGAAGCCGAGTCAAGACCGAGTCCAAAGAGGTTCGAGTCCAAGTCAAGTCCAAATGAGACAGTCAAAACAGAGAAAGTAAAAAATAATCTTCTTCAAAACCACATACTTAATTATTGATAATTTATGTGATACGGGAGACAGCATATCTTCTAATCTAATATAATAATTTTGCATTATTGTTTGTAATGATCTAAAAGCATGTGCAGCAACACTGTAAGATCAAATTAGGCTATTTTATTTCTCCTTCTGAGACCCAGCTGTGGAGTTTTCGCCTCCTGTAGTGGACATTCTATTTTAGTGTATTTCTCTGAGACCTCACATGTCACAGTTATAAGCCTGAATGTCCTGTACAGAGCACATTCAGGGCTTTATAGAGATACTACATGTTTTATAAACCCTCTCATACGTCTTTAAAGATGGCTATATTTAATTTAGTGAAAAATTGTACATCCTTATGGAAATATGATTATATTCTGTAATTGTCATTTAAATCTGAATAATTTTCAGATTGTTTGTCATAAAGCAACATCTCAGGAAAATTTTATGAGTTTTCAAATTCAAATATGACTTCCTGTTATGAAACAGGACATAATTTCATACATGTTCAATGTAGAGGACACCAGGACTAAAAGCATGTTTATTATGCATTTTGGGAGACATAACAATTGAATAGGGAAATAAATTATATATCAGTTTGCTTATGAAATATCATATATTATTATGAAGATCTGGCCATGTATTACTCCCATTATGATTTTTTTTCAACATTCTGTCTCAACAGCAACACATTAATATGCAAATTAGATACAGTGTATAGGTACACTGTGTTTAATGGGAAACCAGTTTATGGAATTTTTTACACACATATTGCATAAAACAAAATGGTATATCAAATAATTTTGTTATACATTTTAAAACATAGTCGAGAATCTTCCTTAAACAAAGTTTAGTATAAAAAAAATCCTGAAACCTAAAAATGTATTTGGTGATTTAAAAAAACTCCCATTGATTTAGCCGTTTTGATGTCTATTCATGCCATTTAATTTTAGTCCTTGTGTCCTCTACAGAGGACATATAATCACATTTTTTTCTTATGGTCTAAACAATGTGATGTCTCAGGAGGATATTTTAGTTTTAACAATTTCACTAATATTTGACCAATTCTCGATTTTGTAAGATTTTATCTAGTCAACTTGAAAATGTAACTACAACATGATTTAAGCACATTTTTCTTTATTAACCCTCTAGTTAAAGAAAAGTATATTCTAAGTGCACCACACATGACGTTATCTTCATGATGTAAATGTTAAACAAATCACTAAATATCTTTGCAGAAAAGATGCATGAACTACAACTACAACTTGAACACACTTTTATTATGCATATTAGGCTATATGTTCAGAAATAATACAAGACAAATGCTCAAAAAACTCAAGTAATTCAAATTCAAAGTGACTGAAGGTATAACACCTAGAGTGATATTATTAACTATAAAGGCTCTGTAAAACAATGAACAGCGGTTTTCAGCCTGTCGGATGCACACATGAAATATCAGACATTCAGTAGTAGTTCTTCACAGGTTTTGTATTTGATTACGCTGCTTTTCCATTGTTTTTTCTATGAAAACATGGACGCGTTTGACTGTTGCGCTCGCGTCTCTTGCAGTATCTCGTTGTAAAGAAATCCAGTTTAATATGGAGCTATTGTTTCAGCTCCGGGAATTAGTTATTAAATATTCAATGTTGCTTGATCAACGTAATATTAATATTTAACGTACGATTTATACTTTGAGTACTCGGCCAGCAAATACTACGTCAGTATATCTATTAAATCTCCCTTCTATTGCCCGTGGCCCCGGTAACAATAAAACGAGATTAATAATTAATCATGTTCGAGCTAGGTTGCGTTATCTTTGGGCAAATAATGATGAAAATACTTAAAATCACATTCCAGAGACACTTGTTTATAAAATGGAAAAGGTTTATTCGTGATATTGCTATTCTAACATAAATGGATTACCTAATAAAGCATAGACATACACACACATACGAGAGTTTTGAGGTTAACTCTATGAAAGAATACCATTCTTTCTATTTCATAACTTAACTAACCAGGAAAAGATCACGAACAAATCTTTGCTTTGTTACTGCATTCAGATCAAATTTTATGGTTTAGTCAGGATTAGGAACGTTGGTTTGTTACTTGCTTTCTGTTGGTTTAAAGCAGGCTGATGCTGGTTTCGCTTTCCTTCAAATGCGTGAGTTCTTTGTCCTCGGAGGCCACGTGGGTGGTTCGGCTCCTTCGTTGCTCTCGTGTGGAGACTTGAGACGGCTGCGTGACGTCACCGGGAAAGCTCTCCTCTGCAATCGTCGAATTCGTGGCTCCGTTACGGCTTTGGCACAGTCTTAGACCCCTCCGATGGTTGGTTCCGAGGTGAGCGTCCAGCGGACCGGCGCGCGTTGGAGGGCGTAGCAGCGAAAACGGGAAGCGTAGCTTCGACGAGTTCCACAGTTCAAGAGAGTCAAGAGAGAAGAGAGAGAGCGCGCGTCGCTGCTTTAAACAGTCCGTTTTTGGACATCCCCAAAGGCGGCTGGTCCAATCAGAGCGTCGATGGGCGGAGCCCCGCCTGCTTTTTCATGGAGAAAAGAATAACTTTTGATTTCTGTATTAAAACTCTTACCAGGTTTACACATTTATAATATCACCACATTCGTTATCGTACTGATTCATACATTTTTGCAACCATTCAAAAAAGTCTAAACACTGCAGCCTACACGTTCCAGGTTAAAGCACGATTAGAAATCAGCCCACGTTTTTCCAAATAATTTACATTCCACAAGCATATGAGAAAAAGAGTACACATTAATATCCATATATTTCTTTGTGGATGCTTTGAAAGTCATGAAATGAACGAATGTCTTTAGGAAACGCTTCGCTACATTCCTTTGTTCCATAATAGGAAGAAAACGCGCTTTTGCGCTGAGGCGGAGGAGGAGGGCTTTAGAGGGCTGCTGATTCTTTAGCTGCCCCCTTCTGGTGACTTGTAGAGTTGAATTCCTGCCGATATCGTTACATATCCCCTCGGGCTTGGTGATGTTCCCTGATGGAACCTCGTCAAGGCCCTGGAACAAGAGGCAGGAAGAACAGGCACATACAAGACACAAACATCATTCCTATCACTGACTAAAGCCTGGTGCAGGGTAATTTGGGAAGGAACAGGTTAGAAACTTGAGAAGACATAGGGATGCATTGTTTATCATTATTGACAATTGGGTCATTTTTGACTGTTTTAATTGTCAGGGGCTCGACGAGGCGGTATAGGCATGATCTCAGTCAGGTTGGTCAAATTCTCGGGTTCGGGTTCTGGTCGGGATTACCACGTCGAAAAAGGCGAGGGGCGCCTGGCGTGCATTTGTTGAGAGACTCTTGAACGCGTTCACTCGCTTGTGTAGGAGGAAGGCCAGTGTCAAATTCATAACATATCCTACGATAGTAGAGATACAAAGCGCCGTGTCAGCGGCAGACCAGGACCGAATAATTGGCGACCGGCGGGCGGAAGGCGGCGATAGCTTCTAACGCTGTCAGCCGGTGTCAATTCAATAAGGGATTTCGATTTCAACCTGATATTCATCGCCGGTGAGGTGATACAATGCTAACTCGTCAATATGGAGGATCGCGCCTTCGGGACAGTGATCCATAACGCTTTAGGTTGGGCAAATTAATGCGGCGTGGTGTCGTGTTAATCGCATGTGAGGGTAGCTGTTCGTGCTGGGGTGTTGACCAGCCATCGGTTTCTGATGATTTCGGCTTGCGTTACCTCAACTTGAGAACGTGGTGTTGTTTCGCGGGGCAGCTAGTGTCGGGTTTAATGGATTCTAAACCGCAGATGCCCTTGGTATTATCGCGCACGCAGAGTTTACTCGGTAGGGGAGTGAATGTCCTAAGTGAGCGTGCCCATCTTTGAGTTTGGGGCCAGATACAACTGTTCGTTGTTCTCGTAATACGCAGCGACTTTAGGAGTGTGGATTTTGACATAGTTTTCCTTGCCGTAATCCCACATTCACAACGCTTTGAGCCGGTAAACATTATTAACGCCGATAAAGACAACTAAGTCACCTGTTTCCGGGTTTGCGATATGGGAATAGCGCTACCGGAAAGGCGAGATGGGTTTGGATGAGACTAGCGGGGCCCGCAGTGGCCGAAGTTACAACGTTTGAACAAGGCTAAGAGGTATCGTGTAGCACGGAATCCTATTCATGGCTACGTTGTCAATCGAGGAACTTACATCGTGTATCATGTCGTTCATGATTTTGGCGGGTGGCCTCGATCGGTCGACAACGGTTCTCACAGCGAATTACAACGACTTTACTGACGGAAGTCGATCTCAATTTCAGGACCTGGATTCAAGGTTTGGTTAAGGGGTTCAAAGTGAGAGAGAGGAAAGGAAAACACAAAGTGAGACACGAGATAAAGAAACCAAACGATAAAGTAAATTTAAAAAAAAATTATAAAAAAAAAATTATATAATAATAAAAAAAAATTGAGAGTAACTCCTCTCTACTAGATTGGTCCTAGCAGTGCTGCGGAGGAGAGAATATGGGTTGTGTCTAAGCATGGTTGCTATATGTTTTCCTAACATGACAATACTTATGCTTGTGTGGTGCATATGGTTGTCGGTCTGTGTCAGTCGGGTTGATCTTCCCCCTTTTCCTGTCTGGATTTGCCGGTTGGCACTGGCAACCCATCATGGTGCATCGTGTGTGTCAGCGTACTCCCCCTCTGGCCGCGAGGTACTACGAGCTGTGGCGCAGTGAGTGGCTCAGGGACATACGTGTGGACACCGCCTTGCAGATGCAGCATGTAGTCGACAGAGTGGAGCTTGCGAGCTCGGAGGATGTGTTCAGGTCCGTATAGGAAATGGAATGTTCAAATGGGTTTGACATGTGAGCTGTCATGGTTCGGTGACGAATCCGCATGTGAGGGTGAGGAGATCGTCAGCAGCGAACTGAGGTGGTATGGTAATGCAGGAGGGCAGGGTGTGTGCTCGCCAGTGGCGTGCTGGCGGCGGGTTACTGCTGCCACTGTAGGGTTGGGTGGGAGGGCATGAAAGGTCCAGGACTCTTCATGTGATGCACCTGCTGTGGTGAGGGCATCGTTTTGGTCATTTGAGGGGCTGGAGTTTGGGAGGAAACATTTAGGATGTCAGACCTGATCTGGTGTTCTCCGGAGGAATGGCAGGTGACTGAGACAGCACTTTTCAGGAACTTGAGGAGTTTCATCAGCAGGTGTTTGTTGGACGCTGCTGTGATTTGGAGTATTGGGTGTTGAGTTAGTGTTTAGCTCTGTTGCTGGGTTTTCAGGTGGGGTTTCATGTCCATCTGAAGTCAGGGTGTTTATTGTTCTCTGAGAGTGGGGTGAAGTAATGCGGTTTCCTGTGGCTGATTTGTTCAGCTTGTCACTGCCTTTTCGTCTGACAGCTAGTCAGGCTGAATCTGGTTCCTCTTCCTTTTCCCACTGATTCTCATGAGGCCTTGCTTGGTCCCATGACTTCTCCCAGTGTCGTCCAGGTGAGCGTTGACGCCCACGCGTTCATCTCATCGGTCATACCTCTGTTCAGGTCGGGTGTCAGCGTGTGAGTCTCGCTTCTCTGTTGGACGGGAGTGCATTCCATTCTCTGTGTGGTGGCTTAGCATTGTCTTGGCGTTGGGTGCCCTCTAGAGCCAGTTCATGGTGTTGCGTTGAAATCAAGAACTGCTGGGGTTTTTGTGCTCTTTTCTGAGGCCATCTTTTGTTTGTAGTAGGCCTTTTGCACCAAGTCTCGCAACTGCTGAGTGTTCATCGTTCGTGGACATGCGAGAACGCCAAGATGGTGGCTTATGCCAGGATGAAGATTCCTGAGGAAGAGAGTTTTAAAGTTCAGTTCATCTTCCATGTCAGAATCATTGCGAGTTCCAAAATATGCTTGTCTGAGTCGACTATAGTAAGCTTGAGGAGTGTCGTGACGCCCTTGTCTCGCCTCCAGGGCAGCCACTAAGCCTTGATCGGACTCAGGGTCGGCGAACTCTTTAATAAGGGCTTTTCGCAGCCGTTGATAATCAGTCTTTGTGTTAACAGGCTGCCGGTCCAGGAAGCTGCGTACTTCAGGACTGGATGTCGTTCGAGTAAATAGAGTTTATCTTTGTCCGTAACGTTAGGTCGCATTTCCAGATGGAAATCAATATCTTGCAGATACGCTTGGACCTTTTGGCTGTTTGGCACGCTGGGGTTGAATTTGCCAACGCGTTTCGGGCGAGCTTGTCAAGGTCTTTTAGGTCCAAGTTGTGCGAGATCTGCGGCTGGCTGCAGCAGATTCTTCTGGTTCTGTCGTGATATAAAGTTCTTCAGACGGCGCTGGTGACTGTTTTAACATCACCCTCTGTCTTATGTTCACGTGTCAGTCCAGGCACAGGTGACTTGGTCCTGCTTGGCAGGTGCGGTTGGTGCACGCCCTGTCCTTGACGGCTCATGGCGTAGTTCGTAAGGCGTGCTTGAGTTCCTCTTGGAAACTTTCAGACTCCTCTGTGACGTAGTCGAGCTGTTGTGTTAGGCGGCTGATCTCGCTTTCTTGATTCAGCCAAATGAGCTTCGAGGGCCTTGATTCTGCTGTTTTGTCCCTGAAGTCAGTCTTTGCCTTCTAGTAGCTTCTCTGCATACTGTAGCTTGTCTGCATGATCAGCGAAGTCCTCTTTGAGTTGCTGCATTTCGTGGCTGGTAGCTTCTAGAGTTTCTTTTAGCCTGTTGATCCCTCATCGGCGCTTGCTCCACCTCATCGGTCCCTTCCTGCGCTTCACGTTCCAGCTGCTCTATGCGCTGTTGTGCGCTTGTCAGCTACTGCTGGCGCAGCGGCGTGCTTGTCGCTCAGTTTGAGGGTGGCGATGAGTGTGTGACTTAAGCTTGAGGTGATCTTGGCTAATTCTTTGTGACTGTAGTTTTGACTTGGGTCTTGTCTCATGATGCTTGTGATGTTGTCATCTAGTTGGTCCTGTGTCTGATGTTGGAGTGCTTCAGCAGCTTTAGGGAGGATGCTGTTTGTTGTAGCACTTAGCCACATTTCCAGTCCTTCCCAGTGACCGACATGTTCTGTTTTGTGAGACATGTTCTGGCGGGTGATGGGATCTTGGACCGAACTGACACAGACCTTGGATGGGAAACAAAGCAAAACAAAAACACAAACAAAACAACAGGGGTGTAAATGTGCACAGTGTAGTGTATGCTAGTGTTGGGTGTGATTCTGTTTCTGTGGTCCTCTGTGGGTGCGGTAATTTGCAGCTTCTGAGAAATTGAGCACACGAGAGGCTGCACAGCTGAGAAGCAGAAAGAAAAGCACACTAACAGAATGAGTACAGGGATAACAATTTTGTGCTTCACCTTTTCCTGTCGAGAAAGCCTCCTTTCCCGCTTTAGGAAGGAGGTCAATCTAAATACAGAAGGTGAAGGACCATAAAACTAAACAGATCTCTCTTTTAATAGCAGATTTTCTTCTTTTCGCTTAAGTCTGATTTAGAAGGACGCTTCTAATCAGAGGATTGTAGGCGAGTTTTCTCTTTTGTAATAAGACTGTTATTGCTATTTCAATTTTCTCCTTGATGGAGGAAAATAACAGCAATGACAGTGCTTGTCCTATAATGGCAGGATTTTACACATACGCTGGTCAGCGTATGTCGCGCGTGTTTAAAATTATTATTTTTTTGCCGATGTCTATCTTCTCATTGCACCTGCTTTAACTGGGAGGGTAGGATTTCACAATAGAGGGTAAATGATAAACAGTTTGAATGTGGTTCTCAAGTTTCATAACATCTGTTCAATTGTGACATTTCGCTCTATTCGTGAACTTCCCTGGCCAAGTCTTAAGCAAACAAGTCAAATTAGAAGTTAGTAACAGGGAGAAAAGAAAAGAGAAATTAAGATTTATTCCCAAGATTTAAAACTAATACGTTGGCACAAGGTGGTGCTGTTGAGTCTATATGCTTAGGTTGGTTTGGCTGTTTACAGGGTAAACAAACTGACCTAAGTTGAGGAAACCTTGATTTCCTTTTGGGGTTTTCTAATTAGAAGGTTGCGTTTATGCTCCAGATTGGTGAGAAGTGACTTTGATTGTATGGTGTCACTGTCACTTCTCCAACACTAGGGGGAGCACTATCTACTCTCAGGCCTAAGTAAAGAGGACTCATTTTAATTTAATAAAATTATTTTAATTAAATTATTATTAATTTTATTTGAGTTAATCAGATCACCTAAGGAAATGAAGTATGGCCTACAGGGGGCGCCAGACTTGTGGTAAGTCTGAAATTATAATTAAAATTAGACTTTGTGGTTTCTAATTAAAATGTATGATGTTATAATTAAAATTAATAGGCTCACCTAGGATTAGAATTTACAAATGCAATCTGCAATTGAGTTGACAAACCAATATTGTTGCAAAATGTAAACAGGAAGTGTAATTAATTATTAAATGTAATTAGAATTTTCGAATTCATAATTAATTATTAAATTAATTTACAGCTTCTAAATCACTAGTTTTGGGTTCCCATAATAGTAATTAAAATAATTCTCAACTTAATCATTCCTCATTGTGTCATTACATCAAAATAAAGAATTTAATAATAATAATCTGTATCCTACTTGTAAATGAAATTAAAATTTCTGGCCCTCTTGATAACTTAAGGTTTTATTGTAGTGGTCAAATTATAAGAGCGTTTATGGTTCATAAATGGATGCTGTTGTTGCTGGAAGCAGGAATTGAAAATTTTATTAAATGAAATTAATCCAAAATTAATTTGTAATCAATTGTGACATTCAATTAACAATTAAAAATTCCTAACAATAGCGCTTATCCATTGATGTGTTTTCAAAATCATAAAAGCCATTATAATTGAATGCAATCAAATCACCATATTATCAAGATAATGAGGTAATACTAAATTATCTTCTAATAACCCACCAGTTATTAAACTACAAAACGTAAAATTTTAATCAACAGTATATTAAACCAACCTGTGAAAATGTCAGACAGATAAATGGGTATAACATTAACACAGCCAGTCTATTACATACGTTAGTCTTTTCAATGGGAAAATAGAGAGAGAAAGGGAATTAGTGTTAGCTGTGAACCACGCTTCCACAAACACACTGCATTCAAGCTTTAAATGCTATGTGCTAATCGCTAGCCGTAATGCTACCAGCATGGCTAAAGCTTCTTTGTTTCAGTTAGCTTATATGCGCTAGTGCTATTCATTTACACGTGGCTAAATCTCCACGTGGCTAAACTGGTCGCTATGGCGACTCAGTGCCTGTAGGAAAAAGGAAAATGTGCTCCAGATTAACCCTTCAGATTAACCAAGCATTGGTCAGATTTGAATCTTTACAACACATAATCTCACTGTTTAGGGCGAGATAAATTTATCTACGGGTTACTTATAAACCAACAAAGCCTCAGCGGGCTATTATGCGAATATTTGTCTGTTTAGACCGCACACATAACAAAACAAGCAATTAAATCGATTGCAAAAATGTCTCCTTTCTCAAAACGACTGGCCACTCCTTTGAGCGCGTGCGTTTGAATTTCACTCCTGTGAAATCAAAAATGGCTGAGAATTACTTAAATAGCTACTTTAATATCCTACAGCCGGGAGTCACGTGGCTGGGTTTGCAGTGGAACACGCACTAACAAAAGCATTACCACGAAGGCCTTAAGAGAGGGGCAACAAGGAACACGCTGTTCAGCTCTCATGCGCTTTAGAGCGACTTTTATTAATTATTTACTGTAGTTTAATTTCTCAACGAACTCGAGTTAACAGTTACACTCTCTTTCATTCAAACTCACTGTGTTTCACAAACAAGAATGCAATACCACAAATAACCGTGTTTTCCTGTATTTACTCCATTTTTCCGGATAAAAGTGAGAAATATTTCTATTGTCTCTGGTTTGATTTATCAGATTTAAATCTTTAATTGCCAGCTTTATCCTCCACCATTCTGTAAAGAAATCCAGTTTAATATGGAGCTATTGTTTCAGCTCCGGGAATTAGTTATTAAATATTCAATGTTGCTTGATCAACGTAATATTAATATTTAACGTACGATTTATACTTTGAGTACTCGGCCAGCAAATACTACGTCAGTATATCTATTAAATCTCCCTTCTATTGCCCGTGGCCCCGGTAACAATAAAACGAGATTAATAATTAATCATGTTCGAGCTAGGTTGCGTTATCTTTGGGCAAATAATGATGAAAATACTTAAAATCACATTCCAGAGACACTTGTTTATAAAATGGAAAAGGTTTATTCGTGATATTGCTATTCTAACATAAATGGATTACCTAATAAAGCATAGACATACACACACATACGAGAGTTTTGAGGTTAACTCTATGAAAGAATACCATTCTTTCTATTTCATAGCTTAACTAACCAGGAAAAAGATCACGAACAAATCTTTGCTTTGTTACTGCATTCAGATCAAATTTTACGGTTTAGTCAGGATTAGGAACGTTGGTTTGTTACTTGCTTTCTGTTGGTTTAAAGCAGGCTGGATGCGTTGGTTTCGCTTTCCTGAGTTCTTGGCCTTTGTTTCGGAGGCCACGTGTTCAGGCCACGTGGTTGCTCTTGCTCTCGTGGAGACTTGAGACGGCTGCGTGACGTCACCGGAAAGCTCTCCTCTGCAATCGCCGAATTCGTGGCTGCTACGGCTTTGGCACAGTCTTAGACCCCTCCGATGGTTGGTTCCGAGGTGAGCGTCCAGCGGACCGGGCGTTGGAGGGCGTAGCAAAACGGGAAGCGAGTTTCGACGAGTTCTACAGTTCAAGAGAGTCAAGAGAGAAGAGAGAGAGAGGCCGCTGCCGCGCTGCCGCCGCGCTGCGTTTTAAACAGTCCGTTTTGGACATCCCCAAAGGCGGCTGGTCCAATCAGAGCGTCGATGGGGCGGAGCCCACCTGCTGCACTTTTCATGGAGAAAAGAATAACTTTTGATTTCTGTATTAAAACTCTTACCAGGTTTACACATTTATAATATCACCACATTCGTTATCGCATTGATTCATACATTTTGCAACCATTCATAAAAGTCTAAACACTGCAGCCTACACATTCCAGGTTAAAGCACGATTAGAAATCAGCCCACGTTTTCCTAATAATTCACATTCCACAAGCATATGAGAGAAAGAGCACACACATTAATATCCATATATTTCTTTGTGGATGCTTTGAAAGTCATGAAACGAACGAATGTCTTTAGGAAACGTTCTCGCCACATTCCTTTGTTCCATAATAGGAAGAAAACGCTTTGGCGCTGAGGCGGAGGAGGGGCTTTAGAGGGCTGCTGATTCTTTAGCTGCCCCCCTTCTGGTGACTTGTAGAGTTGAATTCCTGCCGATATACGTTACATCGTGCATGAAACGGCTTTCTAAAAACGCGGCACTCTAGTTATTAAAAGATGTTTAACTCACATATTCATATTCTTGTACTATTCCACTGCCGCGTCACAAAAAGCACATTCTGTGTGAATGGCACCTAGAGAGCATCACACGTGAGCGGTTAATCATGTGCACCTACATGCGGTTGGATTGTTCTTTTCTCTTTACTGATATTACCAAAGTGTCTAATTCTAGCGTTTGGTAATATTTATATTCAAAATCGCGATTCCTTGATTTATAAAAAAATCTAATTGTGGCAAAACATTAAATTCGAATGAATCAATAAAATCTGATAAATCTCCCAGCCATCGCCACAGTGTTTGCTTATTTTTTACTTTATTTACATTTTTGTGTAATTTATTTTATTTTACATCCAGTTGTATTCCGTGCCTCCAGGCTTTATTCGTTTTGCTCTTATTCGTTCTTTTTCTTATTCATTTCGGTGCCACGGTGTTTGATGATTTTCAGGGTTTTTTTTTACATTTAAACATTTTGTACGTTTGTAATTTTATATTAGGCCTATAGCATGGCAATGGTGTATTTTTATTCGTTTTGTTAATTAAAGTCCCATGTTTATTGCAGAAAATGTGTCGTTGTAAGTTATAGATTAGCAATTGACCTGAAATGAAAGTGAAAGCAGAATAACAGGCATTAATAAGGTATTTAAAAGCGAAAGGAAAATGAGAGGGAAAACTCCAACGAACTTTGTAAAACAAAACTGTATTATGCAATTTGCCGACAGTGTGTCTGTGGCCAAAATAAAATTATTTATGCCTCGCGCACACTCAGAGCCAAGCGCACACTCATATGAAGCAGCTGTGCATTTAACAGGCGACCAATGGCAATGCCCGTTCTAGATGGAGTTAAACCAATTACATTACCCATTTGCCGAACAAGCGAGCCAGATTAATGGTTTTGTTTTGAAAGAGAAAAAAAAGCATATATTGCTGGACTTGGTCGAGACCAATTAGAACATTTGGCGAGTCAGATGACCAAGTCCGAGTCCAAATACCAACGAGTCCAAGACAAGTCCGAGACGATAGAAAAATGTCTCGAGTCCGGACTCAAGTACTACAGCCCTACTGGGTGGTATAACCAACAATCTGTGTCACATTGCTTTCTAAGATTCTGCTGCTTTCACAGCATATTACAGGATTATTTTCCTTATTTAGCTTGAGCAAATATTCTACACCAGTATTTACGTGCATTTATGCTCTCTTTTACAGATGAAGGCAGATGCCGTTACTTGAAATGTCAAGACTCTTACCAGAAGTTCAGAACAGGTATTGTGTCATTTTCATTGAGTGTGCTTATTTTATATATGCCAAATAGAAATTTGACATAGAGACTTGTTGTAGAGTTACAAGCTGTTAATCAGAAAACACACTACAAGAACAGAATGATTTGCCAGGACACTGTATTGAAATCATAGTCATTGTAGTTACACCATATGTGAACCTGAAAACACACTACATTGCAAGGACAGAATGGTTTGCCAGGACACTGTATTGAAATCATAGTCATTGTAGTTACACCATATGTGAACCTGAAAACACACTACATTGCAAGGACAGAATGGTTTGCCAAATATTGGATAAATATTAGTTTAAAGAACTAAATATTGGACATAAACGAAGACGTTAAATAAAAGTATTTAAAACAGGTAAGTTCATATATTTGGAGTAAAGTTAAATTAAACAGACACATCAGTCATACAGTGCTCTGGACCGTGCTCCCCATGACGAGCCCTGTATTAGACTGATTTATTATCTGCAATTTTTTATGATGATGATGTAGAATATGCATTAATATTTTTTAACGATGCAGTATCAGCATGTTTATTCATACAGCTGTTCAAGAAAAGATGTCTCTTACTCTTGACATAATTTGTAAATATAGGTTTATCACCTTGCAGTTCAATTTTGTTGTGGGCTTAGTTTTATAGTCTGTTTTTAAAACATTTCCAATGAAGAGAAGAAGCCTAATCCTCATTTGCGCCTGTGTGTTGAGCGATGAAATAGTGGGGCAATTTGATACTAAAAGCTGAATAATAACAGGCCTAATAATTAGGGCTGCACTCGACTAAGAATTTATCTGGTCGACTAGTAGTCGTTCATTTGAAGCATTAGTCGACTATTCACACATTTATTAATAAACCATTTAAATAATAATAATGAGCCTTTAATTGCCTACGTAGCTTAATAAGTGCTCAAGCACACGCACAAAACTTGCCACAGCACCAGCAGAAGTAATGAATGTGTCAGGGAAAAACAGTAAGGAGGCTGTGTTAACATTTTAATAATTTGATAAACTAGTGCTTTTTTTGTTTCCGGTTTAAGAGATGAACTCGGCAACACTGACTCATCATCTCCATGGTATTGATGCACCTATATGCATGTTTCATACGAATTACATAATCTGAGAATATTTGTATTTCATTTGAATTAATTTATTTGAAAGTAGACACTTCACTCTCTCTATATATATTTATTGATGTCTTTAAGGCAAATATATACATGGAGTTTCATGTTCAAGTTCACAGAGACCGAGACGGCTGTAAGCGCATCCTGTTTGCTTTATTTTACAAAAGCACAATGTTTCGTTGTTATTGTGAGTGCACACAAATAAACGTAGAGTCTTTACATATTTGAAATATGTATTACTTTTATCTGTATAAGCAAAAATTACGAATGTTTAAAGAGCAAGTGAGCGCACCGGCGCCTCAATCTGTCCTGCAGTGAGCGCTGCTGTCCACTCCACACAAACACTTCCATAGCGCACATTTCTCTGGGTTAACATTAGATTGAGCAGCCATGTAAAGTTGCTAATACGTACATATTTCAGATGATAAGCCATATTTGTGGTGTAATTATGATAATTATTGTAGTGAAACCAATGGCTACTCCATATGTGTAGCAATATGTATGACAAATGCACTTCATTATGTAAGTCAATGCTGCTTTATATAAAGCTTTAAAAAAGTCCTTAAAATTCTTTGAATATGGTGAACAAACTGGTGATCTGCAGTTTGGTTTTGTTTTAAAGGGGTCATGAACTGCCTTTTTTTTTTTTTTTTTTTTTTTTTTTTCTGAGCTCCACTTAAAATGTTAAGAAGATTTTTACATTAAAAAAACATAATTTTGAAGTAATAGGCTGTTTTCTGTCCTGTTTCTGACCCCCGTCATCAAACCGCTCTGTTTGAACAGGCGTGGTGAATTGTGGACTCCGAAGTAAACACCCACTGCTATGATTGGCCAATAGTTGTGTATGTTCGACAGTCTACATCCTTCATAGATGGACGATGCTGTGATTTTAGGGCAAAAACACATAAATATTTAGTACATATCAAACGATCTATAATAACAGACAAAGCAATAGTGATCACGTAATAAAAGCAGTTACTCACTCTTGTGTGACATTACTGTCAGATCCAATATAGTCGTACAGCGTCGTCTTTAAGTTTCAGGTTTTCCGAAAAATCCTGTGTCGAATTGTGCCTCACTTGTAAATTAATCCACGGTAAAATGAAGATTAATTTCAGAAAAAATGTGCGATTTAATTAGTTTTTTAAATTTTTTTATCAATTGACAACACTCACTGATAAGTGATTTTATGCACTTTCTGATACAGTCTCAAAGTATTGTATCAAACTAAGGTTATTCAAATAAAGGAATATTTCCAACTCTGTGTAAATATTCAAAAATGCCTGTTTTTTTCTTATTGAATCATATACTCGAGGTTTGAATGCAGTGATTATATAGCATAGCATAGACGAAATTAATCAAAATGAACATGCTGCAGAAATAACTTAAAAGAGTTGTAAAACTTGAGCAGTGTGCAGATCCCTGTTTGTCTTATGACTGTAATGACACCAGCAGCGCTTATTAAATTAGGAGCTAAGAGCACTGTTTAAAGAAACCGTGACAGATAGTTTATCAAAATAAACTTAATTAGATAAAGTCAACATGTTCATGGTTATTTCGAAGACAAACACCGATGTTATATCAAAGTCCTTTCTGAAATGTAGCTGTTAGGGCTGCACAGTATTTAAGAAAACAACAACAAAAAACTGACATGCAATATATTTTTTTCTGCCATATGAGAAATGGCAATGGTAAACCATCTTTTTTAAGGCTGAACAGTTTGGGAAAACTTTAGAAATGTTTACGCTTGTGTTAACTCTTTATAAGAACCAACTCAAACCTCTTTCAGTAGCTCTTTTCATTGACCACAATCCTACAATTTTTTGACCAATTAATTATAAAAATATATATATTATTTTACTGTAAATTTAAATATAATAATAAAATTGTATAGTAAGGCCGTAAAATTGCAATATTAATTTCTACTATTTACGTCTTAATTTTTACCACAAGCTTTTATTTTGACGGTTTTCAGAGTGAGGCACAACAGTTTTTCCGTATAAGCAGACAACTCATAATCCACAGTTTCTCTGTGTGACTTTTATTGTAAGGCCTTTTCAGACTTTCAGATTTCTTATAGGCAATGACATTATCTATAACAGTTTGCTTTATACAATGCTACTGAATGCATGTAGAGCAGTTCACAGTATTTTGCTTTCTTGTTTATATTGACTGGATGTGTTGAACATCGTGAGGAGAGAAGAATGATGAAACATTTCTCTACACAGCCAAAGGACATATGGCCACTAAATCAGTGTCTTCAGAGTGAAAAAGCTGAAGAGCCTGTGCTAAAAACATTCAGTGAAAACATAAGGGGTTAACACTTTACAATACTGTTCCATCATTAATGAATAACTACACGAGAAAACATGAGTAACGCAAGATTAGCACTCTAGTAACTACTAGTAACTAACAAGAAACTCTGATTAATGAATTAGTAAGTGATAGTGCTTAGTCAAATGTTTTGCATACCTCCTCAATAACTACTGCATAAATATAATTAATATGAAAACATAGTGTATAATTAATTCTAAAGTGAAGGTCATGGCAATCTTCTAGTAATGACTCAAGTATTACCAAATTCTTCAGAAATAATTATTAATTATTTGGATCAGTATTCTAAAGTGAAGATCGTGATAACTCCCTAGTAATTACTGACGTTATTGTAAACTTTTGAAGTTTTTGGTTAGTAATTAATTTTGCTAACACTTAAATCATTACTAGTGGGTTGCCGTTATCTTCACTTTAGAATACTGATCCAAATAATGAGTAATTTATTCAGAAGAATGTAGTAACACATCAGTCATTACTATCCAAAACCTTACATATATCTCAAAAGCTTACGATGACGTCAGTCAATATTAGAGAGTTATTATGCTTTTCACTTTAGAATACTGATCCAAGTAATTAATAGTTTCTTTAGAAATATTTGGTAATACTTGATTTGTTACTAGTGGATTATCATAATCTTCACTTTATAATTAAATATACATTATGCATAATTCACATTAATTTTGAACCTGTATACAGTAGTTGTTAGTAGTTCTCCAGGAGATATGAAAATAAAAATCATAGTTATTTATTAGCTAATAGTGAACTATCAGTTTCAACCAAGTGCTATTACTTACTAAATTGTTAATCAGTTTCTTGGTAGTTAATAGTAGTTACTAGAATGTTAATAGTGCTTTAGTCATTTGTTAGACAGAGGAGGTCTGAAAGTTAGTGATGTTTGCACCTTCTAACCACTACGCTGTCAGTGTTTACTGAATGCAGCTATAAAAATGTGTTTTCCCAGCTTAGTTCTCAAAGATTGTTGCACTTTATAATGATGATATTTCAACTCTTGTTGTAAATATTTTTGTAATAATTTTACTGGATTTAAAGTTGAAAATGAATTGATCCTTGCTGCTGTTGTAGCTAACATACACTTCTTCACTGAACTAGGTTTGAATTAAATGTTCATTTTCTGTAGTTGACGAAGCTGCTTTCACGAGCAGTCTGTAATTTTGTAAAGGCCGGGACACACCAAACTGACTTCAAAGAACTATCAGCGATGAAAGCCGACAGTGTTGTCACCTCGTGGTGTCGGACCAAAAATCTGTGCTTGAACACCGCACAGACTACAGCCCTCTGCAAACTAACACGTATAATCTGTGCCTGCATGAGAGGAGTTAGCTGTCTATATCAGCAGCTCTCAGTAGTATATATTCTTTATTCAAAATGAGATACCGATACACGAATATACGAGATAAACGGATATACCAAATGTAAATAAAACAGTGTTTGCTTACTATTTTGAATATCAGTTGTATTGCACTTAATTTTAAGTGACTCATGTTGTTATGAAAATATTCACATATTGAAATGCTTGGGTAAGATCACGTAACATCAGAACAGTCTTCTGTCTGTGCTGCCTTCATTTACTTACTCGTTTGCATCACTTTTGCTGTAATTCTGGAGCACTGACTCGTTTGCTGAACTGAGCACCGATCAGAGTTCTCACTCGCGCCGACGTGAGGAACACGCCAAACAAACTACACTAGCGCAACAGATGCTCACCGACCGGTGGCTTGGTGTGTCGGCTTAAGGTATGAAATAAAAAAACAGTGTTTTTTATTATTATTGTTTAATCTGGTATGAAGTATCTGCATTGTTTGCAAGACTATCAAAATGTATGTTCACATGGACTGTTTTAAAGCTGTTGTAGTAAATCCAAAATGGATGTTTCCATCACTCAGGTGCCTCTTTAATCATGAGGAATTGTTTCTTCCTGTAATCAGTGTTTGAGTGAGTCTGTGTTCATTAAAATCTGTCTTCAGCAAGATTCATTGTGAATGTGTTGTTTTATACTGCACTCAAGTGTAACTAAAAGAGACATAAATTGTATTTATTCTAAAGGCATTCAGTAGGTAGTCCTTAAGGCCCTTTCACACTGAGTTTGATTAAGCAGCACAACTATATGATGAGGACACTCTTGAATTAAAAGAACAGGTCCCAATGGAGCTATTCACACTGTGTGCGATCATTCGCAGCATGACAAAGCAATTTTTGACAATGTCAAACTTATCTGCAAGTATAAACTGCAAATTAAAGTTTTTGCTATGGCATTAAATGCATATAAATATACAGTTTGGACTTCAGATATAAATTTAAAATAGTTTAATTATATAAAACAATTGTATTATTGTTTATATAATATATAATTATACGTAGTTTATTATTATGATTTCACAGTCCTAGTAAACCCTTATGTCTTTGTAGTGCAGGGTGTTGTCATGTTTGTGTGTATTGGTTATATTCTAATGAGCTGTGATGTCATCGTGACATCACACTGTCCTTGTAAACCGTTTTGTCCTCATAATTCAGGTTTCTGTCTTCTAGGACATATGTCCTTGTAAATCAGCAAAAACTCAGGATGTCGTGTATCTTGTTTTATAAATGATAAATAACAAATAAATGTTGTGTTTTGATGCCCTGCTTTTTTTAAAGCATTTTTTTTTTTTTTAAACCTCTACTATAAAAGGAAAGCATAGTCCCTATAAACCACATTTTTTTTCTGGTTTGAAGAAACTGTCCTTATAATGCAGGCTTACCTGTATAGGTGTGTGTGTGTGTGTGTGTGTGTGTGTGTGTGTGTGTGTGTGTGTGTGTGTGTGTGTGTGTGAGAGAAAGCGATAGAGAGAGAGAAAACAGAGAGGAGAAGGGGGAGAAAGGGGACAGAGGAGCTTTTCTGACTTCAACCCCTCATTCGGACAATGGTCATCATCGCTCCCAGAATATTGTAAAACTAAATGATTATTTTTATACAGTATGTTATATATAATGACAGTTTTTACCACCTTTTTTTAAAAAAGTGAATGAAGTGTTTTATGAGTTCAATTAAATTAAATGTTGAATACTAAAAAAATATATATGATAAATGTTTTGCTTTAGTAACATGTTTTTTACTATATATAATTATATATTTCCATAGTCTTTAAAATAGAGGGAAGTCTCTCTTGTTTACATTTATAAATTATATTAAATGATGTCTATGAAAATATAGAATGCAGAAAGTTTACTCTGATGGTTAGGTTTAGGGGGTGATACAGTATCAAATTCAATAATATAGTGTACATATAAATACTACATTTATGCATTTAGCAGACGCTATTATCCAAACAACTTATAGCAGGCTATATTCAGGCTATACAGTTTTTGATCAGTATGTGTGTTTCCTGGGAATCGAACCCACAACCTTTTGTGCTGCTAACGCAATGCTCTACCACTGAGCCACAGGAACATATTCAATGTTCTAAGTATGATGTAGAAACTGCTTTGCAACATTTTATTTTGAGAAAAGCTATGCAAATAAATGTGAATTGAATTATGTCTATGGAAATAAAACACTGAACAAGTATGTTTATGGCCATAAAACTGAAATTTGACTCGTGACTTGACATATTGGTTCCATAATATCCCTTTTCGTTTTGAATATTAAAATATATATTGTTTTACCCTTTTGATAACTTTTTTCTGAGAGACAGCAAACGTTGTGAAATAAACATAACCAACAATAAATTAATAGAATAAAGGATTATTATTATTTAAAAATAGATGCAATTTAGCTATATAATTAATAACATTGTGATGCATCCGAATTGTTATTCAAACGAGTTCAAAATGACCTTCTGCTCCATACCTCAGCGGTTTCCAAAACTGAACCATTGCACCAATCTAAGACAACCTCGAAATGTTACTAGTTTTATTTATTTTTAAACATACAGAAAGACTTTATAGATGTTTCATCACTTCGTCTGTGATAGAATAAAATTCGGAAGAGGATGAGTTTAATAATACATTTTTAAACAACCTAATATGGTTGATGTGAAATTAGTTATAATACAAGGACGAATCGCCAGACACTCAGATATACAGGGAATCTGTTTATTTAAACATTAAAGACTATACCCATAATTTAAAATGTTTGCTCACAACGGACCGAAATGGCATGAGCAGTGTGGGGCCTGCTTCACACACACACACACACACACACACACACACACACACACACACACACACACACACACACACACACACACACACACACACACACACACACACACAGACATTATCATGCTAACTCTGGGAGAGAGCGAGGATGAGGGTGGTGAAAGAGAGACTCGAAGTCTTGGGATATTGCCTGCCATTCTGCCTCCGTTGATGGTGTCTACAATAATAGAAAAAGGAGAAAAAAAACAGTGGCTGGGAGTTAACCTAGATTTAAGATTCAGAAATGTCTTTATTGTCATAGCCACATGTACAACAAAATTAGATAGCCATCCTTTTCAGCGCAAAGAGCACATCACTGAGAATATAAAATGGGTATAAAGATAAAATAACATTGCATAGAAAGATAAAAAGTATAGGCACACAGGTAATTACAAGATAAAGTAATATATACAAGTATGTATATACATAAGAATATAAATAAATTGGCATAATTTAAAAATGTCATTGTTTGTAGTAAAATAATATTTTCAAGGTAATTTTACAGTATACCGTAGATATACAGAGTGTATATGTTCTGGACGTTCATATCGAAATGTTGTTGTATAAAGGATATCTGAAATTTCATTTTTCACAGCTTGCCATAACTGCCTACAGTACCTTCAGGAAGTCAGTTTGCTGCAGTATGTGATCACAGCATTTGGTACCACCCCAATGAGTAGTTTGAAGGAGTGCATGTCACGTATGAAGAATAGGTCTCTTTCTGTGTATCCATTTGCTTGGGAATAGCAATTTTGATGTCAGTGCAATCCATTATCATTTTGCAGTTTTGCAAATGCAGAAATGAAGAAGGCAAGCAGGTCTTGTTTTTCTCAACAGTGCTCATTAGGTCCTTAAAAAGGAGCTTGTGAAGGACCTCGATGAAAGTTTCTAGCACATTCCTGAATGTTTCTAAATTGCAGCAGAAGAGTGAAACCAGGTGGAGGTTTGTGTAGTTATGACGAAGTTTCATGAGTGTCATGAAAATTTGGTCTTCAAGAACTATTTATTTTGATCTCCAACCAGAATAGTATGTGATCGAATCCTCAAAGCGAACAACATATTCACAAACAGCACTGAAGGTATCTTTATCTAGCAATCCTGTCTCCATCCGATGAACACGTTCACTCAGCTGAGAGGCAGAATACCTGTCACGACAGTAACTTTGTCTTTGCAGCTTGTCCTTGAGAAACCTTATCTCTGCTGTGGAGCACTCTAGCTTTATCTCAAGTTGAATTATTTTTCTTCGCTCAGACTGTAGCTCTTCTTCAATTGTGCTCCTACCTGGATGCTCCTCAACATTGTTGCTAGGGGGTTGAGGACCCTCTACTACAGCCAGAGATGGTGGATCTTCATCCTTATCTGCCATATAATGTGTAGCACTTTCCTCTCCTTCATCCATGAATAGTGCAACGGTTTCATTCACAGTGCTTTCCTCTCTGAGTACATAGGAATGATCTTCAAAAATGTGTCTAGTGGAATCATTTGGGGCTACAAACAAAGCAAGGGCCTTTTTTTCCTCCTGAAGGAGAATGACAGCTACAGATCCGGGAATGAGAACTGGGCTTTCTGCGGGAAAAGTACAAAACACACAATATTAATTTCATGAAAGATGAACATTTCCATATTAAAACAGGAAAAATACAAAACTAAAGCCAAACTAAAACTTACATGAAACAAAATAATAATAAATAGTAAGTTCTGAATAAATGAAATAATAATAAAGCTCATGAATAAATGTGGCATTAATAAAGCATTTAATTGTGTATTGTCTAATTAATAAAATAATTTAAAATAATGTTATCAATAAAATCAACATCAATTAAAATTATAATAGTATATTTAGCATAACCAAATTAATATTGATAGGAGCACATATCTAAGACTGCAATAAGTACTGCAGGATCAAACCCCTTTCTGTACATTTCTAAATAAGGTGCACTAACAGAAAATGAATCCTAGATTAATATGAATATTTTTATTTAAAAAGTAGTATTTAATACAATTCTAGTGCCTTTAATATAATAATTAACAGTAGAGTGAGACATTTTTTGGATATGGCAATATTACATTTATTTTAGTGAATAAAATACCACATTTCAGCTATCATTTTGTAAGGGTGGTTCTACAAAATGTTATTTTATCCTTGCTTCTAGAAAATGTCATTTACATGCATGTCATTTACATATTACGTCATCAATACAAACCAACCAGATTTATAATATTATTTATAGCCTAAATATTATTGAAATAAATCTAGGATAAGAACACGGCTGAGGTTTCTCATTTTTCTTCATAGATCTGTAGAAAATAGCCCTGACTCTCACTCTTCCTGCGTGATCTTTGTTTGATACTAAGAACAATGTCATGACATTGTTAGCGGAAATAAAATTGGTATAATTATTTCTAGCCTAGCTAACTGCAACAGCCAGTTATTTATAACTGGCTGTTGCAGTTAACGGCTAGAAATATTTACCAGTTTTAACTGGCTGTTGCAGTTAACTAGGCTAGAAATATTTACCAGTTTTATTTCCGTGGTAACGGTAATCACTTACCCTGCATAGTTATCAATATAACTGGATACATACATTTTAAACTCCTTTTCACGCTTACTTAATAGTAATCTTTGGTAGATCTTGTGAATACCTCGTGTAAAAAGCCATTTTCCATCGTAAAACTGGAAGTATCCATGCACACATTTGCTAGACCGGACATCCAAGATGTCGGAGATATGCAACTAGCCCCATTGAAGGACAAAATGATGTGCAGGTGGTAATGTAAGTTTTAGAAGATTTTAAAGTTTTATCATCAGCAAAAGTGAAATGGAACAAGAGTGAAGCATTTTTAATTGGAAATTGGTCAAAAGGAAACCAAGTCTTCCTGATGGTTTGAACTGGGGAACAGGAGATTTTAAGTACTTAGGAGTGTATATAAACTGGGAAGGAAGGTTGATCAGGTGAAAGGTAGACTTGATAAATGGAAATGGCGAATACCAAGGATGTCATACAAAGGAAGAATATTAATTGTCAATAATTTAGTAGCTTCCAGTCTTTGGCATAGGCTGGTATGTTCTGATCCTCCTCACAATTTACAGCATAAATTCAAGGTATTTGTCAACTTTTTTAGATAATTTGCATTGGGTCCCACAGAGTGCGTTGCATTTACCTAAAGTAGGGATAAGCGGATTGATCCTAAAGTATCGATACTGATGTTGTATTGAAAGGATCGATCCTCAAATAAAAATATCTATTATAAAGTGAATTTTAACCACTAATTTTATTTATTAAGAAATTTGGTGCATAAAATAAGCTTCTAAATGGAAAAATAGACTATATTAATGACCAATTAAGTTGGATAAACCCAACTGTCTCTGAGTTCCCAGATCGTCAAAAACTATGTGTGATGATTTTCTTAGATTTTTTATTAATAAAGTTGGAGATATTTCCTCCTGCTTTTGATCCTTCTGTTTCTTTTGTTTGTTCTGTTGATTTTTGCCAGTTTGAACCTAATTCTTTTTTACATCTTCAAGAAATAGTGTGTCAGTTAAAGCCGTCTGGCTCTTCCATTGATTTTATTCCACCATATTTCCTGAAACAAGATGAAACAAGATTCATTTTTTAGATGAAAAGAAGATATTTGAGGTATTTCAATCAGGTTTTAGAAAACACCACTTGACTGAGACTGCACTTCTGAAAGTTTTGAATGCTATTCTATTAACTGGTGATGCTGGAGATCATACTTGTCATAACCCGGCTCAAAGATTTATGACAAAAAGAAGAAAGCTGGGATTTAACCAAAGTATAACACATTTATTTAACAAAAAACATGATAATTAAACACAATTGCCGGCAAACCAATAACAGAAAAGAGGTGGTGCGCGAAAGAGAAATTCCCCACCCGCACACACCAACAGGGGAAAGGTAAGAAGCTTTTATAATGAGGAAAGACTCTGGGCCCAGGTGTCCTCCATCTGCATTCGGACTGCAGCCCGACAATAATTAACAAAACACAGCAGGCAGGTATGCAGGCCGTCACACTTCCCCCCATAAGAACTGGGTCCCACAGGAAAACCCTGACAAAACAATTAAATCCATTACAAATATTCAAAACACCCCACTTCCCGCATTTAAAGGAAGAAACTACTTATCCACCACAATTCCAATCCTCAGCAACTCCAATTCCTACTTCTGGTTCAGCAACCGGTGGACCCTAGGAAGCAATTTAAGAATCCAGAAAAGACAGAATACACAGCGGTTACACTAAAGGGGTTCTAGATTGCGCATCTGCAATAACGTTGTCAACTCCCTTCACATAGCGAACATCCAAACAATAAGACTGCACAAATAATAACCACCGGATCAATCTTTGATTCGGACACTGCAAGGAGTTTAAGAAAGTAAGGGGATTATGGTCAGTAAAGACCACCACAGGAGCACTTCCACTGACATAAACATCAAAGTGTTTTAGAGCCATAATCAAAGCCAATGTCTCTTTTTCGATCACTGAATAATTCAGCTGGTAAGAATTGATTTTTTTGGAAAAGAAACTAACCGGCCTCTCAACGCCAAGGTCATCCTCCTGCACGAGACTGCCCCAGCACCTACCTGGCTAGCATCCACATACGATTTGAATGATCTAAATGCGGCGCCGCTAAACAGGAGCCGTACAAAGAAGCATTTTAACACGCTGAAAAGCACTTTGACAAAGAGGAGACCAAACAAACTTAACTTTATGTCTCAACAATTCTGTGAGAGGTGCCACAACACTAGAGAAATTTCTACAAAATGCTCTGTAATAACCTAAGAGGCCCAAAAAGTGCATCAACTCTTTTTTTTAGTTGTTGGAACTGGAAACTGCTCCACTGCCTGAACTTTTGCACTAACCGGACGCACCTGCCCTTGTCCGACTACATAGCCAAGATAGGTCACGGTCGCCCTCGCAAACTCTTTACTGTGAGCCTTGCCTCCGCCAAAAATGTGAAAAGTTCCCGCACACGGTCTAAATGAACATCCCAGGTGTCTGAATAAATGACTACATCACCAAGATAAACAGCGCAACCCTGCAAATCAACAATAACGCGATTCATGAGACGCTGAAAGGATGCATGTGAGTTTCGATGCCTGAACGGCATAACCTTATAAGAATATAACCCTTTTGGAGTAATAAACGCAGCAATCTCACGAGCACGATCCGACAAGGGGACCCGCCAGTAACCTTTAAGAAGATCAAATTTACTGACAAACTTTGCAGGTCTCACCTGATCGATGCAGTCGTCCATTCTCGGAAGAGGAAACGAATCTGGTTTTGTGAATCCCCGTTTGTTAAAACGGGGTTTGTGTCTTTAGTAGGCACTTTTTTATCACTGCCTACTAAAGACACAAACCCCGTTTTAACAAACGGTTGGTAAGATTTCAACACTGCAGAACAAGTGTTTCTAATTTCCGAAGAACTCACATTAGATGAACGAACAGGTACTGCTAAACCCTGCATTACCTTTAACCGAATGACTCGTAACAGGTTTGGACTTAGGTTTAAGCATATAACAGTCAGACTTCCAATGGCCCGTTTATGGCGATATTGACAGAATCTATCAGTCACGTAAACCATTACTTCTATTTTCAGACTGAAACCTTTATTCTGGTGCACAACATCTTCAGACACATTATTACTTGGGGCATTGTAACATTGTGACTGGTATTTATATTGATTAAAAATCTGTCTGAGCGTTAAAACATAATCGTCTGCAAGCATTGCTGCTGCAGTGGCGACCTATGCTTTTGCTCAGCAATAAAACTGCAACACGATTGGGAACAGAACTTTTAAATTGTTCCAAAACAATTAAGTTGCACAACCCTTCAAAATCACTGACCTCGGCAGCAGAACACCAGCGTGAAAATGCATTTGCAAATCACGCAATCTTAAGATGACTTTGCTTTTCCCTTTTCTTCTACGTTCTAAATTGCTGCCTATAAAATTCTGGAACACGTTCGTAGGCTTTTAACACTACCACCTTCACTTTTGCATAATCCTGACTATCCTCCACAGTTAAAGACGAATAGGCCTATGCTTCCTGTGCTTTTACCTATTAATACAGTCTGAAGCATCAAATCGCGTGCCGCGTCCGGCCAATTACATGCATCGGTAATGCGTACAAAAAAAGGATCTGGATCTTTTTCGCAAAACTTCTGCACCAGTCGCAAATTTCCTACAACGTCAAAGCCAGAATTACTACATCCCAAAAAAGAAGTTGACTGTGAATACACACCTACTACAACTGCAGCACCATATCTATCCGTTTCAAGTTCATGTTCAAAATCGAACCTAGTCTGTGTTGTCTCCCGTCATATTTTCGCCCCCGCTAAATCCCTATCTATCTCAGCCTTCACTTTAAACCTTTCGTGCTCAATTTGCATAGCAAGCAACTCTCTTTGTTGTTCAAATGTCAAATTTGAAGTCGACATGGAAAGAGGTAATGAAACAGGCGATTTTTCCGACAAAATCTTTCTTTCAATTAAATTACTCCTCAAAATAGCTTTTATCGTTCTTTAAGCATATTATTGCCGACATCAATATAATGTTCAGCTATTTTAAGAAGCTGCTCATTTGTGCAGAGACCTAATAATTCCTCCGACGGAAACGCTATAAATTCCTCTACCGTAGACATTTTAACCGTGTGCATGAAATCTCAACCAAAATTAACATTGGTCAATCTAAAGCACAAATAGTAAACAAGCTGCGCCTCTCTAACTAACTAATAAAATACCAACTACCTACATAAACTCAACCCTGGTCTTCATGCTGATGGGTACTGGCTCACTGAATATAAACCTAACAGACCACTCAGATCATTAGGATCGAGTCAGTTAGAAATACCAAGGGTTCACACAAAACAAGGGGAGTTCGCTTTTAGCTATTATGCCGCCAGCAGCTGGAACCAGCTTCCAGAAGAGATCAAATGTGCTAAAACATTAGCCACATTTAAATCCGGTCTCAAAACTCATCTATTTAGCTGTGCATTTGTTGAATGAGCACTGTGTTACGTCCGAACTGACTGCTTTATTTTATGTATAATCCTTTTCTCTTTAACTGTTTTAAATTTCATTTTAAATCAATTTCTATATCATTTTAAATTTCCTTATTTTATTATTTTCAACTCCTTGTTTTTATTGCTGTGAATGATTATTTCACTTTCTTTTATGTAAAGCACTTTGAATTACCACTGTGTATGAAATGTGCTATACAAATAAACTTGCCTTGCCTTGCCTTACTGATGGTGATTCCATTATGCACAAAACCCGCTGGGAAGAAAAAGCAATCAGTAACTGGCGACTCTCCTAAACCCACGGAAGTACCCCAAGACAACTGCTCTATCCACTTTCACCGCAACACTACACAAACAAGTCAGGTGAAACCCAAAAGGGCAACACCACTAAGCCTAGCAGAGAAGCACCTTATCACAAAATAAGTTTAATTTAAAACACTTACCTTGATCTTCACGCAAAATAGGTCAAAAATCACATTCGCTAATAATCACAGCACAAACTTCCTTTACAACCTATATCTGCACCATGCGGTCCACTACTACGGGCAAGTGGCGTCACTTCAGTGAGACTTTATTCACAAATATTAACCCCATAAAAACGCACAAATTAATACGTAGCACAAAAACGAATCCAAAGCATCCTGGATGAGCCCCATTTGATATAAAAATATATTTTATATAAAAATCTGGGTGTCATTTTTGATGATGGTTTAAAATTCGACAAACAAATAAAATTTCCTTACCTTATTTAGGAAATGCTAAGTGATTGGTGATGGCATTATGCTAGTCCTTCATAGTTAAAATGCTATTGACAATCGTCTAACGTTAACGTTACATCCCATTAAATGCACTGAAAATATAACGTTCAGCATGTTATTGTGTTTTTCATTATATATTTATACTTTCACAATGGTGTTGCTGGAAGATTTTAACTTTTCTTTTCTATTCCCACCGTGTTACCACACCTCAGATCCAAGATGGTCTTGGTGACTGTCATCATCTGTACTTCACACAGGTAACTAAAACAATCTTCTGTTTTGTAAGCACTATAGAGTGGTGCAGGGATGTTATTTTAAACCTCGACAGAAATTTACTCATAAATAATAATAAAAACATTGCAGATTTCCATGGAAAAATCTCAAAAGAAACCAGAGATGAATTGGTTATAAGGTTCTGACACCTAGCAGATTTAGCATGTTTTATGTATCAAAAAGGAAAAAAATGCACAGTTTGTGGGACTCTAGGACAAAGATTTAGGGTTATGTATTTTTTTAATTGTAGCAAACTTGTAAACTTATAGCACAATGAGTGAATAATGACCTATTCTCTTCAGATTATCTAAATATTGCATTATAATTTCTAGCAGCAGGATGAATAGTTTTAAATTCAGTAGTAAATTACAGTGTCTGTAAAGGATGTGCTTCTCTGTTTGCTTTAAGGGATACTTAACCCCAAAATGAAAACTGTTGCATTTACTCTCGCTCATGTCTTTTCAAACCATATGACATTGGTTAATCTTCAAAGTGACACAACTAAAGATATAGATGTTAGAGGAAGGATTGAGAGATATGAATGCTAAAGATGACAACTAATGTGAAAACAGAATTATATTTTATTATTTTAACAAACAGTTTAGAACAAACTATATACAAACTAAAAGAATAAACAAAAGCAAAGCTTTAAACAAAGAATACATCAGATGTTAAAAAGTGAGAAAAAAAACTAAACAGACAGATATAGAACTATTTACATTTTACAGTTCCACTTTTTATTAATTTAATGCATTTTGTTGAATTATAGTTTTAACTACTTTCCAAAAAAAAAAAAATAACTTTTGCAGTTTGTATGGAACACATAAAGGTCAAATTTACTATTTTAAATACAGTGACAGAATTTAAAATGAGCTCAAAAGAAAAGACATGCAAAATGAAGGTCACAAAGTTAATTTTAAAATGCAATAAAATTAATAATAAATAAATAAGAAAAAAGTCAAATAATTACATGCATTAAAGTAAAATAATGCAATGCAACACAGCACTGTTTAAAACATCTATTTACATCTTACGGTTCAACTGAGTGAATCTATAAAACATGTCGGTTAATGTGTTTTAATATTAGCCTCATGGGCAGCCTGGAGATCAGGTCATTAACATGGCCGGCATAGATCCTTTCGGGGATCACATATACCACGGAGTCACTCGTTAAAAAGTGGCAGGTATCCTGAATTTCAGAGACTCCGATTACCTCAGCCATGGTTTCCTCGACCTGTCCCTGAGCAATCTGTACAAAAAAAAGCAAATAAATAAAATAAAATTAGTACTGGACGTGCCAAGTGTTACACTGCATCCAAATTCACTATGCACGCCTTTTGTGAACAAATAGTACATACTTTAGAGTGTGTAGTAGAAAAGCAGACAAGGTTTGGGACATACTACTTTGTCATAATTGCCTCCCTTTTTAATTGAGTGCTCTGCCGCTTAGTTATGTGCACCCTGTTACCGTTTCAAGTGTGTCATGCAGGTTAGAGAATCAGTGAGTCAATGTATAGAATAATTATGTAGATTTTCTTTAAAATATACTTATAAATATGCTACTGACGCTTCTGGAGTCTGTATCCTGCATAGGCCTTTTCACGGACGTTCGAACGCACATCCGGTACAGCGATTGTTGTGGATAGATACTTCGGCGAAATGGAGTCAGGCGCTAGCTTTCACAACCTGCTTGAAAAATGTACCTGCATTTACATCAGCGGATGTTTTTCGTCTCGTGGACCTTCATGCAATCGGTCCGCACTCAAAACTCAACAAAGGATATAAGTTCTTCCACGAAAATTACATCTTTAATTACGAAGGTAAATGACGAATCATAAATTAGCACTTAGCTAACGTGATACTGTAAATGTTATATTTATGCTTACCTTTATCAAATTTTAGGCTCGAGTAGTTTAAAACAGATAAGAGTAGTCAAAGGAGGTAGCATACCATATTGAATGATGATGTTTAATGTGATATGTATAACAATATGTTCATTTTGTCATGCAATGTTCAGTGTCGAGTGTGAGAAACAGGGAGGTTATCATGAGGTGTAGGTGTTTTAGGTCGATGAGGAAGCGAGGAGCCACATTCATTGCAGGTTACCTTAGAAAATGAAAAACCTGTTTATAAAACTATTCTCTTACACTAGAAGTTAAGAAATTCTACGCAGCATGACACGATCCCTGTTTGCATTTTCCAATGCAGTACAGTTTTGAAAAACTAACGCTTATAGTGTAAGGGATAGTTTTAAATAGTTTTATGCGGTTGCAGATTTCTATATTGAGGTTGTTTTTCCTTTAATTAAAATGTTGTTTGATGATTCTCATCAATGTTCTCTCTGTAGTATAAGCCTCACTTTATAAATATGTACTGATATTCAAGGTTCAAGGTTCTTTATTATTCGTCACATACACAATCATACAAGTATAATCAGTAGTGAAATGCAAGTAGAATTTAAGAAAAATACAGCATTTACATGAGGAAAGTGAGGAGAAAAAATAACCCCAGACTATGCTCCTTGGGGAGTACAGTGTGAGAACAGGAAAACACCTCAGCAACACAAAAGCACATACGACATAGCCACAGGAAGTGAATCCGGCCCAGCAAGCAGCCATCTGATCCCGCAGCCACTGATCCGGCGCTGGTCAGACCCGCTTGACCAGGCTAGTGGATCGAAGCGAACAGAGGCGAATGGTCGGGGGGGGGTCAATGTCTGTGATTTCTGTAGGGTGGGGGAGGAACGCAAGAGCGTCTCACTGCATTGCACCCCCAGGGTAGATTCCAGCAACAGCCTTGCAAAGGCCACTGTAGGGGAGCCAGAAAAATATAAGATTGTTTTGTCTTTGCAGGGCTCTAGACTAACTTTTTGCACTGGGTGCACTGGTGCGCCTAACTTTTTTTCTTAGGTGCACCGGCACAAAAGTTAGGTGCACCCAAATTTTTATATAGGCAATATTGACTAGTAAACGACTAACTAACAATCTGGTCAACATAAAGTTCTTTATTTGAAGCACAATTCTACAAGAAAGGTAACTTACTGAAAAAGTGTTGGTGCTTAAAGTGCTTCACTGAGCAGAGATTTAAACTTAAAACATCTCAAGATAAATAAAATCTAAATTAAGTGTTTTAGTCAAACTGAACATCTCATGGCTCAATGTATTATGGACTATCCTCCATTGCAGTTACATGCCCCTCGAATGGCCAACTCCTGTAGTTTGGCCTTCTTGATCTTTGGCCTCGGCTAAACCAGCTGACCACACTCTCTCTAGCATCAAACATCTCCCAGACTTGGCCCTTCTACACTGAGTCTTATCAGATCTTCCACTGTGTCTGAACGAAGGGATGCTCTAGTGCAGTGCTTCTCAACCCCCCCAAACCCATAAAACAATCCTGCGCCCCATCCCACCACAGACTACCAAATAATTGCACTAAACATAATGAAAAAAAAAAGTATTTACAGTTTTTATAACCAATTCTTACTATGCAAAAAAGAAGTATACTTAGGCCTTTAGTGTTATGTTAGAAGCATTTTTATACTCATACCTTTTCTTGATTTAATATTTAGAATTTTTTTAGCTTTATTTTCATTTAAATGTTTAGTTTTGAAATGTTGTATGCATTTGTCATGTTTATTTCATGTCTTTATCTTCTTAAATGTGTGTATATAATATGTATAGTTTTAACTTTTAATTTTAGTTACTTCTTATTTGTAAGCCGCTTTGGATAAAAGCGTCAGCTAAATGACAAAGTAAAGTAAAGAAAAAAATAACTGTTCTGTTCTGTCTAATCGTCTCTCTGTGCTCATACTGTATTTTAATGCAGCCAAATTCTCAATAAAACTGTTTTACTTTATATATTTGACTGTTTATGTTGTCAGTCAACAGGATAAATATGAAATAATGACTGAAACACGCCCCTTTAAGAATTCATAACCAGCTCTCCTTCCAAGAAGCTAGTCTGCACAAAATACTAATTTATAATTGTATTGAGCCGTTGTCTGATGAAATCAAATAATACACAATATAAGACAAGACCTGTGCTGTGATTTCTTCTATATTTGCATGTACATTTAGAGAAGCAATAATATCTGTTTTAACTGAACGGGCTCCTCTCGCGCTGAACAGAGCAGATGCAGAGAAAGCGCGCTGATCTCGTCCCGTTGCTGCGATCACAGAGACACTCTGACAGACTCGATTTGTCACTAGTTGCTTTTTTTGGAAAACAAAAAGTTGCTATGGGGGTCTACAAAGGTGCTAAATGTCGCTAAGTTGGCAACACTGCACGCATTTCTACTACTCACCTCTTTCTCTCTGTCTGACTGCAGCAGCACACGTGACGCATTTGTCAACGCGCACACACATACAGGAATATCTGGACCACGGCCAATCAGAGGGGGGGTCCGCCCTTCACTATCTCTGATTGGTTTAGACCACGATATAAGCCTAACGGGGGTGTCTTTTGTTGAACCACAGAGTTTCTGAGTCGCGGATACTTTTTTTTTTCTTTTCTCGAATGGCTGGACGCACCAGTGCGCCCTGGGATTTTTGTTAGTCGCACCCGAGAGAAATTAGGGCGCACGTGCGACCAAATTGGTCGCACTCTAGAGCCCTGCTTTGGGGCGAGTAAACATTCCAAATTTTTGCAGGCTACTCTCTGTCCATTTTGACCATTTTGGTCTCCATTTTAATCAATTTCCCTTTGTAAAGCCGTGAACTTCTCCTTGGTAGAATCCATATTGCGATTATAGTTCAGTCTCAATGCTGACCGCTCTTCCCACAGCTTCAATCATACGGGCAGCCTTGTGGGGCTTTGGACAGCTGTTCCCGTTTTCTGAATTCTTCGATAACCCAGGGCAAAGCCTAATCCAATCAGCAAAATACCTGTTATCATGGTTCCGAATAGGTAGATATCAATGTCCTCCACGGAAAGAGCCACAAGACACACGATTCGCCACCTCTCCCACGCGCCATCGTATAGCCGGCTGCGAACGTTCCGTCAGGGCAGTCAGGTTCCCCGAAACCCAAGTTTCAATAGTGTCAATTGCATTAAGAGACCAGTTAATCCATAATATTTTAGTTTGGAGAGCAGTGCAGAGAGAGTCTCTCACGAGACAAGGGAGCAAAGCAGGGCGGATAAGGGTGAGAACGGGGAGAGAAAGCGACCGCCTCCGTTGAGAGCCAAAGAGAAAAGGTCGGAAATGCAGCACCATGCTGCATTCACGTTTGTCTTTTACTTTAGATTAGTTTAAAAGCTGACACAGTGCCTGTTGAGCTCACAAGCTCGTCTTGCACATGCACTGCAGGCAAAGTACTGTGCAATCATCTTGTAGCTATGCTTTTCCAAACGGCCTACTTCAGCATGATGCAGCTGCAGACTGTACCACCAACTATGGCATCCACAAGCATGCTGCAAACATGGCATAGACCAAGGACACAGGTAGCATAACCACAAGCCAAGCTACACACTAGTATTGCAAAGTAATGGTAGATAATTGTATATTTACAGTGTTTCTATTGTTGTTTTTCAGGGGATTGCTGCAGAGACTACGGATTGGTTGTGAAAAAAACGAGGATCTCTTCCAGAAGTGTATGCAAATCTACTCTCTACAGAGCATACACGGGTAATAAAGAAACATTTCATTAGTAGAGATTGAGTAATGTTCCTGTTGAGGCAGGAGTTTATGGAGCAAGATTAGTCTCAATAATAATTCATGCAAAAGACACTATGCACACATGCATAGCCAAATTTACATGCATGAAACCTAATTCATGTGAATGAAAAATATTATATTCAGAAAAAACAATGTCGTGTCGAGCTCTAACTCTTTCGTACACCGACTCTCGTGATGTTTCTCCCCAGTTGTTCCAAAGAAATCGGGACGGAACGGCCCCTTTTCTGAGACGTTTTCGACCGGTAGCGGAAGTGTAATCAGCGTCAGTGAAGTGCCGGTTACAAACAAAAGTACTACCTCTGAGGATCATAAACGAAGGAGATTGATCGCGTCGAATAGCATGCACCCACTTATTTGTGTCATATTCAAAGCTGGGGAATGCGTAAAAACTTAAATATGGTTGTCGCTGCTTATTGTTTGAGCAATGAGGGACGCTACAGTGACACCTCGATGTTGCTTCAGCCATTGTTGTTTTGACCGGAAATCGCTTTACACAACTAACGGTTCTTCCACATTCGAAAACCCGGAAGCGTGAAAAAGGCCTATTATGCACTTTAAACTGCCCAGTCAATCATCTCGCTACAATTCAAATCCTCCACATTAAATGTTACAGTGTTAGAGTGTGCATGGATTTGGACTTCAAATTTTGTCTGGAAACAGTAGACCATCTGGGTATCTTTGGAATACTTATATCCAGGGGTTAAATTGGGATTTGTTATGTGGGGGGGCTCTATGATATCGAACTTATGTAAATGTAATATATATTTACATTTATTAATTTAGCAGACACTTTAATCCAAAGTGACTTACAAATGAGGACAATGGAAATATATTTGTAATATGTGTGTGTGTGTGGGGTTTTTGTTTTTTTGCAAATATGATTTATTCTAATGCAATATTCTCATCGGTTTTCTATCAGCAAATTATACTTTTCAACGAAATTAAAATGCCAACAGGTGCCAGTAGTCAGCATTTAATGAGTGATTCATTGAGTCGTTCATTCAAACGATTCGTTCAAATGGCAGATTCATCAGATGTTTATGCATGGGCTAATGAAACTTTGACTCAACCGATTCGTTCAAAACACTGAATCATTCAGCAATGAATCGGATGGTTGCTTTGAAATGCGCTGTGGTTCCGCCAAAAAATGTAAGTGACCTAATATTATTGTATTTGCTTATTGAACTGTTTATAGAACTATTAAATGGTTGCAATGGTGGAAACGTTGAGTGACGTTGCCTAACTAACTGTATTTTAAATATAAAAACTTTCCATTTTGAGCTTTTACCTCAGTATGCTGAGTTTAGTGTTGTGCGTTTTGATTTCTCCTCCGCAGCGCAACCTTATACTGTCATTAGATGCCTATACAGTAATATCTGTGTTTACATCAATTTCATATCAAAAGTATTCAGATATGCAGGTGCATTTAACTGTTGCCGCAAGCTTCAGGACAAACAAACGTGAAAGTCTGTCAGTACATGAATCTTGCCAGGATCAGATTTATAAATTAAGAGTGCATTTAAACTGGCGTGACGAATACTATGCGAATGATGTCAGTAGGCTATAATCGATTATGGTCTATTTCTGCATCGACATCGTGATGCATCGATGCAACAATTAATTTCAACAACCCTACTATTTAGGATAGATAGTGTGCGAATTGGGATGCCGTGTCAGTGTATCAGTTCTGGAACACTACACTGTTAGTATATTTATTTTTCTATAAATTTGCAATGGTAGATAATACATTCTTGTTTATTGACCTGTTGTATTAAATCAAATACTAGAACTTCAGATTATAGTTGTGCTTATATTCAGAACAGTTGTGCTTTTGTTCATGTGATATTCATTAATTTACATGTACAGTTACAGCTCCAAAATGCATGTTTTATGGCCATAGTAGATGGATTTGTTGTGCATTATGTACCTTCACAGAGGTGTATGTGGAGGAGTGAAATTTTCCTCGGCCATCATTGAGGATGCAGGGACGAAGGTGGGTGATAACCACTTCGTCTCCTGCATACAGATCCCTCAGCGCCTCATCCCTCCACAACGAAACCTTAAAGACCTTTTCACCACACATCAGGTGAAGATCCTGGATGGGAACGTGAGTGCGAGTCATCCTCACCCCACGCAGCTGCAAAATTAAATTTCAAGTGAGTGTTGCATTTCACAGTCCTGTTCCTCACCCGATTTAGGTTAATTATTCTTAGATTAGAGAACACATTTATTATTAACTAATTGCTTATTAACATGTATATTACTAGCATATTGGCCGTTTTTAGTTCTTATAAAGCACATATTAATGCTTTATTCTGGATCTAACCATATTCTGGATCCCCACACCTTGTTGGTGAAGATTGTCAGATTGACCTTCTGCATCATTAACTTTACTATGTTAAATATAAAATATTTAAGGTGTCTTTACATTTTAGTTTCTAAGTTTTATTTCTGAACCTTGTTGTTTTCAAAACTTTTGGTGCCTTTAAACTGTGATATCCCTGAAATATTAAAACATAGTTCTTTTCTATTTACAACCTTTTACGAAACAATTAACACCCACTTTAGTGTTTTGTACAGAATAAAGACAAATAATTGATGAATAATTTCATAAATAATGAAAAAATAATCAAATTAATGTCTCATATATAGCAAAGGTGTGAAAGGTTTTCTTTTTTTGTCAGGGGTGTAAAATTAACATGTAAAATTAATTGGTAGTGATTGACATTTTGAGTAGAATAAAGACAATAATGTATACACATTAATAGATCTTATTATTTGTAAATTGTGCCTTTCTACAAACCTTTGGAGTAAGGTAGGAGTAGATAAATTAATAATAATGATACTAATAATGATATATTCTGATATTTTAGTTTTTATGTTTGATCTTTTTTACAGTCTTGAGTAATTCTGAGATTTGAACAGTTCACTCTCAAGCATCTTGATAAAACAATATAATTTAAGCTGGCAAAGGTATTGCACAATTAACTAATTATCTATTCTAGGCAACTTGGAGCTGGAACAGGATGATAAACTGGTAAGTTACTTTAGGTTAAACTCTTAAAAGAATGCATTTAACACTGCAAAATTTACTAGATCAAACGAAAATAGAAAATTCACTCACTGCTTTGATCTGCCCTTGGAGGCTGAGGTAGACTCCCCTTGAAAATATGTCCTGTTCTCTTCACCTGTCACACTCGCTGAAGATGGACACAGGGCCTATTTTGCAGCATTATGTGCCTCTCCACTGATGTCCTGTGGCACGGTTTTAAATTTCAGTGTTCCAGGCCCGACAAATAAATACATTTGTCCATATGTGTTGGACAGGGTGTAATTTTGTAGGATGTAACTCACCCCTTCCTCAAATTCAGGGGTGAGCCCTTTTTTTTTATTAAGGTACACAGTTGTACCATCACTTAATGCACTAACCATTTCCGTTCTAACTTTAGCAACTTCTATTTTTTTGCCTTTCGTATTGTAGGTCAGTGCGCGGCGATTGAGACGGATGCCTACGCACTTGCACCTCAAAAATACCGGGGGAGAAGTTGGAGCTGCCATTCTATGGAAAAGAAAATACAAAGAAAGGTACTTGTAAAAACTGTCTAAATAAATAAATATAAATAAAAACAGTCAGATTTGTAATGTTTTGAAACTCATATCTGACTGATTTCTCTCTTTTTACTTCATTCTTCACAATAAATAATTGTTTCACTTGTATATTTATTTATTTTTGAAGATCATTAAGATATTTAAGATTTACCTCAGAAAATTATTTTTCTGTTAGAGAGTGGAAAGACAGTCTCTGACAAGACTCCTTTTTACTTCATATCTGACTGATTTCTCTTTTTACTTCATTCTTCACAATAAATAGTTGTTTCATTCATGTATTTGATTTATTTATTGAAGATCATTAAAAATATTTCTTGTGCAGTGAAGATTTACCACATAAAATTATTTTTTCTGTCAGCGAGTGGAAAGAGGGCAGTCTCTGACAAGACATCTTTTTTTTTTTTACTTCATACTCTGACATTCTCCCCTTAACTTTTTAATGATCAATAATGTAAAAATCTTCAAATACACTTTCCTGTCAGAAATCCTCCTCTCAGACCAAATCCTCATCAATTGTTAAAAAAATAACTGTCACAACCTCTGTTGTCAGGCTGTCTTGTCACTGGCATATATATATATATATATATATATATACAGAAGGCCCAATCACTTTCATTTTATTGGAAGAATTAATTTTTTTTAGCTTCGAAGTTATAACTTTTTAACATGGTTTGTAGAACAGTAGAAAGTGACTCACCTCAGACAATAGGCTGTCTTGCAGTTGTTGCAGATGGAAATGAGAGGGTGTCAGTGGGACAGTGCCCTTGAACTTGGCAGGAGTCCAATCAGAGGATGTCGCTGAGGCACTAGGCAGTTTTTTCCCGCTCTCTCTCCCCTGTGTGTTTTTTTTAATCTATTTGTTGTTCCTTTTTTATATAGTTTAATTGTTTATAAATTGTACAGCATTTTGGTACAACGCTTGTTGTTTTTAAATGTGTTTTATGTGTTTTTAAATCGTGAACTTGAACTGTATGAAAAAATAAATTTTAATAAACTATATATTGACATTAATAAATATGAATTCATAACACATCTGTGCTAGTATGAATTGTATTTATTATATTAGTGGATGTATTGAAATGTAGGCTACTATAATTTTAAACCTACGCAAATTATGACCGTTATCAGCTCTTCGTCACGTGATTAATTACAGCCAATGAGACCACTGCTAATAAACTGTCCTTCTGTATTCATCCGGTATTCAGTCTTCTCTTCAGGTG
Organism: Gymnocypris eckloni scoliostomus; assembly: GCA_027564155.1. Taxonomy (NCBI): domain Eukaryota; kingdom Metazoa; phylum Chordata; class Actinopteri; order Cypriniformes; family Cyprinidae; genus Gymnocypris; species Gymnocypris eckloni. Next base: position 26,115,014 of record CM050432.1, on the reverse strand, counting down.
AGTACTGAAAGATTTCTGAGGTAGTTGTAATGCAATTTAATATGGAGCTATTATTTCAGCTCCGGGAATTATTGTTAAAGATTCAATATTGCTTGATTAAAGTAATATTAATATTTAACTTACAATTTATACCTTATTAAGTGGTCGTCAGCGATCACTAAATAGTATTTTAATAATCTCTCAAATTCGAGCTAGGTACCGTTATCTTTGTGGCAAGAAGGATAAAATACTTAAAAATCACATTCCAGAGACAATTCAAACTAAGTTCTATTCTGACTGAACTGGTAAATTTGATCTGAATGCAGTAACAAAGCCTAGGCATTTGTCGTGATCTTTTCTGGTTAGTTAAGTTATGAAATAGGAAAGAATGTTATTCTTTCAACCTTAACCTCAAAACTCCCGTATGCATGTGTGTATGGTTTAAGCAGGCTGGACCTTTGTCTCGTTTCGCACGTGGGTTTCCACGTGTTGCTCTGGGAAACTCTGCTGGTTCGCGTTGCTGTTGCGTGACGTCACCGGGGATCCGTGTTGGAATCACGGCTGTTGATGCTGCTGGGTCCGCGATGTTACGGCTTTGGCACGGTCTTGGACTTCTTCAGATGGTTGGTTTCAAGGCGAGCATCCAGCGGACCGGCTTCCAGGTCAACCTTGCGCGCGTTGGAGGGAGAAGCAAGAGAGACCAGGAGCACAAGAGAGAGAGAGAGCGCACGCTGGCGCGTTGTTTTAAACAGTCCGATTTGGACACCGCCCACAGGCGGCTGGTCGAATCAGAGTGTCTACCCATGTCCATGGTTTCTACCCTCGTTACACTTTTTCATGTGACGAAAAATAAACTTTTACCCATGTATTAAAACTCTTACTAGGTTTACACATTTATAATATCACCACATTCGTTATCTTACTGATTCATACATTTTTGCAACCGTTCATACAAGTCTAAACACTGCCTTTGGCGCAACCTACACGTTACAGCTTAAGGCACGATTAAAAATCAGCCCACATTTCATAAGTAATTCATATTCACACAAGCATATGAGAGAAAGAGTACAACATTAATATCCATATATTTCTTTGTGTAGATAGTTTTAATAGTCATGATTGAAATAAATGTCAGGAGTCCTCTATGTAGCTCGCGTTCCTTTGTCTGTCTGATGGAAAAGGGCGCGATTTTGTGCTGGATGAGAGGGGGAGGGGCTTTAGAGAGACGCTGATTCTCTAGCTGGCCCCTGGTGACTGTAGAGACAGTTGAATTCCTGCCGACATATGTTACATAGTTAATCAATCAAAGATTATAAAATGTGTGTGGGTTTAATGAATGGGATGCAGTTAAACTTGATTATGTGATTTCTTCATGTATTATTACTGCTGAAACATGAATGAAATGATCATTTCCGTTAGTCATTACGATAATTAGTCTCGTGAGGGAACTGCAGGAAATTGTTTAACGGTTTCTGTCTTCCGTATATATTTTTTCATTTTGTTAAAAGCATTCACTGATATCCCCAGTGTTCTTTATTTTGATATATAAAGAGGAACAAAAGCTCAATTAACTGAATAAAATTATATTTTAAGCATGATTACTTGATTTTGTCTTTCTTGATCATTTTATAACAAATATTGTGTGGCTATCACATGCAAAATTATGAAGTTGCTCAGGTACTCAGGGTACAGGCTCCAGACAAAAAAAATTGGCTCCTATAAGAAAAAAACTTAGGTGCCACAGAATAAACACGTTTTATTTATTAATTTTATTTATATATATATATATATTTTTAAATTGTAACATTTCAATCATATGTTTATATCTCACCTTTTCTTGACTTTATCAGCATTTTAATCAATCTTGTAGATGAACTGGGAACTAAGGTTCACTTAAAGTGGGAACTAAATGTCTTTTCCACAGGGTTCGTACGGTCATGAAAAACCTGGAAAAGTCATGGAATTTTAAAACCGCATTTTCCAGGCCTGGAAAAGTTTTGGAAAAATAAATAAACCCAGAAAGTTTTGGAAAAGTCATGGAAATCTATTTGACAAATCTCTGTATAATACAATTATGTTTATTCAGGTCCTGAATTTAGGTACGGGATTGCGCATGGGCTATATCGCATATTTCTACTCTTTCCCGCAGCTTTCGACTTTAAAATGATGGATATTCACACATTTATTCAATAGCCTATAGCTTGTAGGCTGATGAGTAAATAGATCCACACAGAATATCAAATCGGTCATTCGAAAACAGATTCATCAGCTGTGTTTCCTCTCTTTGACTTTCTCTGAAAACACGTAATCAGCGCATCTCGTCCTGCACTAAAGAGCTGCACGGTGCGCGATAAGTCTTTCTCTGGCATTTTGGTACAGTTGACAGAATTGTCACCTGCCTAATCGGGTCATTGTTGCATTGTCACTAAAATGTAGCGCTGGCGCTCAGAAGCGGTTTCCGCTGCACTCAGTCATGTCCAAATGGCGTCCGTATAAAGCCGCCTTTTGCAGTACCAAATTGACTTTGGTACAAAACAAGCTCAGTAGAATCCTGCACGGGCCTCAAACATACGCCCCAGTCCAATCCTTGTTCAGCAGATTATCAGAATTACCTTCCGGAGTCCGACTGGAGCCCATGTCTTTCTTTCCCTCTTCCCCATTACACAGCTGCTGTTCTAGCCATTAAAATAGTTCAGTTTTGTTTTTAATGGCAAAGCGTATTTCGTTTCTTTATTAAGTTAATTTAGAAATATGTTTGGAAAATGTATTTATTAAATTCAAGTTTTTGTTTTTAAAGTAGCTTTTGAGCAATTATGTTTGATCAATTTAGCCTTCTTAAATCACCACTTGACTAAAATAAAAAATCTATATATAAAATACTTCAAAAAGCATATCACAATGTTAGTTTAAACGTTTAACCTAGACAAATGTGTGCTATTAGACCGGTCGAGCTGCTCTTGTCAGTCGCGGTATTGTTTCCACGAGCGGCTAAAAAAATATTGACTGTGTTATTTTGACGTGCAATTTCAGTTGTGATCATCGTGGATTATTATGTGTAAAATTGCAACAACAAAAATCGTTAATTAATGCTTGACGGCGATTTAAACCTAACTCACTTCAATAAAGATAATTATATTACATGAGCATCTGCTGTCCTCGATTATGCAGCGCTCTTGTTAGATGACAAAAAAGCTTTAAAAGTCTGCTCTGCCTCAGCGGGCAAACAGCGCTCGTCAATGTCAAAGTAATTTAATTCAAATCAAATCAAAGTAGGCGGAGTTTAGCGTTCACAGATGCTGAGCGCACGACAAAGCATCAGATTAATAAAAGAGAGCGGGTAAGATGTTTAGTCAACTGTTTTACGAAAGAAATGTTAAATGAGCGACAATTATATTCAGTGAAGCAAACTACTCGACTTGTTTCTCAAATATGCCCATTTTGAGAGTGACAGAGAAAGAGATGAAATGTGCATGTTTTAATTATCTGCATCTGTTTGTCCCTACAAACAATGAAACTGTGAATTTAGTTCTACTTCAAAAACACGTCAACTACTAGTGTTGAAAAATAATACAACTTTATTTTATTAAGACAATCACAAAATATTTTATTTTTAATAGTAGGCTAAATCCCATTTATTTTTCAACATGTAAATGTTTAATTTTCATTCATTAAAATATAAATTAAATCGATGTTTCATGCCTTAATCTGATAACCAGTCAAATTTAAATACACAACACAGAATTTCTGAGGAAAAAAACAACAACTCATAAGGCTACTGTAAGAGTAAAAAAAAATGTTTGTATGCATTCAAATAATCAGATGAGCTAAAACAGAATTTGGCAACAATAAAACATATGGTGAGAAAAAAATATAACATTTCATGCGGCCCTAAACATGTCATTTTTGTTACACTTTTAATAAATTAGTGTTAAATTGTATAAGTTTCATGATTTTAATTAATTAGACATGCTTTTTAATAAATACAATTTAATTTGCGGAATCTATAAATTGAAACAGAAAAAATGAATTTAGAAAAAAATAAAATGGAATTTGGGAAAAATTAAAAGCAGTTTCATAGGGCCCTACATATATATATATATATATATAAAATTGCAAAAACGGAAAAAGCGGAATCTATAAAAATTGAAACAGAAAAAAATGAATTTAGAAAAAAATTAAATGGAATTTGGGAAAAATTAAAACGGATTTCATAGGGCCCTACATATATATATATATATAAAATTGCACCCCTCATAGCTTTTATGTATCTTTGTAAGCCCATCGCAAGCACACAAAATACCCCCGTTATAAAAAAAGGGAAAGAAATGGGCTCCCCAAAGTCCAAGGTATAATTCGAACACTGCAGGCGAATATCCTTGTAAGCATTGTAATTTTTTTCTTAATGTAAACACTTGCGAAAGAGAAAAGTTTCCAAAACGAAATTCTGGCCCTGCGTTTAACTGAGTTAAATAAATGATAATAGTGATGTGATTATTTAAATTATTCCCACCAAAGAGAAAAAAGGGCAATTTGATTTGTGTTAGTGGTGTGTTGAGATGGACTTTCTAATATACTGGTACGATTCACATGTGATTTATTTGCCAGCTGTTTACATTCACAGACATAACCAACTGTGTTTATGTGTACTTTGTGTGTTTTTGACACGACCTCTTGTGTAGTTGTGACAGTTGATTTGAAAGAGCCGGCTTTCTGTGCATGCACTTTATTTATGTGTGTGCTCAAATATTGTGTTTATAAAGATAAACATATTTCAGATGTTTGGCAAAGCATTCTGGGGACACCTGAGACTTACAATACAGTTTATAAAAAGCAGCATAATAGGTTTCATTTAAAGCACCAGATGTCCTGTAAATAAATAAGAAAAACGTGTGTGGGTTTTCAGGAAAACTGCAGAGCTTTCTGTGAAGTTCAGCAGGTATACATTATGCCTGTGATCTATAGAAACTCACACCCATTATATTTTGGACACTTACAATTAATTTGATTACAAATATTTTTTAATTAGACTGAAACTGTTATTAGTGATACTTTTATTGCATACATTGCATTATTATCTAGTATATACAGTTACATTTCATTACATTATAGTTTTTGTCCTTTATACAGATTCTCACACAATTTCTTTGGAAGGAATTTAGTATAATGAGCACATGACTGAAAAACGTGTATTTAAATATGTATTTAACCAATAATACAACTTTAAATTCATCCTTTTTTGTGCCAGTGACTTTTATTTTGGTTTGGTGATGTGACATCATAAGGCTGCGCCGCGCTCTTGCAATTTGTTGTGATTCGACTGAAGACAGGTTTGTGTTTTTAAACCTTAAAAGTGTTTAAATGAATGCCATCCATTTAAGCATGATTTAAAATGGTTTTGTTGTTATTAAATGTAACATTGTAATACTTAATCTAACATCAATGCTTGCTATTTTGTGCATCTGCACATTATAATTTAACTGAATTGGTGTTTATGATAAACTGATAAACAATAAAGAGAGCGAAATAAGACGCACCTTCTCAGTCACTGGAAAAACGCAAACATGTGAAATTACAACTTTTATAAACCAACTGCAAATGTTTTGACAAAAGTGGACTCTATGAAATGTGATCAGTAACGAATGTAAACAATACATGCTTAAATATGAAGTGGCTAACGTTAACCTATTTGATTAATTTATAGAGCTAGTTTTGAGTGTTTGTTTGTGATTAATCGGGTGATTTAAGGCCATTAACTATCATTTATACTGAGCATTGAATTAGAGAGGCTGATTGAAACACATCCAGAGACTTAGTTTGCATTGTTAATTATTTTTCTGCTAATTATTCTCATCTTAAACACACAGAAATCCATGTGACTCTTACATTCATGGCGTTCATTAAAGAGGAGACTGAAGACATAAAGATTGAAGAAGCATGTGAAGTGAAACTTGAAGATAGTGATGAAGATATAGGTTGGTTTTCACTCTCAAAGCTGAACTCACTCGTTTGATCCTTATTTACAGAAATTAATGATATTTTTGAATAATGTCATGTGAGTGTCATAATTAAAGCAGTTTTATTTGACATGGAGCAGGTCGCTTTATGTGGACAGACATGAGAACACATGACCAAACAAATACTAACTGAGATGATCCTGAATACATGTTATTACAACATGTCATGCAGTAAATATAAAAATAATAAAAGAGAATTAGCCCAAACAAATCAATGATGGAGTGTAACATTAAATCTAAAATTATATTTTTATCTAAAACAAAGACAAAGTTTAGAGGCAATCCAAACAATATGAGTGATCAACATTTGCTGTCTGTCAGTGATTGTCATATTTGCATGTGGCATCAGTTCTGTACGTGAAATTATTTTGAAAACATTTCCTACGTGTTTACTTTTACAGCCGCCAAGAATTAAGTACTTTATACATTTCAGACCACAAAGCATGCATCCACTCACTGATTAGTGTAGACCAGTGCTCTAGTCTACGTGACACACTACGAACAGATGACAGGAACGTTATAGAAACGACAGCAAGTGAGCCAGAGTGCTGATACTATCCTACGCGGTACAGAAAACGAGGCCGATGCTATCGTAACGTTACAAGTATACGTTGTCATTAACTTAACTGTAACAGCAGGGGCTTGTTGGCATATAAGAACAATGAGTTATTTCAATAAACAAAAAGTTACTATTTAGTGATTTACATTGTCTGAATATAACAGTGTTGCATGATTTTGCTCTTTCATCAACTAAAATAGTTTCAAATCAACTCACAACTGAGCCGCTGCACATCTCCATTCAAACACAGCGTTGTTTCGTTTATGAATTAATCTGTGCTTAAACGAATCTAGTGAGTCAATTCAATCACTCATTCAAAAAGACCGTCAATGCTTGAGTCCCAATGTGTATACTATCCATCCTAAATGTGATATTAGTCATTTTTTATAATATTTGGAGCACATAGAGTGGATAGACGCACATTGGGACACAAGGACTTGCTTTGTTCCCGAATGAATCAGCCATTCGAACGAATCAATTGAATTAATGATTCAACTAAAATCAGTAACTTGCCACCTCCTAAAGGCAGTCTTAGTTTTATTTTTAAAGTATCATTTTAGTTATTTAAATCATTGAATATTTCTATATTCAAAATGTTATATTTAAAACATTAATCTCAACATGAATTTGAAGTTAATTGCACTCATGTCACCTCTGAGCCTCATTAAATCTCTGTCAATACCTACAAGCCATGCTTGTGTTCTTTCTGTGCCTCTTCTGTAGTGCAAATTAATTTAGTTAATAATAATTTTATTTGATCAGTAACCTATTTTTCGTATTGCATTGTTTTAATTAGAAATTTTGTAAAAACAAAAAAAAAGCTTATGAATATACACTTTTGAATTTGACATGAAAGGTAACACTTCAAATAAAGTTAGATAAAAATGCTCCAGTAAATCACTTTAAGGAGTCCAATATTACTTTGTAATGGGAAGGCACATTTTTGTTATTGAGGAGAAGGTGCTCCTGATTTTTTTTTACTGTGCCCATAATTATTATTATAATTTTTTATGAGCAGCATAAGTGCTCCTAAAAATAAAAGTAAGCATAGCGTATCAGCTGTGCTTTCTCTCTCTCCTCTCCGACAGGCAGCGAGCTCACGTCACACACACCGCAGTCCTACATAGCCACGCCTCCTGTCAATCACTCAGCGTGCCACTCATCTCATTCACCTTTTTTTTTTTTATCGAGCCAATTTTGAGGGTTACTTTTTGTAAATTATGTTAACTCATTCATGTCTTAGGGAAGTTCATGCAAGCCAAACCTGCGCATTTTTAGTGCAAATACTGAACTCGTGAGACATCATGACATTATCGAGTATATGGCAAAAACCAAATAAAACACACCTACAGACTGCATGACTAACTTTGTGCACTTGTGCATTTAAAGCTAGAGTGCGTTCTTTCACTGCATGATTCAGAATTAAGAATGATCACATAATTCAGCATAAGGGGGCAGAAAATATATATATTCCTATCATTTCATATTGTTAATAAATATCACACGAAGAGTGCCGTTTTTTCTTAAAAAATCAGAATGGTTACAAACGTGATATTCATTTTAAACAACTGTTCAATAAATAATAGTTTAATATCAAGAGACTTACGTTTTAGACACCATGTTGTCTGTTCTTTCTCTATGTCGGCAGCAAAAATCATTCCAAACACAAGCACAGCACTGTTTTGTGTCTCTGAGCAACATGATGGTGTGTCGTTCCTGAATGAATCATTAAATGATTCGGTTCAATCGCAGTGAAGCATAACAACTGAATATCTACAAAACATCAGTCAATACAGCATTTTATGAAAAAGTATATTTTTAAAAATTTAAGAGAACTCTGAGAATTAGTATGCAATGTTTTTTTTGTGCTTGACACTTTATTGGTTATTTTGTGCTTCAATCAGTAACAGCTCCTGGCCGTAAATGTGGGGCAGATTTCAGGCCATATGGTTTATAATAAACTCAAGAAAGTTTTTATTTTTTCCTCAGCATTATTTCCATTTGATTATTACTGATGAGATCATAGACAGTGGCAGCTTTAACAGACTGCATTCACACTAATGCATCTATTTCAACATATCAGATGTTTTGTCCGGCTCTGAAAACATAACTGACTGTGTTTACATCAATTTCATATCATAGAAGTATTCAGAGGTACAAGTGCCTTTAACCTGTGTGGCTCAGTGGTAGAGCATTGCGTCAGCAGCGCAAAGGTTGTGGGTTCGATTCCCAGGGAACACACATACTGGTTAAAAATGTATAATCTGAATGCAATTGTAAGTCGCTTTGGATAAAAGCGTCTGCTAAATGCATACATGTAAATGTAACCGCAGCTATGAGCTTCAGGAAATCAAACACAAACGTCTGTCAGTGCATGTGCATCTTATACGTACTGCATTCCAAACGGCAGAAATGACAGGATAACTAAAGTATCCTGATGAAAGTCTGATGAAGGCCTTGATAATGGCCGAAACGTCATTTTAACCTGTTTGCTAGCATCCCCCATTTTTGGACTCCCGGCTGAAAATGACCTCCCTAAATTAAAATTACAAATGTTGCTGACTTCAGTGTGCTACCAGAGTTTATAATGCTCAAAAAATTAAAATGTTATAAAGACTGAAGTGCCTTGAAAAAATTGCTACCACACTGAATTTTTTTAATTTATGTTTTTGTTTTCATATAAAAATACATGGAATAAGTCCTGGAGCAACCCAGAAAAGTAATGAGTTGAAAGTCACATGTCTTATGAGTTTATATTTCAAATCTGAAGAAGATACCATGAAATATGATATTTTTCTGAGACTTAATATAGCCCCCCATATGAGGAAAAATATTTACCAAATGTATTGAAGAGTTCTACAAACTATTTTAGTCATACATATCAATGCATGTTTTTCAATTATAACCATTTAACAATTGACCACTAAAAATATAATGATATAAATTGAGTAATAAAAAGAAAGAAAGAGGGAAAATAATTGCTTTGTATGTAGTAAATACTCGCGTACATACTCTGATTGCCAGACATGCACACAGATTGATAATAGTCAGTAATCACATGCTGATGTGTGGGGTAATACAGATGATAATCATACAGATATGGGCTGATCGGCATTCATACTGATAGCCGTCAGAGTAAGAACACTGATTATCAGCTACAATATGCTAATCATACAGATACAGCCACATTCCTCACAAGATTCAAACACACATTTATTAAAAATGTAAACCGGTTAAGCAGCCTCCACTGTTGGAACAGAAACGGAGAATCACGATTTGTTTCTTTGTTTCAACTAGACAATTCTCCCACAACTCTGAACAGACAACTAAACTTGTCCTTCCCTAGTTTAATGACTTTTCATTCACTCAGACGAGTGTGAAGAAGGGCTGAACGCAAATTTAGCAAGGACAGACTGCAGGTGTCATAGACATGTTAAAGGGTCTCTTTCTGTCTTTCAGAAGGCTGTTAAATCAGCTAAATCCAAATTCCTTACTGAGATTTTTGCAAACAATTAGGATCATATTTCAGATTCAGAAGAATCAGATCAGATTCTGTTTTAAACCCTGCTGTAAATGTATTTTCTGATGTGTCTGATTCACTGTGAAAACGTTGTCTTTCTTTCTTAATACAAAATTGTTGAGACCTCAATCAATGCAGACGGCATATGCCATGTCTGAAATAACCAGTCGTTCAGTTACCTGGAGTGTGTTTGATCACATTTCCTTAACACACCTGCAAAGATATTATTGCACATTTAAAACCCACCTTCTGCCATCATGATTTTATTCCATTACATTTTTTTAAAGAAAATTGTAGATATCATAGGGCCTGATCTTTTGTCTTTTATCAATATTTGTCCAGTAAGGTCCCTGACTGTCTAAAACATGCTTCCGTCACTCCTTGGCACAGAAACATCAAGATTGGAATTCTTCAGCAAAGTAATTTTAGGGCAAATTTTAGGTAATTTTTATCATTTACATGTCACTGTTTATGAAGTATACCCACTTCTCCAGGCACCACTGACTGAGACTAAAGATATGTGAAGAGAACAATCAACAGTATAATTATTGCCTAAACATCCTCGTCATTATCCATAATTTGTATTTAAATAAATGACTGAATGCCACGATTCACGGTCTTGTTTACGGTTAATTATTTTCATGTTCTCGGCTACTGCGGTGTAACAGCTTAACAACGGTCAACGTAGCCGTACCATTCGCAGCTGTTGCTTAAATTCCCTACAAAACTTATTCATCCTCATGCACTATAAAGGTTGAATAGATGCATTTCTTTATGCATGAAATACTTGAATATAAATTTGTTGTTAATTGCAGATAAACCATAGTTCTGTTACTAAGTATTGTGGTGCCTTACACAAAAAAATAAAACATTTGAAGAGTCAGGACTGATGTCTGCTATTGTAGTTAGGCCAGAGCTACTAAAATATTTAGTTTCATCAGTGCATCTTATATTTAGTATTCTCCTGGGTGCACAAACTTTTATACAAATTTATATCGTGCATCCCTATATTAGACATCATTTAGTCGCATATGCAAGTGATTTATTTGCATTGTAGAGGGTTGTTTCACCATCCCGCTTAGTAATACAGATGCACAGTGAAAAGGGACCACGCCATGTTTCAAACATTGTTTAAGAGACATTGAATTGTATTGCGGTATATTAAAAATGTATATCATAAAAATAAACACCGGTATTTGGTATGAACCGGTATACCCCTCAACACTATGGTTAATTTTAACACTCCTAATGCACATGCACTTTTGGAGGGATCTAATGTCATTACGTTATTCAACCTGTGGGCGGCACGCTAATGTTTATTGACAGGCTCGAAGTATACACAAATGGAATACCATATAATAATTGTCTTAATATCGACTCTGAATGGTGATTTAAAATGTTACAATTTGTAGTGGAATTTAAAATGAATATCATGTCTCATCTAAAAACAAAGATAAAACAAACACGACAAAACTATATAAAGGCTTTTCATGCGAGCACATATAAACTAAATTATTAACACATTGAATAATTTAAAACACTACTCCACATAGGACAAACAGATATGCCAGTTAGTAACTGACCTGATGCAGATACATACAGCTAAAGCTGACTGATTATCTTGGTCTGAGATTAGGTAATGTGAAAAGGAATTGCCATTAGCACAAGTGCCACTTGCTGTGAAGCAGTGACTGAATGGCTTGTCCAGAAAGAATGATTAATCATTACTTTACAGTTTGTTATTTGTATGTTGTCATAGTGCAACTGAATCCCGGATGGCTTTCATATGATGGTCTGACAATTTTTTATCATGATCAATCTTAAAGACCTCCACAATCTACTTTTCAAACAATTCATAGTTTGTGAACTTTTATGTCCACATAATATTGTTAATTTGTTAAATTGTTAAAACCACAGCAGTGACTGCCTACTAGATAGCTGTAAGATCTCTATAAGGGCTTTAGCACCGGAGGAACCTTTTTGTAGTTCTTAGAACTATTGGCGGAAGTTCACACTTTTCGGCATTCACACCACAGGAACTAGGAAAGGTTTTAGTTCTAGGAACTCCATTTGGAGAAGCAAATTTTGCTCAGAGTAGGGTCTAAATCAGTTCTATAGGAACTACAGATGACGAAAGTTTAAGCTGATTTAACAAACACATGAAACACCGGCTACCCGACATTTTTAAAAAGACATGTAAACTTATTTACTCCACGAAAATGGAAAACGGCAATAACAGCATTTACCCGTTTGCAGTGTTGTGTTCTTAACACAGCCTCGATGATTTGCAACACTGCAAGTTGTCATAGAAAATGTATTCTCTTAGAACAACTTTTTGCTCTTTCAGTTGCGTAAATTGTGTTTACATTCTATCTCCAATATCACGAAACCACGACACACACAAAAAACACTCTGATCATGGGATCCTCTATTCACCGGTTGTTAACGTTTGTAAACTCCTTCAGATTTCCTGCTACCGGTGCGAATGCAACCAGGAAAACAGCCCTAGGGAGAATTTGGTTCTCTAGGAACCACCGGCTGGCTAGTTCCTAGAACTACCGGTGCAAATGCCCCTTATTATGTGTCTTTCATGTATGGTGACACATTTGAAAAACAGTTTAACATGAGCTAGCAGTAGGGCTGTGTGACAAATACAAATTTAGTCCAAAGAAATAATTTAATGCAAGAAAATTATCAACCATCTTATATTTGATATTTTTTTTATACACTCCGTTAACTTCGAAATGAGTGTTTCTTCAAGCTGTGAGGAAATCCAAAATGTTTTTGGGTGTAAGAGTGAAACCTAATAATAATATATATCAGGGAAAACATGGACAAGGAGAAAAGCAGAGGGCCTAATGTTGAGCCCATTCACTCCATTCTTGTGTTTGATGACTCTTCATTTACACAAAGTGGTCATAATCATATTAGAACATAAACCATATTAATTTCTTGTCCACAACTGCCTATTTAATTCTCAAGCTATCCATGAGAATGTAGTGATCTATGCTGTCGAAGATCTAATAGCTCTAGAAGAAATATAACTTTACACTGCAAAAAATGCTTTACTTCGTTTTTTTTTTGGCTTAAATGCATTTTGCTTAAAACAAGTCAAATTATCTGCCAGTGGGGTAAAGTAAAATGATCTCGTTTTAAGAATATTTTACTTTACCCCACAGGCAGATAATTTTACTTGTCTAGAAAATCCTCCTTGATTTAATAATTTTTTTGATATTTTGAATAGAAGTAATACTAAGATAAGCCCTTTTTTGCAGTGTTGGGCTTAGATCCTAACTGATATCAGCACATCTGCAAAACTGAACATTGTTTAAAAAATGTTTTTTTTTAAATTCTAATATTTAAGACCAGGGATGCCCCAAAACCCACAGTTTTTATCTCCAACTGAATCAAGGTCTTCAAAATTACTTGAAAACTACAGGTAGGTGTATTGGAGCAGGTTGACTCTAAACTCTGCAGGATTGTGAGTTTGACACTCCTTAATAAATGGCAGGGTTGTTTAGGCCATTGTTACTCTCTTCTGTTGCTTTTAAACAGGGTTTAACTTGTGTTTGTCTCTTTTCATTCTAGACCTGATGGCGCTGATAGAGGAGAGTAGAGATCGGTATAAGAAACGTGATTGCGGTACTGGAGAAATGCCTTTAAGTTGTTCACAGACTGAAGAGACTTCCTCACAAAAAAAAGCTCGGAAGACTCGAATTAGAAATCGAGTAATCTGCTCAGAGTGTGGAAAGCGTTTCAGTCATCAAGGAAACCTTAAAGTCCACATGAAGGTTCACACTGGAGAGAAGCCTTTCACCTGCCAACAGTGTGGAATCAGTTTCACTCAGCAAGGAAACTTTGATAGACACATGAGAGTTCACACCGAAGAGAAGCCTTACAGCTGTGAACTGTGTGAAAAGAGCTTCACAGCACAACTAAGCCTTGACTATCACATGAACAGTCACAAAGATAGGCCGTTTTCATGTGATCAGTGTGGAAAGTGCTTCAGCCATAAAGCAACCATAAATAATCACATGAAGATTCATTCAAGATTGGAGAGTTTTACATGTCGTCAGTGTGGAATGAGTTTCACAGACCCAAATCACCTCAGGAATCATGTAATAACTCACACTGGAGAGGAGCCTTACATGTGCAATCACTGTGGAAAGGGTTTCACAAACAAAAGATCCCTCACAGTTCACCTGGTAATTCACATGGGAGAGAAACCTTTCAACTGCCTTGAGTGTGGAAAGAGTTTCAAATTTAAAGAAAACTTTCAGACTCACATGAGCATTCACAGAGAAGGAAGGTCTTTCGCCTGCCCAATGTGTGGAAAGAGTTGCAAACTAAAAGGAACACTTAAGCTTCACATGAAGCTTCACACTGGAGAGAGATCTTAAATGTGTATCCAGTGTGAAATTTTTGCTAACTTTGCAAACTCATTCTGTGACATTGCCATGTTCCTTAGTGTGGCGATGTTTCCAAACACCCAATTTTTCATTGATTGAAAGAGTGGCGTTTCTTCCTCTTTGTGGGTTTCTTTTGTTGTGAAATTAAAGTATTTAGAGTCGCATCCATGTCTCCGCTTCCTCATTTGCCTGATCATGACTCTTCTTTATTTGCACATTTTGACTTTCAGCATCTATTTCATGCACAAAATTATATATGCACTAAACAAAATTATAAACGCATTACTTTTGTTTTTGCACCCATTTTTCATGAGCTGAACTCAAAGATCTAAGACTTTTTCTATGTACACAAAAGGCCTATTTCTCTCAAATATTGTTCGCAAATCTGTCTAAATCTATGTTAGTGAGAAAAAGTGTGCTTAGTTGCAGTAAAAGTTTACTTTTTGTGTACTTCAATTATTAAAAGTATACTTTTTACAAAGTGCACTTGCAGATAATCTAATCTAAATTAAAGGCCACTTAACCCTTTAATGCATATGATCACACCGGTGTGATCAGTCTTGGCTGGTCCCTGGAGCATACGATCACACTGGCGTGATCAGTCTTGGCTGGTCCCTGGAGTGTACGATCACACCGGCATGATCAGTCTTGGCTGGTCCCTGGAGTGTACGATCACACCGGCATGATCAGTCTTGGCTGGTCCCTGTGCGTACGATCACACCGGCGTGATCAGTCTTGGCTGGTCCCTGGAGCGTACGATCACACCGGCGTGATCAGTCTTGGCTGGTCCCTGGAGCGTACGATCACATCGGCATGATCAGTCTGGTCCAGAAAAAAACTGGCAGATGAGGAGATTAGAAAAATATATTTTTTTAATTCTGATGAAGTATTTTCTGACAGCGAAACAAGCGAGAGCGATTCCGATGATGAGCTCCCACCCAATCTCCAGGGCCTTGAAAAGGGTGATGCCGCAACTCGTGCACAGGGAGATGCATCCAATTTAGCAGAGCAGGTAAGCTCTCCCTGGACAGCTACCAGCAACTTTACACCTCCTGGACCAGGTATCACCTTTAACAGCTCGAAATCTGGAATGTAAACTCCTCTTGCATCTGCCACTGAAGGTTCAGTGCTTCAAGCTGTTTTTTTTACAGAGGAGCTTGTCGGAGAAATTGTGGAGGAAACAAATGGGTATGCCTCAGAACTCCAGGAGAAGATGGCACCAGGAGATAGCAAGGTGGGTGCCAACCACCGTCAAAGAAATGTACTTGTTCCTGATGGCAGTTCTTCTGATGGGAGTCATCAAAAAAAACATCCCTCCGGCATTACTGGAGCACCGACCCCTTACTGCAGACCCCTTTCTTTGCAATGCTGTTTTCACAGGACCGCTTTCTCATCATTTTGTCCATTAACTAGGAATCGTTTTGTCCATTTACTAGGTATGCACTGAATTTTCGTCAGCCGAAAATATATGCCGCACCGCACCACCTAGCAGTGTTCATGCTTCCCCTCTCCCTCAACTGTCATCACTGCGCCGCTCATGCTCACCGGAAAAGTAGAGT
This sequence comes from Gymnocypris eckloni scoliostomus, assembly GCA_027564155.1. Taxonomy (NCBI): domain Eukaryota; kingdom Metazoa; phylum Chordata; class Actinopteri; order Cypriniformes; family Cyprinidae; genus Gymnocypris; species Gymnocypris eckloni. Next base: position 26,098,974 of record CM050432.1, on the reverse strand, counting down.
CCAATCAAATAACATGCCGACAAGAGGAAGGTCTATGTAACGTTAGTATACTTGTTGCTGTTTGCAGTAGAGCTGCTGTGCTGTGAGATGCAGTACAGCTGATCTGGGCAATCTGCTCCCTGCTATGCTCACATTCCCTGATAATACATGTTTACTTGATGTTTCTTTACACAGAATCATAATTTCTATTAATTTCCCACTGATTTACGTGATCTGATGTGATGACCATTAACTCATATCACGCGATCTGATCTCTGTATGTATGCATGGCAGAGACGCGCGGTTTCCTTTAGCACACACACACTGAAGCGAGTGTGACGTCTCAATTAGGACATAAACACACGAACAACATCTCCAGAACTGCTCTGGGAGTCACTTCATGAGCATTTCACCATTTATTTTGAATAAAACTATCATATCATATACACACAGAAATGTAAAGGTATTCTCGGCAACCCGTCAAAATAAAAAAAAATTGCAGACAGAGCAGCAGAAATATTTGATCAGCAGAATGTACATACTACAATTATGAAAACATATTTTTTTTAAAGGAATGATCATACAACATGTTTTAATTTTAATAGTACATTTCCTTTGTTTGCCAAAGAAGGTTTAATTTTCAAAAATGTAAAGATAAATTAAATTTATGTTTATGCTTTCATTTGATAACCAGATACACAACACAGAATTTCTGAGGAAAAATAAAACATTTAATTTGGCTATTTTAAAAAACAAATAACATTAGGTGAGAGAAAATAAAAGATAACTTTATAATTGTCATTTTCTTCAATCATATAATTATGATAACACCTACAATACATTGCATGTAAAAAGTGTTGAATGGTGTACATTGTGTGCACATGATCAGGATGGTACCACCTCCGCTGCATTTTGAGAAAGAAAAAACCCTGTTTGCAGGACTTTACATTATTTGGATAATTAGTCAAAAACAACAACAACAGTTATGGCTGATTCTGTTGCATAGAACTGAATAAAAATAACACATTGCTATTTAATATGAATATATTTTCTGTCCAATTATCTTTCAATAAAAGTATGGTTATTTTATCGGCTTGTGTTTTTTAAATTCCATGTAATTAAAAAGTCTTACAAAATTACTTTATTATATTTAATAAAATAAATCAGTATTACAAAGCATTTTAGGTTTTTGACCAAGCACATCCAGAATTTTCTGTTTCGGCCCAGAATTTACATTTCAGTGCATCCTTACCATTTACTGTTACTACATACAGAGCACTGTGTTTGCAACCACATGCTCCTTTAAAGGATTTCACACACACACACCAGAATGCAGAGAGACATTTAAGAGGGTTTATTCTCCAGATAACTTTAAATTAATTTAAAGGCAGCACTGCAAGGTCTGCTTCTTCAGCTCTCGGAAGAGAAAGGAGAGGCGTCTCACAAAGTACATGTGTGTGCCATGCAACATTGTGTGCAACGCCATGTTTTGAGGAGTACCACACTCTAAAAAATTACTGAAAAAAACAGCAACACACAAATCAATATAAGCTCTAATAATCCATGTAAATAATCATAATTCTAAAAAAAATATATAATTTCAGGTACAAATTATTATACTCAGTCATTCCTGAAAAAAATTTTGCACTGATATTATTTTAGTAAATCTGTAAATAATTTGTGATTTATCAATAATTTCAATTACATTTATACGTTGTTATACATATAATCTTTTTATACAAATAGTTTTCTGCTCCCTGTTAATGGTTGATATTTATAAACATGGTCACGGTTCATGGTCTTTTCAGTATTTGTAATACATATGAATATAATATTTTATGCTTGTTACTAACAAAACAAAGCAACTCCAGCGTATATTTGTCACCATATACACTCTTTCCCTTTATGTGGACGCATTTGAGCAGTTAATGGTCAATAAGTAAAATATATAACTTATGTGTATTATGTTTCATGCTACTTTCAACAGCAACTCTAACTTTAGCAGGTAAAATACAAAAACAAACCTCAAACGGTGCACACAAAAAAATAAACATTAGATGACATCCATATCATTTACATTTACATTTTGCAATAACTTCCAAGATGGCTCATGCATGTGCAGCCCGTTGCAGCAGCTCTGAATGTTTTTAAGTTCTTGTATTTTTTTGTACTTTAAATTTTTTTTTTATTAAATGTTTAAGGACTGTAATGTGCAGCCTTAGGTTTGAGAGCATCAGAAAGCACTGGATTATGATTATTTTTATATTGGTATTTTTAATTGGATCTTCAGAGGCAGTGTCAAGTGCGGAAAAGTTTGATTCAGTGATTTATTCAGGAGAACAACTTTTGGGACTTCTGTATACTGCGATGTCATCTGTACCAAGAATGGATATTCCTGTGGATCTGAGGAGGAGAAGAAGGGTGTGCAGAGCAGGAGTGAAACGCCGATTAAAGAAAAGACAATACAAGCCATCGTTACCTGTTATCATAATGGTAAACGTTCGATCGCTGGGGAACAAGATGGAGGAGTTAACGACAGTCACGATACTCCCAAGGACGCAATGGGAGTATCGTGACTGCAGTTTTATGTTTTACTGAGACGTGGTTGAAGGAAAGAACACCGGACTCAGTTGTTGCATTGGATCGCTTTCATCTAGTACGCGCGGATAGGTGCGCTGTGGAGACTGGTAAGAGTAAAGGAGGTGGACTGGCACTGTTTGTTAATGAACGCTGGTGCTGCCCAGGTCATATCACGGTGAAAGAAAACTGTGCAATAAGGATATTGAATTACTGGCTGTGGGAATGAGGCCATATTATTTGCCTCGAGAATTTTCCTACATGATATCCATACAAGTGTATATTCCTCCTTCGGCTAATGTGAGTAATGCGTGTGAACATATTAACACCGTTACAGCCAGGATGCAGTCAAAATATCCTCAAGCACTTATTATTATTTTGGGTGATTTTAACCAAGCTTCTCTACATAATACTCTCCCCACGTTTACTCAGTATGTGGACTGTGATACGAGAGACTATAAAACTTTGGACTTGTTATATGCAAATGTGAAAAACGCCTATGGTTGTTCACCGCTTCCTCCTTTGGGACGATCTGACCATAATCTTGTTTATATTAGATCTGTTTATGTTCCGGCTGTGAGGAAACAGCCGCCAACTACTAGAACAGTGAAAGTATGGTCTGATTCGGTCTATGAGGCATTAATGGATTGTTTTGAGACTACGGATTGGGTAGTTTTGTGTAAATCGCATAATGAGGACATCGATAGTTTAACAGAGTGTATTACAGACTATATAAACTTTTGTGTTGATAACCCAGTACCCACTAAAAAGGTTAAATGCTACTCAAATAATAAGCCATGGGTCACCCCTGAGTTAAAGGCATTACTAAACGAAAAAAAGAGGGCCTTAGTGGGTGATAGAGAGGAGCTGAAGCGGGTACAGAAATTATTAAAAGTTAAAATTAAGGAGGGGAAGGAGTGTTATAAATTAAAAATGGAACAAAAGTTACAACAGAAGAATGTGAGGGAGGTATGGAGTGATTTTAACAGGATGTCTGGTAATGGAAATAGAGCACAGGGATATACTGCCTTTGATGGACAAACGTGGGTGGATGAAATTAATATATATTTTAATAGATTTGATGGAGGATCTAGTGATTTACAATTTTCCTTTTTAGATGGTATACGGCAGAGTTCCTATTTAGATCCTCCTTCAGTTTTAAGATCACCTTATTCTTCCACTTGAGTCTGTTCCTAAGTTTGTTGTATCAATAGAACAAGTAAGAAGTGGGTTAAGGAGAATTAAAAAGAAGATACCCTGACGGTATTAGTGCTGGAGTTCTTAAAGCCTGTGCTGATCAAATATGCTGGGTAATTCACTATATTTTTTATTTGAGTTTGCACTTAGAAAGGGTACCTGTTTTATGGAAGACATCGTGTGTAGTACCAGTTCCTAAGAAAACTAATCCTACTGAGTTCTCTAAGTCTTGCATTTCACTACTGATTATACTTGTATGATTGTGTATGTGACACCTACACATATACAGATTTAGGGCCGTTCACATATCGGCGCCTAATAATCATGACCCGTGGTGCTTTGCATTCTGAAAAGTTGAGATGTTTTTATCTGTCGATGCGGCGCAGCCGCGCCTTTAAAATGAGTATGAAAAATCTTTGAGATTTTTTAGCGCGCGCAGCGTCTACATTTGAAAAGCGAACTTGAGCGCGCAAGGCGCGGGTAACCGACCGCCTTGTGTGTTGCTGTGTCGCGCTGCTCACTCACACACAGAACACTGAGAGAACAGCGCTCTCTCTCTGTCTCTCCTCAGTCTCAGTCCCAGGTTCGCGGGTTTTCCGTTAACGTTTAGGGTTTCTTCAGCTTCAGGTTTGTTTTTTACTTTGGTTTGTAGTACTTACTTATTAACCAGTAGAGTTTTAAACGTGGGGTTTGTTCAGTTTGTTCAGAATGGTGCTTGGTAGCGACTTTCTCTGCCTGTCGGAGATTTTTTTTTTTTTAAACCGTCAGCTGGCTCTAACCAGTTTTTTTTTACTTCACGCACTGAGTGTCTGACACTTTCTTGCTGTATTTCATAAAAAAAAGGAAGTAGTGGTATAAAACTATATTACAAATTAATTAGCTACACACACACACACATACCTGGTGTGGAAATAAAAAAAAATATCACTGATCATAAAAAATTTAAAGTTAAAAAAAGAAAGTTATGTTGAGATGAAAACTCTTGTTCATTACATTTTACTTCATAATTGCAACCGCATGTGTTGTATTCATTGTTGCAAAACTTGTTCTGTATATAGTTCGTTTGTTATCGTGATCAAAACCATTGATCTGAAGCTCAATGCTGATGCTGTCATGTAAATAGTTTTCTAATCAGCAATAAATATAACGATTTCTGATCAACCCATCAATATCAATTGCATGCTTAAAATAACATACCGGTTAAAGCCCGCCCATTTCAAGACAACCCGACCCACTTCCAGGTTAAATCCGCCCACTTCCGGGTTAGGCCCGATCCGAGTACAGATACAGATACTGCTGTACTCGCTCATCCCTATTAAGCATCTTTGTGCTGCTGAGGATAAACTGCAGTTCGACAAAACTGGTGTTGGGGTTGATGATGCAATTATCTATCTTTAAATTAATCTCTAAGTCATTTAGCGCTTTTCCACTGCGCACGGCGGTACAGCACGGCTGCTTTGGGGTTTTCCACTGGGTACTGTACCTGGTACCTGTACTTTTTAGTACCAGGTTCCATTGAGGTTCCATGCCGTTACCAAAACGTGACGTGTAAACTCTGCTGATCACTGATTGGCCTGAGAAAATCGTCATTACTCGTCACTGAACTTGCGACACGAGACCCTCCTCTACAATCCTACCAGCTAGATTTAAATCAGCACAGCCAGCGAAGGATCGGATCGCAACTTCTGTTTAAACAAACGCACATTTTGCATCAACCACAAAATAGCAGTGTCGTTGTCTGTTGAGGAAGTTCAGGCGTTCCTCTCGTTGATTGAGGAGGAGCCGGAGAGTGTTGATGTGAGAGGCCTTGGAAGGAAAAGCCCCTTATGTATATAACGTTACTTTTGAACTTGCTATATTTACAGAGTATGTTTCCTGTATATATTTTTACCTTTGTATCTGTGTTTTGCTTCAATTAAAAACAATCTGATCGAATAAGTGTACCTCCAGACTATATTAAATATGTATCATTGTATGAGCACGTAATGAACCTCTTGAAAAAGACAAATGATTAATGCCGCGATTATAAAAACCATCACATAAATAAATAAAAAACAAGGGATACATTGTACATTTTGAAATATTCAAAAGTTTATTGATAATTCACTTTACAGAACACGCTGCATGAATAGTTAACTAATCAAGTAACGCAGCACACCTGCACGAACATCTCTGCTCTCCTCATCTACAGCCCGTGTCACTGTCACCACAGTCTCTGCTGCTGGGGGTAAATCACAAGCATTCTCATAGACCTCTCCATTGTTGTTAAAAACATCCACATGCCGAGAGTGAAGAACACTATTCCGCCTGCTTTCTTTGTTGTGAGTTTGTTTGTGGCACGTTTACGATGATGTCACGGCAGTAGAGGCGCAATTATAACGTGAATAATCCGCCCACTCTATAGCGGTACTAAACTGCGGTGGAAATGCAACCGACCGAACTGAGCCGTACCGTGCCGTACCGAGCCGTGCCGAACCGTGCCGTACCATGCAGTGGAAAAGCGCCATTAGAGACTTTAGGTAACACCGTTAGAATCATTTTTTTTTTTACTTTTCTAGTGCATTCAACACTATCCAGCCTGTATTACTCAAGAATAAATGAGTAAATGCTGGATTACAGCAGAGTATGGTCGGTTGGTTAATGGACTACCTCTCTAATAGACCACAGTATGTAAGGATGCATAACTGTGTGTCCCAAGTAGTTATGTGTAGCACTGGTGTTCCTCAAGGAACGGTTTTAGCTCCGTTTCTATTTGTTTTTTATACTTCAGATTTTCAGTACAACTCTAAAAACTGTCATCTCTTGAAATTTTCAGATGATTCTGCAATTGTTGGCTGTATAAAGAAACATGATGAGAGTGAATACAGGGAGCTTTTAAAGAGTTTTGTGGTCTGGTGTGAAACGAATGGTCTTAGACTTAATGCTAGTAAGACCAAGGAAATTGTGGTTGATTTTAGTAGATATCCTCACAAAGTGGTGCCAGTGAATATACAAGAGTCAGAAATTGAGATTGTCACATCGTATAAGTACCTGGGTGTATATTTCAATAACAAGCTTGATTGGTCTGACAATACAGTACAGGTTTATAAGAAGGGTCAGAGTCGCATTAATTTATTAAGGCGACTGAGATCCTTTGCCGTGTGTCAGGCACTGTTGAAGACCTATGATGATCTGTGGTATCATCTGTGACCTGCTGGGGAGGGGGATTGCTAGAGAAGGAGAAGAATAAACTCAATAAGCTGATAAAAAAGGCAGGTTCTGTGGTGGGTTGCGTGTTGCCCACTATTGATGTGATTGCACATGATAGAATGACTGATAAATTGGTCAGTATAATGAAACAAGATTGTCACCCTCTTCATGGAACAGTTCAAGCATGTGTGAGTAATTTTAGCTCAAGATTAATTCAGCCCCAGTGCCATAAGGAACGATATAAAAAGTCATTTTTACCAACAGCCATTAGGTTATATAATCAATGTCATATTAGATGACTGATGTATTATTTTAAATTGAGATATTTGTATAACATGATGTAGAGTGTACTATGATGCCTGAAACTAGGGGGGCTGTATGAAATATCGTATTGTGCAGTATCTTCTCTTTTATCTATTTCTTGTGGTGAGCTGCTGTGACGTGAATTTCCCTTTGGGATTAATAAAGTCAATCAAATCAAATCAATGTGCCGGTCAGATTAGCCAAAATAGTACAAAAGCATACTATTGCAATATTACGTTCAGAACAACATATCTGATGTCGGTGAACTGCAATTACATTTTGTTTATGCGTTTCATAGTCCATGCATGTCTACAAATAGTTTGGGCACATTATAAACTTACAAAAAAAACGTAAACATTACTCACCAACTAGTCGTCCTCGTGTGCAACAGCTGCCATGTGCTCATGTAAAGCGAACAAAGTAATAGTTAAACGGCTGTATAAAGTGTTGATTCATGTGTTTATTGCAGTTTATAAATGTTTGCAATTAAATTTGTGAGGTTTTAAACTGAAAGCATCCTAAATTACTCACCTGCACGATTTCATCCAGGCGCTCCAGCGGTGAAGTATTACGCCACTGCTGAGTGTCATGTGACAAGCGCGTATTCCACGGAATATTTAATTTTTTAAGAATTATTTGATAACGATTTGAAATAATGCAAAAAAAAACTACGCTTGGGAGGCAGGCGGCAGATTTGGAATTTACGAGTTAAAAGGTTAAGTGTTGAAGTATTACAAATTTTATTTTAAATGTTTAATTTAGATACTTTTCTTACTAAGAAAGTTTATCAGGAAATTCAGGTGTTTGAGAACGCTTCCTGACCATTTGAGCTCGACAGCTGTGCTTTTGTCTCTATGATAATGTTAAGATCAATGGGTCAGACTTCTGAGAGATTCAACCTTTGATCTGCAAATGACTTTGTCCTGGCCAGATGTGGATTCGTTAGGTTTATTGCCCTCAGATGTATGTTTATTTGATGTTTTGTCTCAACCTGTAAAAGTCCCTCCTCCAATTCGGCCTATAAAGATACCCTGTAAAAATGACTTAAGATGAGATCTTCGATGACTGCAGATAACACCACATGTCATAGAATAAAGAAATTCTGCTGACGATCGAATCCGAAGTCTCCTGGTCTTCTCTTCTGAGTTTTCTACTTTAGAAGAACAAAGTTTTCAACAGATGCTGCCGTGTCCCGGATAGAGTTCCAGCTTTCTCACCTGAAAGACTTCAAGCTCAAACAAAGATCTGCATCTTTTGGAATCCAGCGAAACTTCAAACTGAACAAGGATTCCCAGACTGAAATTTTCTCTCTGGTGAGTGCTGTCTCTAATCCGAAAGAACCTAAGACCAGTACAAATTTTTGCTATCCTCTGCGCCGTCAGAGAAGAGTTAACATACATCTGTAGGGTTTTGTTTAACTAAAGGTTATCCTCTGTTTTCAGACAGGGAAGAGTTTATCCTCTGTTCTTGTAGGCAGGAAGGTTATCCTCTGTTTTCAGGCAGGGAAGGTTGGCATTACGTGCTAATTTTTGGTTTATCCTCTGTTCTTTCAGGCAGGGAAGATTTAGCATTACGTGCTAATATTTTATCCTCTGTTTTGGCAGGGAAGAATTGGTTATCCTCTGTTCATGCAGGGAAGATTAGCGTAAAGTGCTAGTGAATTGTGTTATCCTCTGCTTTGCCAGGAAGGTTAACAATAGTTGATCTGTGTTAACAAGTGTACCCTCTGTTGATCAGAGAAGTTTTAGTGTTTTGATTGTGTGATAACAAAGAAACTCACAAAATGTTTAGAAAGAATGCTAGACTGATCCCACAACTGAAAAGGTGGTCTAGCGACTCCTTTGTGGTCAGATAGTGAATTCAAATCACTTTTAGGAGTGCAAATGAACATAATAGTCACTGAGAAAGTTAGACAAGAACTAACTCAGAAATATGAGATCCATCCAGACAAGACTTGGTCTGTAGATGAGTGTAAAAAGGTACTGGGAGCATGTATTCGCAAGAACAATGTGAAAGGCATTATCTGCTGCCACAGAGAATTTGGTTTAGCGCTCGCCACACAACAGTCTCAGCGTAACTCAGAGCTAGAGAAACAGAACAATGAACTCCGTGCGAGTATCCACTTTGACCAAGAAATTGAACCTCAAGAAAGAGGCAAAAACTGATGTGGAAGTAAGTCAGCCTGATAACATTTACCCTGATTTACAAGCGTTTTTTGAAACAGATGTAGCTCTCCAATCAGTAACTGATGTGCCTGTAAATTCCTTCAATGTGTGTGGTGCGAGGAGGAGATCTCAGGGATTGAGGAAACTGATAGTGTTCCTCTCAATTCTTCTGTGGTGCAAATACAAACTGTTGCCAAAGCTTTAGGTCCTAAAGATATAGAGAGACTATCTCAAAGTTTACCAGCAGCACGCACACATTTTTCTGAATTTAGAAGAACATTGATCAGTAAAATGCGTCTTTATGACATGTCGTTGACAGAAGTCACGCAGCTGATGTCACAAATACTAACTGAATCTGAATTCAACAGTTTTGAATCTGCTGTCACTTCTGAACTGCGAAATGCCAGTAAGGGTGATTTAAGAGAAGGTATTTTGAAAATCCTAAAGAATATCTTAGGACCCAAAATAGATTGGTCTAGAATTACTACCTGTGTGCAAAGGAAAGAAGAAACTGTGAGTGAATATACTGAGAGATTTTGTCAGTCAGCTGTAATCTACAGTGGAATTGTTGATGACCCTGAAAGTGTGCTAGATGACAAGGGACCCTTGGTTCGTATCTGGTCAGATGGCCTTGTAGCCGAATACAGAAAAGCTTTACCATTCTTAGATCTAACTTGGTCTAACAGAACTCTCAGAAGTAACCTAGACAGGTTAACTACATGGGAAAGAGATGCTGATGTCAAGGCAAAAGTAAGAGTAGCAGCAGCTACGTTTAACACAACGAAACAAGACAATAGATGGTCTAAAAGAGAAAGCAAATGCAAATACTGTGCAAAATTAGGACATTGGGAGAAAGAGTGTAGGAAGAAGTTGCAAGATAGGAAAAGAAATGCTATGCATAATTCTGCTCCTTCTCAGCCTGCACACAACCCTGAAGTAGTTCCGCCAGTGACCACTGAAACTCTAGGTCAGCTAGTTCAGGCTCTTCTAAGAGCACAACAAGACCAGGAAAAAACTAATTATTGGGGCTGTGAGTAGCTACCTTTCCCTGTAATCCAACACAATGACCAAAGAATTTTGTGAAAGGTAGCATAAAAGAGAAAGAGATTGATTTTTGCTTGATACAGGTGCAGAAATTACAGTAATTCCTACAAAATTGGCACAAGGTTTAAACATCCCATACAAGAAAACCAAACTTTGTTTAACTGGTGTAATAGGTGAAGATTCAGTTTTGTATGAAACTCCGCCCATAGAGGTACAATTTGGCCCAAAAACTCTGACTACAAAATTGCTATGCGCTCCATTAAATACAGGTGCCATTTTAGGCATGGATCTTCTGAGACAAATAAATCTAACTTTAGACATGTCCTCAGAATCTACTAGCATAAAAATTTCCTCAGCACAGATTTCTACCAATAATGCAACCCTCCCGAGTATGTTTTCTTACAGAATCATCCAATTTGGGCTAAAGACAAGGATGATTGTGGGTTGTTGACAGGTGTAGAACCAGTTAAATTGACAGGAACTCCACCTCCGGTCACCAAACAATATCCGATTAATAAGGAAGCTATACAGGAATCAAACTTATTGTAGAAAATTTGCTGATGCAAGGAGTGCTAGTTAAAACCAACAGTCCATGTAATTCACCCATATGGCCCATCAAGAAATCTAATGGGACATGGAGACTTACAATAGACTACAGAGTAGCTAATAAACATATTGAAAAATCACCCCCTAGTGGCAGATCCATCTACAATTTGTAATGGCTTGCCATTAGATTGTAAGATTTTTTCAGTAATTGATATGTCTAATGGATTCTTTTCTGTACCGTTGCACTCTGACAGCCAGCCATGGTTAGCTTTCACAGTTGACTATGAACAATACCAGTGGACACGATTGCCACAGGGATTTCAAAACTCCCCAACCATATATCATCAGGCTGTCAGACGTGATTTGTGTGACCCAGAATGTCCGGTAAAACAGTCCACTATGATCCAATATGTTGATGATATTTTGATTGCCTCAACAGATCATGAGGTACATCAAACTGAATTGGCATCATTGTTGGACTATTTGCATAAAAAAGGACACAAATGCAGCTTTCACAAAGCTCAAGTTGCTAAAAGCAAGTCACATTTCTGGGTCAAACAATTGGTGCAGGAAATAGATCCATTACACAGGATCGAGCGGCTTCAGTCAAAGCCATACCTCCGCCTAATACCATTAAAACACTCCGCTCATTTTTAGGAACAACAGGTTATTGTAGACCTTGGATTGAAGACTATGCCTCGATGGCTCAGCCTCTCTATGATTTGTTGAAAGGCCATGGTAAAGATTCAGATACTGTTTGTATGGAAGAACTTCATCTCAAAGCTTTTAATGATTTGAAAAGAGCACTATGTCAAGCACCAGCATTAGGAATTGCCCAATCTGATAGACCCTTTGTGCTTTATGTCCATGAACACTTAGGCTTTATGACTGCATGTCTAATGCAAGATCATGGGGCAGCTTACGCCCAATTCATTACTATTCCGGTAAACTTGACATAGTCGCTCAAGGTATGGGCCCATGCCTCAGAGCAGTACAGGCAGTTCATCTAGCGCTTCAGGCTTCATCAGGAATGGTGTTAGGTCAGACTGTAAACGTAAAATGCCCTCACGCAGTGTCCGCACTAATGAATCAAGCAAAAGTCACTTCTGTCACCTCCTCCCGTTGGGGAAATTGGTTAGCAACTCTCACAGCCCCGAATATTGTTATACAGCTGCACCAGTCACGAACCCATCCTCATGTATGATGTCTGCAATGACTGAATTTGTGTTAGAGGATGAAGGCGAAATGACTCATGATTGTGTTACGCTTACATATGCAGCGACAAGTGAAATAGCAGAAACTCCCATAGAGAACGCAGAATTGGAGTTGTTTGTTGATGGTTCAGCTCAAGTTATTGAAGGTAACAGACGAGCAGGATATGCAGTAACTTCCACCACTGAAGTAGTTGCTTCAGGTCGTCTTCCAGATCATTTTTCAGCTCAAGCTGCAGAACTAGTAGCCTTAACTAGAGCATGCACGCTAGCTTCAGGATCGGTTGCAAATAGCTACACAGATTCCAGGTATGCTTTTGGGGTAATTCATGATTTTGGTGTCATTTGGCAAACCAGAAAATTTCTAACTTCTGCTGGATCCCCATTAAGCATGCTGGATTAGTGAAAGATTTAATGTTTGCCATGAAACTCCCAAAGAAATTAGCAGTGATCAAAGTGAAAGCACATCTCACAACTAATACTACGGAAGCTAAAGGTAATGCTCTTGCTGATGTAGCGGCTAAACAGGCTTGTTTCTATGCAACTGTACAAGTGTGTTCAGGTAGTACAGCAAAGAAGATAATTCTACCTCCTGAATCAATCGTTGATCTGTATAAAGACGTTCCTCTATATGAAGCATGGACATGGTTAGACAAAGGAGCCACTGTGGATTCATCCGGCTGCTGGACCAAAGGGGAAAGTATGTTGCTCCCGAATCACTGTTGCCATATTTGGCTCAACAAATACACAGTTTGGGTCATAGTGGTCCAGCAACGATGAATCACAGGTTCTCAAATCAATGGTGGAATCCAAAATTCAGAAACGCAGCCACTGAAACAGTCAAGAGATGTGTTACATGTCAGAAAAATAATGATGTACCAGCAACCATTACACCAGCAGCACATACCCCAGCTCCACCAGGGCCATTTCGTCACCTGCAAGTTGATTACATATCGTTGCCCCTTGTAAAGGAAAAACTGACGTTTTGGTAGTAATAGACAAGTTCTCAAGATGGGTAGAAGCTTATCCAACAGGGCGCGCTACAGCTGCACACACTGCTAAATGTCTTGTCACTGATTTCATTCCCAGATGGGGATTACCAGATTGCATTGACTCAGATCAAGGTACCCACTTCACAGGACAGGTAGTCAAGGAAGTGTCTAGAATGTTGAAGATTAAGTGGAACCTTCACTGCCCCCTATAGGCCACAAGCATCAGGACAGGTTGAACGATCAAACAGAACAATCAAAACCAGGCTAAGCAAAATGCATCAGGAAGGAGTACCATGGGTTGAAGCACTGCCCGCAGTACTGTGTAGTATGAGAGCATCACCTAACAGATCAGTAGGACTGAGCCCTCATGAGATTATTACTGGACGCCCAATGCAGATGCCAGGTGTGATTGATCTTAGAAATGCTGATGTGCACATTGCTTCAGATGCCCTGATCGCTTACTGTGAAAACCTCACAAAGGCAGTGCAGAGTGCCAAAGAGAGAGTTGAGTCGTGTTGGCAGACTCCACCAGAAGGTGGACACACAATCGTCCCAGGTCAATGGGTCATGATAAAGACATTCAAAACAAGCCATTAGAGCCTAAGTGGTACGGACCACATCAAGTGATGTTGATTACAGCAGCTGCAGTATTGTGTCAGGGAAGGAAAACTTGGACTCATGTGTCACATATTAAGGTTGTTCCTCCCCCTGCAGGGATAGGATAGGGCAGACACAAGAACCAGTGAGGAGCCCAGGGAAGAACCGAAAGCAACAGGCTTCGGGGGCCAACCCTGAGGTGAAGATTTCCTCATAGGCCTTTCCTCCATTAGTCCATCCTTTCCTCACTGTTCTTTAGGTGTCGCAGGAATTAAGAAATAGGGAAAGAAGGAACAACCATAGCAGACTATATTTTGAACAGAGGATACAACCCTAATGTATGCAGACTCTACAAATACTGCTCTGTGCCGTTAGTTCTCTCTTGTTTGTGTTTCTTTCTTCCTCTGTGCAGATACCATTTGATGGCTGTCCTGAGATCCATATGCACCACCCTTCTCACCTGCGGATAAAGCCACAACCTCTAGAAAACAACTAGACCCATCGCCGAGCCAACTATCACACAAGAAAAAGAAAAAAAATACACAACGCAGAGACTCACATACGGAACTTCAGTCATCCATCAACATGATCAAGATTTTCGTACTATTAACCATCATGGACATCACGCAAAGTGTAGACCCCAGAAACAACATATTCAGAGCTGATGAATATGTCAAGAAATGCCTTGTTTGCTGGAAAGAATGTTTGCATGCCGCACGCACCTTCAGTAGGAGCAGGAATCCCATGGGTGGCACACCCTATCTCCAAATGTGACACGTGTACCTTATTCGATCATCATACCAGTGGATTACACAACAAGGATACATGTCACAACGTAACAATTCCTCCAGCTTCGTCGTGTTGCATTCCTGGACTACCATCCTGCAACCTAACTTCAGCTACTCCCATCATGACAGATCTACTCATGCCAAGGATGTTCTATTGGTGCATGGAAAATCATGCTCCAGCATCGACTACACTGGGTGAAATTCCTCGTGAACGTTGCAGCTTTGTGATTGAAAGAAGAACCGAATTCGATGTGTACGTTACTACATCAGATACGAAAGAGGAGAATGATTTAAAAGAGTGTCTCTACGGGAACCCATCCCTACCGAAACTTTTGCCATAAATCAGTGGTGTATGATTCCTCCACCGACTGGCACTTTGTGGTTATGTGGGACTTCTGTCTACAGCATCCTACCCAGCCAATTCAATGGCAGGTGCACCCTGGTTTATGTCCTACCAGCCATCAGAGAAAATACACACTCCACCTCAAGTTCTCCACATCTACAAAATTCAGCTTCTACCAACAAAGATGGCTGCATTCCAGGACTCACTTGTGTACAAACGTGGTGGTCAAGAACTCTTGGAGCATTAATCCCATCGTATGGTGTCATGCAGGCTCGATCAAGTCAGAAGCCTGTCGGATTCAGTACAGAAATTGGCCAATGATACGGTTTTGGCCCTGGGCAACATCAAAGACACTCTTGCCTCGCACAAGATGATGATCTTACAGAACAGAGTGGCCTTGGATTACATTCTTGCAACACAAGGGGAGCCTGTACCATTATCGGTCCTGAATGCTGCACCGGGTTAATGGATCCAACAGAGAACTTGAACAAAATCCAACAAGACATTCTTGGTCTTTCAAAAATTACGCCAGATGACTGAAGATAATTCTTCATGGTTCGGAAACTTGTTAGGTAAACCCTGGCTGTGGATCAAGGAAATAGCAATTCTGCTGTTGTTTCTCCTACTTGCGTACTATCTATGCATCCACAGTATCAAGTGTTTCTGTCAGCAAATGACGCCCGCCTCTCACAAGGAAATGACAGTTCCAACCAGAAAAGATTATTACCCGTAAAATCTTCACGGACCCTAATTGCATGTTTTGTTTCTGTGTCAGCATACAATTACATATAAGCAACACAGAACATGTACTATGTGCCTGTAACAGATTACAAGTTACAAGAATTAACTTTTAACGATTACAAGTTACAAGAATTAACTTTTAAGTGTCTAAATTTGTATTTTGTGAGAGTTATTAGAACTCTCAAAGGGGGAATTGAAGTATTACAAATTTTATTTTAAATGTTTAATTTAGATACTTTTCTTACTAAGAAAGTTTATAAGGAAATTCAGGTGTTTGAGAACGCTTCCTGACCATTTGAGCTCGACAGCTGTGCTTTTGTCTCTATGATAATGTTAAGATCAATGGGTCAGACTTCTGAGAGATTCAACCTTTGATCTGCAAATGACTTTGTCCTGGCCAGATGTGGATTCGTTAGGTTTATTGCCCTCAGATGTATGTTTATTTGATGTTTTGTCTCAACCTGTAAAAGTCCCTCCTCCAATTCGGCCTATAAAGATACCCTGTAAAAATGACTTAAGATGAGATCTTCGATGACTGCAGATAACATCACATGTCATAGAATAAAGAAATTCTGCTGACGATCGAATCCGAAGTCTCCTGGTCTTCTCTTCTGAGTTTTCTACTTTAGAAGAACAAAGTTTTCAACAGTGTACTTAAAGAGAGTAAACTTTAATGACTAGGTCTTAACATACTTAAGTGCACTTTTTATAAATGCACTTTATAACAATGTCTAATTAAGTATTACTTAAACATACATTTTACATAATTATAATTTTATTGTGATTTAAATAAGTACACTTATTTTGATATATTTATCAATATACTAAAGCAAATGTAAAATAATTGTTTTTAATTTCAACTAAAGTGTGTTCTTCAAATGTACATTTGTTAATGTATTTCAAATGTATTTAGTCTATAATAAGTAGTTACATTTATATAGCGCTTTTCTGGGCACTCAAAGCACTTTACATAGTAAAGGGGATATCTCCTCAACAACCACCAGTGTGCAGCATCCACCTGGATGATGCGACGGCAGCCATATTGCGCCAGAACGTCCACCACACATGAAGCCAATCAGTGTATTGGGATGATTATGACGCCATGATGGTCAGAGGCCAATGGGCGAATTTGGCCAGGATGTCGGGCCGGGGAAAGACCCGTACTCTTTTTGAAAGGATTGGCACCCTCTGCCGCCACCCGTGCTGATCTCTCTGGCTCGAGCAGAGGATTACTGTAAGAGCCTCTCCGCCGGGCACGCCCCCACGGACCTCTTACTCCTTACGCAGCGAACATCCCGTCCGGTTCCCGGGTGATTTCGCTGGTCTGTCCCACGGGGCGCCCAGCATTTCATTCGGTGCGCCATCTGTAGATAGGATGTCGATCGCAGCATCGGGGGATGGGTTCACGTCCTCTGAGGATGAAGGTGCGGTGGGGCTGCCCCCCTCGGGTGTTGTCGCCACCGCCGCACCGGACCCAGAGCTGACGGCCATGCTTGACCGGGCAGCTGTGAGCATCAGGCTGGAGGTCAACAGAACGCCCAGTCCCGAGCCCTCGCGGCTGGACGATTGGTTTCTCAGAGCGGGGCGCGGCTCACAACCGCGCCCTGCCCCGGTGCCTTTCTTCCCGGAGGTGCATGAGGAGCTGACGAGTTTGTGGATGGACCCTTTCACAGCCAGAAGTCGCTCGTCCGCCTCCTCCGTCCTCACTACCCTCGACGGCGGAGTGGCCAGGGGGTACGCGGGCATTCCCCAGGTGGAGAGAGCGGTCGCGAGAGCCCGCCACTTGGAGGAACCGTCCGCGTCTCCCGTCCAAGGCCTGTAAGCTGACAGCCGCTCTCGCGGCCAAAGCTTACAGTGCTGCGGGCCAGGCAGCCTCCGCCTTGCACGCCATGGCTATCCTGCAGGTTCACCAAGCCAAGGCGCTCAAACAGGTGCACGAGGGTAGTACCGACCCAGGGTTGATGCAGGAGCTGCGCACGGCGACTGACTTCGCTCTACGAGCGTCGAAAGTCACGGCGCAGTCATCCTCAACCCTGCTTAGCTTCAGTGGGAAACAGGTCTTGGCCTACAGGGTGATATGACTTCTGTACTGATACGGCTGCTATACTATGTGCATTAATGTACTGGAAATATTGTTTCTTCTAAACTTAAATACACATTCTTATACAGTATACTCCAATAAAACATTTACATTTTCATCACCAGCTCTTGCGCTATTGTAAAACTTCAATTTCCTTATGAATTAAGTTTTCTTTCTGTGTTTTGGATCACTTCTAATTCAAATCAGAAATATAGCTGCGAGCAGCAATAAGCGGGGTTCTTGCTTTGAAGGCATCAGGGTGTGCTTTTATGGTGTAGGCCAACCTTGATTCATAGCTGACAGTGAAACACATCGAAAATGGACAACAGGCTCACAGAAACACACACACACACACATGTTCAACTGTTTATTGATAATTATTCATCCAGAGAGTCTAGAGAATAGTACTGCATTGATTTGAGGTCATTTACCTTAGAAATACTGTGTTTTGAGGCCTTTTTCACTGTTATAGCGCTACCTATGGTCCGATCTCCATGAAACTTTGCATGCTTGTTAAGAGTCATCTGAAACATGTTTCACCAGTTTCGTAAAGTTTTGGATTTTCGTTCAGGTTTTCATAGGACTTTGGTTTTATTTGGCCCCATTTTTAAATGAGCTAATTAAAGCTAACCAAAGGACAAAATTCCACTTTTTTTCGATAATTATTGATCTAGAGAGTCCAGAGATTATTACTGCAGTGGTTTGATTGAGATTGAGAAAAAAAACAGAGACTAGTTCGCAAAAGTAGGTTTTTGACATATTTATTAATATTTAATTAATGATTTGATTGAGAGCAATGTGCCGTGGGCCAAAGTTGCTCATCATGATGAGAGCTATCAAATGATATGCATATTGTGTGGATAAGTTAAACGACACGTGATTACAGAGCCATAAAATCTCGTTAGCGCCAACTAGTGGCCGAGTTCTTTCAAAATTCTTACAGACCTTAAGGGCCATGAGTTGAACATGCCCAATGAGTTTCGTTCTGATTGACCTCTGTTAACCTTGTCTAATATGTGTTTATATTTGTTTGGCCATGTTTTTGCCATTTTTGAGATAAATGTCCTTATAGTATTTTGTTCCACTTCGGACAGAGATAATGTATACCAAATTTAAAGTTATTATTCGGAGATTTATGCGTTACAGTTTTCCCAATCTTATAGCGCCACCAAGTGGCGAATCTATCTGGGAGTACATTTTTAATTTGACCAAAAATCAATGTCATACACATGTGTCCTGAGTTTGGTGAAGATATCTCATTCCGTTCAAGAGTTATAGCTATTTAAGTAAAATTGGCCCCTCCTCCTTCGAACGTTTTTACGCCCCTTTGCGAACGCGAGTTGAAATTTCAACTTTTTTTCGATAATTATTGATATTCATTTGCCAGAGAACATTTCTGCAGTGGTTTTGGTTTCCCAGGCAAAACCTAGGACTAGTTCGCAAAAGTAGGTTTTGAACAATATTTAATTGAGAATATTTAAATAACACTTTGATTGATGGAAGTACTCCCAGAGACAAAGTTGTTCAGAGAATGCGGTGTTCTATCATATGATGTAAAGATCATGTGTATGTGAAAATATGAACATTTTTTACAGTTTACGTTTATGTACAATTTAAATATTGTGTTTTTGAAGGCTTCTTTTACTGTTATAGCGCCACCTATGGTCCGATCGCCATGAAACTGTGCATGGCTGTTAAGGGTCATCTGAAACATGTTTTCACCAACTTTCGTAAAGTTTCAAGTTTTTGTTTAGGTTTTATAGGCCTTTGAGTTTATGTGGCCACGCCCACTTGTTTTAAATGAGCCAATTATAGCTAACCAAAGGACAAAAATCCACTTTTTTTCGATAATTATTGATCTAGAGAGTCCAGAGATTATTATTGCAGTGGTTTGATCGAGGTTGAGAAAAAAACAGACTAGTTACAAAGTAGGTTTTTACAAATGAATATTTAATGAACGATTTGATTGACAGCAATGGTTCTAGAGGCAAAGTTGCTCATTATGAGCTATCAAATATCAAATGTGTGGATAAGTAAAACACCACGTGATTACAGAGCCAAAAAAACAAATTAGCGCCAACTAGTGGCCGATTTATTTCAAAATTCTTACAGACCTTTAGATCCATGAGTGGAACATGCCCACCGAGTTTTGTTCTGATTGGCCTCTATTAACCTTGTCTAATAGGTGTTTAAATTAGTTTGGCCAATGGTGGCCATGTTTTTTGAGAAACACAAATTTCCTCATCGTTTTTAGTTCCCCTTTGGACAGATATACTGTATACAAAATTTCAAGTCGATCGGACTAACGGTTTAGTCGTTACAGTTTTTCCAATCTTATAGCGCCACCAAGTGGCAAAGCAGCGCAAAGAATTATCTCCTAAACAACTTTCCAGAGTTTGGTGAAGATATCTCATTCCGTTCAAGAGTTATAGCTATTTAAGTGAAATTGGCCCCGCCTCTTTCGAATGTTTTTACGCCCCTTTGCGAACGTGAATTGAAATTTCAACTTTTTTTCGATAATTATTGATATTCACTCTCCAAAGAACATTTCTGCAGTGGTTTGGTTCCGATCGGGCGAAAAACCTAGGACTAGTTCGCAAAAGTAGGTTTTGGACAAATTTCAAAATGGCGGAAAATCTATCTAGGCGGAAATGAAATCGGAGATAGCCATTTTGATTCGATTGACCCAAGGATTCCAAAAATGTAAGGATTTCGAGTTTTCGACTATCGGTTTACGAGCTATGGTCAAAAATGTCTGAAAATTTAGTGTTTTGCTCTGTAGCGCCCCCTATTAGCCGAGAGGGGCGAGCCTTTGGATTACTCGTTCCCGCCACGACTACTACAATCTGACCAGGTTTCAGCTCTCTCGCCCTTACGGTTTGGGCTGCACGTTCAGTTTTAGGGCGGAATAATAATAATAAAAAAAATCCTTACAATTACAATAGGGATTCTGCACTTCGTGCAAGAACCCCTAATAAAAAAAATCCTTACAATTACAATAGGGATTCTGCACTTCGTGCAAGAACCCCTAAAAATCCTTACAATTACAATAGGGATTCTGCACTTTGTGCAAGAACCCCTAAATATATGTTGGATGTTGTGAGCGAAGTCTTCAGCAGATCTGGGAGCCCATAGACAAGACACAGAGAGGCATCATGGCTATTGAACTCATTTAATTCTAAGACAAGCATGCCTTATATATGGTACCAGAGCACTCTTATTACAGGAAGTCCAAAGAATGACCAAATGAGGTAAAGCAGGATAAAACAACAAAATTAAATGACCCTTCTTTTCACACATAGCCCAGAGAGCCATTTGCTTTCAGTGAGCAGAAACAGCAGGACAGACATTTAAATAAAATGATTCTTCCTTTCACACATAGCCCAGAGAGCCATATGCTTTCAGTGAGCAGAAACAGCAGGACAGACAATAAAATAAAATGACCCTTCCTTTATGTGCCTTTACATTCATCTATGCGGAAATTAAATCTAACAGTTGCCCTCTTTAAGTCGTTTATGACTTACCAGTAAATTTCCGCACCCATGATAAACAGTAAAAGTAAAATGAAAAAATCCTAATCTAAAGACCACGTCCGTTCTGAGCAGATGTTTTTTCTTTGTTTTTTTGTTGTTGTTTTTTTACATCTGGCTTCGTGGTCACCTTATCTCCTGGTCTTGCCTGAGCAACATGGTAACCTTTCATAATCACACTTAAAGATGATTTTAATTATCACAATTAAAATAAACCCATGTTCGATTTTACTGAACAGGCTGGAAAAACTCAAATTCCAATTCCAATCATCTCTATTCCTCTCTCGCTTGTCATCTTATCAACTGCTTTGGTGATGTTCCTAATCTCTTGGTCAATCAAATGTCCATCCGCATCATTATCTGGAACATAAGTACAACAACTATCGCCAACAATAACACATACATAACAATTACCTTTCATGTCACTTGTCTTTACGGTAATTAGCCTATCTCCACCACATGTTTGTAGCATATGACATTTACATATGAGTGTGGTGGATCGTCTCAGTCTAACCATGAATCATCTTCATCTATTAATCTAAATGCTTTTGCATTGGCCAGGATAGTAGATATATGATTGACATGATGGACAATTTAGACCCAAATGTGTAACAGGGGAACCTTCAGAGGTGATCGGGAAGCTATTAATGGGGCAAAAGTTTGCCCAGGCCCTATATTCAGCCCACAGGTGACCCCCTCGCCCCCTAAAAGAGTGAGGATCTTCTGTCTGGCACAAGCCCTCTCACCAGTGCCCTGTCACACACTTTGGGCAGGCTTCTTAGGCCCTACAGTGTCAATTGGTAATGCGTATGTTGATAGATGTTTCAGCCTGGATGCGTGAATCCACTGCGGTTGATGATCAGTTAGCACTCCAGTCCTGGTTATGCGATGACTACAGCTGGCCCCAAATATCTCAGTTCCCCCACTGCGACTGGTTTCAGGCTCCGAATCAGCACCTGTATGCCTGGAACGAAATATCAAACACGAGTTTAGAATTAGTTTGACCATTTTCGCTGTATCCTGTATACAATACAGGCGATTAATCGTCTGTGTAACTTTAGACGTGCTATTGTGTGGAATGCCGTGATAATGTCATCAATATCACCAAGGACAGTTTTTGTAACGCTATTCTACTGTTTGTATCTCTTATCAAACCATTAGCATCTGGCATGCATCCATATTCTGCCCAATGTTTCACGTCTCCCTGTATGGGCTGACTTTGCAATATTTTCAAATCTATGTCAGGAACGCATGATGCATGTACAAACATAATTGTTTCTATGTCCCTCTTCTGCGCTCTCTGATATGGGGAAATTTCTGCATGTTCTGCGGCCCATTTGGCCATTTCATCAGCATTTCTGTTGTCAACAGCGTCTGGTTCATCTCCTGACTTGTAATAAATCTACCACCAATCCTGCATGTGATATTGGTTTGCCCTCAGATGTCTGAAAATTGCGCCTAGCCCAAGTCTGGGTGAAATCTTGAACGACTCCGTACGAATATTTGCTATCAGTATAAATAGTGGCTCTTTCGCCTTTTGTTAACTCACAGGCTCTTGTTAATGCAATTATTTCCGCAGCCTGTGCTGGGTTATGGTTTAGGCGATATGCCTCCACCCTCTCTCCCTCCTGTGTCTCAATGGCATATCCACACAGATACACTCCATCAGACGGCCTTGAACATGAGCCATCTTTGTATAAGTGCTCTCCCCCATCCAGGGGCACATCTTTCAGATCGACCCTGGCTGAAATAGAGCTCTCAATTGTTTTCATGCAATCATGAGGTACAGGTTCAGTGATCAATGTGGATAAGCAGCGATTGAACTGCAGGATTAGAAACTGAAGTGGGCTTAATGGTTACATTTTCTGTGGCTAGAAGTGTTGCTTTATAGCCAGACCTTCTCTGGGCCGTCATGTGCTGTGCCTTCAAATTGTGCAACACAACACCCACCTGATGAGTGGTGTACAAAATCAAAGGATATGATAAAACAGTTTTCTCAGCCATTTTAACCATCTGCCGCTGCAGCCACAGCACGAAGGTATTAAGTCATACCATGGACCATCGGTTTGTCACCATGCTCTTGAGTCAACCATTGCAACACCCACAGCCTCCCCGCATGTAAGTGAAACGGCCTGGAATAGTCTGGTAGCCCCAAGGCAGGAATGCATGTGATAGCAATCTTCAATGCATCAAAATGTTCTTTTTGTTTCAGAAGTCCAGTGTGTCTCGGACCCATTCCATGTTGCGTAGGTCTTTGTCATGGTACGCACAGTCAGGTATCCATGCACAGCAGTAGTTCGCCAACCTCAAAACTTTGTAGCTGCGTTACAGTCTCAGGAGTATGCATAGTCTTTATCAGCTGCACCCTCTCAGCTGAAATGGCCTTCAGTCCTGGTGAAATGATGTGACCCAGGTAATGGACTCTGGATTGCACCCACTATAGTTTTCATTCGAGGTCTTAAATCCAGTGCTGCAAAGCACATTGCAAACAACAATTTAGGCCTGCAAACAGTTAGCCTCAGTTTCAGCAGATATTGAAATATCATCTGTATAGTTCAGCACACAAACCGTGGATGGCAGATGTGTGACAGTGTTCAAAACACGTTTCACCGCAGCGGAAAATAATGCAGGGCTATCAACAAATTCTTGAGCAAGGCGTGTCCAGGTCAGCTGCATACCTTTAAATGTGAATTCAAACAACGGCTGCCTCTCTGCATGGACGGGGATGGAGAAGAAAGCTGAACACAAATCCACCACCGTGAAGCGGGCGTGATTGTGTGGTATAGAATTTAGAATAGTCAGGCACAATCGGGGCCAGAGGAATTATTAATGAAATAATAGCCCTCAAATCTTGTGTTAAACGCCGACTCGTTCCATCAGCTTTCCTGATGGGATTGATTGGTGTATTGTAAGGTGAGTGAGTGGGGACAATAACCTTGTTTTTCAAAAAAAATTATCAATTACCGGTTGAATACCTTCAACCTTTTCTGGTGACAATGGGTATTGCTTCATGTACACAGGTATGTGTGATCAATTTTGCCTTGTAAAGGGGTATGTTACCGAGGCCTTATTCATCTTTAAACAGTGACCACAAAGATGGCTCTACATCTGCAATGTTGTATTTAAATTGTTGTGGTTCGTCACTGCTCATGAATATGGCATTACGTCCACAGTTGCATCTAAGACATCTGAAAGCAAAGAGAAATTAACAGAGCTGTCTGAAAATACAATGTCAATGCTAAGTTTATGCATGAGATCTTTGCCCAAAAGATTCAATGTTAAATTTGGAGTAATTACAAATTTGTGAAAATAAAGGTATGTGATTAAGTACCTTTACCTCAATGGCAGGTGTCATGTGACAAATAATGCCAGTCCCTAAAACCCCAACAGAGAGCATAGTACGATTGGTGATCGGCCCTTCATAAAATTTAGCAGAAATAGATTAGCACGTAACCCTTGTGTTGAATAAAATGAGTAATATAATCTACCCCATTTACTTCTAAATTTAAAATTTTAGTTCATCCGTGCGATTGCTAAAAGAAAAACAAATCATTAACTGTGCATTTGGACCAACATTGCTCTGTGGGCATCCCTATGCATGTTTTTTTTTCGTTCATCCTTCTTGTTTATCCAAGACATCTGATATTGATCAGCATAATTCCTATAATTAAGTGGCGCTTGAGTATGGTTTATCTGTTGAGGCATTCGTGCAAAATCATGTGCCTATTTCAGCCTACACTCTCTTGCGCAGTTCCCTGCCTTTCCGAAATAACAGGCACGTTCCGGATATTTTAGGACCTCCCCCGAGGCGGGCTCCGACTATACTGAGCACCGCCCCTTTGGGTCCCGTTGGTACACACAGACACAGCAGTCATTCGTTGCTGTGGAGCTGAAAACATAACTTCCTGTTTCGGTTTAAACAGAAACTAATTAAAACCACCAGAAGCCTTAACTCACGAATTCTTTGCAAAAATCTTCAACAGTTTGTTGCAATAAATTTGCAGTTGTTACACAAACCAAACGCGTCACATCTGGATTCATATTATTTAAGCACGTTTTAATAAACGGTGAGGACATTAACCGCACATCGGCATACGAGCGTCTTTCTTCCCATACATGCAGAAGCGGTCTCACCCTCATTTCGGTTGGTATTTGTGACATGGGTTACAGACATGAGCACGAGCATCTAGAACACTCTTAACCCGATCAAAGTATTTTATTACACTTTCCGGATCGGTCTACTAAAATTCCTGAAGATCTCACTGTATTCTATTGCCAGATTCGGTAACATCATCTGCCAAAACTTCCAATAAGATCAATTTTAATCCGAGCTGCTTAAATGTGCATAACATCTACAAATGTGTTAGAATTATTCGCGTTCGGGAGAGTTTTACATATAGTATCAATCTCTCATTGTTGCTGGTTTAAGAATAATTATAGGTCCTTCATGAAACCACGCTAGGACCGCTGCATGAGCCGGACCATGCGGGCGTGTTTCTTTGTTCAACTCAGAAGGGGAGGGGGATGTGCACATGAAAAAAGTTAGGAAGAATATATTTGAGCTGGTCTGAGTTTTATTTTGGACATTAATTACGGCTGTATCATAAAGTGGCTGCGTCTTAACAGTTGACGGCGTGTCGATCAATTTTTTGTTCGCTTTATTAACACACTCCATATTGTTTTCATTCATTTTTTCCAATTTCATACGAATTGCCCATATATTAATAATCCCATACTCAACGAAAGAACAAACCAAGAGTTAGAAAAGGAAAGTAAAAAACTAAAACTTAACCCACAAAATCCAACTGTTTGATATATAGTTTTCTCTTATTTGTTACTTATCATCTTTAAATGATAACATCAACAATTCAAAATACGCGCGTGTCATGTGATTCTCGCCTACAAGGGCGTAACCTGGCCCTCAGTTCAACGCCACGGAATGCACACACAAATGCAGAAACCCAACACAATCGTGCGGTCTGCCATCAACAGTATATCACAGGAAGGTTATTTAAAAAAAAACCTCTTACCTGTGAGATACTCTTGCATCCTATAGAAGTGAATCTAGCCCAGCATCAAAACACGAGTAATAGGTCTCAGGTTACCTGCGAATAAACATAGGTACGAGCCTCCAAATTGTAAAACTTCAATTTCCTTATGAATTAAGTTTTCTTTCTGTGTTTTGGATCACTTCTAATTCAAATCAGAAATATATGTTGGATGTTGTGAGCGAAGTCTTCAGCAGATCTGGGAGCCCATAGACAAGACACAGAGAGGCATCATGGCTATTGAACTCATTTAATTCTAAGACAAGCATGCCTTATATATGGTACCAGAGCACTCTTATTACAGGAAGTCCAAAGAATGACCAAATAAGGTAAAGCAGGATAAAACAACAAAATTAAATGACCCTTCTTTTCACACATAGCCCAGAGAGCCATTTGCTTTCAGTGAGCAGAAACAGCAGGACAGACATTTAAATAAAATGATTCTTCCTTTCACACATAGCCCAGAGAGCCATATGCTTTCAGTGAGCAAAAACAGCAGGACATACATTTAAATAAAATTAGCCTTCCTTTATGTGCCTTTACATTCATCTATGCGGAAATTAAATCTAACAATATCGTTATGTTGTTCTCACTTAAACACATTTAATTGCAAGCAAAAGTTTAACAGATCTAAACAAAATTCATTAGCATTCAAATTTATTTTATTGTAAATAGACTAGGCTACAATGCACTGTAAAAAATGACTGACTTTTAGTTAGGATAATGAGTCATCAATTAGTCTAACAATATTCTTTGGTCTAACTACACGATGAATTAAGACAACTTGAACAGAAAAGAAAAGCCTGAAATAATATGTAACCACGCACAAAGTATCTCTTTTGTTTTATGCGCATGTACCAAAAGTACTATGTCATGATGGTGCGCTACTTCAACAGAGTTTAAAAAATGCGCTGGGTGACATGTTTCAGGAGTTGGGATGCATGAGGGAGCTTCGCTGATCAAACGAGAACAGAGGAGCGGTGCGTGCCTTTGGATGATTACAGATGAGACTGTCTGTACTGCAGATAATGAATCAAGTAATAATATCTAGATATAAGCTTTCTTTACTCTTAATTGATCTTGTCATTCTTGCCATTCATATCCGGCAGTTCTTGCTATATGGACTAGGGAGGGGAATTCATCGTGTCTTATAATTTATGATATTGGAACGTTATCGCGTGCGTGGACCAAGAAATTTGGCTGCTAAAAATACAATATTGTATTTTTAACTAAACGATTTAAAATTCAATTTAACGCTACTAAACAAAATTCAAAGATCCGATCTTGTTATATTAAATGTATATAATCTATATTATAACCACCATATAATATATCAGCCAACTCTAGAAATAATGTTTTTTTTGCATTTGAAGAGAGATATGTTCCATTACTGGTAGTGTTGTAATATGTAATATTTTTGTACTTATCTGGAGTTATTCATTTTGCAGGATTAGTTCACCCTGATCACACATGACAAGCTAAAAGTGCTATATAAACTCAATATTCTTATGTATTTGAAATGCTTTGAATCTTTTCTATTTGTAAGTAATATATTCCCACCTGTGCAATTACAGATCCCCCTCTAATCATCATATATTTTACAGGTAACAAACCAAAGGAAGAGGACAGAAGCATAGCTGTGCCAGCCATAGTAAATACAGGAACATTCCTCATGAAGTGTGCGAGAGAAGCTTGCAAGGCAAGATAAGGCAGTAGCCCCTCAATGCAGATCACAGGATCCAGGGGGCGGAGTTTGATCCAGGTCCAGGGGGCGGAGTTTGATCCAGGTCCAGGGGGCGGAGATGGATCTAGATCCAGGGGTGGAGTTGGATCCAGGTCCAGGGGGCGGAGTTGGATCTCTTCCTACTGCATTTTGATTGGACACATGGCAGATTCATGTCATACTTACTCGCGTTTCCGCATTGAGTCGTAAATAAAGTTATTCTTGTAACTGAAAAACAATACAAATAAATATAACGCTTTAAATGCTTAGATACAAACACAGTAGCTTGCACAGTGTGGAAATGGGCAATAAAGTATTTTAATACTTTCATTTAGAGAAACGTTTGTATTAATTTCAAAACATTATAACTGCCTAAATAAAAATAGAATCTTACATTTCACCATCCCTGAAACGCCCGTAGTTTCTTTTTACATGTCAGAATAAAAAACAAGTGTATTCCTTGATTGGCTGATTCTTTACCCCTCTCAGTAATCCACTTTGACTTCAAATTAATAAGTAGGCACATCTGTTTTTATTGGAGTGATATTAAATTGTCTACTTGAAGTAGAAAATATGTGTGCTTTCCACCACTGATTATGCACATTAATATAAAACTGCATGTGACTGAAATATATCAGCACCGTCAGGTTGTCTTCTGTAATTTTATATTTATAAATGACTTCACAAGGGCATCTGACATTTTAAATAATCTCACTTAAATAAATGAATGGAAAATGCATTACCAACACAATGAAATAGAAAAAAATAGATAAAAACTTAATTATATATTTTAAAATAGACATGGGATTTATTTTAAAGATATTTGCTTTACATGCTTATTTGGAGTTACTTTGAGGTTTATATTATAAAATTATAATATATTATAAAATATAAAATACATTTTTCACCCAAAAATAAATAAGGATTGTTGCAACATTTGACAAAAATCAAGTTTGAATATATTTGGTCAAAATTCCATGTTATAAAAGATGAAGTGCTATGCAGGCTATTTAAGACAATATTGGCTGATTAGATGGCAATGCTGAGCTAAAATGCTAAATGTTCCCTCTCTCTCTCTGTAAGACTTCAATTCCTTTATGAATTAAGTTTTCTTTCTGTGTTTTGAATCACTTCTAAATCAAATCAGAAACATAGGTTGGATGTTGTGAGCGAAGTCTTCAACAGATCTGGGAGCCCAAAGACAAGACACAGAGAGGCATCATGGCTTTCGGACTCAATTTATTCTTGACCAGCATGCCTTTATATATGGCACCAGAGAGTTTTGTATTACAGGAGGTTCAAAAAATGACCAAATAAGGTACAGAAAACACAGCATGACATGCACAGAATGAATGCATTCTTTCTCTACTTATAGCCAAGAGACACCTGTCAAGTGACCTCCTCTTATTATAGCCAGGATACAGAAGCCAGCGAGCTTTTTTCCCTTTTCTGTAGCTTTGTATTCACTTATGCGGAAATTAAATCTAACACTCTCTCATCACCGTTCCCACATCTCAGACATCAAATACATAAATGATTACAGTTTTTAGACTGTTTATTTTTGAAGATAAGAGTAAAGAAAATATAATGCAAAACTTATTGAAAAAAAACAGTTCTTTATTTACCATTGTAAAAGACCATTGTACCCCCTCCCACCCACCCATTTTGATCTTAAAAAAATTGAGTTGTCACTGAAAGTGAGGAGTTTGGATCTATGGCACTACATCATGCACACAACACTCAAATAAGGTCAGCACAGATTTGGCAGAACTCGCTGCAGAAGCCTGGGTGGGTGTCTTCGCTAATGATTTTTATAAGCTTCTTCCTCGACCAACATAACCTACAGGTTAGCAAAGAATGAAAACAAAGAAAACAAATATTCCAGTGCTCATTATTTTTTAAATGTTTTAATTCATCATTGAAAGCAAAACACTCCATGGCAACAACTAACAATGAATACCTGGAATGCTATTTTTGAATACGTCTCCAGTGTGGATTGCATGCAAGTTTGCAGTCTGTACATTTTGTAGTACTCGGCCTTGTAGTATGTGGAGAAAGCACTCCAATTTATGACACCTGTACACATGTAAAAGTACACACATTCAAAAATCCACAAGGCTGGAATTCATTAACCGGCTGTTCAAGCAAATAACAAGAATTTCGTAATATTTTTATAAAAAATATGTAACAAGTTATGCAAAAAATACTAGCGAACACTTACTGTCAAGCCAAAGAAAATGGGCTTGTCTCCTGAAGGCTTCCCATGTCACAAGGTCTCTGAAGCGAGTGCACATGTCAGAATTGCCTCATCACCCTCCTGTAGAACCACATCAATAAAAATTTCCTCCAGAACAGATGCTGGCAACTGTAAGCAAATAAACAAAATTAGAAATATGAAGATATTGGCCCCAATGCATAGTTCTTAAATATGTCTTTGTTCTTGGTATACATGTATGTAGTGGGTAAAAATCGAAAGATAACGGCCCGTCTGTTTTCATTGTGAAGTAAATAACAGAGTGATGATCGGGACACAGGTGAAGTCAAGATTAGAATACATTTACGCATTTAACAGACGCTTTTATCCAAAGCGACTTACAGGCTATACATTTTTTGTCAGTATGTGTGTTCCCTGGGAATTGAACCCACAACCTTTGCGCTGCTAACGCAATGCTCTAACCACTGAGCTACAGGAACACCAGTGGTATTTTCATCGATAATTAGTTTAACTATGTTAGCTAACTGTAAAACGTCAGTTTCCTTATGAACTAAGTTTTCTTTCTGTGTTTTGGATCACTTCTAAATCAAATCAGAAATATATGTTGGATGTTGTGAACGAAGTCTTCAGCAGATCTGGGAGAACAAAGACAAGACACAGAGAGGCATCATGGCTTTTGAACTCATTTAATCTAGGTCAAGCATGCCTTTATATATGGTACCAGAGGCTCTGTATTACAGGAGGTTCACAAAATGACCAAATAAGGTAAAGCAGGACAAACAATAAAATTAAATGACCCTTCCTTCACACATAGCCCAGAGAGCCATATGCTTTCAGTGAGCAGAAACAGCAGGACAGACAATAAAATAAAATGACCCTTCCTTTGTGTGCCGTTACATTCATCTATGCGGAAATTAAATCTAACACTAACTTAATTAGGCCACCTCTGCAGAGCTATAACTTAACTGTTACACTTCGCGCTAACATTAGCTGTTATATAGTTAGCGCTATTAAAGTTATTATGTCTTCAAAAAGTATGGACACCGTCAAAACTTTGACATACATTTAACTGTGATTATTACTTACAGATGTAACTTACACTAAATTATGATTCTATATCGACTATATTATTAATTCAATGTAGACTTACATTGATAAGAGCAAATGTTGGTGAACACGGTCTGCAACTTCACAAACGTGTATGCAGGTTCTTCCGGTGGAACACAGTTTATAAAGTGGGAGGAGTTCGATCTAGATCCAACTCCGCCCCCTGGATCTTGTGTTCTGCAGTGAGGGGCATCTCAGATGAGGGGGAAAAATTGAAGGTACCTTTCTTCATTTTCATAGATTTTGAGATATGTATCTATATTTGGGTAATTGATCAAATTATTCCCTGTAAAGTAGGAAAACATTTTTGTTAAATCAATTTTTATTAATAAAATTATTCATATTAAAGGCAAAGTTGACCGGAAAGAAGAAATGGGTTAGGAAAAGGTGCACAAGCAACAGGGGTGACTGCAAGTTTGAGAACACTGTCAAGCAAAGCCAATTCAAACACTTGGGAGAGCGTCACAAGGAGTGGACTGAAGCTGGAGTCAGTGCATCAAGAGTCACCACACTCAGATGTCTTCAGGAAAAGAGCTTCCAAGCCACTTCTGAAACAGAAACAACGTCAGAAGCATCTTACCTGGGCTAAGGAGAACAAGAACTGGATCAGGGGTGCCCACACTTTTTTGTGTGGGCATCTACTTTTCAAATGAAAAACTCACTGAGATCTACCAAATAAAAAATAAATGAATAAAAAAAGCTTGTTGGGATGTAATAATAGTAAAATGTTCAATTCTTAGAACCCCTGTAGAACTGTGCCCGCATTTACCTAAAGCAGTGGTTCTCAACCTTTTTGCTCACTTTGCTCAGTGGTCCAAAGTCCTCTTTTCAGATGAAAGTAAATTTTGCATTTCATTTGGAAATCAAGGTCTGGAGTCTGGAGGAAGACTGGAGAGGCACAGAATCCAAGGTTTGAAGTCCAGTGTGAAGTTTCCACAGTCAGTGATGATTTGGGGTGCCGTGACGTCTGCTGGCCAGCCAACATGCCTGACCTGAACCGATATATAATTTGTGCCTGAAGAGTTTGTAGAACACCTGATAAGAGATCAGAGACCATTTTCTTCATACAGATGCTCTCCAGATCCTTCAGATTCACAGCTCCATGTTAGTAATTCTTCTCTTATGGTCACCCCATTCATTTTCTGTAGGGTTCAGGTCAGAGTACTGGGACGGCCATGGTAAAAGATTAATTTTGTTCTCAGTGACCCATTTTTGTGTTGATTGTTGTCCTGAAAGCTGAAAACATCCCAGTTCTTGCATGGCCAGCATACTCACCAGACATGTCACCCATTGAGCATGTTTGGGATGCTCTGGATCGGCATATACGACAGCGTGTTCCAGTTCCTGCCAATATCCAGCAACTTCGCACAGCCATTGAAGAGGAGTGGACCAACATCCCACAGGCCACAATCAACAACCTGATCAACTCTATGTGAAGGAGATGTGTTGCACTGCGTGAGGCAAATGGTGGTCACACCAGATACTGACTGGTTCCCCCCCAATACAGTAAAACTGCACACTCGATCCACAATGTTGACATCAGCAAACCGCTCACCCACACAATGCCATACACGCTGTCTGCCATCTGCCCTTTACAGTGAAAACCGGGATTAATCCGTGAAGAGAACACCTTTCCAAAGTGCCAGAGGCCATCGAATGTGAGCATTTACCCACTAAAGTCGGTTACGATGACAAACTGCAGTCAGGTCGAGACCCTGATGAGGACGACGAGCATGCAAATGAGCTTCCCTGAGACGGTTACTGACATTTTGTGCAGATATTCTTTGGTTATGCAAACCGATTGTTGCAGCAGCTGTCCGTGTGGCTGGTCTCAGACGATCTTGGAGGTCCTGATGTGGATGTGGAGGTCCTGGGCTGGTGTGGTTACACGTGGTCTGCGGTAGTGAGGCCGGTTGGATGTAATGCCAAATTCTCTGAAACACCTTTGGAGACGGCTTATGGTAGAGAAATGAGCAGTAAATTCCCGTAAAACAGCTCTGGTGGACATTCCTGCAGTCAGCATGCCAATTACACGCTCCCTCAAAACTTGCAACATCTGTGGCATTGTGCTGTGTGATAAAACTGCACATTTTAGAGTGGCCTTATATTGTGGCCAGCCCAAGGCACACCTGTGCAATAACCATGCTGTATAATCAGCATCTTGATATGCCACACCTGTGAGGTGGATGGATTATCTCGGCAAAGGAGAAGTGCTCACTAACACAGATTTAGACAGATTTGTAAACAATATTAGAGAGATAGGCCTTTTGTGTACATAGAAAAAGTCTTAGATCTTTGAGTTCAGCTCATGAAAAATGGGAGCAAAAACAAGTGTTGCGTTTATAATAATTTTTATAATTTTTTTTACAAAAAGCGTGTGCAATGGAAAATTTATAAACTGTCTGTAATTGACCATAGAAACTCACTTTAAATATATTTTAAAGTAAATATACGATGTTGTAGGGAAACTACACGTTAATTATTATTATCGTTTAATAAATATCATTCATTTGAAAAATTATCAACTTCTCATCTCATTAGGTAGGGCGCGGCTGTAAGTGGGTGGGCCTTGGAATTGAAATATATGCTATAATTCATTCAAATAAATGTCGTCTTACCGCACTAACAGAATGCTAGCGGCCACCAGCCACCAGTATATATGCCACCAGCCCATATATATATATACTAAACAAAATTATAAGCATACGCTTGTTTTTGCTCCCATTTTTCATATATATATATATATATATATATATATATATATATATATATATATATATATATATATATATATATATATTAGTGTTGTCAAACTATTCCATTTTTTTATAAATTTTTGGTCATGTGTGAGAAAGCCTTGTTAGTCTGGTCTCTTTATGTGCTAAAGTATTGTAATTCTGAGTGAACCTGCTGTAACGCAAGACAAATTTCAGACTCTGTCTAACAATAAAGTGTATTGTGTCGTATTGTATCGTAAGAACAAGCTTTTCTGCAACATGATTTTTAAAAGACAAGTTGCTGTCTATTATAACACCCAAACAATGTTGGGTAGAAACTAGTAACATGTAATGGCATTACAAAATAAATGTAACATGTAATTCAATTAGTTACTAATAATTTTATTTTAAGGCAGAGTCACCACAAAATCTCACTTTAGC
This sequence comes from Gymnocypris eckloni scoliostomus, assembly GCA_027564155.1. NCBI lineage: Eukaryota > Metazoa > Chordata > Actinopteri > Cypriniformes > Cyprinidae > Gymnocypris > Gymnocypris eckloni. Next base: position 26,064,441 of record CM050432.1, on the reverse strand, counting down.
ACCTCTTTTTACTTTAAGAACATTCTGAGGTTGAATACAGATTTAAAATCATGAGTTATAGCTTTAATAAGCTATATAAAGCTATACAATTTAACATTTGAGAGTGTTGTACAGTTGGGGGCACTGGGCCTTAATATGGTGGCACCAGCCATGGGGTGGTGTAAAAGAAAAGAAATGTCCATACATGTTTAATGCATTAATGAACTCATTACAAATACAGATAAAGCTGCCCCCATGGCTACAGTTGTGTTCAGCCAATTTTTGCACTGTGGTCCAGAATGCTTCTTTTGCTGCTGCATAAATGCCTTAAATAAAAAAGAACAAATTAGTTTATGATATTACATTATTCAAACAAATGCATACTTTACAATTTTAATGTTGAGATAAACATCAAATAAATAAATTATTTTCATTATTTAACAGGGCTGCCAAGTTTTGATAATTGAATAGTTTCATAGTGTTTTTATTAGGGAAAATATTTTCATGATTTGGTTCATAAGCTTGAGTTATGATTACAATCTCGATTCAATAAAGATTCATTTGGATAAATATCAGGTGCAGTTATTTTCTTAAGAAAATAAATCTATCTTAATGCTGTAAACTATACAGGGAACCATGTTAGCTTATATTATTACTAAAGGTTTAAATGAACAATTTATTGTATAAAATAAAAAGGTGTTTTTTAAAATAATAATAACAAATATTTGTATATATGCATTACAAAATATTTAATATAATGCAACAGAGCGGGGGGAGCCCCGATTTATTCTCTGATAATGAACTGTAAATTCCATTATCTTTTACAATTAGTTTAGATTTCTTGAGCACTGGCATGCTGAACCTCAACGTGCCCGGTCAGGATTAACTGGTTTTCCCATTCTGATTAGCCATCCATAAATAATCTGGCACTCCTTCATAGACACATCTGTGGCTCTGTATAAATGGGGCTGAGGCAAGTTCATGCACTCGCTTGCCTTTCATTGTGTCTGCAATGACACAGAGGAATTGAGCACATGCGATGTCATTTGTGTACGTTGTATTGATGAAAAGTACATTTTTTATTTTGAAAAAAAAAATGGACTCACCCAAAACATTTAATTCATGCTTCAAAGTCAAGTTATTTTGTAAGTGACTTGGCCAGTGGCACCAAAATAGTGTTTTTGTCATCATGTGTGACACCATGGTCAAAATGTTTAGATTTTTTTTTCCTCCATGGAAATATTTGTTATATGCAAATTTCAGTTTGGTTTATATTATATGTAAATTTCTTTTCATTTCATATTTGTTTCTACTTATTTTCTTGACAGACTGCTTTTCATACTGTACAAGAATGTCAGTTTTGTCTGTGCTTCACAGAGCATTTTCGATACATATTTCAACTGTAGGTAATCATTTATTGGGAAAAGTCAATACTGAAGTACACAAAAAGAAAATTAACATTTTTATTTACTGTACATTCATTTTTGTAGAAATGTGTTACATGTAAACTGAAAATTCACCATTGCTCATGTAAGAAATAATCAATGGCTAGCCATGAATTAAAGGATTTTAATGGACGACATGGAAGCAAAGAACCACCCGACGCGAAGTGTTGATTATCCGCTTATTCATTTGCCAAACATAGACAAGTTAAAACTTGTCCTACTCTTTGCAGCGCAATATTTGAAGAAATGGGCAGAAATTACAGTTATTTTCGTCAGTTACGACTCGTTAGCCACCGGCCCACACCGACTTTCAGCCACGGCCCACCCAATGAGATGAGAAGTTAGTATTTTTTCAAATGAATTATATTTATTAAACGATATAATAATAATAAACGTATAGTTTCCCTACAACATCATATATTTAAAGTGAGTTTTTATGGTCAATTACAGACAGTTTATACATTTTCCATTGCACACGCTTGTCAAAAATGATGATTTGTCAGTTTCAGTTAATACCACCAACATTTATGTTTACGAGGTAAGAACATATTATAATGCGCACGTTAGAAAATAATGTGGAATTTGAAAATAGTGAAACAAACCTCAATCAGCCTTTAAAAAATATTGGATATCCCAAATGAAGCTTAACTGTGCATTCACACCAGACACGACTTGTGCGAATAAATCACGCTATTTGCACGTAGTTGGACGCTTGAACATTTTGAGTTTACTCGCTTCATTCGTGTGTAAAATTCACTATACAACAGACGCAAATTCACATCATGGGAGAGGCTTCTGCCAGGCGGCTCCAGTCTCGTTGCAAAATGGCTGACATGGATTTTGTTGAGAGGGTAGCTGCACTTTATGTGCTATGGAAGGCTGAAAAACGGCGTAGACTCTTTCGGCGCCGTGTCTGGGTCCATCAGATCCTTCAGAAGCGCACCCAGCTTGGTGAGTTTCACCAACTCCTCCAGGAGCTGCGCCTGGATGACGGCCACTTTCAGCTGTATTTCCGACTGAGCCGGTCACAATTTGATGACCTGTTGTCCCGTGTCGGTAGGAGGATTTCCCTCCAGGACACCAACTACAGGCGCTCTTCCACCTGCAGAGAGCGCCTGGCCATCTGTCTCCGGTCAGTAAATCATTTAATATTCTGTGTGATTTCAAGTAATTAGTGACTGAGAACCTCCACAGACATATAGTCTTCTCACTCTTTTGAACACCGTTATCAATACAGTACTTTAATGAAATGGCAATTAACTCTCGTCTACAACATTCAAAGTGGGTTTTGAATTGTGCAGGTAACTGCTATATTATGATATTGAATAATAGTCTGTTATTGCAATGTAGCAAGCAAATCATAGAAAATGCTAAATAAAGGTAAAGCATTAATGGCATTTTATCAAGCCTGTTGTTGTTTAACTGTAAAAAAAACTAAAGATAAATTAGTATGTCACAAACACCAGTATTATAAATTTATATTTGCTAATATGGAATTGCAATCTGCATTTATAACACTATTTATTTTATTTTCTCTCTCTCTTTCAGATATCTTGCCACTGGAGACTCCTTCCGGACCATCGCCAGCAGCTTCCGTGTTGGTGTCTCCACAGTCTGCAAGGTTGTCCCAGACGTGATGACTGCAATCTGGGACTGCTTAGTGGAGGAGTTCATTTACTGCAATGTAAAGTAGTGAGTGTACAGTTTGTATAACAGTGTAAATTCGCTGTCCCCTCAAAATAACTCAACACACAGCTATTAATATCTAAACCGCTGGCCACAAAATTGAATACTCCCCTCAGTGAAAATGTCCAAATTGGGCCCAAAGTGTCAATATTTTATGTGGCCACCATTATTTTCCATCACTGCCTTAACCCTCTTTGGGCATGGAGTTCACCAGAGCTTCACAGGTTGCCACTGGAGTCCTTTTCCATGATGACATCATGGAGCTTGGGTCTTATTTTATTAAAATATATAATAAAATATTTACAAAAATGTGAGGGGTGTACTCACTTCTGTGAGATACTGTATATGCATGACAGATTTTGACGATTGAATCAATAATTTAGCATGTGACGGCTCCCACGATGAAAGAATGTTCAGAAGTTGTGAAGAGTTTGACAATTTCACTGAGAATAAACACATCACTTTTGATCAACCATGTGCATTTTGTTAATGTGCTAATTTTATAAGATTGTACTTACTCATTTGCACATGTGCCACACATCATGCAATTTTCTTAAATCAATAAGGAATTCTAATTGGTGAACTTATTTTAAGAAAAACTCTAATTCAAGAATTGAGCCAAAGCGATTGAGAAAACTAATTTATTTATAGTCTAATAAAAAAAGGAAGATTTATATTTTATTACAGTGAAAACACTGAACCACATCAGAACACAAGTTTATTAATAATGTATTCTCTCAGAGGCACCAGTGGATCTCTGATGATGTCCCAGTCTCTTGCATTATGCAGCAATGTTTGTGTCCAAGCTTATCAGATGCTGTGGTTCGACTGCTTTTTGTCACATTATTAAAGTGAGAAAGAAACGTCTCGGTTGCGTATGTAACCCTCGTTCCCTGAAGGAGGGAACGGAGACGTCACGTCGGAGGACCGATGATTTGGGATCTCGCTTAGAGAGACCAATCCACTTCGAGTGTAAACTAAATGAGCCAATGCACATTGGCATGCGATTATTGCTTCCAGCTGCCACTGATCACAGCGTGAGCATAAGTAGGCAGCAGGTGCAGCGCATATTCAGGTTTTCGCTGAGGAGCCGAGCCGGGGCCCGGCCGCTCAGCGGTGGTACAGGAGCCATGACGTCTCCGTTCCCTCCTTCAGGGAACGAGGGTTACATACGTAACCGAGACGTTCCCTATCAGTCGGTCACTCTCGACGTCACGTCAGAGGACCGACGATTTGGGATCCCTACCAAAAGACCACAGATACTGCCCCTTCCAGTGTCCCGTGGAAGCCTCCTGTGCCCCTATTTTTTGGCAGACCAGTTACTGTTGCTATGGCACTACCCACTCAGTAGGACTGGATAGCACTGGGAAAACGTACCCGTTCAGCTTAGAACAGGAACGCTGCGGAAGCTCCGACCTTCCCGAAGGAGGTTCTAATACACATATGGACAATATTCAGGTGCATATGGAAGATTGGAGGTGATTGCAACCCTCTTGGAAGTAGCAGGAAGTCTGCCGGGAAACACGGGCTCTAAGGCTATACCGTGGAATTACACATATGGGATCCAAAAGGTCTCTACATATGGACCCCAGCCCTCCACCGGTTCTCGCAGATTCATCGAATGAGGGCCTGGCGCTGGACGCTCCGCTACGTCCAGCTGCCGAGGGGATGGAGGAGCTCGACAGGGTCTACAGTTGGACTCTCTGAAGCAGTTTTTAGCAAGCCGACCCGAAACCGGAGCCCCTCAGTGCTTCTACCCGTTTGAGGTGAGAACACAGGAGGAAACCGGTTCCACACGAAGGCTATAGAATCTAGCGAATGTGTTAGGGGTCGCCCAGCCCGCAGCCCTACAAATATCTGTCAGCGAGGCGCCATGAGCCAGCGCCTAGGAGGACGCCACACTTATAGAGTGAGCGCTCAACCACCTGAATGGGCAAGGCACACCCTGTGCCTGATAAGCTAGGATGATGGCATACACTATCCAGTGGGCCATCCTCTGCTTGGAGACGGCATTCCCTTTCTGCCGGCCTCCGTAACAGACAAGAGCTGGTCTGAGGTCCTAAGGCTTCGCGTCCTGTAACGTAGCATGTCAACGCTCGGACGGGACAAGCAAAGCTAGGGCTGGGTCTGCCTCCTCCGGGGGCAGCACTCGCAGGCTCACCACTTGGTCCCCGAAGGGAGAAGTGGGAACCTTGGGCACATAGCCGGGCCGGGGCCTCAGGATTATCTGGGAATCCGCCGGTCCAAACTTTAGGCACGAATCGTCGACAGAAAATGCATGCAGGTCCCAACCCTCTTGATGGAGGTTAGTGCAAGCAGGAGTAGAGTTTTCATTTTGTGAGAAACTTCAGCTTGACTGTTTACAAGGCTCAAATTGGCCCTGCTGTAATGCTCTGAGCACTAGAGACAGGTCCCAAGAGGGTATAGAGGGGGGCCATGGAGGATTCAACCTTCTCGCTCCCCTAAGGAACCTGATGACCCAGTCATGCTTCCCCACCAACTTCCCATCCACGGGGTCGTGGTTGGCAGCAATCGCAGCCACATAGGCGTTAAGTATGGAGGGAGACAGCCTTCGCTCCAACCGTTGCTGCAAAAAGGACAGTACGACTCTGATCCGGCACTTCCCGGGGTCTTCTCTGTGAGAAGAGCACCATTCGATGAACAGGTTCAACTTCAATGCGTAAGCGTGTCTCGTAGACAGTGTTCTCGCCGAAGTGACGGTTTAGACTCCCTCTTGGGGTAGGTCACCTAGAACCTCCGTCCCGTCCAGGGACCAGACATGAAGTTCCCAGAGGTCTGGACGCGGGTGCCACAAGGTGCCCCGTCTCTGAGTCAGTAGATTCTTCCTCCCTGATCTTGCACAGACGGATGCATCCGAAGATGCGGTTCTGCATGAGCATCTTGAAAGGAGGTTTATGAAAGGCCCAGTTCAAGATGCGCAGACCCAAGGTTGGTCGTAACCCACCGCTTTTCTTGGGCACGATAATGTAAGGGTTGAAAAACCCTGCCTTCATATAGGCTGGAGGGACCGGTTCCATCACGTCCTTCGCCAGTAGGACAGTGATTCCTCTCACAAGACATGGGCATCGGCTGCCTTCACTGCTGTGAGGTGGATGCCCCTGAACTTGGGAGGACGCCGGGCGTACTGAATCACATAGCCGAGTCAGATGGTCCTTAGGAGCCGGCGAGATGGCTGGGCAGCTCCCGGCACCCAGACACCGTACAAGCGGCTTTTGAAGGCTGCTGCGGATGCGGTGCGGGGGTGGATGCAGGGGGCCGCCCTCGGCGACGAGCAGGCTGGGCGCTGCAACCGGCGGACGGGTGGAGGCAGCAGCTGCCCGCCGAGGCAGGAAGTGTTAGATCGCTTCAGTCTGCTCCTGTGCAGCCGTGAACTGCTGGGCCATGTTACCGGCTGCGTCGCCGAAGAGGCCAGTCTGGGATACAGGAACCTAACTTTGTCGGCGTCCCTATGTCAACCAGACACAGCCAGAGGTGGCGCTCCTGGACCACAAGTGTGGACATCGCACGACCCAGAGACCGTGCCATAACCTTCGTCGCTCGTGGCGCGAGGTCAGGTGCGGTACGGAGCTCTTTCAGAACTTCTGGATCGTGACCACCCCCGTGCATGTCCCTCAGTGCTTTTAGCCTGAAGAACCTGCAGTAACGCCGTAGCGTTAGGTGGAGGCAGCATCTCCACAGGCCACATAGGCCTCGCCGGATGAGACCAGACGAGTACCTACAGGCCCGGAAGAGGAGGCACGGTTGCCCTGCCGGGTGGAGACAGTATAAGGACACACTTGCATCGCAACTGACCGCTCCACCGGGGGGACCCCCGTATACCCCTAGCTGCACCACCAAGGGTGGTGAGGGAAAAGGAGTTAGCAGGTCGGTTTCTGGCAGTAAAAGGTGCCGTCCACGACTTGTAAGCTCCTCATGCATGTCCGGGAGAGAGACACCCGGGGCAGGGCGCTGAGAACCAGCACAAGCTACCCCGAGAAACCAGTCGTCCAACCTCGAGGGTTCGGGACACGGTGGCTTTCTCCACTCGAGCCCTACCCTTCCGGTGGCCGGGAAAGCATAACCCGTCACTTCCAGATCCGACTCAGGCATTGCTACCGCCCGGGCAGCAAGCGCGGCGAATCTTCCTCTCCAGAAGCTCCGGCTCACCCTCCGATGCTGTGATCGACATCTGGTCGCCGGGAGTGCCAAGGATACTGCTGGTGCGCTCCTTTTAGAGGGCCCAGCACGTTCCATTGGCAGCTCAACTGGTTGCGGAGCGCAAGAGGAACGATGGTCCCCTGAGGGTTTGCCACCACTGTAATCCTCAGACCAGCCGTGCTACCGCCTGAAGTAGACCTCGCCTGTCTGCAGCCAGGACGAGAACTAGATCGAGACGGAGGTAACAGCTCCGCTCCTTTGTCGAGGTAACGGAGCCTGGCCGCAACTCCGAGATGAGCATCCACAGTGAGAAGATGACTCATCCACGAACACCACCTCAGCGTGCTTAATGCCCAGGCACGTGAGGCAGTGATCGTGACCATCACCCAATGCCAGGCAACGACCGCAAAACGCACGGGTGACATGTTGTCTGAAGCAAGACCCAACTCGTCTTTATTAAGACGCAACGTCAAGTTTGCCAGATGCAACGTTGTCTTTAAAAAGACGCACCCGTGAATGCTCTTTTAGGGAAAAAACTCTTTTAGCGTGCTGAAGCGCACAGGGGAGATGGTCATCTGCAACACAAACAGGGGGTAGTGCAGCCTGATGTGTGCAGTCCACTCGGCACAGGAAGAACCACCACCGCTGTAGAGCCGTCCACCAGCACGAGAGTCGTCCGAAGAGCGTGCTCAACTCGTTGAATTCACTCGTCAGCAAAAGTCAGGAGCAGAACGATGTAACCGCTCGACTCCGAAGCGAAAAGCTGAATATGCGCTGCACCTGCTGCCTACTTATGCTCACGCTGTGATCAGCGGCAGCTGGATGCAATAATCGCATGCCAATGTGCATTGGCTTGTTTAGTTTACACTCGAAGTGGATTGGTCTCTCTAAGCGAGATCCCAAATCGTCGGTCCTCCGACGTGACGTCGAGATAGGGAACCCTCCCTCTAGATAGGGAACGAAATGTACATGATCAATAGATACACTCCATCTGGGATAGACACTATGGGGAATCCCTCCAGCGTGACCAGCATCTGAAGTATGCGTTTAAACATATCAATGTGTTTGGCTGACGACAGTCCTAAGTTTCACGCCCTATGCAAGGAAAAGTCACAGCATTTACACCTTCCTTGGCCAAGCGATTCAGTGCCCATCCCAAAGCTCAAAGGTCTGAAGACCCCTTGAGACACTTACCCTTTAACAGACGGCAGACAATAAAAGTCAGTTACAATAACATATTATATTAAAGTGATCTTTCTAATGAAAACACAAAAGTAGATTTGAATTTTGCAGTTAATCTGCCAAAAAAAAAAACTTTTAACTTTTCCAAAAACTTTTTTTTTCTCTCCTTCCCTTGCTAGCTTGTACTTATTTGAAAAATGCCTGAGACTTGGTGTTAGGGACACTTCCTCTGTTAGCCTCTTCAAGATTAATCGCTTTATGTATTCCCCAATTGTAAGTCTTTGGAAAAAAGCGTCTGCAAAATGACTAAATGTAAATCTCATGACACACTGAAATTTCACACCAGTGTGATCGTACACACCTAAGGGTAACTTTGTAACTTTGATCATTTGTAGAAGGCTTTTTTACAGTATGCCTTCATGTGTTTTTTAAGGTTTCCTTTTTGAGAAAAGCGTTTTCCACACTGTTGGCAGGTGAAAGGGTTTTCTCCAGTGTGAATTCTCATGTGGACTACAAGGTTTCCTCTTCCAGCAAAACTCTTTCCACACTGAGGGCAGGCAAAAGGCTTCTCTCCAGTGTGAATTCTCATGTGGTCCTTAAGTGTTTGTTTATGTACAAAACTCCTTGCACAGTGAGAGCAGGTGTAAGGCTGCTCTCCAGTATGAATTCTCATGTGGTTTTTAAGGTTTGCTTTTCGCATTAAACTCTTTCCACATAGTTTGCAGGTGTAAGGCTTCTCTCCAGTGTGACCTCTAATGTGCCTGTTAAGGATTACTTTTTGAGTAAAACTTATTCCACATTGAGGGCATGTGTGAGGCTTTTCTCCAGTGTGAATTCTCATGTGGTAATTAAAGTTTCCTTTTCTGTTGAAACGTTTTCCACACTGTTGGCAGGTGAAATGACTTGTAGTTCCAGTCTTTTGAGTTCTTTTTTTTGAGTAAGTCTTTTGAGTATGTGAGCAACTAAATGATTTTTCTCCATTTATGAAATTATGTTCCTCATGCTGATCTTTATCTTCCTTATCATCGAGTTCTTGATTCTCCATTTTCAGTGACATCGGGTCTAAGACAAATACAATTTAACACCAGTTTTAATGGCATAAAACAACAAACAAAAATAAAACCAACAGGGGTGTGCGATATTGACAAAAAATATCTCAATATTTTCTTGGACAACTGACTCCTAAGGTTTTTGACATTCTTCATATTCTGTGTGGTGGTCAGTTCACACTGATAGAAAGTAATCTTTTCCAATAAGTTTATATAAATTTGTTTCTTTTAAGGGCATTTTTACCTGTATAAAGCCATTTTTCTAAAAGTGTCCATTATCTTTTGAGTCAAATTCTTATAATTAATCAGTGAATTACAATAATAAGACATTTGGGCTGTTACCAAGCAAATTAAATCAGTATCAATAAAATTAATCTTTTCAATGCATCTGAAGTGGCGTTTATGTTTTTACACTGATTAATGCAGAACATGAATGCATTTAACCTGCAGTTACACATGCAGAAATAATCTTTTGATATATAAAACGCTCAATACTGTTATTTAATATGAAATTAAAACCGCTAGTAGGTGGCAGCAAGTCACTGTTAATAAGTGAGTCATAGCGATTGAACCGAATGATTTAAACCAGGGGTCCATCCTTCGTACCTCGCTTAAGATGATTTGAGAGATGCGAGATCTTCGAATCGTGATAACTGATCGCTGGCTAATTTAGTTCTTCAAACGAATTTGCGTATTAGATTAAAATATCTGGATTAAGTTGTGTAAGATTACTGCGTATTCTAGTGCTCCCGAAAAGGCAGATGCATCAATACTCGAAACCACGATCAGCAATGCAGCGTAATTACATCATATCATTAAAAAAGACACTTGACGAAAAACCTGACACATTTCTGGACCTTTATAAAGAAAACAGCCAAGCGAACAAAGCTACATAAATGTATATAGATAAATGAAATGTGCACAGTTTGTAATTTATTTGTAATTTTTTTACATAATTCCAAATTATTTATATTTATGATTTCTAGTATTTGTACAAGGCTTTACATTTTTACTTCAGTGTTGTTATTAACAATTCATTTAATTTTATCTTTGAAACGGCTTTGTTACTTGACAGCATTAATTACAGTTTCTTAAAGATCATGTTATCTGCATCTCCTGCGCTCCATCCCATAATATCTGCTATCACTCAAATTAATGCACGGCTCAGATTAACTGTATAGCATGTGTGTAAGACTCCAGTACAATTATAAAATAATTATTTAATCACTAATAAATCTGTAAATGAGTTAAACTGGCTGTGTCTATATGTAATATAGACTACACAACATTGTTATCTTATTTTTTAATTATTTTGTTAATTATTATTATTTTAAATTATTGTTCCTGGACCAGCAGGGTACACTTATAATAAAGTAGCGGTGGCTGTGACATATTTTAAGTATCAATTCTGCTTAAAAAGATGCAATTTAATCGTGTTTACATGAAATAAGCTGTTCCCGAGCAGGTTTAAGCTTACGGACCTGTTGCTATGACAGCATATCCAGGATGAGCTTTGAAGAACCAAATGATCCAAGATCAAGCAAAATCTGCAACAATCAAATCCAGCTAACTGAGTTAGCGACGTACGAAGAATAGACTCCAGGAGTCAATAAACTTGATCCTGGAGGGCCGATGTCCTGCAGAGTTTAGCTCCAACTTGCCACAACACACCTAGGGCCCTATGAAATCCGTTTTATTTTTTTCTAATTTCCGTTTTTTCCATTTAAATTTTGTTGGACTCATTTTTAAAGGTCAAATTACATTTTATTAATCGAAAAGCATGTCTAATTAATTAAAACTTGAAACTTATACAATTTAACATTAATTTATTAAAAGTTTAACAACAATTACATGTTTAGGGCCGTATGAACTGTTGTATTTTCTTCTCACTTTGTTTTATTGTTACCAAATTCTGTGTTTTAGCATGTCTAAATATTTGAATGCATACAAACAATTTTTATTTATTCTTACAGTAGCCTTATGAAATGTCCCCCTCAGAAATTCTGTGTTGTGTATTTAAATTTTACTCGTTATCAGATAAAGGCATAAAACATTGATTTAATTAATATTTTAATTAATGAAAATTAAATTAAATTCTTGGCAAATAAACAGGATTTACTATTAAAATTTTAATATTTTGTGATTATTTCTTTAAAAAAAAAATTAAACACTCGGTGATGGTTTAAAGTGGGTTTTAAGCAAAAAAATAAAAAATATCACAAACATTTTCACATGTACCTTGATGCTAATTGTACCTCTAATTTATAAAATGTATTCTTGTAAGCATTATATATATGCGTGTTTCTGGTGTAGAACCAAGTTCATATATAAGATGCATAAAGTCTCAAATTCAGAGAGATATTTGTTATAAAAGTTAAGACTGCGTCCTAAAATGCCTCATTTAAACACGCCCCCACAAATCTACATCACTGTGTTGGGCGATTTACATAACACCGCACAAATGTTTATACCAAGAAAGGTATAACTTTTATTCTTGTTTCCAAATATGGTAAGGAGTGTAACATTTCCATCACACACTTGAGGTATTCGGCCAATCAGAACGCACTGGATAGCTGGCCAATCAGAGCACGCCACGCTTATCAGAACGATGAGTTTTGTAAAAATTGATGTGTTTCAGAAAGGCGGGGCCGAGAGGAGCAACAATAATGTACGGTGTGTGGAAAATAATATTTTGAAACTTAAACATTGCATTACACCAAATACACAAAATAATGTTATTTTAACATCGTCATAAGACCCCTTTAACTTACCTTGCAACTGTTAGTTCAGAAGATATCTTGAAATTAGTCATGTCTATGAATTTATCAACATGCCCTCTTGATCCCATGCCCACTGAGGTTTTGAAACAGTCTTGTGCCCCTCTATTACTGCAATCATTAATAACTTTTTATCTACTGGAAAGGTTTCTTCAGCCCTCAAGTAAGCTGCCATTACACAAGTTTTTAAAAAGACTGTTTTTAATGTAGATGATTTGTCAAATTACAGTCCTTTTGCCCATCTTTCATTTTTATATAAGGTTCTTGAACGAGTTGTTGCTGGCCAGTTACAGCAATACCGGTCCATAAACAATCCCTCAGAACCTTTTCTAACCGGATTCAGATTAGAGGCTGACCTTTTTTTCGGGAATCCAAAATTGCTACGAATCACGTGATTGGGACGGGACAAGAAAAAATGTCGGCGGGACTGGGAATAGTAATGATACCCAACTTTATACACAAATATAAATTTTACATAAACTGTATATTTTAATTCTGCTTGCCTTGTCTCCTGTTTGCTTTGGTGTGGCTGGTTAAGGGAATGATGCAGTCCGTGACGGCTGGTCTATGTGGTAATACACTCGTGCAGGACATGCAAACGCTCACCTATCATTCATCGGCCTCAAATATGGCTTTTCATCTGAAATATCTGTGTAGTACCAACTTTACATGGCCGCTCAATATGATGTTAATTTAGAGAAATGTGTGCTATTGAAGTGTGTGGAGAGTGGAAGATGAATAGCGTGCTCTGCAGGACAGGTGCACTCACTTGCTCTTAAAATCTCCTAATTTTTTGGTCATACAGATAAAAGTAGCCTAATACATCTTTCGAATCTGTAAAGACTTTATTTGTGTGCACTCAGAATAATGAAACGTTGCGCTTTAAACCGGATGCACTTTAGGTCTCTGTGAACTTGAGCGAGAAACTTCAAAACTCCATCTTTGATAAATATATCTATAGAGTGAAATGTCTACTTTCAAATGAAAAAATAAATAAAATAGAAAACGTGTGTTAGCATGGATGATTTACATGAAATTTAATGTGTGCAATGTACTGTGCATAAGCTGGCTTTCAGTTCAATATAATGACAAAAAATAATAAAAATACATTTTGGGTTTTTATTCAACTAAGGTGGGCACGCAGTGAAAAACGGGAGTGGGAGGGAATCGGAGTCATTCTTCCGGTAGTGGGACGGGATTTTCCCCCAATATTTTCGTGGGATTGGGATGGGATGAGATTTTTTTGGTGGGACGGGAGAGGTTTGAAAATCCATTCCCGTGTCACCCTCTAATTCATATTAGGTCATAGCACCGAGACTGCTCCAATCAAACGATCTTCTCATTTCTGCTGACAAGGGGGCTTGTAGTATTTTACTCCTATTAGATGTTACTGCTGCTTTTGACATAATGTCTCATGCTGTCCTTCTTGAAAGATCGCATACATGGTTAGGCATCTCTGGTATTACACTTGAATGGTTTACATCTTATCTTTCAATTCGCTATCAATTAGTTTGTTTGGGGAAATGTCAATCTGAACCAACATTAGTACAGCAAGGTGTCCCGCAGGGGTCTGTGCTTGGGCCTATTTTGTTTAGCATGTATATGTTGCCTTTGGGTCAGATCATTTTTATGCCGATGATACTCAGATCGATCTCAGCATGCACGCTAATTCTAATCTTGCGGTTACAACGCTTACTGCTTGCTTGGGTGAGATAAAAGCCTGGATGCATATTAATTTCCTCAAGCTCAAGGAGTCAAAAACACAACTTTTGTGTGTTGGTATGCCAACGGCTTTACATAAAATAAACAGTTCTAATGTGATAACTGACTGTGACTTTGCTACCCCGCCTAACGATGTACGCAATCTTGGTGTTATTTTTGACCCTCAACTATTGTTTGATGCCCATATCAAAATGGTTTCAACACTGCATTCTTCCACCTGAGAAATATTGCAAGAGTCTGTATTTCTCTATCATTGCCAGATGCACAAAGGCTTTTCTTCCACCTGAGAAATATTGCAAGAGTCTGTCTTTCTCTATCATTGCCAGATGCACAAAGGCTTATTCATGCCTTCATCACATCGAGGCTTGATTACTGCAATGCACTTAACGTTGGGTCTCCCTGATAAGTCTATTAAGAAATTACAATATATTCAGAATTCAGCCGCCAAGGTACTAACGAATACAACTGCTCGTCAACATATTACTTTGATACTGCATACTTTACAATCAAATTCTGATTCTAACTTACAAAGCTATTCACGGGACTGTCCCTGACTGTTTATCCAGTTTAGTTGTCCCTTATACTCCAGCTCGCCCTTTGCGCTCTGCTGCATCATGTATCCTTCAGCAGCCGGCATATAAACTAAGCTCTATGGGTCGTAGAGCATTCTCGGTCTTAAGATTGTCCAACCTGGAACTGTTTTAAGAAATCTTTAAAGACTCATCTTTTTAAAACTGCTTATTGTAATTGAGGGTTTTATATTGTTTCTTTTTTTGTGTTGCTTATACTAATATGCTTTCTGCTCTAGCGCTTACGGTTAAGAAAAGTGCATAATAGATCAAATGCATTATTATTGTTATTATTTAACCACACATGTGACGGAGTTCAGCTTTGAGAATGAAAACCCACCGATTTGTTGCTCAGTATCTTCTTGTTTGACTCTGAATGTTTCTTCAATCTTCATGTCTTCACTCTCTTCTTTAATAAACACCATCTTTGTTTGTTCCTCAATATCTTCATGTTTGACTCTCAATGTTTCTTCAATCTTCATGTCTTCACTCTCTTCTTTAATAAACGCCATCTTTGTTTGTTGCTCAGTATCTTCTTGTTTGACTCTGAATGTTTCTTCAATCTTCATGTCTTCACTCTCCTCTTTAATAAACACCATCTTTATAACAGTGTGTCACGTGGATCTCAGTTGCTTCAGCAGGAGTTTTTCTGCGTTTGAACACTTTGTTTTGTTTAATATGAGAATAATTAACAAAGAAAAATAAACCCAAACTAACTCTCAGTAGTCGGTCAGAGTGCGAGTTAATGGCCTTCAATCACCTGAAGAGACAAAAAGGCAACCATAATTAGCACTCAAATTAGTAAAAGGACACAAATTATACAGAATGTTTATATTTGGTATTTCTGATTTGTAGATTAACATTTATATTTCACTTTCATGAAACATTTGCAGTTGGTTTGTAAAAGTTGCCATTACAGATGTTTGTTTCATTGCATTTTCTCTGTTTTGAGCAGCTGATTGCGTGCGCTGATTAGTGATTCAAAAGTGAATCAAATGATTCAATTGACTCGTGGTTTCGAACAGTTCTGTTTTTCTCAACATTACTTGCCAGTGACTGAGTTTGTTTTTATGATAAACAGATTCACGACACAGAGCGAAACGAGACGCATGTTTTCTGTTATTCGTGTTTTACTACTAACACAAAATAACATACATTAATGTCACTATAAAACATTACAGTGTTACTTTTGGTAATACTGCCACACGATTTATACTGAATTTTCTACAGTTGTAGTGTAGAGTTGTAGAGTTGTAGTGACTTAAACACATTAAATGATTAAAAGCACACCTTTCTTCAGCCGAATCACAGACGCGGGAGCGCGGCGCGTCCTTATGACGTCACATCACCACACCAAAATAAAAGTCCTGATAAATGCATAGAACATTACATTAGTAAAGAAATGTAAACAATAAGGCGTAGGATGAATTGAAGGGATGAATTGCAGATATTTAATTAAGAATAGCATTTTAGTATCTTGGTCTTAAAATTACAGGATTGGAGAGAACTTTTGAATGTTTCAAATAATTTGTAGATCAAAATTAAATTTGTGGTTGCAGAGAGATTGATCTATTTAGTTTATTAAAAGAAACTGAATCCATATGTCAATGTAACCATCTCAGTCTCTCCCTAGAATATAAACACAATAAATCTAATTTCTGCTTCATTTAGTTAAAGTGAACTTTATTACATGTTAATGACTGTAAAGATTACATTAACGGTAAGTTTAAAGCAGTGTATTTTGACTGTCTGAATGGAAGTCTTTAGTTAAAATGGTTAAAATAACTTCTAGATTTTAATTAAATGATTTAAATGTACCCACATTATTTGTGCTAAATCGTGATTAAAATGAAACAAGTAACTTAAGCTCTCAGATTTCAAGTAATATATATATATTACAGATTTCAGGAGGCTGTTCTTACAGGTGAAGACAAAAGCACTCAGATCACGAGCTTGTATGCAAATAATGAGAGCATTTCTAGTTCAATCACTCAGCAGCTCTAAAACAATCATTATCAGGGAGATCAGGGAAAGACCTGATACATTCACACTTAATTCACATATTGATTTGCATCAACAATGACTCCAATTAAAGAAACAAGGCAGAAACACAAGAGCATTACCGACAAAAGACTGGCTTTACATTTGTATTCACACACCAACAGCAAATGAGATTCATTTCAACATTTACATTACATTTATGTTGCTGGTGGCTTTCTAAAGCTTCAAATAAATTGACACAAATATTTATATTATATTTAAAGACTAGATCATCTTTCCTTTTCATGTCCAATCATAAATACATTTGCCAAGGAAGCTTTCGAGAGGATTAACACATTTATTGATGTGCCTTTGTTCGAAAATAAGCATGTATTTTGGCAATAAACTATGACCACTTATTCATTATAAAAGAAAAGAAAAGGATTAGAAATCCATCCGCTTCACAACTCAACTTTTGGGTTCACATGAACATATTACCTAACAGCTAACAGTTTTACAGGCATACTACATAATGAGTGAGGAAAAGAGAGTAAGATCAATGCAAAAGGTGATATGTTGGAGAGCAGGCAAACGTCTTTATTAGGCATGGGAAGATTACCCGATTCGCTCGGTGCATCTGCAAAAAAAGTTCACGATGCAATCCATCGGTTTAAAAAGTGCATTGGATACAAGTTGGCATTTGAATCACGATGCATCGTTTCTAACTTATTTGCATCAATAAAAAAAAATATTTATTTATATATAATTACTAGTGGATGCGCTACACTTTTATTATTTAGGAAGTGACCAATAATCTGTGACAAATATTTTATATGTAGATTGATTTCTCCTCTCGAAACTGTCTCAAGCTCGTTCTCTCATCACAGCTGCGCGTGAATATGACGGATCACAACAACACAGAGACCTGAGGAAAAGCGGGAATTAAAGTCCAAAACCTGACTTGAAATAACCTAACAAATCAATTGGGGCTAAAGCGGTTATGAGCGAAAATGTAAGTTCACACAATCTAACTAATTTGTACACGCTTATTCATAAGTAGCCCTTAATGTCTATCATGGATCAAATCGATGAACACTGTGACAAACAGTGAATATATCTGTGCTGTTTAATGCATTAGAGACATAGTGTTTTCCTCAGTGCACAACTGACATGTGATGAGTATATTTTTAATTTGTAAATATTAGAAAGTCATGCAAATATATCGATTATAATGTCAGGAGTCATTGTGGATGAGTTGTTCCTTTGCTTAAAAAAAGTGGTGAAACATTTAGAGACATTTCATAAAGAAAGGCCACAACTACATGATTTGTACTTTTTTTATTTTGTAGCACAATTAAGTGTTCTTTGGTTCTGGCAAATAAAGCAAATCTGCTCACAGACAAATAGAATCAGAACTTGTTACGATTTCTCTCTATAAAACAAAAAGCAGCGAAACCCAATAATCACTGTAATGTGTAAACTCTGGGCTTAAATTAGGAGGAAGATCTTTTAGTCAACTACAGCTGAAAGTTTGCACACATTTAGCAATATATTCTTGCTATGCAACTTAAATATTGCTATCACTCCACTATAGAAGTTACAATTGTTTAGAGCCTCTTATATACAAATAACTGCACCCTAACCTGACTACATATAGCTACCATATGGAGCCATTCACAAATAACTGCACCACTAACCTGACTACATATAGCTACCATATGGAGCCATTCACAAATAACTGCACCACTAACCTGACTACATATAGCTACCATATGGAGCCATTCACAAATAACTGCACCACTAACCTGACTACATATAGCTACCATATGGAGCCATTCACAAATAACTGCACCACTAACCTGACTACATATACAGTGCAATCAATTCACATGTAATGAAAACAGCACAAAAAAGAGAATAACCCTGTTTAAAATTATCTGAGTGCAAACAAAGATGCTAAAAGATAACAAAAATTATGCTTTCACTACACTATAAATCTGAATGTAAAAAGAAACTCTAAAAGATAAAAAAAATGCCCAAAAACTTGCTTCTATCTCCTTTTTTAAAGAATTACTTTTTTAGTAATGAATGAATTGATTAAGCAGTTTCAAATTTCAAATGACAAAGGTATATAGATTAAAAGGATAAGTGATATAAAATAAATTATTGCCCTCCAGTGGTGCAGAGCAGGTTAAGAGGCGACCTGCTGTTTTCTCACCGCTGTCATTTTTGTTGTGGGTTTATTTTGTTATTGAGAGGAAAACACGTGGCACATATTCATCTAAACTCCACTCTTTGCAGTGTGGGCAACCTGCTCAGGTATTTCCAACTTATTTTATACTCCAAAGAGAATGAAAAAGAACCGAGTATCATCATCCAGCTTAGAGGTGGGCGATCTGACAATTTTATATCATATACATATCCATCTTGAAGACATCTACGATCTACTTTTCAAGCAAATTGTAGAGATTGTGATCATTTGTGTCCTCATTATATTGTTAAAACTACAGCAATGTCTGTCTATTAAATGACTGTAGCTGGACAAATTAAATCAGGCATCTCTTAGATGTCTTTCATGTGCAATGAATCAAATTTTAGATTGTTTGGATTTGTGCCGCATGCTGTTCCATTCCTTTAAAACTGTGCGCTTTCGCCTCTCCTAAACTTAAGGTCCAAATCACTCCAGTCATGTAATGTGACTGTTGTGAAAGGCAGTCTACTTGTGATACATGCTTAGTTAAAAAAAGTTATTAAAAAAAACTATTAACTGCAAATGAGACCCAAGCGCGCTCAGCAACATGCAAAATATACTTGGGGTTTCAGGTGGACACATATGGTCACAAAAATATGTCCAAATATCCATCTTAGCAAATATTTAAATAAAGACAGTTACTTAAAGGTGATGTATGTAAGTGTTTACTCTACTAAAGCATAAAAAAACATAATATGTTTCAGGTATGTGCGGGGGGGGGTGTACTTGAGCACCTGCCCCTTTTCCCCTTGATGCCCAAAGTGCCCTTTTGTCAAGGCAATTTTTATATATTTTTTTGTAATAAAACGCCCTTTTGCGAAGACCTACTCAATGTAACTATTAGTAAAATTAATTTATAATAACTTAGCCGTAAATACAATTATCCACATGATGACCTTTCACCTGATGATCTCGCGAGAGCATCCGGGACGATCCATGCTTCCCTCATGTTCAGACACCTTTAGTAATTTAGGGCACCAGGATGCCTTCAATAGCGGCTGCTGAGTGGTGTGCTTGTAAACTTATATTATTGAATTATTATTATTATTTTGCAAGAACGGCGTGAAGAGATCATGCACAGTTGTTTGTGTTGCTATGTGTATTCTGTGGAAGCAAGGTTAGCTGCAGCAAAGGGCTACAATATTTTTGTTCAATGTTTTTATTTTGTTTATAAAGGCAACTACGAACACATTTTCCCCATTTTTGTCACATAATTCAGTTAATATATTTTATAGTTTCTATACTAAATGATATGTTAATCAGTACGGCATTTTGCACATAGTTTATTTATTTATTACCTGGAGATGGATATTGTCTTCACGTTTCATCAGTAAAAACTTTTCTGCTTTTTGCTCAGCTAAAGTTACAGTGATAGTCCTGTGAGTTTGACCATATTAGGGATTTCCTGTATTTTCTGCGCGAGAGCGCCCTCTGGCTTCGAATACGAATGAAACATGCACTGCACGAGTGTTCAGCTCTCCTGATATTCACATCTCTTCATTTTTAATATGAATAAAACATCAGGTCGTGTCTCTTTTAATTTAAATCTAGAAACCTCCATATGAAAACATGTGCGCGACGCGACGCGCTCGAATGAAGTGTGGGGGATGAATTTACATTATTAAAATTCATATAAAAAATGCTTGATCTCTTTCGTTCTTGCTGTTTAATTGGGAAAAGTTTAAAGTGTGTCGAGGTGTCTTGTCTTTGTTATCTGAATAAAATCTATTCATACTTTGAACTATTATTATTACAGTATTTATTAAAAATGTAGAGTGCCTTAAAATAATTATCACAACACTGGTAAAACAGGCTTATACTGATTTTCTCGTCCTGCAAATTATACTTATCAATCCTGTTTTTATAACCATCATCATTCAAAAAAAGAATAAATTCAGAAGAATAGAATTCTATTTTAGTCTTATTGTATTTTAAATAACACAGGAATATTATTTTCTACAACAACAATAACAGTGTTTACAACAGCAAAACCACCATACCCTGTAAACTCAATAATATAATTCCAGAGTAATTAAGAGGTGCAAAAAAAATTATTTAACATTTAAACTTAGAATGGTCTTTTCTGTTGTTTCTTTTTCAAACCTGCGTCATGGCATTTGCTGCTGTATCAACACAGAGGCATCCATTTCAATACACTTATCAGCAAGGAGTACGGCTCTATTAAAAGCCGTGTTCCATGTGCCCCTTTTCTACTTTGAGCACCTGCCCTCCAAAGGTCTCTGCACGGCCCTGATATGTTTGCAGATATTTAAGAAATATGCTAATTTAACATACTTGTTTATCAGAAAAACAATGCTACAGTCAGTTATTCTCCTTTGAAAATATGCGTTCTAGGCTGGAATGTCTGTCTCTGTTTTGGTTGGTGAAACCCGTCCACTGCCAGCTTACACATTTGGATTTCGGCACCTGGCAGTTGGTGGAAAACACAGCGCTTTTCATTCATTGTCATGTGTGCTCGTTCCTGTTGGTGTCATTAATCTTTACGTGTGCGTCAAGTCTGAGGAGGAGGTGTCGGGTGAAAAAAAAACCTCTACAATATTTTGAATTTGGACTGCAATACCTAGTTAAACCACTAGTTTCAATGCCTGCAATACCTAGTTCAACAAATCCTACATAGAGCCCCTTTAAGTGAACATAAAAACGGGGAAAGAAATCGAATGCTCGTCAGTGTATTAGATCCATGCATTCTGTCGATAGCCCAATGCTGTTGTCTTCATAATGTTAATCAAACAACAAAAGACTGCTCTTGACTGAATCACTTTAATAGGAATTAATATACATTTGATACAGTGACCATTCATGCATTAATTCATGCCATGACCATTTTGATCGTTTAATGCAATAATATTTTAAATTGTTCAAATAGGCTTGGATATTCTGGATAGTATGTCTCAAAATTGGGAAGATTGAGATTCAGATTGTGATTTTGTGTGATAAAAATCATATGATATTTTGTGAAGATTGCCCACCCCAATCCAACTTATGTATAACTCAAGATTTGCTTTGTGTTTAGAAGCCTTCTCTCTGGTCTCCCTTCATAATTCCCAAATGTTTCTTATCTGTAATATGATAACACATAGTAGTAATAGACAGTAGATAAGTTTTAATTTAAATGGTTAGGAGAAACTGACAAGATGTAGAAATGCATCAAAGACATTACACTAAGAACAAATATTTATACCAGACCCAGAAATCGTGAATGAGCAATGCGGACGCTAAGGTTTCCGTGTTGATCAATACTCTTTCCACAGTGAGAGCTTGTGAATGGATTCTCTCCAGTGTGAACTCATGTGCCTGTTACAAACTCCTTTTTGAGCGAAACTCTTTCCACACTGAGAGGAAGTGTAAGGCTTTTCTCCAGTGTGTACTCTCTGGTGGTAAGTAAGGTTTTGCTGTATACTGAATCTCTTTCCACACTGAAGGCATGTGTAAGGCTCATCTCCAGTGTGAAGCATCATGTGCCTTTTAAGGCTTCCTTTAAATCTGAAACTCTTTCCACACTCAAAGCAAGTGAAAGTACTTGTATTTCCTGTCTTTTGAGGTTCCTCTCTTGTGGAAGTCTTTTCAGACTGTGAGCAACAAAGAGATTTTTCTCCAGTTCTGAAATCATGAAGATTCTCAAACTGATCTTTCTCTTCAGTTTCATTCAGTACTTCCTTGTCCTCTTTCAGTCCCATTATGTCTACGATGAAAAAACATAAAGGTTAACCCCAGTATAATGCACAAAACAATAGACATCAAAACATCCATATGTAATGCATCAAAACCAAAAATATGTATGCTAGATCCTAAAAACAGGGGTGGTCCAACCCTGTTCCTGGAAATCTACCTTCCTGCAGAGTTCAGCTCCAACCCTGATCAAACACAACTGAACCAACTAATTAAGATCTGAAGGAGCACTTGATAATTAAAAGGCAGGTGAGTTTGATCAGGGTTGGAACTAAAAGGTTGCTAGAAGTTGCCTATAGACATTGATTAGCTAGTTCAGGTGTGTTTAATTGGGGTTGGAGCTAAACTTTGCAGGATAGTTGTCCTCCAGGAGCAGGATTGGACACTTCGGTCCACTACACTACTGAAAGCAGTGTTACGTGTAATCTGAGAACATCTTCATAATAATGTTAATTCATAACCTTCTTCAGGACACATCCCAGAAACCTTAATGCTGGCTGTTAAACCATTTATGTAAATTAAGTTTGACCCAGAAGATCTAGTTATAGGCTGTTCTAAATATACCATTTAACATGTCTACTTAGAGATAAAATATAACAAATTTAAAGAGAAAAAAAGGGACACATTTGTTCACTGATAGCAAGCAACTTTTATGCACTTTCATGATGCATCTAATCAGCACAGCACAAGATGAGATGCCTTGTCTTGTTCTGTCAACCCGTAATCAGCTTTAGAGTTAGAAACACTGATTTGTCAGTGGTGGGGGGTATTACATATGATGCTTATTTTTAAACCATTGTTTTGTTTTGTTGTTTTGTTCTGCTGTTCTCCTTCACTTTAATTTGCAAAAAGTACCTGCTTTCGGCATCTGATCACTACTACAACCAGGGCAACACAATGCAAAAAACTTTTTTTACCCTGCTCCGCCACTGGGGTAATATTGGTGTAACAATATTACAAACGGAACCAAAACAAATCGCCATACACCACCCACGATTCGTATTGCAGTACTTTAAAGCCCCCTGCTGCCCTGTTGAGATTGGCGTCACTTTACCTTATCTCACAAAACTATTTTTTCTTCCTTCACATTTGATTAAATCGTAATTAGTTACTACTAATAAGAGCTGTATTTTATTCTAAATATTACACTCTAAGGTTACTAGGCGTGTTAGTGTTGGGCAATATGCTCAATTGTCATATCCTATCTTCAGCCTGCGAGATCGCCGCTACACAATATTAATTAAATTAATAATTTACTTAGTATTGCCGGAAAGTGAATCAACTCCAGCGCTCAACTTGCCGAGTAGACCGATGAATGTTTATTCATAACCATGCTGAAAATAAGTAAATATTGTTATCTGATGTTAATGGTCTAGCTAGCAAGCTTGCTGGTGCTAAATTTAGTATTTTTTTAAGTATAAATATTTTGTATTCAACCACCTAGATAGATTACATCTGAGGGAAAAAGAAAGGATGATGTTCAGAACATAACTACAGTAATTATCAGAGTGGGAAGTGATGCCCTCTTGGGGCATTTGGCCAGGGGTGTTTTCTCTCAGGTACAGTCTATATCAACAACAAAATATATATCTTGACTCCATTTAGTGGTTATTTTGGGAAAATCCCAGGTATTTTGAGCAGTAGGGTTATAAAAATTAGCAAAAATAAAAATGTAATTAAGTAGTCTATATAAAATTGCAAAATAAATTAAGTAATTTTGTACTTTTTTTAATTGAAAAAGCAGTACTTTTACTGGAGAAATATTTTATAATACATATCTGTATTTTACTGGGGCTGAACAATTAATTTGCGATTAAAATCGTGATAAGAAAAAAAAAATATATATTTCAACTGCAGAGGCTGCGATTACACTCGGTCACGTGACACGCGAGAGTAAAGAGGTATGTTTGACTTTAAGATCAATCCAATGTCATCAAAGTATGGCGAGAGAGAGCATAAGGAGAAGTCCGCTCTCTTATAGCTCTCGCAGTTCTTTGATGACAGACACCGATCTGTGCTGCTTCAAGTCGAACACATCTAAGCAGTTTTCAAGTTGGGACGCTATGTTTCCAAGTCCGCAGTTTGCCGTGGGTTGTTTTCGTGTCCGCGGGTCTTACACAACATCCAGAATTGACACGCTACACGTAAACGATATCCTTTGTTGTATTTTTCTGTCAAAATAACGGAGTTCCTTTGGAATACTTCAGCTTTTAAGAACTGCCGGGTTCTCCTGTAGTGGGCGGAGCTAATTGCAAACTACAATCTCATTGGTCGGCACTCACCTATCATTGTCCCTGTTTTGATTTCAGCGAATCAATTCAAACGAACGCAGACTATGTGATTAATATTCATGAACCCAGCAGCTCAACAATCCTTAGTGCATTTTATAAGGTTATTAGTAGTATAATTCGTGGTAGTTTTGTTTATCTTATCAGTATTATTTGTATTTTTCCCCCTTTTTTTATAGAAACACTAAATGACAAATAATATCTTAAGCACCACCACCCGAGCTAAGTTCAGTCAACATGACAAATATTCATACATGGTTATTCTAATTACTAAAGTTCTATCATCATATAATGCAAAAATCTTATGTTAAATCATCATAGTATCATATTATAATGTTTGACGGACTGATGCTAAGTGAGATGTAAAAAAAAAAAAAACTGCCATTTTCCAAAGTAAGCTTTATATCATTAATATTAGTCTGGTGAGTAAACAAAAAAAAAACAAGCCAATGGAGATTATATTGCAAAGATGTCCATAGAGGGTTGATAACATTTGCAATAATGAATTGAATTTGATAGGTGTCTCTCACTTTGTCCCACAGAAACATTAAAATAGTGTAGATTAGTGTACAATGTTTCATAATAATCATTTATTCTATTTAGTGACCATTTCATTCATTTAACATGTTTAATAATGGGGCATCCAAGTTATTTGACATTTGAACATTACAAAAAAAGTAACAATAGTTACTTTCCCTGGTAATACGTTTATTTTATAATGATGTAACTCAGTTACCATTTGTGAGAAGTAACTACTGTTATAACTAATTATTTTTTAAGTACCGTGCCCAAGACTGCATACTATGCAATGATTTATTGCATGCCTTTGTTGAATAATACTCAAGTACTTGATTTGTTTACTTCGTCCACCACTGGTCAAATCTGCCATTGTGTCCGACTTCATCAAAAGATACCCAGAAATCTGACTCAATACTTGTGCAGTTTCTTCATATGAACACTGGACTTGACCCACATTTTAAATCTCTGCCCTGCGCATCAACCTCTTCAACAGCCTGATGAATACCATCCCCCAGAGGTAATGTGGACTGTGTTTTTTTAAGAACTTAATTGAACATTTCAAATGTATGTTAAAGTGAGTGGACAAACCAGTGTTTATTTCTGACTTGTCTACTTTGGAAGTATTTATTTATTTTATTTTACTCAGGTATAAATGTAATAAAGACACAGTTAAGGTAATTTATTGTTGTCGTTTTTCTTTATTTGAATGTATAAAGGACTGCCTGGTTTTTGTTTTTCTTCCTCTGAATTAATGCATGTAGATGTGTGTATGTCTATATTATTTATAGTATATTACTATTTTATTTATTTTTTATTTAGTCATTTAGCAGATCATTTTATCCAAAGCTACTTACAAATGAGGACATTATAGAAGCAATCAAAATCAACAAAAGAGCAAAAACATGCAAGTGCTATTGCAAGTCTTGGCTAGCCTAACGCAGTACACGTAGGAAGTTTCTTTTAAAAAGAAAACAAGTATATAGAATATAGAAACCTAGTGTCAGTTTTACAAGAAAAGATATGCTGTACTTTTATAGTACTTTCGTACTATATTTACGTTATTATTACTTTCTGTTTGACCTAAGATTAACCCCCCCAAAAAATATTGCTTTTAAAAGTATTAAGTTAAAAGCTAATCTACTGTTTTTAGCACTGCTGGTGGCATGCCATGAACCCTACCTCCACAGCAAACTGGACCAAACCGAAGCATGCCATTGGTGTATCATTACGTCCCCTATCAACCTCATAAACCATACAGCTTTCAAATAAGCCAGGCGTATTTCAGTTAGTCTTGACTTATTTTGAACCAAATCAAATTACAGTAAATCAGACTAACTGAAATAAGCCTGGCTTATTTGGTAAACTTGTTTTATGAAACAGCCCCAAGCAATGTTCCCTCTAAGCTGTGCACTTTTTCCACTGAGGCCACGCAGAGAAATAATGTGTCACACACACGCAAAGATGAGTTGGGAAAGCCATTAGATTATATTCTAGTAAAAACGAAAGCATTGCAATGCTCGGGTAAACCGCTATAGAGCTGCTGCCGGTATAGAGTTATAACCGGTGAATGCGTTTTATAGATTTCATAGAAAAAGAAAGAATGATGTGTGCCAAATGAGTCGCTGTAGAAAACGAATACTTCAATGGTTGTGGATAAAATAACTCTAATCGAGAGCCAACGCAAACGCAGTGATATGTGACTTGATTAAGTGCTGGAAATAGCGGATGATGGGCACAGAACGGTAACAAAACTCATAGACATTTACAGTCACACATTGTGAACTGTACTTCATAGGGATGTTTAGCTATATAAGAATTCACAATCTTTTTTATATTTTACTTACAGATCTCAGTTTAAATGCTTCAGTTTGTTTTCTATTCTCTTCTATCAGTGTAAATGCTTAAGTTGCTTTGATATATTAGGCCTATATTATAAACCTAATAAATAATTGTTCTCATCATTATGCTCATCAAGGCTGTATTTATTTGATCAAATCCAAAAAAATAAAAACAGTAATATTATAAACTCTTAGGCTATTGCAATTTCTAATTAGTTATATAGTTTATTCCTGTAAAGCAAAGCTAAATTTTCAGCATCATTACTCCAGTCTTCAGTGTCACATGATCTTCAGAAATCATAATAATATTATGTTCCCCTTCATGGGAACTCGAACTGCGTCCCTAGGGGTCGCTACGGGAACGCCCTCAGCGTGACTCGGTCTGAAGATACATATGAAAAAACACCACCTGTTGGCCGGCGACAGCCCATGACGTCACTACCGGCGTACCACAATATAAGTGCCGCCGGGAGGATACATCATCAGCTTTTTCGTCTTCACTGACTGGTTTGTTTGAAGCGTGCAGAGTGAATCTGGTAAGAGTACAGTTTTCTAACTCTACTATGGCGAGCACTAGCAAGGCGTTTAGGAAGTGTGTGGATCCGTGTCCTCGTTATTTGACACGCGATGACACACACACGACTGTTGCGTCTTTGTTTGGGCATGGAGCACGCGCGCGATGTCCTTGAGGCGGTTTGCGTGCATTGTGGCGGCTCTCTATGAGGAAGCTCAGCTCTCGCCTGTCCCTCTTTTCGAGGAAAGAGGGCAGCCGTCTGCTTCCCGCGATTCAAGACCCACCGTTGCCGAGGCACGGAGGCGAATGAAATCGTGGGGTTCGCGGATGTGGCCGATAAGCTGGAAAGGGACCGCCCCCTTTTCGCGTCGGCCGAGCGAGTGAGCTGCTGGATTGTGATGATGCGATCTTTCTGACATCATCAGATGCAGCAGCTAGTGCTCCGCTGCATATGAACGAGTTTTTGGAGGTTATGGATATAAAAATAAATTTAAATAACCCCAGCTTGAGTGAGCCTTCCTTTCTTCATAAATCTCGATGTGGAGGTTGAGAAGGAGTGGGAAAAGCTAGTTTTTCTCGTATTCATAGGTTTCAGCATACTAGTTATGCTGACACTGAGGATGCGTGAAAATGGCTATGAGGATGCCCTGTGCAAGAGATGATAACCAGCTTATCTCTCTCTATGGCGAGACATCCTCTCTCAAGGCTCCCTCCTGGCCATCTAAGCCCTTGAATCTCGCTTAAATGGCAGGGCATATGCAGCAAGCAGGTCAGACCGTCCTTCGTTGCACACGGCGTACCAGACTGACCTGCTAAAAATCCTGGATAAGGTCAGGTCTGAGCCCGAACAACCAGGGTCCTAACCCATCTCGGTCTGAGGATCAGAGATGGGCTTAGAAACTAGTCTCGCGACTCATGCCCCTCCCTCCTGCGGCTAGGGTGAGACAGGCGCGGGTCAGAGAGCAAGCCCTCTCATTCCTCTCTAATTCCCCTGTAACCACCGTAAACTCCACCGACCGAGGTTGGGTGGAAGTTTCCTGCCAAGAGCGCCTAGGCGCTCCCTTGTGTGTGAGTTCCTCTCATTCTGAGGAATGAGTTCTCCGCTCCTCAGAGCTCTGTGATAGGTCGCTCTCCGTGCTGGTCGAGCTAGCATTGCTCCCCTCACTATAGAGGGTTATCTATGAGCATGCCGCTCCCTGCTGAGCGTCTGAGTTCCCACTCATTCTGAGGAATGAGTTCTCCGCTCCTCAGAGCTCTGTGATAGGTCGCTCTCCTTGGGGTCGAGCTAGCATTGCTCCCCTCACTAGAGGGTTATCTATGAGCATGCCGCTCCCTGCTGGCGTCTGAGTTCCTTCTCATTCTGAGGAATGAGTTCTCCGCTCTCAGAGCTCGTTATAGTAGAGCCAGCATTACCTATGATCTGAATGTCCACTCATTCCGAGGAATGAGTGTTCTGTTGGTAGAGCCAGCATTGCTCCCCTCACCCAGAGGGCCACCTATGAGCATGCCGCTCCCTTCTGAGCGGCGGAGTTCCCTCTCATTCTGAGGAATGAGTTCCCGCTCTCCAGAGCTCATGGTTGGGCTCGGCGCTCCCCTCTGAGCGGCGGAGTGTCTTCTCATTCTGAGGAATGAGTTCTCCGCTCCTCAGAGCTCTATGATAAATCGCTCTCCCTGCTGGTCGAGCTAGCATTGCTCCCCTCACTATAGAGGGTTATCTATGAGCATGCCGCTCCTGCTGAGCCGGGAGTTTCCCTCTCATTCTGAGGAATGAGTTCCCCGCTCTCAGAGCTCATGATGGGGCTTGCCGCTCCCTTCTGAGGCGGAGTGCCTTCTCATTCTGAGGAATGAGTTCTCCACTCTCAGAGCTCGTTATAGGTCTCACTCTGAGGAGTGAGTTCTCCGCTCTAGAGCTCCTCATTGGTAGCTGAGTTCCTCTCATTCCGAGGAATGAGTTCTCCGCTCTCCAGAGCTCGCCGTCGGTAGAGCTAGCACTGCTCCCCTCAACCAGAGGGTCACCTATGAGCATGCCGCTCCCGTCTGAGCGTCCGAGTTTCTCCGCCCCCCAGAGCTCTGTGATAGGTCGCTCGCCTGTTGGTCGAGCCAGCATTGCTCCCCTCAACCAGAGGGTCATCTATGAGCGTGCCGCTCCCTTCTGAGCGTCTGAGTTCCCTCTCACTCCGAGGAATGAGTAGTTCTCCGCTCCAAGGCATAGAACGTTCTAATAAGTGCACACGCAAGACTTTGGGCACTTTTCTAAAATCCACTTAGTGGTAAGTCCGCACATTAAAGATTCTGCGTTCTTTCTAAAAATCCCGTGGGGTAGGGTTCTGTACCTGCTTAGTGCCCTTTTTGAGCTGGTTAAAGCCCGGTTTGTGCCTTGGGCCCCGCTCCCTGTCCCATATATGTTGGGTCCAAAAAAGGGAAAGGGGTGTACACTACCAAGAGGTCTGTTGAGACAGTTCCTCAGTAAGCTTGGGAGAGCAAGTGGTAACCCCTGAGTGATCGGCCAGGACCTAGTGAGCCAGGTGCCTGGCCATATCCTGAAGGAATCTTTTCTGATTCCAAGACCTTGAGCTCTACCCTAGGCCCGGTAATCCCGGCGCCTAACAGGTAAGTACTAGGGTGCAGCTCGGGCCTTTGGCCGAAGGATAATATCACTGACAGCCATCAGCCGTCCGGAAACTTCCTTAAGCCGGGTATAGTTGGCTTAGTGCTCGCCTTTTTGCGAAATTGGCTTGCATTCCCTCAGCATGGTGAAGTGGGTATAACGTTCCCGTGGCGACCCCTAGGGGCGCAGTTCGAGTTCCATGAAGGGAACGTCTCAGGTTACGATAACCATGGTTCCCCGAATGGGGAACGAGACACCGTCCCTAGGCTTTGGACCATGCTTGGACGCAAGCTTCAGGCGAAGAAGCTGATGATGTATCCTCCCGGCGGCACTTATATTGTGGTACGCCCGGTAGTGACGTCATGGGCTGTCGCCGGCCAACAGGTGGTGTTTTTCATATGTATCTTCAGACCGAGTCACGCTGAGGCGTTCCCGTAGCGACCCCTAGGGGCCGCAGTGTCTCGTTCCCATTCGGGGAACCATGGTTACATACGTAACCTGAGACGATTTATTATCAGTGTCGAAACTGTTGTGTTGCTGCATATTTTTTTGAATTTGTTTTATTTGATTTGGCTAATAAAAAGTTAATAAAGAACAGCATTAATTACAAATATAACTATTTTCTAACAATATAAGTATTTACTATCATATATTATCAATTTAACATCCTTCATGAATAAAAAAAAGTGTTAATTAAAAAAATAATAAATAAGAAAAAAAAATTGACTGACCCCCAAACTTTTTGATTAGTAGTGTATATATTATAACATAATTTATATTTTGAAGAAACACTGTTTTTTTTTACTTTTTATTTCTCAATGAATCCTGAAATATATCACAGGTCCCAAAAAATATTAAGCAACAACTTTTTCCAACATTGATTATAAATTAGCATATTAGAATGATTTCTGAAGATCATGTGACACTGAAAACTCAGATTTGCTTCACAGGAATAAATTATATTTTAAAGTATATTCAAATAAAGAAACTTTTATTTTAAATTGCAAGAATATTTCACAATAATATTTTTGATGAGCTAAAAAAATTCTTTAACAAATTTACTGATCCCAAACTTTTGAACGGCAGTGTATTGTACTGTAAAAATGTTTTCTCAGATAACCTAAAATGTACATTTAGTTACATCAAGGTTCGAATCAAATACAAACAGCAAATTAAAGTTACACACTTTTGTGTGTGCGCGCTGTATAGGTCTGGTATAAAGCATGTTTTTGCTCAGGTGGCCGAAATGTTCGCCAAATAGAGAAAAGTTTTGCTCAGCAAGAAAGAAAAAATGAGGGAACATTGGCCCCCAGGTGTGTTTAAATAAGGTTGAAGCTAAACTATACAGGGCTCTCATAAACATTCATACGGGTTGATTTAAATAATCTATCAAGTGGCAGTTCATTATAAAGTTAGTAACCACCTGCTGTCTTATTTGCTCACCAAAGCCCTTTACATAATGAACAAATGTAGACCACAATGCAGTAGCCAAATGTAAAGGTGATCACTCACATTTCAACGTTTACTTTATGCAAAATAAATATTTTTGTTAGGTACTGTTGCACAATGAAGTGATAAATATTAATGATTTTCATTTCAGAAGTAGATATATGTTTGATGCCATTTTTGTGTGTCTGCTACTTCTGTATTAGTATTCGTCTGGTCATAGATGACCCACTCCACATCAAATAAAATCTGCTTAATTATGATTTCAAAAACATCATTAATTTCTGTAGAGATGGATATTTCAATAAGTATCAAATAAGTGAGTTCAGCATTGAGAATGAAACCAACCTGTTTGTTTCTCAGTATCAGGTGGAAAGAGTACAAAAATATTCTACTCAAGTAAAAGTACCATTACATTACTGAAATTTTACTTAAGTACAAGTAAAAGTACCAGTCTAAAAATATACTCAAGTAAAAGTAAAAAGTAGCTCATTTAAAATATACTCTGAGTAAAAATTACTTACATTAGTTACAATTAGTTACATTTTAACAATGAGATGGAGGAAAAAATGGGATAGACCAAAGTTGTCAAACTCAGTACCTGGAGGGCCACAGCCCTACACAGTGTAGATATTACCCTAATTAAACCCATCTGATACAGCTAAACTACTAATTTAGGCTTATTTGAAAACTACATGGTGTGTGTGTTGGAGCAGGGTTGGAACTAAACTCTTTAGGGCTGTGGCCCTCCAGTAACACCCTCCAGAGTTTGACACACCTGGGATATGGGCCTATAAATCTCAAACTAGGTGTTTTTAATTAAAGGAATCAGTTATTTAGAATAATAACACATTTAGGCTGTTACCAGGGAAATTAAATCAGTATCAACAAAATTAATATTTGCAATGCAGAGGAAAAGCAGAAGCTTCATCTGAAGTGGCATAGATGTATTACACACTGACATGAATGCATTTAGCCTGCAGTTACAAATGCAGAAATAATGTTTTGATAAATAAGACATAAAATGTGACCCTGAACCACAAAACCATAAGGGTCCATTTTCCTAAATTGCGATTTATACATCATCTGAAAGCTGAATAAATAATATTTCCATTGATGTATGGTTTGTTATGATCGGACAATATTTTAAAATCTGGAATCTGAGGGAGCAAACAATCCAAATATTGAGAAAATCTCCTTTAAAGTTGGTCAAATTAAGCTCTTAGTTTTGATATATTTACAGTAGGAAATTTACAAAATATATTAATGGAACATGATCTTTACTTAATATGCTAATGATTTTTGGCATAAAAGAAAAATGTATCATTTTGACCCATACAATGTATTGTTGGCTATTGCTACAAAAATACTCCAGCGACTTAAGACTGGTTTTGTGCTCCAGGCCAGGGTCACAAATGTTAAATAGTCATTTGAAATACAAAAATAAAAAGATACTTTAAATGTTAAATTAGAACCACCAGTAGGTGTCAGCAAGTCACTCATAAGTGAGTCATTGCGATTGAACAGAATCATTTAAACGGTTAATTCAAGGAATGAAACACCGTCATTGCTCAGAGTCAGAGACGCAAAACTGTGCTATGGTGGCTGTGTTTGGTATTATTTTTGTTGTCGAAATAGAGCAAAAACAGGCAATATGGTGTCTAAAACGCAAGTCTCTTAATTAACTTCTTGTTTTTTGAACTGTTGTAAAAAGAAAAACTACAGGCCTATGTAATCATGGTGATTTTTTGAGAAAAACGGCATTCTTCATGTGATGTTGACTTACTATATTAAATTATATAAATATATAAATTTTCTGCTTCTATATCTTCAATTTTGTGATCATTCTAAACGCATTTTAACAGACTGAATCACGCAGTGAAAGAAAGCAGTCCAGATGCACGCGGATTAGTCTAATCTAACGTTACTAGATTTCACGGCACACTGTTTAGAGTGATTTGTTTGGTTTTTGGCAAAATACTGATAATGTCAAATCGCACATCGTTAAAACAACAATTACTATATTATCTCAGATGATATTGCACACCCTGCACCACTGTCTTTTTGGCTCATTTGTGCAAAACCTTTTGCTAAACCGTCAAAGCTTCATTTTAACCACCAATGCAAGGATGTAAGTATTTACCTTACGTTACCTCTACATGCTTGCGAAGGGCGATGTCGAGATGTTATAAGCTGCTAGTTCGGTCTCCCGAGGCAAACACAGCTTACACTGCATAATAGAGCATGCATATATGGCCAGGGATTCACTTCATTTCCTTCGAGTTCAACTTCAGCAGAATACGACGGGGTTTGGTTTTCAGCTGGGTCTGCACCATTAACGCCTGTCTTGGTCGTCTGCATCTTTCTTGTGATTTTTAGCGCCATTTTCTTCTTCTGCCCATTATTTGCTGCAGTTGTTTCCACGGAGCAATTTTTTTTTACTCAGTAACGAATGTGTTTTAAAATGTAGCAAAGTACAATACTTCCCACAAAATATACTTAAGTAAAAGTAAAATTACAGATTAAAAAAAATACTTAAAAAAGTACAAGTACACAAAAAAGCTACTCAATTACAGTAACGCGAGTAAATGTAATTCGTTACTTTCCACCTCTGCTCAGTATCTTCATGTTTCACACTTAATGTTTCATGAATCTTCACGTCTAAACAGAGAAATATAAATCCAAACTAAATATCTCTGGGTGTGTCTCAATCAGCTCCCTAGTTCAGTAGTAAGTGCACTTTTAAGGGAGTCAGTCAGAGTGACAGTCAATGGACTCCAATGGTCTGATTACTTAAAAATAAATAAAGCACTACAGTATAAATATACTAAATATTTGCCTATTATTTATATGGGTATTTAACAAACTAAAAGGTTGATATTTACATATTACGATGTATTTTTTGTATTTAATGATCTACAAACAATATCAAGTGTTCATAATAGTGTAATCAATTCAATGTAAAAGTTGTAATAACTCATGTTTGTGTTTGTTAATCTTGATACATTTACACTGTTTTGTGAGCATCTTCAGCGATACGAGTGATTTAAATATAAATCATTTTCTGAATCAATTGGTTAAATTGACTGGAAAAAAATAAAATTGTTTATCTCATCACTACGAGGCAGTGACTGAATTCATGTAGTATACAATCAACTTATTCACAATACAGGGAGCAAAATGAGTTACTCGATCACGTGTTATATTCAAATGTTATACTCACCATTTTTAATGCGTAAAAACAAACCTTTCTTCAGCAAAATCACAACAGAAGCAGGAGCCGATGCGACCTTATGACGTAATGTCGCCCCACCAAAATAAAAGTCATGTTCCTATGCTGCTGTCTATAATCACAAAAGTGCATAGAAATGTACATACTATCACTCTTCTTCGGGTTTTATGGCGGGTAGCAACGTTAAGGTGCATACTATCACTATCAAAGTCTTTCATATACACACACACACACATATACAGGTGCTGGTCATATAATTGGAATATCATCAAAAAGTTGATTTATTTCACTAATTCCATTCAAAAAGTGAAACTTCTTTTAAAAAATTTACTGATCCCAAACTTTTGAACGGCAGTGTATTGTAAATGTTTTCTCAGGTAACTTAAAATGTACATTTAGTTACATCAAGAGTCAAATCAAATATAAACAGCACTTTTAAGTTAAAAGTTACACACTTTATTTTGTGTGCGCTGTACAGGTCTGGTATAAAGAATATTTTTGCTCAGGTGGCCGAAATGTCCGCCCAATAGAGAAAAGTTTTGCTCAGCAAGAAAAAAAAAATGAGGGAACATTGGCCCCCAGGTGTGTTTAATTAGGGTTGAAGTGGCAGTTCATTATAAAGTTAGTAGCCACCTGCTGTCTTATTTACTCACCAAAGCCCTTTAAATGAAGAACAAATGTAGACAGCATGCAGTAGCCAAATGTAAAGGTGATCACTCACATTTCATCATTTACTTTATGCAAAATAATTATTTTTGTTAGGTACTGTTGCATAATGAAGTGATACATATTAAATGGTTTTCATTTTAGAAGTAGATATACTTCTATAGTATAGAAGTATACTATACTATACTAGATATACTTTGATGTCACTTTTTGTGTGTGTGGCTATTTCTGTATTAATCCGGTGACCCGCTCCATGTCAAATTAAAAACAATTCATTTCTGTAGAGGTAAGACATTTCAATAAGGATCAAATGAGTGAGTTCAGTGTTGAGAAAGAAACTAACCTGTTTGTTCCTCAGTATCTTCATGTTTCACATTTAATGTTTCGTCAATCTTCACGTCTTCAATCTCCTCTTTAATAAATGCCATCTTTATATCAGTGTGTCTCAAGACAAGTCTTTCTGTTTGGACACTTTGTTCTGTTTAAGATGAAAATAATAAACATAAATAAATAATATAGCTGCAAGCAGCAATAAGCGGGGTTCTTGCTTTAAAGGCACCAGGGTGTGCTTTTATGGTCTAGGCCAACCTTGATTCATAGCTGACAGTGAAACATTGAAAATGGACAACAGGCTCACAGAAACACACACACACGTTCAACAGTTTTTTTGATAATTATTTATCTAGAGAGTCTAGAGAATAGTACTTCATTGATTTGAGGTCATTTACCTTAGAAATACTGTGTTTTGAGGCCTTTTTCCCTGTTATAGCGCCACCTATGGTCCAATCTCCATGAAACTTTGCATGCTTGTTAAGAGTCATCTGAAACATGTTTTCACCCAGTTTCGTAAAGTTTTGGATTTTCGTTCAGGTTTTATAGGCCTTTGGTTATATGTGGACATGCCCCATTTTTAAATGAGCTAATTAAAGCTAACCAAAGGACAAAATTTCATTTTTTCTTTAACTTTTTTTCGATAATTATTGATCTAGAGAGTCCAGAGATTATTACTCTAGTGGTTTGATTGAGATTGAGAAAAAAAACAGAGACTAGTTCGCAAAAGTAGGTTTTTGACATATTTGTGAATATTTAATGAACGATTTGATTGACAGCATTAATCCTAGAGGCAAAGTTGCTCAGAATAAGGATACCTATTAAATAATATAAAGAAGTAGTGTTTTATGTGAATTATGAACATGCTCAACAATTTTAGGTCATTTTTTATACAAATATAGTGTTTTTGAATGCTCTTTTTAATGTTATAGCGCCACCTATGGTCCGATTTCCATGAAACTTTGCATGGCTGTTAAGGGTAATGTGACACATGTTTTCATCAACTTTCAAAAAGTTTCAAGATTTTGTTAAGGTTTTATAGGCCTTTGGTTTTGTGTGACCAGGCTCCCTTTTTAAATGAGCTAATTCTAGCTAACCAAAGGACAAAATTCCACTTTTTTTCGATAATTATTGATCTAGAGAGTCCAGAGATTATTACTGCAGTGGTTTGATCGAGGTTGAGAAAAAAAACAGAGACTAGTTTGCAAAAGTAGGTTTTTGACATATGTGTGAATAATTAATGAACGATTTGATTGAGAGCAATGTGCGGTGGGCCAAAGTTGCTCATCATGAGGAGATCTATCAAATGATATGCATGTTGTGTGGATAAGTTAAACGACACGTGATTACAGAGCCATACAATCTCGTTAGCGCCAACTAGTGGCCGATTTCTTCCAAAATTCTTACAGACCTTAAGGGCCATGAGTTGAACATGCCCATTGAGTTTCGTTCTGATTGACCTCCATTAACCTTGTCTAATAGGTTTTTAAATTAGTTTGGCCAATGGCGGCCATGTTTTTTGAGATATGCAAATGTCCTTATAGTATTTTGTTCCACCTCGGACAGAGATTTCAAGTTATTCGGACCAACGGTTTATGCGTTACAGTTTTTCCAACCTTATAGCGCCACCAAGTGGCGAATCTGGGTATTTTTTTTAATTTGACCAAAAATCAATGTCATACACATGTGTCCTGAGTTTGGTGAAGATATCTCATTCCGTTCAAGAGTTATAGCTATTTAAGTAAAATTGGCCCCGCCTCTTTCGAACGTTTATACACCCCTTTGCGAACATGAGTTGAAATTTCAACTTTTTTTTGATAATTATTGATATTCACTTTCCAGAGAACATTTCTGCAGTAGTTTGGTTCCGATCGAGCAAAAAACCTAGGACTAGTTCGCAAAAGTAGATTTTGAACATAATTGAGAATATTTAAATAACACTTTGATTGATGGAAGTACTCCCAGAGACAAAGTTGTTCAGAATGCGGTGTTCTATCATATGATGTAAAGATCATGTGTATGTGTGAAAATATGAACGTTTTTTTACAGTTTACGTTTATGTACAATTGAAATATTGTGTTTTTGAAGGCTTCTTTTACTGTTATAGCGCCACCTATGGTCCGATCGCCATGAAACTTTGCATGGCTGTTAAGGGTCATCTGACACAGGTTTTCACCAACTTTTGTAAAGTTTCAAGTTTTTGTTTAGGTTTTAATGGCCTTTGGGTTTATGTGGCCACGCCCACTTTTTAATTGAGCCAATTATAGCTAACCAAAGGACAAATTTTCACTTTTTTTCGATAATTATTTATCTAGACAGTCCAGAGATTATTACTGCAGTGGTTTGATCGAGGTTGAGAAAAAAACCAGAGACTAGTTCGCAAAAGTAGGTTTTTGACATATTGTTGAATATTTAATGAACTATTTGATTGACAGCAATGATTCTAGAGGCAAAGTTTTGCATTATGAGGAGATCTATCAAATGATATGCATTTTGTGTGGTTTAAGTTAAACGACACGTGATTACAGCGCCACAAAACTCGTTAGCGCCAACTAGTGGCCGATTTCTTTCAAAATTCTTACAGACCTTTAGGGCCACGAGTCGAACATGCCCATAGAGTTTCATTCCGATCGACCTCCGATAACTTTGTTTAATAAGTGCTCGAATTTAATTGGCTGATGGCGGCCATGTTTTTTGAGATACGCCAATTTCCTCATATACACTTATGGCATATTGGACAAAGATACTGCATAACAATTTTCAACTCAATTGGACTAACGCTTGCATAGTTATAGCTGTTTTTATGTTTTTTAAATCTTATAGCGCCACCAAGTGGTAGAGCTACGCAATTCTTTTTGATTTGACCAAAGATTGAGCTTGCACACATGTGTGCCGAGTTTCGTGAAGATATCTCATTCTGTTCAAGAGTTATACTTCAAATAACATTTGGCTAACGTTAGCATAGGCGCTAATTTGCATACCGTTTCGTGCAAAAATCGAAATTTCAACTTTTTTTTGATAATTATTTATATTCAGGATAAACAAAATATTTCTGCAGTGATTTGGTTCCGATCGGATGAAAAACCTAAAGTAGGTGTGGGATATAGGTCAATTTTGCGGAAAAAACGTGCGTCTGAGAGAAAATCTGTCGTAATACACTTTTTTGCGGGCTGACCCAAGGATCGCAACGATGTAATTTTTTTTTTATCTACGATACATTTTGAGCGAGCTACGCCCAAAAACGTGTGAAATTTTATTTTTTTGCGTTAAAATAAACGTTAAAATAACAACCAAGTGTTATATTCAACTGTTATACTCACCCTTTTTAATGCGTAAAAACAAACCTTTCTTCAGCAAAATCACAACAGAAGCAGGAACCGGCGCGACCTTATGAAGTCATGTCGCCCCACCAAAATAAAAGTCATGTTCCTATGCTGCTGTCTATAATCACAAAAGTGCATAGAAATGTACATACTATCACTCTTCTTCGGTTTTATGGTGGGTAGCACCAACGTTACGGTGCATACTATCACTACCAAATTTGAAAAAAAGAGAAAAGAAAAATTATTATGGTTGTGTGAAAAAAAAAGTTGTTTTACAGTTTACATCTTCACAGTTGTTTTGTGCACATTTCAAGCCCCCAGGATAAGCTTAAATAAGTTTCAGGTGACGAATAGTCATTAACAGTTAAATGTACCACTTTGCCAACAAAACTAAATATTTTAATTTCCAATAAAAAATATTTCAGTCTTTGACAGTTGAAGTGATTCAGAAGTTTGGATCATAGGTCACTTTATTTATTTAGTAATTACTTTTTTTTTTTTTTAAGTATTTTGTTTATTAAAGTAGCTTTATTTTTCAGAAACCATCCTCTCACGTGACACATGACAATTCACTTCATATGTGCCATTTGATAGGGATGAGCGAGTACAGCATTATCTGTATCTGTATCTGTTAACCATATGAATTATCTGTATCCGTAACTGTACTTGGACTGGGCGGGGCCTAACCCGGAAGTGGGCGGGATTTAACCTGGAAGTGGGTCGGGTTGTCTTGAAATGGGCGGGGCTTTAACCGGTATGTTATTTTAAGCATGCAATTGATATGGGTTGATCAGAAATTGTTATATTTATTGCTGATTAGAAAACTATTTACATGACAGCATCAGCATTAAGCTTCAGATCAATGGTTTTGATCACGATAACAAACGAACTATATACAGAACAAGTTTTGCAACAATGAATACAACAAATGCGGTTGCAATTATGAAGTAAAATGTAATGAACAAGAGTTTTCATCTCTACAAAACTTTCTTTTTTTAACTTTTAATTTTTTTATGATCAGTGATATTTTTTTAAATTTCCACACCAGGTATGTGTGTGTAGCTAATTCATTTGTAATATAGTTTTATACCACTACTTCCTTTTTTTATGAAATACAGCAAGAAAGTGTCAGACACTCAGTGCGTGAAGTAAAAAAAACTGGTTAGAGCCAGCTGACGGTTTAAAAAAAAAAATCTCCGACAGGCAGAGACGCGAGTCGCATTCTACCAAGCACCACGTCCTGAACAAACCCCACGTTTGCATCAAAACTCTACTGGTTAATAAGTAAGTACTACAAACCAAAGTAAAAAACAAACCTGAAGCTGAAGAAACCCTAAACGTTAACGGAAAAAACCCGCGAACCTGAGTGACTGAGGGAGAGACAGCGCGCTGTTCTCTTCTCAGTGTTCTGTGTGTGAGTTAGCAGAGCGGGACACAGCAACACAATAAGGGGCCGCTCACATATCGCGTCTTTTGCGCGCTCAAGTTCGTTATTTCAAATGTATACGCGCGGTATGCGCGCTCATAATGGAAGCGACGCGCTCGTTTTTTCCAGGCGCGTCCGCGCCGCATCGAGATAAAAACATCTCAACTTTTCAGAATGCCGCAAGCGCACCACGGGTCATGTGACGAAATTTCCTTCTTGTAACGGAGAGCGCAGCTGATGGTTGCTTAGCAACGACAAATGCCTCCGGAGCGCAACCGCCCGAACGCTTTGGAAAAAAGGAGAAAGCAGCGCGCCTAGCGTTTTCCACGCGTTTTAGGCGCGATATGTGCCCTAAATCTGTATGTGTGTAGGGGAGGGGCGCTGTGACTAGCCTATCACAGAACGCAGACACAGTCAGCTACCCAATGAGAATGTTTATTCTTTCCGAGCACAGATATTGACTCGTATTACTCGTATGATACTCGTACTCGGCAAAAGTGCTTTATCCGTACCGGATACTCGTTTCAGCCGAGTATCCGGCTCAACTCTACCATTTGATCTCGAATAGAAATGGAAAATGCTAAAAATAAGAAATAGTGAATTACCTTTCCTTAGTTGTCCTTGTCGACTTCTAATTTGGCCGAGCTGTAGTCATGTTTTTCTGTCTAATTTAACATTTTAGAAACAGTTTCAACATCACAAGCTGCACTTTTTGTTTAATTTCATATTTGCTTGGTTTGCTGCAGTGACTACCCACCCACTATCAACTCTGGCCCACCCAATGAGAAGTTGACCATTTTCAAATGGATATAATTTATTGAATGATAATAATAAATGTCTAATTTCACTATAACTTCGGTTGAGATTTTTTTTAAATGCGAGTTTTCAATTACATGGAGTTTCTTAATGTTTCCTATAGGTACATAACATAATTCTCACCTACTCTTTTATGAATACCTCGCCTACCGCATTTGCCTACTATATAGTAGGGAAGTATGTGGTTTCGATTGCAGCGAGTGAGACTGTGGGAAGAGTGCAAGGATATAGGGAGTGATATAATGAGACATGACAGATTTTAGACATCTTTGTAGGATACCCAGGTTCAGTTCATTTCACAATTCCAAACAGCCCACTATTTAGTAATAGTAATAAGTGTAAAAGTAAATACATGTGGAAATAAATAAATGTTGACAAAATACATTAATAATACATACATATGAAATTAAATAAATGTAGAAATGTGGAAAATATATAATTGTGTTAATTGTTTAAGTAAATGCTGACAGAGTAAATAAACATAGAAGTAAATTAATGTATAAATTAAATAATGCATGTCAAAAATATATATTGCATATTTGTTTTAGTCAGCTTTATAATTCAATATCAAACATGCCTGT
Organism: Gymnocypris eckloni scoliostomus; assembly: GCA_027564155.1. NCBI lineage: Eukaryota > Metazoa > Chordata > Actinopteri > Cypriniformes > Cyprinidae > Gymnocypris > Gymnocypris eckloni. The sequence continues at coordinate 26,022,366 of CM050432.1, read as the reverse complement.
TTTGCCTTCTAGACAGAATCTACACTCTTTCGTTGGTAGTTATTTTTAGCACTCAGTTAGACAGTATATTTAAATATGTATTCCACTACATAAATCTGAACACATGTTTTATTATTCGTATGTGTTTTCTTTAAGTAAATATCTGCACTTTCAGGATCGTAGAGGCAGCAGAGCGTGAACAGGACTTTTATTTTGATCTGGTGGCATGACATCATAAGACTGCGTCACGTGCCTGCATCTGAGTTTCAGCTGAAGAAAGGTTTCTGGTCTTTTAATCATATAAAGTGTTTGAATTCGTACAGACAGTTTAGTCTATTTTAAATGGTTTACAGATATAAATGGTGTAACATTGTAATACTTTATCTAACATTAATGCTTTTATTTTTAACGTAAATACACCGCATGCACACATTAGTAACAGAAACTGTGCATCTGATTTCGCTCCCTGTTTAGTGAATCAGTTCATTGTAAACACCAATTCAGTCACTGGCACGTCGCGATGCAGAAACGGACCTTTTCGAAACTCAGAGTCAATTGAATCAATTGGTTTGCAAAATGATTCAGGGATTCGAATCACCGCTCGCTGAAGAGACACTGCTGCTCAAAACAACAACAATAACAAACACAAACAAAAGTCACAACTTTTACAAACAAGTGCATTTTATGAAAGTGTAATCTACTCTAAATGTATAATATATATATATATATATATATATATATATATATATAATGTATATATATGTGTATATATATATATATATATATATATATATATATATATATATATATTATATAATATACCTAATATTAATCAAAACTAAAATGCAATTATTTGTGTAAATTTTTGTTTTTTATTCAGTTGTTTACTATCATTATTTATTGTTAAAGTTGTGAGTGTTTTTATCTGGTGATTCAATGCCATTAACTATCTCTGACTCCCTCACCAGTGCACTGAACTACTGAACTAGGGAGCTGATTGAGACACACTCAGATAATTTATTTTTATTTTTACTTTGTTAATATTTCTGATCTTAAACAGAACAAAGTGTCCAAACACACAGAAAAACTCCTGAAGAAGCGACTGAGATCCACACTATTATAAAGATGGTGTTTATTAAAGAGGAGAGTGAAGACATGAAGATTGAAGAAACATTCAGAGTCAAGCATGAAGATACTGAGGAACAAACAGGTTGGTTTTCATTTTCAAAGCTGAACAATTTTTTTTTTACGCTTGTCTGTACTCCTGCATAGTCCTCTCCTTTTATTTTTTAATTGATTTGCTTAATTGCTTAATTTATTGCTTCATTTAATTTTCTTCTTCAAGTACTCTTAAGAAGCCATTTACTACTCCCATTTAAACGCTGCATTCAAATAGTCATGTCTTGTTCAATGCTTCAATGTAAATGCCCACTACTAGGATTGAGTAACACCTTTGCATGTGAAATTAGTAACTACACATGGAAGTCATTTGAAAATGTTTCTTACACTTTTACAGATGTCAAGATGAACTAATAAAGAGTAGTGGTCTGAATGTGGTCCATGCTGCTCTGATTTCATGTTGACGTATACAAAATAAACTCTGATGACCACAGTTGCTTTCACCCGACTAGGGCTGTCTTTCTAACAATAAACTAAACGTTGTTAGTCAATGAGAAGTGACTAAGTTCAACTAGAGTGTTATTAGTCACAAAAAAATATCTGTGTCCAGGATGAATAGATCAGTTCTTGAGGTAATTACACTACATCAGGCAGGAACTCCAAATGTTCCCCTGTCCATCATCAACCTCAAATATGGTTTATCTGTATTAAAGGTACATTTATCTCCGATGATGTGTCCACTGTACTGCGGAGATGGAAAGGTAGCATTCTCAACTGACTCAGAAAACGGACTAAACTATATTTTCTTTATATTTTTTCTGACACATTCACAGTCATTATCCTTGTCAGTGCTTTGCAGCAAGCTTTTTAAATTGCACCTGAGCACAAAATAGCCTATAACATTAAAGGTCCACCAAGTATGCAGTAGTCAACATTTGGAGTGGATCAAGAAGTTTTATCAAGGTTGTCCTAAGACAAGAACGTATTTTGATTGTAGGTTTTAAGACAACTTTTATGAAAGATTTTGATCCACTTCATATGTTGACTAGTGCATATTAAATGAATGACTTGGGGTGAATCCCATTTCTCTGTCTTACCCTAGCCCTTGTCCCTCGAAACCGAGTGGTAAGCGCTAGGGGGTGGCATACCCCTATGAATTGAGGCGCCACTTGGTTACTGTTCGTCATCATACATCGTCGCTAGCTGGCTGCTTTCGTCACCCGAGGTGACAGTGTTGATCACAAACTTGCCGTCTGCAAGTGTGTGTGTCAGTGCGTGGGTTTTAGTGATGTTTTTCTCTAGTCAGAGAAATGCGAGACTGTTGTGCATATCAGCAATGTAACGATAGCATGGAAAACTAGCGATTTAAAAAAAACGTTTCAATTAAGAACATGGTTGCAAATATATATGTACAGGACTGTGTAGAGCACAAAACAAGACTCGTAATTTCTAAATCAATTATTTAAGCCGAAAATACTTACATTTATGGGACTCTCAGGATGATATGGCCGCAGTGTATTCTGGGTACCCCTTGGTTTCAAGTAAGCTCGCGAAAATGCTTGGTTTGAAGGGGTATCTTCCCCTTAGCCCTACCCCTCGATCAAAACGAGAATTGGGACAGCCCTTACTCTCACGTGAACGCGCAAAACAATGGGGAAGGGATCATAAAAAATAAAAATAAAACTTTTTCAAAATCTTTCTCTTTCTCTCCTTCCCTTGCTAGCTTGTACTTATTTGAACAATGCCTGAGACTTGGTGTTATGGGCACTTCCTCTGTCTATTTGCCTCTTCAAGATTAATCGCTTTATGTATTCCCCAATTGTAAGTCACTTTGGATAAAAGCGTCTGCTAAATGTAAATGTAAGGGGTGAGACAGAGAATTGGGATTCACCCTTAGTCTGTCTCTGCCTAAAAAATCTTTTGGTGAGAGGTAGACAGAGAAGAGGTGGAGGGGTACAGAATAGAGAGGAGGAAAACGTGAATATTTTCTGGCTGTCTGAGGTTTTGCTGATTTTGTTTTGGTATTAATGAAAGTCGGCATCATGTTTAGTACTATCGCTTTTAGGGGTGGCTCGATACCACTTTTTCAGAACTAATACAGATTCGATACCAAACATTCTGAGTATCAGCCGATACCAATCTGATACCAGAGCAGTTTTTTGTTTAAATCAGTGTAGAACTTCTATACCTCAATGTAGGGATGCATGATTTTAGCGGACCGATATCGAAATCGGCCGATAATGGCTTTAAATGACAAAATGTCTTGCCGATAAGAGGAATATGTTAACTCACATGTGCTAAGGGTGTGCTAGTGATTAGATCACATCAGCAGTGTGACTCATTCTTGAAGCAAAGACTTGTCTGAATGATTATTAGATTCACTCTTTTGGATCGCTGCATTTAATATGCGAAAGCATGTACAGAATTGTGATGGGTCAGTCTTGAACGATTCGTTCATTTTGAATGAATCTTTAATGTGAATCGAGAAGAACGAGTTGTCTCGTGGAGTGATTCATTCGGTCGCGCATGCGCACCATCCCATAGGTTCTGTACTGGAATTAGTTCACCCATTTCGAGTCCTTCAGGTTTTTCGAGTCGTTCGTTCATCACGTGACTAATGCAGTATGAGCCGGAAAGAGAATTGATTAGTTTACCTTTTGAGTCTTCGGGTTTGAGTCGTTCATTCATCACATGACAGCCCCGTAAGCTAAACCTATGCAGTCAAAGGGAAAAAGACTTAATAATAATAACCAACTCTTTAGTTTATTACCTTTGTTACCGCATTCAGTGTTATGGAAAAGAACCATCATGACAGAAATTCACAAATTTATAAACTGTAAGAAATAAAAAGCTAATATTTGAGACCAGAAATGCATCACCTAACTGTAAGAGTAAATAATAATTACAAAAATGATAATAATAATAACTATGCACCCATTTGTAAGGACGCTTGTAAATTAACTAATTTCTCTATGTTGTCACGTGACAAAAGAACGAACGACTCGAAAGATTCAAAAGGTGAACTAATCAATTATCTTTCCGGCTCATACTCCATAGGTTTAGCGTATGAGGCTGTCACGTGAACGAAATGACTCGAAAAAAGATTTGTTCATTTTGGTGAATGAGACTCAAAGGTCCGAGTCGGTAAAATTAGCCAAACTTCCCATCACTTGTACAGAATGACACGTTCGGTGTGCGGTAGAGTAAACAGTAAGAGCACATGCAGTGGCAATCTCCCCCGGGTCCTAATGCCATTTCAGTAAGGAGTTTTATTTTTGTAGGGGGCACTGTTGGCCTACTTCCAAAGAAAAATACACAAATAAAATTTAGACTGTTTCTGATTAAATAAAGCTGTAATTGACGTCATAAAATCATGAGTATGTTTTGATTTAAAGGTCAGAAGCTATAGCTTACACGAATAAAAAAATCACAAACATGTAAATTAAATAATTGTATAAATACTGATTTATTAATTGAATGTGTAATATGTTATATTTTTAAACAAATTATGAGCTCTAAAAGATTTTCAGAATTATTTTGCTTTAGACTGTCTACAAATGTTAAATCTTAAAATAAAATGTTAAGGTTTCTACTGCATCTTTCTGAAGAAAACAAATGCAGCGATTGAGATATAGTCAAAGCTTCAAATTTACTGTCATTATAAAATAACTTCATTATTGTTTATTTAATTCTAACAAATACGTTTTTGTTAAAAACTAACCAAAATGTAAAATAATTTGCTTATAATGTCCACACAGGAGAGACTTGCTGTTGTTTCCAAACAAAAATAAATATATCAGCATCGGCTATCTGCCAAAAAGTGTTGAAAAATATCAGATATTGGCACAAATCCAATATCGTGCATCCCTACCTCAATGTGTTGAACTGATCATCACTCTTTTATGTTACACAAAATCTACTAAATTTAGACAACTTTCTTACAAAGAAAAATTAACAAATGGAAAAAATATAATTATAATCTATGACAAAAATACTATTATAAACTAGGTTAGTGAATAATTCAGAAGTAAAAGTTACTCTAGAAAAATCATGAGTGCACAATAATTATATAAAATCGAAAAACATTATTTAGTGGGGAACAAATAAAAGTGAATAAGTGTTAGACTAAATCTGGTTAAATATTACACATTGCTCTTTGTATGGTTGTAAAATACATTAATGAAAAAAAAATATGTGTGTGTATATATTAATGTATGTGTATTATATATATATATATATATATATATACATACATACATTATATGTGTATATGTATGTATATATATATATATATATACACACACACACACAGCTTACTGTTAATAGACACGTTTGAGCTGCATTCGTCTTATCCTGTCATATGTGTTGCCTTCATTACTGTGCTATACATTTAAAAAAAAATGCATTTTAATTTGATAGTAAGCCCTGTATGTATGTATGTTTGTATGTATGTATGTATATATACACATACATACAGGGCTTACTATAAAATTTAAATATATATATGTTTTTTAATGTATAGCACAGTAATGAAAGCAGCAACATATGATAGATAAGACAAACAAGAAAGGCTATTAATAATCTGACATTATGCAAAAATATTATGATACGAAAGGCTTAATACAGAGCAGCACAAATCGCTTGTGTACATCATGTGCGCAGATTGATGCCCTTAAAGCAACATGGAGTCACAGCGGTCCGGATAGAAAAACTAAAGCACAAAGAGAAGAGACATTGGTGCATAGTGTAATAAATTTGTGCACAAGTTTGAGCCTTTTCTTTTAACAGTTTTAAATCACAGTTACTGTGCTCGTAATTTTTTTTACGAGTGTATGTAACAATCTAGTTGAATGTTGGTTTTGACGCTTTACATGTCAGAATATTTTGATGTCTGTTGCTTTGTACTATTAAATTGTTTTGTTTTTGTCTATTTTCCACTTAGACCTGATAGTAATGAAAGAGGAGAGTCAAGAACTGAATGAAATGGGAGAGAAAGATCAATGTAAGAATCAACATGATTTAATAACTGGAGAAAAATATTTTAGTTGTTCACAGTCTGAGAAGACTTCCTCCAGAAAGAAGGCTCAAAAGATAGGAAGTGGTATTTATTTCACCGGCCAACACCGCGGAAAGAGTTTCAGTCAAATAGAAGGCGTTCTAAATGGAAGCTTTAACAGACACATGAGAGTTCACACTGGAGAGCAGCCTTACATGAGTGATCAGTGTGGAAAGAGTTTTGATCAACATGAAAACCTTAAAGTCCATTTGAGAATTCATAGAGGGAAACCCCACACATGCCCTCAGTGTGGAAAGAGTTTCCGTCAAAAACGACACTTTGAAGACCACATAAAAATTCACACTGGAGAGCAGCCTTTCACCTGCCAGCAATGTGGAAAATGTTTCAATCGAAAAGGAAGCCTTAACAGGCACATGAGAGTTCACACTGGAGAGAAGCCGTTTACATGTGGTCACTGCGGAAAGAGTTTCAGATATAAAAGAGGCCTTAACTCCCACATGACAGTTCACACTGGAGAGAGCCTTTTCGCCTGCCAACAGTCTGGAACAAATTTCACTCAAAATGGAAGTTTTAACAGACACATGAGAATTCACACTGGAGAGCAGCCTTACATGTGTAAACAGTGTGGAAAGAGTTTTGATCAACATGAAAACCTTAAAGTCCATTTGAGAATTCATAGAGGGAAACCCCAAACATGCCCTCAGTGTGAAAAGAGTTTCCGTCAAAAACGACACTTTGAAGACCACATGAGAATTCACTCCGGAGAGCAACCATACACATGCCCTCAGTGCGGAAAGAGTTTCAATTATAAACGACACTTTGAAGACCACATAAGAATTCACACAGGAGAGAAGCCTTTCACCTGCCAGCAATGTGGAAAATGTTTCAATCGAAAAGGAAGCCTTAACAGGCACATGAGAGTTCACACTGGAGAGAAGCCGTTTACATGTGGTCACTGCGGAAAGAGTTTCAGATATAAAAGAGGCCTTAAGTGCCACATGAGTTTTCACATATGAGAGAGCTTTGTTTTATGTCACCAGTTTGGAATTGTGGAGTTTTACAAACAGGAATCATGTAATAACACTAGAGAGAAACCTGAGGTTCACACAACTAGAGTTGAGCCGGATACTCGGCTGAAACGAGTATCCGGTACGGATAAAGCACTTTTGCCGAGTACGAGTATCATACGAGTAATACGAGTCAATATCTGTGCTCGGATTGAATAAACATTCTCATTGGGTAGCTGACTGTGTCTGCGTTCTGTGATAGGCTAGTCACAGCGCCCCTCTCCTACACACATACAGGTTTAGGGGCCGCTCACATATCGCGTCTTATGCGCGCTCAAGTTCGTTATTTCAAATGTAGAAGCGCGGTATGCGCGCTCATAATGGAAGCGACGCGCTCGTTTTTTCCAGGCGCGTCCGCGCCGCATCGAGATAAAAACATCTCAACTTTTCAGAATGCCGCAAGCGCACCGCACCTTCTTGTAACGGAGAGCGCAGCTGATGGTTGCTTAGCAACGACAAACGCCTCCGGAGCGCAACCGCCCGAGCGCTTTGGAAAAAAAGGAGAAAGCAGCGCGCCTAGCGTTTTTAGGCGCGATATGTGAACGACCCCTATTGTGTTGCTGTGTCCCGCTCTGCTCACTCACACACAGAACACTGAGAAGAGAAGAGAACAGCGCGCTCTCTCTCTCTGTCTCTCCCTCAGTCACTCAGGTTCGCAGGTTTTTTCCGTTAACGTTTAGGGTTTCTTCAGCTTCAGGTTTGTTTTTTACTTTGGTTTGTAGTACTTACTTATTAACCAGTAGAATTTTGGTAAACGTGGGGTTTGTTCAGACGTGGTGCTTGGTAGAATGCGAATTTTTTTTCTTTTTTAAACCTTTTAAACCAAGAGAGTGTCTGACACTTTCTTGCTGTATTTCATAAAAAAGGTAGTGGTGGTATAAAACTATATTACAAATTAATTAGCTACACACACACATACCTGGTGTAAAAAAAAAAAAAAAGAACCAAAAAAAAAATTCACACTGATCATAAAAAAATTAAAAGTTAAAAAAAGAAAGTTATGTTGAGATGAAAACTCTTGTTCATTACATTTTACTTCATAATTGCAACCGCATGTGTTGTATTCATTGTTGCAAAACTTGTTCTGTATATAGTTCGTTTGTTATCGTGATCAAAACCATTGATCTGAAGCTTAATACTGATGCTGTCATGTAAATAGTTTTCTAATCAGCAATAAATATAACAATTTCTGATCAACCCATATCAATTGCATGCTTAAAATAACATACCGGTTAAAGCCCCGCCCATTTCAAGACAGCAGATTTTGGCTTTGTTTACACCTGGGTTTAAAATTAGTTTTGGTTGATCGTATCACAAATATACTGTCTCCATATCACCATCTCTTTTGTCCACTTCTTTCCCCGTTTTTTTTTAAGGGTGGGTGGGTCAATGGGTGGCTAAATTATTATCATAATTTTTTATTTCTTGATCAAATTGATAATATTAATTCACGCAACTTGCATATAAACCAAGTGGCAACCTTCTGGTCTTTCTCTTGAAACCAACACGTAAATGACTTAAAATTCTTTGACTGGCTGCTAGAGACTGGCTCCAAAAGGGAGTCAATGCCACATGTTAAAATGCCCTACTTTACAGCATAAAAAAATGTCTACAAAAAGTAATTTTGGTCTATTAAGCTAATTTAGCACTTCATGACAACTGTGAGAGGGATTCATTGAGAGGGAACTAATACGTTTAAATTATATCAAGCCTTAAAGTTCTGCATAATTAAGAGCGTGGCCTTTTTGCCCATTTTCAATTATCTGGGAGTGACGCGCTGCCAAGTTGGCGTCAACTGGCTCTGCCCACTTTGAGTTTCAAAAACACTCTTCAGAAACCTACGGGTGACATCACAGAAACTACATCCATGTTTTTATACAGTCTATGATATAAATGCAAAATGAGACAATAGAAAACGATAAGGAGAGCAGCAGCTTCCGTTTCTGCTCTGATAGCTGCTAAACCACACCGAATGCTGTGGATGCATGTTAGATGTGAGGATTGGTGGAAAACATTGTGCTTTGTACATTTTTCATCTTCAAATCAAACTTACAACTTCAGCTGGCAAAGTTTATATCCTATCTGGAAAGATGCTTGCTGTAATATTCATGCATTCTCTCAGTAGGCTGAGAATAGGTGGTCTTTTGTGGCTGTTTGAATATATTTGACCAAATTAATGTTTACACTACGAAAGCAATCCAGTCAAATGCATTTTTGACTACCCCTGGAAGTGGTTGAAAATGGACAAGCTTAAAACCTTTGCACCTGTATTTAGAGTTGTCTGCTTACGATCAGAACAACGAAAACACATCTTAATTTTAGGTGTAAACCTGATTAATATTTAAATATGTTCTGCATGTTCTCTTTCGTTACAAAAATAAATGTGGTATCAAAACAACATTTTTTTAAAGCATCTGATCATAATGATTTGGATATTGTGACAGGGGTGCTTGTGTGCCTTACTCCTAGGAATAAAGTAAGCTAGATTCGTACAAGAAATAAGTCTATATAACTTATAGAAAAAGCTATTCTAAATATCACAAAGATATTGAAAAAGCATATGATACAGCACGAAGAGAAGGATTGTTCATAAAAGCTTCTAGAATGGGAATAACACGTACAATACATAATTGTTTGTTACAATTTCTCTTCCAAGTACATTTGTAGTATGTGTGGGTTCAAGTAAGTCATCTGCATTTAATGCAAATAATGGTATACCACAGGGAAGTGTAATCAGTCCTTTACTTTTTAATGTTATGTTTAATTATATATTTGAAAATGTAGGCCCTTATATGTCTAATATATATATATTTATCATTATATAAATATGATGAGGGCAATAGCTGGCAAAGAGTGGGGAGCAGGAAAAACAGGATTGCTAATGATATATAAGGCTGTGATTATATCTGTGTTGGATTATGGCTGAATAATATATGGTGACACATGAATAATATTCTTAAAGGGGACCTAACACACACAGTTTCACCCAGTCTCATGTTAATCCTGAGTACCTATAGAGTAGTACTGTATCCTTTATCATATTTATAAAAGAAAGATACAGCCTTACGATTCTCTCAGGAAAAAGCAGAGCTCCTGGAGGCGTGCCATATGGGCGGAGCTAAAGAGTGACGAGCACTTGTGCCGATCGCCAACAAAACAGAGACATTTGATGCCGTTTTGCTTACCGTCTGCAGTTCTGCTGAACACGTTGATGGGCGCGCTCTCGCTCTCACTCTGTTCAATGCGTGCACAGGAGAGTTCTCCAGAGAAAAATGCCCATATAAGGAGTTCCACCGTCGTTTACTTCAGCAAGAGCCACGATCTAAAAAAACGATCAGAAACTTGTACGAACCCGGAGGTGAGATTTTTGGCACATAAATACTCTTATTATATGTTCAAATTGTTTTTTGAAACTTTGTCCATGCTTAGCATGGGAATCCAACTCTTTAACAGTGTAAACAACTCTGAATGCATGAAACAGCATTATACCCCATTTAAAGTGCATAAAATGCAGTGTAGAGCTGTAAGGATAAGCTTAGGAGCAGCAAACTCAATGCCAGTTGATGTCCTACTGGTTGAGACAACTGCTACAGCAAGCAGAACACCTGAACACCAGTTTCAGGGTAGCTTCCCCAACACTGGATGCAACAGCAGCTATAGTGCACCAGAACGCCCCACAAACCAGCTTATTGCTGGAGAGGAGAGAGTAGCTGTGTTTCCATCTGAAGTTGCGAATTTAACATATGCACAAAATTGGAATTTTTCCCTCGAAGAAGTCAAATAGAACAATATCGTCACTTCCTGATAAACTGGCACTATTGCTAAGAAAAGTCAGAGAAGACACTGAATATAATAATTTTACATATAATAAATTACTTGCACCTCAGAGCGAGAAGACAAAACACAATAAATGTGGTCATTGCTTTCGGAGGAGTTGGCCTGCTGTTTGGGTACGCAGTTGTGTAAGATAGTTCTGGGAGGCAATTATACAGAAATACTTTGATGACAGTCTTTTCTCAGGCATTGCAGAATGACCATGACAACATTTCAGATGCTGTGCAACGAGATCGATCTGCTGGTTAGTCTGGTTTTGCCACCCCATTCCACAAGTCGCAATACTTTTTTGATGCGCAAGTGGAAATTTATCTGGCAAATGTGTTTCCATATCCCATTATTCACATTACTCCTTGTTTCCACAAGTCAAAAGCCACCTCAAACGAATGTAAAAACATTTTTTGAAAATTAAGGGATTTTTATTCGAAATTTTGCGTTCCATCACTCGTTTCCTGATATGATGCTTTTAAAATGCACATTAAAAACAGGGTGATGGAAACATAGCTAGTAATAAAACCAATCAGTAGATGTTCTATCAATGTTAACTCCAAACATTTATAAAAGATCATAGTTTTAGCTCTTAGAGAATCATCTAGACTTGTCCTTGGTTTTAAAAGAGCATTCTGAGAACAAAAACAAAATTCTAGCTGTAACAATTTTTTAACTACTTAAAGTTCATTTTATGAGGAAAAACTACTTAATTACAGTAAGTATTTGGAATAAAATAATTTACAACCCTTCAGATATTCCACAGAGAACTGTCCATGTATGTGGCCATCGATATAGTAAATACATAGTATTAAACTATCAAGATATATGAATTATCCTAAGCAAATGTCACACGTGCCCTGTTCTGTATGTGGACTTTTATTTATTTTCTTCCTGTCTACTGTCTTTGTAGTCAGTTTGTAGTTATTCTGGCTTCCCTCATTTCTCCCTGATTGTATCCAGGTGTGTGTTGTCAGCTTGTTACCCTGTGTGTATTTAAACCCCTGTGTTTCCTGGATTTGTTGTCAGTTCATTGGTATTGTCTATTGTTGGATATGGTGTTGGTGGCTTCAGTTCTGTTCCTGTTTCTTTGTACCTGCTCTTTTCTTTTAGGGTTATTAATTAGTACTGCACATGGATCTTACTCTCCCTCATGTCTGAAGCTCATCTACATTACATGAAATAAGTGAAACACAGCCCAGGCAGAAGTGCAACAAATAAAATCCCAAGTATGTCTGTCCTGACTTTAGAAAAAAGAATAAAGCATTTTATGTCAGCATATGGATTTCTCCTCATTTCGATAGAAAAACAGCTTCTTAGTCCTAATGTTATTGCAGAATTCCATAAGTTTTACATGACTTATAATAGAAATGTCCCTTTTCTGATTTTAGTAATAGTATATCAACTTCCCACCTTGAGAATAGGCACTATCTGTTTTTTTGGTATGCAGGTTGGCACTGTTGTTTCACTTACAGTAAGGACTGCAGCATGACCTGTCTCTTCTTGAGTTTGTGTAATTTAACCTCAAGATTAAAATTACTTTAATGAGAGGGTGATTTTTTCTGTATATGGTTTCTTCTGTGCTCTTTTATGCATGTGTTTGTTTGTGTGGAGGATGTGTTACAATATCAGATAGCTGCTTTTGAAATGACTTGGCTGAACTGACTTCTCTTCTAAATAAATATTGGAAAATAACACATGCTTCTGTTTCACCTTAAGATTTACGAAAGCCAAATTTTTTCATATATATATATATACACAAAATGTAAGAAAATAACTGAAGTCACTTCTGCATCCTGCCTTCTTTTTATCTGCACAAGCAGCATCTGATATTTTCATTAACAGTAGTGACATATCCAAATATAAATGCAGTGCTAATTATTCATAGAACCCTAAATATGATTATTCTCGAAGGACATTTAATTCCCAACTGCTATACTGGAGAAATTCTGATATTTTTACTGTGTTGATATAAGCAGCTTGTGTATCAACGGAAATAAATAAAATTAATTTTCTTACAGTTTTTCTTAGTTACTTAGGTACATTTCTCCAATCATCCTTAACATCTGCAAACCAGTAAGTGCCTTTCTCAAAACAATTTGATTGCTTCCATTGTCCTCATTTATAAGTCGCTTTGAATAAAAGCATCTGCTAAATGTAAATTTGTACCTACAAACACTTGCAAATCCTTAGTTTATCTGTGAAAAAAAGGTCAATATTCCACATTATTGTTTAGACGTCACTATATTAACAAACCAGAGAAACTATTGCATTTATATAAAACAAAGTATAAAATTGTGAAATTCTGCAAGCTCACGTAGTTTTCCCCTTTTGCATCAAACTTGTAACAGATGAAGTCGTGAAACAGCAGAAAAATGGGTGTGCCTCACTACCTTGAAAAATATTTAAGTTGATTAAAGTTGTACAAAAGCACTGTGGTTAGTTCAACAAAAGTTTAGTCACTGGGGTGGAGAACTGCACCTAAAGAAAGTTATTCGTACCATTACAGTTTGTAAGGATATTGTTTGTACCGTGGATCAGAAAAGATGCAAAGTATCAAACACATTGTTATGAAAAGTAAATACATGTGCAAATCAAACTTAAAAGGTCATTATGTAAATTAACTTATAGGGTAATTATGCAAATCTGGATACTACAGACAACAGATCTTAAACCATATGTTTAAGTTTGTGTAATCCATACTTATCATTGTCATATGTGGACCTAAAAGCATATTCGCAATTTCCGGGGGACATCCCCTGTTACCGTAAAACAAACAAGTCCCATCACAGCACCATATGCTGGTTGGTGAAATAAAACAGACATAAAGCCCGCCTGTACTAAAGTGAACTAAAATGCACTTACAAAACTGTCACTTCATTGGTTTAATGGAATTGATTTTTATCCACAGGAGCTAGTTTGAGTCTAAATTAATTGTATTTTATTAATTAATGTTCAAAACTGGAATCAATTGAAGTACTGAAACTACGGAATTGTGTTAATGTGACATTTTTGTTGAATAAAAAAAAAATCCTGGGGGATTACTGTGGTAATGGTAATTTAAATTTTATTCACAGATAAAGCAATTCAGCTCAAAAGCAGTTTCACAGACACTCAATATCAGAATAAAATGGGTGAATGAGTTAAATCTGGACACTTTGACACTGTGACTGTCACTACAACACTTCAGATCAATAAATGAGATGCCTGATAACAGTTAACAACTTTTATTGTCAGAGATTATCCATAATTCACCCGAATGCTGTGAGATTTATTACTGCAGTAAGAAACAAAAGCCTCTTATTTAAATTTTTTAAACAGTGAAATCATGAAATTAATTATAATTGTATTACTAAAATAGTTTTGCTGTCAAAAACCTGCAAATTATGCTATAAAAATAACTAAAATAGTTAAAGCATTATTAAATATCAGGAATATGATGGAAAAATGCTACTTCTCACAAATCCCTCTTTTCTTAAGTGAGCATGGGGCATCATTCCAGTTTTTCAGGACAGCATGTAAAGGTATCATTTCAACACAGTCCTCGTCCCCACCAGCATTATTTGGCTCGCTCCCAGACCAAAACCTGAAAAATGTACAGATTCAGTTCCTGAACAACTCTTAAGTATTTTCTAAGTCATGCAAGTATATTAAAAAGATGGGTTTAAAGGAACACTCCACTTTTTTGAAAATAGGCTCATTTTCCAACTCCCCAAGAGTTAAACAGTTAAGTGTTACTTACAGTTTTACTTAAGTTTTTTAATACATTCAGATTATCTCTGGGTCTGACGGTAACACTTTTAGTGAAGCTTAGCATAGATCATTGAATCTGATTAGACCATTAGCATCGCACTCCTTTTTTTAGCTATGCTAATGGTCTAATCAGATTAAATGATCTATGCTAAGCTACGTTAAACGTGCTACCACCAGACCCGGAGATCAGCTGAATGGATTCGAAAATGGTAAAACTCAACTGTTTAACTCTTGGGGAGTTGGAAAATGAGCCTATTTTCAAAAAAGTGGAGTGTTCATTTAAAGCAAATGCATAAGCTAGACTGTGGTTTTCTGTGAGTGTTTTAACACTTACCCTTGATTTAGTGATGAATTATCCACCCATTTAATTTTCCCCTAGATTTCTATGTCAGACAAACCGATCCACACAATCTCCTTGACAAATGAAGAAACTAACTTCTGTGTATAAAACAAGTCATTAGTGAGAATCTCAGTGTTTGTGACCTTCAATACATTTGTGTTCTTTATCTGGGATTATTTAACTGATATAGAACAAAGACACTTGCTAGTATTAATAATACATGTTCATCAGCAAGGACTAACACAAGAAACGTCCAATGCATATTTGTACAACATATTACTAGCATTAATATAAATGTGCAAATGTGAGACTTTGAATAACATTTTGGTTTCATTACTGATTGGTTGTTTGTATGAGGAAATCTATTTAAAGATGTGCACAGAATTGCTCCTAAACTAGCCTGCTTGTCTTTCACTTTGTGAAAATGACCAGGGCCCGTATTCATGAAAAATCTTAGTGCTAAGAGTTGCTCCTAGTAACAAAATTCTAAGAAAATTCTTAGAAATGTGGGTGTTTCCTCTTAAATTTAAAGAAAAGATCCTAGTAAAGAAAAAAAGTAATTCAGAAAGCATCTTAACCCTTAAAAGAGTTCTTAAGGTCTGAAATTGTTAGGAGTACAGACGAGGACTTTTAAGAGGCTTACGAGTTTCTTTAGCAGTGGAGAAAATGGTCGAAATACTAAGAGGGAGAAGAACTGTATTGCAGACAATTGATGACAGTATATCAGTGGTGGTCAGTAACGAAGTAAAACTACTTCTTTACTGTACTTAAGTACATTTTTCAAGTATCTGTACTTTACTGGAGTAGTTTTATTTTGAGTAACTTTTACTTTTACTTCACTACATTCCAAAGCATAAGATCGTACTTTTTACTTCACTACATTTCATAAAACATATCGTTACTCATTATAATACATCACGTGCTCCGAGACGCAGAAGCGGTGTATGATTCATGAACAAACTGATTATTTTCAATGAACCTGTTCAATCGGTTCGCAAATCGCAACAAACGATTCATTCACAAATTGCAATGATCCTATTGCAGCTGTTCTCGAGTCGAAAGCTCACTGATTCAAATGATCCGTTTAGAGCGAGTCTTATTCAGTGAACTGAACTCACAAGTAAAGAACCGGGAGATCTTGTGAGCGCGCGCTACTGATGCTGTGAAAAGTAAGTTACTAATGTCAAATTTTAGGATTAATTATTGTAACTGAAAATAATATTTAGGTCAAAACTGTCAGTTGTTTGTGAACTAAATCTGCTGTAAAGGGTGATCTATTTAAGCCCACTGAAATGCTTGAATGCAGACAGATCAACATCAGTGTCTCTAACGTTATGTTTTAGGTCAAAAACAAAACATTAAAATAACACCGATTATATAAAATAACTCATGCACGTTCATATTCCCCGTAACGTTCGCAGTTTTATTAAAATGCTATGCATTTAGACCTATGTGACGTCTGTTTTTATATTGTTTATCAACAGTATACATTTTATATTGTTTAGATCAACTAGCCGAGTAGACAGATATGAATGTTTATTCATAACCATACTGAAAATAAGTCAATATCGTTAGCTGATGCTAACTGTCTAGCTAACAAGCTTGCTGGTGTTAAGTTGAGGACATTTTTAGATATAAAGTCCAAATATCTTTATTCAGCCACCTAGATAGATTCCATCTGAGGGAAAAAGAAAGGATGTGATGTTCAGAACATAGTAACTACAGTAATTATCAGAGTGGGAAGTGATGCCCTCTGGGGCATTGGGCCAGGGTGTTTTACACCACAGACAAGGTTTGAGAAGAAAAAAATCATTATGAAAATATAATTAGATTTTCCTTAAAATGTTCCTAATTTCAGGCCTAATTCTCATGTCATATATAACTGTTCTGCAAAACAACAAGTTCTAAAACACTTTTTTCTTACTGGTGAAAATTAGATGGTGAAATCTGATTTCTCTCAGGTACATGGCAGTGTAAGCTTCACAGTGAACATTACTACATCACTCTCATCAACGTAGTCTATATCTACAAAATATATATCTTGACTCTATATAGTGGTTATTTTGGGCAAAACCCAGGTATTTTGGGCAGTATGATTATAAAAATATGTGCTAATATAAAATTAAATAAAGTAGTCTATATAAAATTGCAAAATAAATCTGTCTATCAGTACTTTTTTACTTAAGTACATAAAAAATGAGTACTTTTGTACTTTCACTCGAGTAAAATTGAAAAAGCAGTACTTTTACTGGAGTAATATTTTATTATACGTATCTGTACTTTTACTCAAGTACTTGATCTGTGTACTTTGTCCACCACTGCAGTGAATTAATAAGACGCTACAGATTAGATCGTGCAGGTATCGTGTTTGTGAGCGATCTTATTAGAAAAAAACTAACACTAGCTTTCTTTTTTCTATTCTATCTACTCGTTTTCTTAAAAAAATAAAATTGTACTGCGTTAGGCTAACTGAGACTTGTCATAACACTTGCATGTTGTTGCTCTTTTGTTGGTTTTTATTACTTCTATTGTCCTCATTTGTAAGTCGCTTTGGATAAAAGCGTCTGCTAAATGATTAAATGTAAAATACGTTAAGTAGGAAATTAACAGCATGGTAAGTAAAAAATAAAGAATATATATACACATAATGTGTGTGTGAGAGAGAGAGAGAGAGAGAGAGAGAGAGTAAGGTAAAACAGAAAAAAAAAATATGCCTGCAATTTCAATGTGAAGGCTTAAAATAGATCCTACTCTTAAAATCTCTCTTTAATTTCCTTATTGGACAACCAACCAATCACAGTCTTCAAGAGACTGTGTCATTCCTAGCAACGGGGTCAGACCCGCCTCCTCACTAAGATAAAAGTTTTTGTCTTTTCCTCACTCAGAGTTGCTCTTAGATTGGTCCTGAATCACTCTTAAGCTAAGACTCCTACGTATAAATGTTTAAGCTAAATTAGGAGCTCTCTGAGAGTATTCTTAGAATCTTTAAGAAACGGGCCCTGGTCTTTATTAACAAAAATAACTTTATCTCTGTCCAGTTCCCTCTCAGTTGAGCTGCTCTTTTGTTCAACATCTTGTTCTGGTTCCATGACTACTTCTGTGTCTCTACTGTTGAGATTTGTGTTCAAATGAACAATAATTTGATGTGTTTAAATACACATTTCCCTCTCAAAAGAGGGATGATATTCTACAATCTGCCAAAATTGGAGGATATTTCATCACACAACATCAGGTTACTCTGAATTATTATCAAGTTGAATTATTATCATTATTCTGAGTTCAAAAGGAAATTTGCTGAAACATATATGACACAACATTTCCCTAAGCAAGTCTGAGTAAATAAGCTCAGTATAAGCTAAACAATTAAAGAGTAACAGGAGAATTACATGGAGTCACAGTGCACAATGTTATAATTTTTAACATAAATTAAAAGTTTAAACCAGCAGATTGGGCTATCATGGTTCTTCTTTATTGTGATTTATTTAACTGTGCGCATATCAGAGCAGTATATTGGCATTATGGCTGTTTTGGCTTATTTTGTGTAGCTTAAATGGATGGTTGATTGCGATTTCCATTTTTTTACGTTAGTTAGTGTGTAATGTTGCTGTTTGAGCATAAACAATATCTGCACAGTTGGGGTGCTGAAAGTTCAATGCAAATGGAGATATCGTTTTTTAAAATTCTGTCAGTTTAATGCTTACAAAAACAGCTCGTAGGGACTACAAAGAGCTACTTCATGGGTCCGATACGTCATAGACCCAGATAAACCCTGCCCCCAGGAACATGCAACAAAGGGGGCGAGGCCATGTTGTGCTGCTTTAGAGAAGAGGAAGAAAAAACTAGAGGTGCACGTAAAAGTTTATTCATATATGAATCACGATTCTGTCTTCTAACGATTTTAATGGATTCACAAGTTTCAAAATCAATGTTCTAAAGCAGCGGTTCTTAATCCTGTTCCTCGCGTTGCCCTGCTCTGCACACACTCTGCATCTCTTTCTCATTCAGATCATCAGCTCAGTGAATACACTTATTTTCATTTAGGTATCTGCAAAATGACCAAATGTAAATTAAGCTAAGAGAAGCATTATACATGGACGCGTGTGCGGTTGCCATACTGTATTAAAGCTTTCAATAGAAAAAAAACTTATATTAAAAGCTAACATAGTAGCGTTTGCAAACAACAGCGTACCTAAAAGTATGAGACAACAACAAACAAAACAATTAGCCCTACTATTAAGAGCCGTGCTTGCACAGGTTCTGCTCGATCCTCTTCACTAATATCCTCTGTGAAAAGAATCGTGCTCAAATTGATAAGCAATCTAGATAATGCCATTGTTTACAATACAACCAGAGTACATGCTGCCGAGCTGAGGGGCGTGACGTTTAGGCGTGTACTAGAGACGGTTTAGCCAACCATAACATACTGGACCAATCAGAGCCCATCACTTATTTCTGAGGGAAGCGCTTCATATAAGCAGGAAATGATCAGCGCGTCTATAGTAGAAGGGAGAGAGCGGTCTAGAACAAAGATAAATTATGTGAAAAATAATGTTTTTTTAAAAACAAAGCATTAACACGTTAGACTGCACCCCATAAGCACAATCAAGCCTAGAAAAAAACAGTCAACCACCCCTTTAAGCACAGATCCTGCTGGAAACTCAAAATGCCATTATTGATGTCAGAAGGAGTTTCTCAATGCAGCGATATAGGGGAATTAGCGAGCTAGCGGGGCAAAGGAGTGTATCCTTTTCCAGGTGTCTAGTAATTCTCTCGAAGAGGAAAGAAAGAACACAATAGTAAAATGTAACATGCTACAGTAGAATATCAGAGCAAATCAGACAATTTAAGAATCGATCAGATTGGTGTTAGAACCACCAAAAGAGCAAATTCCACAAAGAGGCCTCAGATAACAAGACAACGTCATAAATATGTCCACGATAACCTGATGCCATGAGTCTGAAGCAAACCTTTTTCACAGAACAGTTTGCAATATTAAAACAAAAGGAACACTTATTGATAATTCCAACTCAGGAAGGAGATTGTCAAATTTTGGGCAAGTAACCAAGATTGATTGTCATGTCAAAGAGATGCACAGCATGACTATCACATGCAAATCCATGACAGAAATCATGAGCTTCCTTAGATTGACTTCCCCCAACCACCCAGGACAAGAACCAGACTCAAATTCCTTCCAAACCCTTTTTGATCTTTGATCTTCACAGAACACATTCTCACGTCTACAGAATAGCACAGAGTTATTTGGGTGCCTGTAGCTCGGCCGCCCGGCTGGCTATTGACTTGGGCTTGGATAGGGGTTCTGGAGCTCTAATAAAACCCAGAGTTTGGTGAAGTTTTCCCGAGCCTAGGCTGAGTTATAGCCGATCAAAGCAACTTATATTCAGGCTCGGGTCGAACTTCCACCCCCTTCGAGACGCCTCGGAAAGCCGGGTGAGGTGAGGTCGGCGCGGCTGAAAGGAGCTGGCGGGAAGGGGTGGATAAAATTTGTTTTTTGCTTACATCTCGGCGAGGCAGGGGTCTTTTTCTTAGGCTCCCTCCTCTTATTCCCTGGTTTCCATTTCAGGGGCACATATTTTTGGATGATATTCTCCAGATTCTCCGCTGCTTGTTCTTTAGAAACCAGTCCTCCGAGCAGCCCCTCAGCTATTTACTTCAGCTTGTAACTCCCAATCCTTGGGTCTTCAAGAATTCCTAGGGCTGTTTCCAATAGCATTTCCCTCCATCCCTCCTCTTTGTTCAATATTGGTGTTGTACCTCCACTGTTTCTGGGTTCCTTCCTTGATGTATCTAGGTGGGTGTCACCACTATTTGTTGGGTATTCTGTCTCTCCCCCTCCAACTGGGGTACTCTTGTGAGAGCAGCTCACTGGGTATACGCCCCGGGTGGACCCATTTTAATTTCTGGAGTCTCTTCCTTACCGCATCCGTTGTTCTCCGTTTGGTGACGGTTTCTAGGGACTTCTAGCCAGATCCTTCTTTAACATATCAGGCCTCCATATGCTGTTAGCTTGTGCCTGCAGCTCATCATCTTCTTCTTTAGTCTAGTTTGTTTATCTTTGCTGGGCTGGTGTCAGGGTGATAGATGTCTCAGGCAGGCTTCAATGGAATATCGTTCCAGGGGTTGTAGTAGTAGGGAAGACCTGGATATTTGGCTGATATGAGGAGGGTATCTGTGGGGAGACTGTCGTTGAGAGGGGGAGTTCTTGTTGTATGTCTTGTGGGGGTGTCAATCCAAGATGTTGCAGTCATTTCTTGATGGAGTCGATGGTTCGATGGAAGAAGTTTGCCTGGAGGAATACCAGATGATCTTTCTTTAACAAACCCATTCTCCATTCATCATCCGCCACTGCTATCGGATGCTCATCCTTCTCTTTACTCCATATCTTCCTTTTCTTCTGTAGAAGTTTAAGTCTTTCTTTATTCACTTCCTCTGGATGTTGATGGTGACTCCTCAGTGAAGGAAAGGCTCTTCCATAGTCCTTGCATTACATAGTATCTTGATCCTGTCTTGACTTGTCAGCTCTTGCCACGATATCACTTTTGCTGTGTGCCTGGATTCCAGAGGGTCCAGGTTTCTTAATTCTTTTATTTTCCGTAACCAGCTTACAATCCTGGGTCGGAAAGTTAGCCCTTCCCAGGGTGGCCCGGATCTTAGCTCAGGTGGGACGCGACGGGGGGTGCCGGTGTGACCCCCTCCGTCGGTAGATGTTATCACCAACGCTTCTCACCCTATCCAGCGGTCGCCACGAGGAGGCGCCCGGGCCATGTAACTATAAGAGAGTCTTATAGTTCTTATAGCCTTCTCCCCCGGATTTTCAAGGGCCGACGAGAGCTCACCGGATGCCGCTGGAACCGCTGCGCTTTCCAGGGCGTGGGCCCCTATCTCGGGAGGAACCCATTCCAGGGTGCCCGGCCCTTCACAAAGAAAAGAGAACTCTTCCTGGGGCCCCTGCCAGCTTCTCCGGGTTTGTTTGCGTTACCTCACTCCGCCACTCCGGGTTCTGGGATCTGAACCAGACACCCTTTCAATCGGCCGGGGGCAACGGAGGCCATTGCCCCTCCCTTTTGAACGGCGTTCGCTCATCCTCGTTCACCCATCCCTTAGGACCAACTGACCCATGTTCAACTGCTGGTCACATGGAACCCTTCTCCACTTCGACCTTCAAAGCTCTTGTTTGTATATTTGCTACTACCACCAAGATCTTCACCCGCGGCGGCTCCACCCGCACCCTAGGCTTCCATGCCACGGCCCTCCTTCTCGTCGAGGCGTATCTCTGTGACATATATTTTCTTGCTGTCGACGGCCGGGTATGGGCCCAACGCTACAGCGCCATACATTTTCAGGGCTAGTTGATTCAGCAGGTGAGTTGTTACACACTCCTTAGCAGATTCCGACTTCCATGGCCACCGTCCTGCTGTCTATATCAACCAAAACCTTTTCTGGCGTCCGATAAGCGTCGGCATCGGCACCTTAACCCGGCGTTCAGTTCATGCCGCAACACCAGTTCTGCTTACCAAAAGTGGCCCACTCGGCAACTCGCATTCCACGCCCAGGCTCCAAGCCAGCGAGCCTGGATTCTTACACATTAAAAGTTTAAGAATAGTTTGAGATCGTTTCGGCCCCAAGGCCTCTAGTCATTCGCTTTACCGGATAAAACTGTTCAAGCGAGTGCCAGCTATCCTGAGGAAAACTTCGGAGGGAACCAGATCATACCGCTAACATGTTAGTAGTGATGAGCACTGAAGTACCTTTTACAATAATCATAATGTTTATTTTAAATAGGATCTGAATTAACCTAACATTGTCAGAGAGTCACAGTCCCAGTCACCGCCGCCCACGACAATCACCAGATCACAGTCACCCGAATTCTGATCACCCGCACCTGCACTCCTAATCAGCACATCCATAAATACCACATGCTCTCTGACACTCATCGTCCGGTCTACGGTTCACTACCCTGAACAATACCTGACTCACCTTTCTCTCGTTGCTACTACTAACCTGTACTGTTGCCTCCCAGAAACCTCTCCAGCGATCCTCCTGTGTGTGCGTCCTGTTTCCCTGTGTCTCCCAGCTCCACGATCTCCGAAGATAGAACTCCCAGCTCTGCGATTGCCGAAGATAGAGCTCCCAGCTCCACGATCTCCGAAGAAAGGAATTTTGATTAACACACCGTCAGAGCACCCCCAATTGGATTCCCCACCACGTCACGCACCTGCTCCTATCACCTTCACAGTCCTGCATTATTAATAAACCCTCTGTCTTACCACTTACCTGTCTCTCCGTGATCTGTTTGTGACAGAAGACCGGACCGACACCGTCACTCCCCCATGGATCCCCGACCTTCCGTACCATCTGTATCCCTGGAGGAGCTGGTCACCACTCTGCGAACTTCACTCCAGCCACCTCCATCCCCTCAATCTGCCTCTGCCAGTCCCATGGCCTTACCAGCTGCCTACGCGGGTGAAGCGGCTGAGTGTGGCGGCTTTCTTCTTCAACTAGCCTTGTACATCGAGATGCAACCACAGAGGTTTCCCACCGAGCGCTCCAAGGTAGCTTTTTTAATTTCCCTTCTCTCAGGCCGAGCATTATCATGGGCGAAAGCCATATGGAACGCTAATACCTCCTTAATCAATTCCTATATTGCATTCACTAATCATTTTAAGGAGGTTTTTGAATTAGCTACCGGAGCGCTCTCGGTGTCGGATCAGCTACTGCGCCTGCGCCAGGGGACTTCCTCGACTCATGAATACACGCTGCAGTTCCGCACGCTGGGGGCCACTTGTGGTTGGAACGAAGCGGCTCTCATCGGCATGTATCGGCAAGGGCTGGATACCAATATCCACACCCAGATGGCGATATTTGACGACGCCGTTGGATTGGAAAGCTTCATGCCAAAAGCCAACCATATCGCCCAACGCTTGTCTGCTTGCCATACCGTCGAAACCGCCCGCCAGCCTGCTTCACCCGCCCACGGTTCCCCAGTACCAGAACCCATGCAGGTGGACACAACCCGTCTCTCGAGTCAGGAACGTGCTCGTCGGATGGCAATGGGGCTGTGCCTTTACTGTGCTTCGGCTGACCATTTCATCAGGTCCTGTCCCAACCGAACCCCACGCCCAGCGGTTAGTACTCTCCAGTGCGACCCTGACATTTCCACATTGTCTGTACTGACTGTTCAACTATTTACCCCAGTCAACTCCATTACAGCCTCTGCCCTGGTCGACTCGGGCTCCTCAGGCAACTTCATCTCCCAAGACCTCCTGAGTCGTTTACGCCTGCCCGCCCGTCGACACCTCCGAGCACTCCAGTCGAGACCGTCACTGGCAAACCATTAGTGGGTGGGTTAAGTTTGAATCTCCCCGATGAAGCTGAAGATTGGCAACCTGCATGAGGAGGAGATCACGTTTCTGGTACTGGAGGGACCAACCGTGGATATCATCCTGGGGCGTCCCTGGCTCATCCGCCATTCTCCAGAAATCCAATGGGAATCAAGTGATATAATTCGCTGGGCGAATATTGCCATCAACACTGTCTCAAGGACATTCCAGGTCCTCCCAGGTTACCAGCGGCTCAGGTCGCCTCCACGGTTGAGAGTCCGGAGACCAGTGTGAATCCCATCCCATTGGATTACAGGGCGTTCAGGATGTCTTCTGCAAGCAGGCAGCCACCCAGTTACCACCTCATCGGCCATGGGACTGTGCAATAGATCTGCTGCCTGGATATAAACTCCCCAAGGGTAGAGTATACTCACTGTCCATCCCGGGCGCAAGGCTATGGAGGAATACATCAAGGAGGCTCTTAATCAAGGATACATCCGGCCGTCTAGTTCCCCAGCGGCGTCAAGCTTTTTCTTCGTGGGTAAGAAGGGCGGGGCTTGAGGCCGTGCATCGACTACCGAGCTCTAAACTCCCAGACTACCAAGCTCCCTATCCACTTCCCTGGTCCCGGCCGCTCGAGGAACTCCGTGGGGCCCGCATCTTCTCTAAGCTGGACCTGCGTGCGCGTGCAACCTCGTTCGAATCCGGGAGGCGATGAGTGGAAGGCGGCATTCATCACTCCCTCTGGCCATTATGAATACCTCGTGATGCCGTATGGCCTTTCCAATGCTCCCTCCGTCTTCCAGGAATTCATGAGCGAGGTGTTCGGGAGTTCCTCCACCGCTCTGTGATAGTGTACATAGATGACATCCTTATTTACTCCCGGAACCTGGCCGACCATCGCCACCACGTTGCAGCAGGTCCTC
Organism: Gymnocypris eckloni scoliostomus; assembly: GCA_027564155.1. Lineage (NCBI taxonomy): Eukaryota > Metazoa > Chordata > Actinopteri > Cypriniformes > Cyprinidae > Gymnocypris > Gymnocypris eckloni. The sequence goes on along the minus strand of CM050432.1, from coordinate 25,997,005 downwards.
CAGAAGCTCCGGCAGTTCCGTCTGTACCTCAAGCTGAAATGCGAGTTCCATCGCCCCCACGGTGCAGTTCCTGGGATACATCATCAGGAGGAAGGTATCCAGATGGACCAGGGAAGGTAACAGCTGTGGCAGAATGGCAGGCTCCCAAGCGATTAAGGAACTGCAGAGATTCCTTGCTTCGCCAATTTCTACCGTCCGCTTCATCAAGGGTTTTAGTCTGCTCACAGCCCCGCTTACCACCCTGCTCCGCTGGAAGCCCAAGTCCCTGTCTTGGAATCCCAACGCCCACGAAGCCTTCGACAGCCTGAAGACCGCATTCAGCATGGCCCTATTCTCCGGCACCCAGACCCCCAAGTACCATTCGTGGTGGAAGTAGAAGCAAAATTATGATATTGGAAACAGGGAGCTACTAGCCATCAAGCTTGCGCTAGAGGAGTAGCGGCACTGGCTGGAGGGAGCAAACCACCCGTTCACTGTCATCACCGATCACAAGAGCCTCCAATACCTCCGACAACCGAAGAGGCTCAACCCCAGGCAAGCCCGCTGGGCTTTATTCTTTACTAGGTTTGATTTCATCATCACCTACCGACCTGGAAACCGAAACTGTAAAGCTGATGCTCTATCCCGAGTACATTCCGCCAATTCTCCCTCCAGCCCTCATAGTCAACCCCATCATCTGGAATATCAACCGAGACATCAGAGCCGCCACTCTTACGGAGCCTGCTCCGCTGGGAGGTCCAGAAGGGAAAACTTTCGTTCCAACTTCCATATGGCAATCCCTTTTGGACTCAGTACACAAAGTACCGGGCTCTGGACATCCAGGCAGCCAACGGACCCTCTCTCGCTCCTCCAAGCTCGGTACTGGTGGCCCGGTATGTCCTGTGACACCATCAGGTACGTCCGCAGTTGCTCGGTCTGTGCCATGTCCTCGACTCCCCGTCATCTACCGGTGGGCAAGCTCGTACCTCTCCCTATTCCTCAACGTCCCTGGTCACACATGGGAATAGATTTCGTGACTGACCTTCCCGAATCTGAAGGAAAGACTTGCGTCTTCGTAGCAGTGGATCGCTTTTCAAAGGCGTGCAAACTGATCCCTCTCAAAGAATTACCCTCGGCCCTGGAGACGGCCGAACACCTGTTTCAGCAGGTCTTCCGGAACTTCGGGGTGCCCGAAGACATTGAGTCGGATCGTGGTCTACAATTAATTTTCCATGTGTGGAAAGCCTTCTTCCGCCTGCTAGGAGTCATGGTGAGCTTGTCCTCCGGTTACCATCCCCAGAAAACGGCCAGACTGAGCGGAAGATACAAGAACTCGGACGGTACCTCCGGGCATACTGCCAGGAAGATCAGCACAGCTGGAGCCATTTTCTCCCATGGGCCGAGTATGCACAGAACTCCCTCCGCCAGAACACCACGGGCCTAACCCCGTTCCAGTGCATACTCGGTTACCAACCCCCGCTCTTCCCGTGGACGGGAGAGCCATCGGAAGTTCCAGCTGTGGACCACTGCTTCCGAGCGAGCGAGAGAGTGTGGGACTCAGCCCACATCCACCTCCAACGGGCAGTGCGGAGACACAAAGACTTTGCGGATGTCCAACGCGCTCCCACTCCCCTCTATCACCCTGGGGACCGGGTGTGGTTGTCCACTCGGGACATACGTCTCCACCTGCCCTGCAAGAAGCTGAGTCCCCGCTACACTGGTCCGTTCAAGATCCAGAGGCAGATAAATGAGGTTACCTACAGACTCCAACTCCCCCCCAGGTATCGTATCCATCCCACATTCCATGTTTCCCTCCTGAAACCATGCTCTTCTCCTACCCCAGATCAACATGAGCCGGACGAGCCTCCTCCTCCTGAAATCCTGGACCAACCATCCGTCTACCAGGTCCGCAACATCATGGATTCGCGGCGACGGGGTGGCCGGCTGGAGTATCTCGTGGACTGGGAAGGATACGGACCCGAGGAGCAGTCCTGGGTGGCCCGGGACGATATTCTAGACCCCATGCTGTTAAAGGAGTTCCACAACACCCATCCCAATTGTCCTGCACCCAGAGGCCGGGGTCGCCCCCGTCGCCGCGTAAGGGCGTCAGGAGCCGCCCCTGGAGGAGGGGGTAGTGTCAGAGAGTCACAGTCCCAGTCACCGCCGCCCACGACAATCACCAGATCAGTCACCTGAATTCTGATCACCCGCACCTGCACTCCTAATCAGCACATCCATAAATACCACATGCTCTCTGACACTCATCGTCCGGTCTACGGTTCACTACCCTGAACAATACCTGACTCACCTTTCTCTCGTTGCTACTACTAACCTGTACTGTTGTCTCCCAGAAACCTCTCCAGCGATTCCTCCTGTGTGTCCGTCCTGTTTCCCTGTGTCTCCCAGGTCCGCGATCTCCGAAGATAGAACTCCCAGCTCCGCGATCGCTGAAGATAGAGCTCCCAGCTCCACGATCTCCGAAGAAAGGAACTTTGATTAACACACCGTCAGAGCACCCCCGATTGGATTCCCCACCACGTCACGCACCTGCTCCTATCACCTTCACAGTCCTGCATTATTAATAAACCCTCTGTCTTACCACTTACCTGTCTCTCCGTGATCTGTTTGTGACAAACATGCAGTGTAAATCAAATTTAACATAGTTACTGCCATGTAGATGAATAATTCAGTTACATAATTTCAGTTGATGATAGGCTACTAGGTAGAGAACGGTAATGCTTAAGTACAAAGCCCTAATAAATTCCGGTGTAAATTCATGTTAATGGAGCATTTTGAATGTGTGATACAGAAATAATTTGTTATAAATTATGTATTAAATAATGATGTTTAATTGAATACAATAGATTTAATGTTTCTTTTTTAAAAGCTTAATTTTGGAATATAATTTGCTAACCAGTGGAAAAGCATACATAAATGAGCTTGAGGGTGAGGTCACAGCGAGCTCTGTGAGCAGGATCGTGATAAGGGACTTTAGGGACCATTTACAAGACAGAGTTTTCAACTAAAATGGAAACGTTAATTTAGGCCTTGTCCACACATCTTTTTCTTTCCAATTTGGCCTTCTGTTCACAAGAAGACGGTATTTTTGAAAACTTTCTCCAAAGTAGATAGATTTGAAAATGCTGAAAACTTCCAGTTATGGAGTGGTACTGAGAAGACATGAGTTAACAACCCTCCTATAATTTTGAATATAAATCCTTCAAGCTTACTTTAAATTTGTATACATATTTTATTTAATGCAAAAAGCATTATAAAAGTCTAACAACCAAAATGGCACCGAAAAAGAAAAACAGAACTCTAGAAAAAGTGAATAACGAGGCCCAAGAGATTTTGCAGGATTCTGACTACTCAGACGAACTAAAAGAGGTAAAGGAAGATGACAACAGCGAATTTACTAAAGAAAAGTAATTTTGAATCCCAGCAATGCAGATATGTTACAAGCCATTAAAGAACTGGACAAATGAGTTAAGAGTAAAATTGACGATGTTATGTCAGCAATCAAAGAGGTAAAATAATGCGTGAAGGAGGCCGAGGAACGCATTTCTGGAGCAGAAGATGAAATCGTTCAACTTAGGGCTCGTGCAAACTCCCTTGAATCACAAGTTAAAAAACTGACAGAAAAGGTTGACGACATGGAAAACAGAAACAGACGGAACAACCTGAGGCTGGTGGGTTTACTGTAAAAAGAAGGAAGCGATGCGTGTGCGTTTTTAGAGGCCTGGATTCCAAAAATATTGGAAAGGACTCATTTCCAATCTTTGGAGCGCGCACAATAGAGTGGGCCCACAATGAAATAAGGATATTCGGAACACAAGACGGGATGACAGTGCACCAACAAGAACACTAATAATGAATTTCCTAAACTTCAAACAAAAATAACAGGTCCTTAGAGTGGCCAGGTCCAAGGGGGTGATTTGATACAAGGAACACACTCTTCACTTTCATCCAGATGTTTCGGCTGAAGTTCACAGGAAACAAAGAGATTATGACGGAGTGAGACAGAAGCTGCGAGAGAGGAATCCGTAAACACAGGATCATATACCCCGCTCGTCTACTTCTTACTCACCAGGAGAAATCGAGGGCGTTTGACACCCAGGCGGCGGTCAAAAGCTTTATTGAAGAATTAGACACAGAATACAGGTGGGCTCAATATAGTTGGACTATTAAAATGCTGAGTGTAAGGGGTAGTGGTGGGGGTGGGGTCAAATGCAGTAGTATGGACGCTACTGGGGAAATCGGGGCTGTTGTTGAATGTTCTTTAATGATAGGTGTGTTCTTCATGATTGTATATAGTTTTATTTTTGCTTCTCTGTATTCAGGATAGTTGAGTTTGTAAAAGGCAAAATACATCTTAATAATATAAAAAATATAAAAAATCATGGGGGAAACAAGGAATGTGAAATTTGTACAAAACACTTCCGCTACTTTCCAGCGGTTGGTAAAAACCAAGTACTGTCTGGATTATTGGGATTTGAGGCTTACTTGGATGATGTCGTACTGTTTAGTTCTTCTTGTGTGAGTTTTTGTACGTCTGGCTAAGGCTTATCTAACCATTAACCTTACCTTAAATGTGACTTCGGAAAAGTTACCGTAACCTATCTGGGTAAGGTGATGTGTCAGGGTTGCGTAAGACCAATTGATGCTAAAGTTGATGCTATTGATAAATTCCCTACACCTGTTACCCGTCATGAACTCTGTCGATTCTTAGGGATGGGGGGTAATTATCGAGGGTTTTGTCGGAATTTTGCAACTGTAGTTACTCCTTTGTTCAGTCAAATGAAATCTTTTATCTGGTCTAAGTCATCTCTGGCTTGTTTTGATAATGCTAAAGCTCTCTTAAGGCTGAGATAACATGGTAATTAAATAGTTGCGAGGCGCCAGGAGAATGAATCCTCCGCGTCCTCATACAGTTCCACCTTGGGACTTACCAACTGTACTAAGGGCCCTGAAAGGGCCCCCATTTTAAACATTGCAATCCTCGAACTTCAGAGTACTCTCGCTGAAAACCGCCCTGCTGTTAGCATTGGCATTGGTCAAGCGAGTAGGAGACCTGCAGGCCCTTTCCGTCAACCACACGTGCCTGGAATTCGGGCCTAACTACTCCAAGGTCATCCTGAAACCAAGGCTAGGTTATGTATGTAAGCTGCTCTCAGTCTTATAGGCTTCAGTTGAAGAGGAAAAAATGGTTTTTTTCCATAAAGCGTCTTCGACGCAGTACTCGTTCCCATATCTCAGGGAACCGAGGTTACGATAATAACCGAGTACGTTTCCTTACTTTACCAAAGGAAAACCAGTTTCCTCTTGGCTTATATCGAAATCCTTTGACATTTTGCTTTACAAATCCTCGTTTTGTGCTTCTAATTCATGGCTTTTTGTTTTGTTCTCTCTCCGCATTCGTCACTAATCACGCAACGCCAACGTCGGATGGAGCGGGCTCAGGAGCGGACTCTGTGGGCTCACGGGACGGAGCGGGCTCAAGAGCGGACTCTGTGGGCTCACGGGATGGAGAGGGCTCAGGAGCGGACTCTGTGGGTTCACGGGACGGAGCGGGCTTAGGAGCGAACTCTGTGGGCTCATGGGACGGAGCGGGCTCAGGAGCGGACTCTGGTGGCCACCATGGCCTCCAGGACCACCGGGCTAGTGTTCACTGGAGACATGCCGGCTGCCCGGATAACTGCAGTCCTTTCTGTTCATGTTGTTTATGACCTTACAGAAATGAATGGGTGCAGTTTATCCATTTCAGGTGAAATAATATGATAACACATAGTAGTAATAGACAGTAGATAAGTTTTAATTTAAATGGTTAGGAGAAACTGACAAGATGTAGAAATGCATCAAAGACATTACACTAAGAACAAATATTTATACCAGACCCAGAAATCGTGAATGAGCAAAGACTAACCTCGCTTTCAAGTTGTTGTGAGGGTGCAGTTCGATAAAGGTCAGAATAGAACAGTTGAAATGCCCCTATTTTTTAAACAAGTAAATAAATGTCCGAGTTAACTCATAACAATCATGCGATTAATCATTTTAATCGATCGACGGCACTATTTAAAACACTTGAAGTTGTCTCATTTGTTTTATCAATTAAGACATGCTAACTAGCATTTCCCTCCCGCAGTGGTGCTGGCTGACCAGCTGGACCACCGTCAGGCAGTCGGGAAGAGTCGTCGCCATAAAAAGACCATTTTAAATGTTTTGAGATGAAATGTGTTCTCTGATTATTGTTGTATAGTCTTACTAATTAAGAACATTAACTCTTCAAACTTTTATTTTTATATTTACACCATTTATTTTCCATTGGCACAATGTGTTATCTGCAGTGTTGGGGAGTAACTAGTTACATGTAACGGAATTATGTAATTTAATTACAAAATAAAAGTAACTGTAATCAGTTACATTTACTGAGAATTCTTTTTTTTATTAAATTAGTTACTTATGAAAATGTTAAGTATTACAAAGGGGGTTACATCTGGGTTTTTTCACACACACTCCCCCATACAAATTGTATTGATTTATTTCATAAACTGTAGTGAGTGCTCTAAAATATGAAACACCAATGTTTCAGGAGTTGATAATATGCTTATTTGATAACCCTTTTATTTCCTATTATGTAAATGCTTTATTATTTAAGATTAACATGTATTTTCTGTAATAACTATGCAAAGATTTGATTTCAAAAACAGTACTATTAAACTATTTCTAGTTATGATTTTAAATATGTATTTATATTCAGAATGATCTCAATGTAAGTCTGATTTTGTGGTGGCTATGCTTCAAAAGGGACAAGTTGGTATGATTCTTTAGGGTCTTCTTGAAATGGTCTCAGTGGTCGTGTAAAACAACACCCTTTTTACCTGGTCAAAAACAGCTCTATTCACAGCGACTTGTTTCACTGAATATCTCTTTACATGATAATGAGCTCTACTCACCCCGCCACTCTCTTCCATGTAAGAGCAAAGGTGATTTGCAAATAATCATTAAAAAATATATATAAAGTGTGAGACTTACTACTTCTGGAGGTGCAGCTGGATCATGAACAATGGGTACTGATCCATCCTTGAGTTTTAACTTTTTAACAAAACCTGCCTTAAATTGTCCCTCATTCAGAAACCAAAGGAGTAAAATTATTTGTGCAAATTAATTTAGGTGTATTCTAAGTATTTTTATATATATATATAAAACGAATCCACTGCGCCCTCAGTGGCTCTGATGTCTGGAGAAAATTAGGACTCTTATATTTCTCTACATCTAACAACAAAACACCTGCATTGTTTACAAGACATTGTTGTCGCTACAGCTGCTCAAACGCAGAGAAAATGACGGACTTCGTACAACTGGATGCTAATACGGGACAGTCAGTCAACGGTCATGGGAGGAGCCTAAGCAATATGACATCATAGTGGCTTGATAATTGTTTAGGTTTTTGGGTGATTAACCCTCTGGTATTGTTCATTTGGGGTCACACTTGTGTTGTTCGTGGTCAAAAATAGACCGAACACCCAAAATGTTACTTTTTTTTAATTTTCAGTAAAATCAATGTAATATATTTTTGTTCCATAATATTTTTTATTTTTTTATTTGTATTTTGAGAGAATTTCATCGTACTACTTAATATTTATGCAATAATTATGAACAATATTTTCCCATTGAAAATAATGCAATTTTTTTCCTAAGATTTTGATATATGCTTTTAATTTCATGTTAAAATAGAGACAATGCCTTTAAAATCAAATTTTTGAAGTCAGATTAGTGCCATCTGGTCAGAGTAAAAAAAAAAAGAAAAACATTTGCAATTCTATGGTTTAGCCACTAGATTCCTATATAGCTCTATCTAAAAGGCTTATAAACTTTCTAGTGGCTTTTAGGCATAAATACTTATTTTTATTAAGTTGTGGATCTGGAAATACACTATATTGCCAAAAGTAATGGGTCACCCCCTTCAAATGAAAGGTTTGACTACTTTAGCAATTTCCAAGAGTACAAATCTTAATGTTTTTGCATATAATGATATTCTAGGGAATTGTGTGCTTCTAATTTTATAGTAACAGTTTGGACAGGACCCTTTTCTGTTCTAACATGACAGTGCCTCTGTGTATAAGGCAAGGATCAAAGATGATTCAGTCGGTGTGGAAGAACTTGACTGGTTTGCAGAAAGCCAAGTCCTAATCCCATCTGAACACCTCTGGTGTGATTTTAAATGCAGACCTTGAGACAAAACTGAATCACCAAACACAAGACCAATAACTATATTTTTTGCATATTTCTCATTAATTTCCAATGGTGGTCCTTTTTGACTGTGAACAACACAAGTGAGACTAGCCATTTACCTTTTTCGAATCAAGTCCACAATTGTATGTATTGTATTTTGTGGTCACATAGCGACTACCATAAAAGTCACCAAGTTTCGTACTATTCCGATGAAGTTTTCCAATTTTTTAAATGACTGAACAGCACCAGAGTGTTAAAAAAGGGGGTGAATGGGTTTGTATACTTGGAGAGTGGTTGTGTCTACACACTATTAAGACACATTTATATGCAAATGAAGATATTTCGCATCCAATGTCTCCTTTAAAATTTTAATATTATAATCTTCATTCAAGTGATGAAGGATTTTGAAAGTCTGACAGTAATCAGTGTTGAGCACTACTGTAAGGTTAACCCTGTCTGGTTTACAAGTTTCAAAATGATTAACAGTTGAAAATATTGAAGTTTCAAAAAGTAATCAAATGTAATCAGTTACATTACTTTAATAAAGTAATTGAAAAGTTACACTACTTATTACATTTTAAGTAGGGTAACTTGTAACCTATTACATTTCCAAAGTAGCCTTCCCAACACTGGTTATCTGTGATTTCACTTGTAGGCTATATGTATGTTCACTGATGAAATATGATTAATATGCTGGTAATTCTGTTGTTGAAGTTCAGCTGTGAAATATAAAAGATGATTCATGGATAAAGCTGTTGGTGTGAAGCAATAACTTGTGTTATTGAATATATAACCCAAAAAAAATAGTACACTTATAACCACTGTTCTTAATTTCACAGTAATTTTACTGTGGTATGAAATACAGCAACTACTGGATAATTGTTGCCAGTAAGTTACTGTTAATTTGACATTTAATTTTGTACGCTAATACACTCTTTTTAAATTAAACTGCGTTGCATTGTTGTGTAGGCTGTCTCGCAACAAAAATAGCTCCTGGAACATAATTACTTTTCTAAACTGAATAGTGTCACTTTTAATTTGTTCATATTATCTTTAGTAGTATAACTATCCCTTTAATTTACTGTTTTGTCTTAGGCAGAAATATGAAGTACTGGCATGGCTTAATTATAACCATGCATGCTTTTTAATGCTCGTGAATGTTTTAGTAGTATTTTAAAATAATTGCCTTTTCTGTTTTTCTTTCTTTACTGTTTTTTATGTATAAAGCTGAGAAGTCTGCACAGGCCCAGGAATAATACCATTCCATCCTGTTCAAGTATTTTTATCCAGTTTTTAATCTGTTTTTTTTAATCTGTTTTTTTATACTGTATTTCAGAGATGCTGCTGAAGGAAACATCTCTATTCAGTATATTCAACTATTTTCAAGTTGCCTATTCAGTACATTCGGTGGCTGCAGTGAGCCTGCTTTTCACTGCATATCTGTTCAAAGCAGGGCAGCAGCTTTGATATTGCCACTGTTAAGTAATGTTCAATGTTGAATCTAGATCTGTACTTGGTCTTCAGTAAAGCAACAGCAGAGAACCCTGTTTTGCAGAGATAGAATGTTACAAATGGGAACAGAATTTCAACAGCCTTCTGACCTATCAGTGGGAACTCCCTCTCCACACCAAGCCAGAATTCAAAAAGTGTCTGTGATGGGAACTTTAGCCTCATGGTTGAGTCAGATGTCATTTCAATGAACTCCTCTTCTTCTGAGGAACTCAGATCATCAGGTGCTGGAGCAGTGAATGGATCTCTCACCCAGTCGAACTGCACACTGTTGTCAGGGAAGTATTTCTGAAAATGACCTCTCAGAGCAGAAATGTGTTCCCAAAAACATGGGATCATTGTGCTTTCTGTCAGCTTATTAGTTTTGGAAAAAGTTGTTAGATTTTCAAAAGACTCTGTATTTCCTTGCTCGAGTTTCCTGCCCCACATCTCCAGTTTTCGGATGAATTAACTGACTTGGTCTGCCAGATGCGGTATGTATTTGTCTTTGCCCTGCAGCTGGAGGTTTAGTTGATTAAACATGGAGAAAATGTCACTGAGATATGCCAGCTTCATTAGAAATTGTTCATTACCAAATTTGCTGGCAAGCTCGTTCATGCCTTTCTCCTGCAGAAAAATGTGAATTTGCTTCCTGAGCTCCAACACTCTGGACAGCACTTTGGCACGGGAGAGCCATTTCGCTTCACTGTGAAACAGCACAGCAGTGTGATGCACATCTCCTCACAGAATGCGGAAAAAAGTCGTGATTTCAGTGGTCTTGTTTTTAAGTAGTTGACCGCGATAACAACTTCAGAAAAAACATCATGTAACGTAGGGCTTAACTGCCATTGATGCAAGTGCTTCCCGATGTATAATGCTGTGCGTCCACAGTGCTTTTGGTGCGACTCTCTTGATGAGCACCTGCAATCCTCCCCGTTTCCCCACCATGGTCTGTGCGCCGTCCGTGCAAGTTCCCAAGCAGTCCTCCCATTTAATTCCAGCCTCTGTCAAGTATGAATCAATAATCTTAAAAAGTTAATCAGCCGTTTCTCTTTTTGGGATGTATTTTCAGAATAGTAGATCTTCATACAGTGACTCAAAATCCACAAATCAAACATACGCTATTAAACTCTCCTTGTTACTATCAGAGGCCTCGTCGACTTGAAGCGCATAGCGCTTTCCTTTTAATTTTCTCAGTGAGTTGTTCCTCAATGTAATTTGCAATATCGTGAATTCGTCTTGATATGGTGATATTTGACACTGGGACAGTCTTTAATTTCGCAATACTCGCCTCATCAAGCATAACTGACACCATATATATGGCAGCGGGAAGAATCAACTCTTCTGCAATAGTGTGAGATTTCTTGCATTGTGCAACGCAATAGGCACTTTTGTAAGAAGCCTGTTGCTGTAGTGGTTTTCTTTTAAAAAACTCAAGTGACTTTTGAAAATAATTTGGATGCATGGTCTCAATGTGTCTCCTTAATTTTGTGGGTTTCATGCTGTCCGCTGCCAGCGTTTTAAGGCATAGGACACACATGGGTCTTTCCTCCTCACCAACAACATTAACAGTGAAGCCGAGAGCAAGATATGCTTCATCATATTTTCTGCATTTAGATTTTGAATGACCTGCCTGGGTCTGTGCAACTTCTATGGCCTTTCTCTTCCCTTTAACAAATCGATCCATCTCCTACTCTGTCCGTTGGCGTTTTTTTTATTTTCTTTTTCTGCTGATGGCCTGCACCCCCCTGCAGTGCCTGTGCGCCCCCCACTTTGAGAACCACTGTACTACATACAGTAGTAGGCCTATTTATAATTGGTAATGAAATTTAAATCTCATCAATTGTAAACATTTACAAATGGGTTTCTCTTCCAACACACTTATGGCCAAATCGATTGGCAATTAATAAACGTATAATTTAAATGTGCTGCAATCTAATACTGTCATGATGTTCAAAGACTGCCACATCTAGAGAACTTACATCATGTGTGTGCACGCGGGTAGTTGGATTCCAGAAGGGAGCCGAAATTTGACACAACAATAAACTCAGTGAATACTTTTCTGACAGACACGACAAATATATCAATAGAAAGCTTTAAATGACTATTTTAAAATTAAACAATAATAAAAATAAAAAACTCATTCATTATGTAAACCGTAAGGGTGCATTTCTCTCTATAGGTGCATCCAATGAATGAGGAGATGGCGAGTCAGGATCTTCAACTTCATCTTTGTGACATTTACTCAGAAAACATTAGTTTTGCGGATTTTCACCAAGCTTTAGCCTATTGTGTGCACTAAACACCATCTGATCTGCTTTTGACAGTCACAGTCTTGTGTTGTTTCCACCAGCGCGGCACATATTTTTTTATATTAAGTAAAGTTTATTTATATAGCACATTTATCTCAGCAAAGCTGGCCAAAGTGCTGACCAAAATCAAAGGGTTAAAACATAAAACAAGCAATACAAACAGTAAAACAATAAAAACACTTATAAAATCCAATTAGAATAGCTAGGAGTAAGCTATGTTTTCAACATCATTTTAAAAGTTGTAATTGAAGGTGCAAGGCAGATGTCCAGTGGTAGTTGATTCCAAAGATGGGGGGAGGCAACTGAAAAAGCCTTATCACTCTTTGTTTTTAAACATGAACGAGGGACAGCTAAGAAAGCCCTGTCAGAAGTAGGGATGGGCGATACCTCTTATTTTATTTTCGATAGGATAACGATATTTTAAAGCCCAGAATATAATCAGTAATTATACTCACTTAATATTAGATTTTAAAGCAATGTTTTTTAACATTTCATAGGCCTTTTTTTGTTTACACTGTCAGAAATAAAATATACTATACTTTTGTTTTAGCCTTTTACAGGGGCAGTAACCTCAACAGGTGCACCTATACCTCTAAAAGGGAGCATATTAGTACCACACAAGTATGCATGGTTTAAGGGTAGAGAAGTTACAAAGGTGCACCTTTGAGGGTACCTCATGAAAAATTAACATGGTACTAAAATGTGTTATTTTTATTTCCATGGTAAATTTGAGGTTACTGCAGTTTTACTACAAATACTGTGGTAAACTGTGGTTACTGTAACAAAACCATGGTTATTTTTTTGTAAAAGGCTGCCAGGCTGTTGTACCCCTGAAGGTGAAATTTTAGCATGTTTTTTTTCTAAAAAATGTTTTTTTTTAAACAGCAATTACAGAACATAACACAATCAATGTGAACGTTTGGCAACCAAATATAATGTAATAATTTGATAATGGTTTCTTAAGATCTACTTATGCTTCTGGTGCTTTTGGAAACTCCCTATTTGAACAAGCACTGTGAGCCCAGAGCCACACACACTGCCTCTCTCTCTGGCTCTGTGTGAGCCATGCATCAGCAGCGAACGCTGTCTGTGATTGATTGCTTCTGTCTTTCAGTATTTGCGTGTGTTCCGATGACCAGGAAAAATGGTTTTATTCAACAAAATTATTCACTAATATAGTCTATTTACCACTTAGAAACTTATTTCAAGCACCAAATTTCTTGATAAATTAATGGTTAAAAAATGCACATTAGAATCAATATTTTTATGTGAGGATCGATCCATTCCATACAACATCAGTATCAAAAGTATCGATGCTTAAGGATTGATCTGCCCATCCCTAGTCAGAAGATCTTAAAGATCTGGAGGATGAACGAGGAGTAAGAAGATCTGTTAGATAAGATTGGCCTTGACCATTAAGAACAAACAACAACATTTTACATTTAATTCTAAAATGGACAGGGAGCCAGTGAAGAGAGGCTTAAATTGATGTAACATGATTGGTTTTCTTTGCCCTGGTCGACAGCCTTGCAGCAGCATTTTGTACCATCTCTAAGCGTGCAGTGGAAGACTGAGGAAGACCCAAATTATAATTAATTACAGTAATCAAAGCGAGAGGTAATAAAGGCATGAATGACCTTCTCTAGGTCATGAAAAGACAAAAATTATTTAAATCTCGAGATGATCCGTAACTGATAAAAACTGTTCTTGACAACTGTATTTTTTTGCTTAGTCAAGCAAAGTTCAGAGTCCAGAACGACACCAAGATTCCTGACCTTGGAAGAGACTGAGGAGAATTGCCAAGCTCATTTATTAGACCACTTCTCAACTTTGGGGGCCCAAAGATGATTATTTCCATTTTATCTTAATTAAGTCGAAGAAAACTATTAGATAACCATTTCTTAATGTCCCCAAGGCTGGCCAATAAGGGTTCAATGGTATCGCCAGCTTTCAATGGTAGGTACAACTGGGTATCATCAGCATATAAATGAAAAGAAACGTTATGCCTCCTAATAATATCTCCTAATGGGTCGTATATATAAATTAAAAATAAGTGGACCTAAAATGGATCCTTGAGGCACTCCACAGATAATAGGTGCAACAGATGAAGAAAACTTACCTAACTCAACAGAAAAAGACCTGTCTCTAAATATGAATTGCAATTCCATTGCAAAGCAGTACCCCTGATACTAACTGCCAATGAAGAATATTATGATTAACTGTATTGAACTGTAATTGTAAGATCGAGAAGCAACATAACTGTATTTTTATCACCATCAACTGCAAGTAAAATGTCATTGAACACTTTGAGCAAAGTAGACTCGGTACTATTGTGGGCAGAGAAACCAGATTGGAGAGGTTCTGTTATTGAGTTAGTTCCTGACTGAATTATTTGTATATATTTGTTTTATTGTGTACAGCTCTAAATCATTATTGAACTGAACTAACATCAGTTGAGTAATGACTCATAGAATCTTTACAACTACATTAATTTATATTTGCATCATTAAGCATTTTCCTGTTGATCACTATAAAGCTGCCTGAGGAAAAAAATGCCATTTTCAGATTGATGTTCAAAAACAGTCTACTTAAACGTTTGTGTTCAATTTTTTATTGGTGTAATTTGGTGAACCAGTGACCAGCTCTGTTTAGTTAATTTAACATAGAAATTAACAAGTGTCTCAACATGAAGGTGAAAAGAACAACTGGACATGATTTTAAGCTTTTAAAACATAAGCATTTGTGAAGCAGACCTCCTTTTCATAGTAACAATTGTATTGTAGACCAAGTTCTTAACATCCTCCCTAAATCGTTCCTTCAGGACCCTTTCCTCTTCTAGGCACTTCATGCAGTCTGCTTTTCCAGGAACTCTGCGCTCTGCCACAAACCTTGCTAGATGTTTGTTAACTGCCCTTCTCTCTTCTTCACACCATGGTATCTTCACTGTTATCCTGGTTGTCTCTACAAATGACAAGGAAGACAATTTAGATTGTATAACTATAAAAAGCAGAGACCAAAATGTAGCTTTCTTGCTTTTGCTTGCCCAGTCACAGAAAGTAAGTGTCTAACATATCTAACATATTAAAATGAGATAGGGTTAGAAGAATTTACTGCATTTTTCATTGGAGAGTTGTGTTCTCGACATGTTGAGGTTTTAGTGGAGCAATGTATATAAATGCAGAATGATTTAAATTTTAAAAAGACAAGATAGTCTATACATGACGTTTACAATTCCATGGCAATCAGTCACTCAGTTTGTCACGTCACGACACGCCCTAGCTCGCACCCGCGGTCCCGCACTGTATTCAACATCCATAGAGGTCGAGATGAGTTCAAAGCGGCAAAAAACTCTTCACTCCTTTTTTACGAAAAAGTAAATCAGAGTAAGTTGGCATGTGGTATCCGAATAGTTAAACTTTAATAAATATTTGAGTTTATCCTGCAATTGAATCCGTGTTTTTCCCTGACATATTGTCTATGATAAGATATTTCTCATACCTTTCAACATAGATTAATCAGACTAATTTGTACTTTTTTATACTTCAGTTTTAAGTAGCTTTATATATTGAGATATATGTTAGCTTTAATACTGTCAAAAAGCTACTACTTTTAAACAAACCAGCCAGAAATCTTAAAGGAAATGTCACTAAATGTTTATTTAATCTCATTGTTTAATTTATTTAGGGTATACATGTTTGTCAGTTGAGCTCAATACATAGTTTCCGTGCAATAGTTTGTTTTGAATTACTTTTTTATTTAATTCCTGAAACATGGACTGTATAATAGAACAGAACGAAATAAAGTAGTACCTTATAGTACCGATATGTACCTTAATGTACAACTTTGAAACTTTTTGGGGTAAATAAGGTACAAAGATGTCCTTTTAAGGGTACTATCTATTCACCACGGCACTTTGAAGGGACCAAGAAAAGATTGGCCACCACCACTTCTTTGACCTTATTGTAGCCTTGTATCTTGACACCCCCATGTTTTGGTTGTATTTGAAGATATCTGTGAAAGGGACATCATGAGACATGACTGTCTCAGATTGCCAAGACATCCATAACCTTGTTTTGTCATTTCATCAAGGAGTCTTAGTGAGGTGAAAAGGTTGTCATGTACAAAGTTACACCATGGAGGAACTTCTGCTTGTTTGGCTAGACCAAGGACTACACTTGGGCCCTGTCTAGGGATGCAACGATTATAGATTTTGATGGTACGATTATAGTCTGAGGAATAATCACGGTTTCGCGATTATTATGCATTTATTCATTTTACAACATAAAATCTCAAACACTCTTTAGATAATAAAGTGTTATTTATTGCTGCCTTTTGAAACAGAAATATACAGCACAAAATAATAATACTAAAAAAAAGTATCTCCTATTAGAATTAAAAAAAAACGTGACCTCTGCTCTGTAAACATCCATGTGGGAAAAACCCTTTTGAATATAACAAATGGAAATAGATCACAAATATACTTGATGTTTTCATTTTGTATAATCTTTCTACATTTATTTTGGACCTGAGGTACAGAACTTGGAAAGATGGGGAAAAAAGACTTATGAATAATACTATAACAGGGATGATAAATCACAATGTTAATTAAGTATTATTAATACTAAAATTTACTTTATTTATCCCACAGAGAACACTGTTACTAATAAAGGGAATAAACTAAACAATTATCATCCATACTTATTGTAATATTTTTTATTAATCTGATATTACATATGGCCTGAGAAAATCATGTCTATTATTGTGGTTTGTGAGATCGAGATCTGCCCACACAAACATTCAGGAGGACAGAAACTTGTCAACGCTGCCCAGACTTTCATTAATAAAATAGCTTAGATACTGGATCGCTACATTATATTAATCAGCAAAGAGAGGGGGATAAAATGACTGTTTAAATAACTAAACTCATCTTTATTGTTTGGTGATGCGCAGATGCAGGTCGACTAATTCACACACGCAACTGTCACCTCTCTCTCTCTCTCTCTATCTCTCGCTCTCTCTGCATATTTAATCTATGTCTGAAGCGGGCAGAATGCTAGAGCTAACGAACTTCGCGTCAGGTGGTCCTTGCCTTTACGTTGTGCATTAAAATCGTTTATTTCGCAACAAGAACAGGTTGGCTAGCCGCATTATCCCTTATCTATAGCCTACTCTTTAACAGCTATTTACGGCAACATTTAAATGACGCCCTGGTCATTCTTGGTGTACCCAAAATGGTCCCACACGATCTACTTCAGACATTCTCTGGTGGAAATAAAGGATCGCTGTTTGGTTCCTCTGTGTAGTAGCCTCCGTGTCTCTGATAAGCATGGCATTTTAAGCTGGTGCACTGCCGCTAGTGAAACTTTGTTTTCGTTTTGCGCAAGCTGCAACAGTTCCGTTCCGTGCAACAGAAACACTTGGTTTAGCTGAGCTTTTACGATTAATTAACCGTGACATTTTAAAGCGCGGTTAATAGTAAAACCGGTTAATCGCTGCATCCCTAGCCCTGTACTAGGTCAGTTTCAGGGAGATGTCTGTGCACTCCACACAACATAGCCACCTCTGCATAGCCATTCAATAGTCTAGCTGGCAAATGGGCCGTTTCACCCTGGTACTCCCCATCTGAGCAATCACTATCAAAGTCACTTTCAGCTTGCTGGAAGGGTCACATACATCTAGGAGGTCCAACACTGATAAAACTGTGTAAAATTAAACAAATGATAACTAGGATTAACAGCCAAAACCTGTGTTTTCAATTAAGACACAGTTATACTACCGGTCACAATTGTGACCATTAATACATTTACACCTCTTACGTGCTAAATATATATATGCAGGAGTATGATTCTCGAAGCAAGGATATACAAAATATATGCAAATATAAACAAAGCTGCACTTTCTTACTATTTTTTAATATCAGTTATTGTGAAACAATGGTTTTCTTTATGAACTAAGTTTTCTTTCTGTGTTTTGGATCACTTTTAAATCAAATCAGAAATATATGTTGGATGTTGTGAAGAAAGTCTTCTGCAGATCTGGGAGGACAAAAACACGACGCAGTGAGGCATCAGGCTTTTGAACTCAATTTATTCTTGACACCACATGTCTTTAAGTATGTTACCAGCAAGTCTCGTATGTCCAGGGGGTTCACCAAATGACCAAATAAGGTACAGAAAACATAACATGACAGACACAGAATGAATGCATTCTTTCTCTACTTATAGCCAGGAGCCACATGGCCAGCGAGCTTAAAACTTCACCATGTATGTAGCCTTGTATTCACTTATGCGGAAATTAAATCTAACAGTTATGTTGATAACTTCCTTCATTTTAAGCAGCTCATGTTGTTATGAAACTATTTGCATATTTCAATGCTACAATGTCACAACTCAAGTCTGAGTACTGTTTTTATTAAAAGTGATCACTATTGCTTTGTCTATTAAACAGATCGTTTGATATGTACCGAGTTATTTATGCAGTTTTAACTTAAATTACTGCAGCATTCGTCTATGAGGAATGTAAGCTGTCAAACATACACAAGTGCTAGTCAATCATAGTGGGTGTTTACTTCCAATCCTCCACGTCTATTCAAACAGAGCCTTTGAATGAGGGGGTTAAAAACAGGACAGAAAATAACCTATTCTAAATTATGATGGGACCTCATTATAAGTGGACCTCAGAGAACAGTACAATATAATAAAAAAGCCCCATGAATTAAAATTTTACATGTTACATTATAATTTCCTGATGCCACGTGCACTGGTGAACACCCTTATGCTTAAACATGGTGTTCGTTATGGACAAACTGTAACTAGCACAAAAGTCCACTAACTGAACACCGCTCAGGTTCAGATCAGTGGGGGCATTCCTCCCAATCACGCCCCTCCAGGTGTCACTGTCGCTACCCACGTGGGTGTTGAAGTCCCCCAGTAGAACGATGGAGTCCCCAGTTGGAACACTTTCCAGCACCCCTCCCAGAGACACCAAGAAGGCCGGGTACTCAACACTGCCGTTTGGGCCGTAGGCACACACGACAGTGAGAGACCTATCCCCGACCCGTAGGCGCAGGAAAACGACCCTCTCGTTCACCGGGGTAAACTCCAACACATGGCGGCTGAGCTGGTGGGCTATAAGCAAACCCACAACAGCCCTCCGCCTCTCACCATGGGCAACTCCAGAGGGATGAAGAGTCCATCCTCTCTCAAGGAGTGTGGTTCCAGAACCCCAGCCGTGCGTGGAGGTGATCCCGACTATCTCTAGTCGGAAACTCTCAACCTCACGCACAATCTCAGGCTCCTTCCCCGCCAGCGAGGTGATGTTCCACGTCCCTAGAGCTAGTTTCCGTGTCCAGGGATCGGGTTGTCGAGGCCCCCGCCCTCGACTGCCGCCCGATCCTCTAAGCACCGACCCCTTACGGTCCCTCCTGCAGGTGGTGAGCCCATGGGAAGGTGGCCCCACGTCGCTCCTTCGGGCTGAGCCCGGCCGGACCCCGTGGGGGGAGGCCCGGCCACCAGGCGCTCGCATACGAGCCCCAACCCCGGGCCTGGCTCCAGGGTGGGGCCCCGCCTGCGCCATGCCAGGCGACGTCACAGTCCTTGGTTTAGTGTCCATCATAAGGGTTTTTTGGCATCAGGACACCCTAGGCCGTAGGTCGATGATCGACTTTGTGGTCGTTTCATCTGACCTTCGGCCGTATGTCTTGGACACTCGGGTGAAGAGAGGGGCGGAGCTGTCAACTGATCACCACCTGGTGGTGAGTTGGATCCAATGGCGGGGGAGGAAGCTGGACAGACTTGGCAGACCCAAGGCGTACTGTAAAGGTCTGCTGGGAACGTTTGGCCGAATCCCTTGTCAGAGAGATCTTCAACTCCCACCTCCGGTGGAGCTTCGACCGGATCCCGAGGGAGTTTGGAGATATTGAGTCAGAGTGGACCATGTTCTCCACCTCCATTGTCGACACGGCCTCTCGGAGCTGTGGCCGTAAGGTCTCCAGTGCCTGTCGAGGCGGCAATCCCTGAACCCGGTGGTGGACACCGGAAGTAAGGGATGCTGTCAAGCTGAAGAAGGAGTCCTATCGGCCTGGTTGGCTTGTGGGACTCCTGAGGCAGCTGACGGGTACCGGCAGGCTAAGCGGAGTGCAGCCCGGGTGGTTGTGGAGGCAAAAACTCGGGCCTGGGAGGAGTTCGGTGAGGCCATGGAGAAGGACTACCGGCTGGCCTCGAAGAGATTCTGGCAAACCGTCCGGCGCCTCAGGAGGGGGAAGCAGTGCCCTACCAATGCTGTTTACAGTGGAGGTGGGCGGCTGTTGACCTCAACTGGGGATGTCGTCGGACGGTGGAAGGAATACTTCGAGAATTTGCACTTCGAGAATTGACATGACGTCTTCCATTGAGGAAGCAGAGGCTGGGGGCTCGGAGGTGGCCTCGTCCATCACCCGGGCTGAAGTCACCGAGGTAGTCAAGAAACTCCTCGGTGGCAAGGCACCGGGAGTGGATGAGATCCGCCCTGAGTACCTCAAGTCTCTGGATGTTGTGGGGGTGTCTTGGCTGACATGTCTCTGCAGCATCGCTTGGCGGTCAGGGACAGTACCTCTGGGATGGCAGATTGGGGTGGTGGTCCCTCTCTTCAAGAAGGGGGACCGGAGGGTGTGTTCCAACTACAGGGGGATCACACTTCTCAGCCTCCCCGGGAAGGTCTATGCCAGGGTACTGGAAAGGAGAATACGGCCGATAGTAAAACCTTGGATTCAGGAGGAACAGTGTGTTTTTTGTCCCGGCCGTGGAACACTGGACCAGTTCTATACCCTCTCTAGGGTGCTAGAGGGTTCATGTGAGTTTGCCCAACCAATCCACATGTGTTTTGTGGATTTGGAGAAGGCATTCGACTGTGTCCCTCGGGGCATCCTGTGGAGGGTACTCTGGGAGTATGGGTTCCGGGGTCCTTTGCTAAGGGCTGTCCGGTCCCTGTACGACAGGAGCAGATGCTTGGTTCGCATTGCCGGCAGTAAGTCAGACTTTTTCCCGGTGCATGTGGGACTCCAGCAGGGCTGCCCTTTGTCGCCGGTTCTGTTCATAATTTTTATGGACAGAATTTCTAGGCGCAGCCAGGGGCCGGAGGGTGTTGGGTTTGGGGACCACGCGATTTCGTCTCTGCTCTTTGCGGATGATGTTGTCGTGTTGGCCACCTCAGACCAGGACCTTCAGCATGCACTGGGACGGTTTGCAGCCGAGTGTGAAGCGGTTGGGATGAGAATCAGCATCTCCAAATCCGAGGCCATGGTCCTCAGCCGGAAAAGGGTGGCTTGCCCACTACAGGTTGGTGGAGTGTTGCTACCTCAAGTGGAGGAGTTCAAGTATCTGGGGGTCTTGTTCACAAGTGAGGGAAGGATGGAACGGGAGATTGACAGACGGATCGGTGCAGCAAGGCAAAGCTCTCGATTTACCAGTCAATCTACATTCCTACTCTCACCTATGGTCATGAGCTTTGGGTCATGACCGAAAGGACAAGATCCCGGATACAGGCGGCCGAAATAAGCTTTCTCCATAGGGTGGCTGGGCGCTCCCTTAGAGATAGGGTGAGAAGCTCAGTCACTCGGGAGGAGCTCAGAGTAGAGCCGCTGCTCCTCCACATCGAAAGGGGGGTCTGCTGAGGTGGCTCGGGCATATGTTCCGGATGCCTCCTGGACGCCTTCCCGGGAAGGTGTTCCGGGCGCGTCCCACCGGGAGGAGGCCCCGGGGAAGACCTAGGACACGCTGGAGAGACTATGTCTCCCGGCTGGCCTGGGAACGCTTCGGTGTCCCCCCGGAAGAGCTGGAGGAAGTGTCTAGGGAGAGGGAAATCTGGGCATCTCTGCTTAGACTGCTGCCCTCGCGACCCGGCCCCGGATAAGCGGAAGAAGATGGATGGATGGACATTATAATTTACAGTTAACCGGGATGTTGAGGGGAAATCAGGAGACAATACTGGTGCTAGATGAGTTTATTTGAGCTTCTGTTATTATGTTTGTGTTCAAAAGAGATGATTAGTGCAAAACATACAGAGTCATAACCACACCAAATATACAAGAAGTTTCTAAGGACATATACTTTACTTAACTTTAGGTCATTTATGTCATTTACAAATGCATACAACAACATTTCAAAACTAAACATTTAAATTAAAACAAAAAATAAAGCTAAAATCAAGTCAAAATATTAAATCAAGAAAAGGTATGAGTATAATAATGATTCTAACATAACACTAAGCCAAACACCCATGTATATACAGTGGTGTGAAAAAGTGTTGGCCCCTTCCGGATTCTTTTTGCATGTTTGTCACACTTAAATGTTTCAGATCATCAAACTAATTGGAATATTAATCAAAGATGACACAAGTAAACACAACATGCAGTTTTTAAATGAAGGGTTTTTTTATGAAGGGAAAACAAAATCCAAACCCACATGGAATATCTCACCATATTTGTATATATATATATACTCTCTCGTGTTTTTGTTTCATAGTTTTATTGCTTTTATGTTATTTTTATTTTATTATCATGTTTTATTTTTCTTTCTTGCACTTTCCATTGAGCGGACCTGTCCTGACTAACATTTCACTACCCATTATACCCTGTATGATTGTGTATGTGACAAATAATAAAGAACCTTGAACCTTGAACCCTGTCTGAAAAAGTGTTTGCCCCCCTAAAAGATCCTCAAAAGCTTCACATCATGTTGAGATACAAAGAAATTCAGGAATAAATGAGAAAGAAAGTAATTGAGATATATCAGTCTGGAAAAGGTTATAAAGCCATTTCTAAAGCTTTGGGACTCCAGCGAACCACAGTGAGAGCCATTATCCACAAATGGTCGAAAACATGGAGCAGAGGTGAACCTTCCCAGGAGTGGCCAGCCGACCAAAATTACCCCAAGAGCACAGCGATGACTCATCCAAGAGGTCACAAAAGACCCCACAACAACATCTAAAGAACTGCAGGCCTCACTTGCCTCAATTAAGGTCAGTGTTCACGACTCCACCATAAGAAAGAGACTAGGCACAAATGGCCTGCATGGCAGAGTACCAAGACGAAAACCGCTGCTGAGCAAAAAGAACATAAAGGCTCGTCTCAGTTTTGCCAGAAAACATCTTGATGATCCCCAAGACTTTTGGGAAAATACTCTGTGGACTGACGAGACAAAAGTTTAACTTTTTGGAAGGTGTGTGTCCCAATACATCTGGTGTAAAAGTAACAGCATTTCAGAAACAGAACATCATACCAACAGTAAAATATGGTGGTAGTGTGATGGTCTGGGGCTGTTTTGCTGCTTCAGGACCTGGAAGACTTGCTGTGATAAATGGAAACATTAATTCAGCTGTCTACCAAAAAATCCTGAAGGACAATGACATCTGTTCGTGACTTCAAGCTGAAGCGAACTTGGGTTCTGCAGCAGGACAATGATCCAAAACACACCAGTAAATCCACCTCTGAATGGCTGAAGAAAAACGTCTCAGGTTACGTATGTAACCATGGTTCCCCAGTGGGGAACGAGACACTCGTCCCCTAGGGGTCGCTACGGGAACGCCTTCAGCGTGACTCGTGTCTGAAGATACATATGTAAAAACACCATCCGTTGGCGGCGACAGCCATGCAGCGTCACTACCGGTGCGACCATAATAAAGGACCGCCGGGAGAATACATCATCAACTTCTTCGTCTGAAGCTTGCGTCGAGCATGGCCCAAAGCCTAGGGGCGCGGTGTCTCGTTCCCCACTCGGGGAACCATGGTTATCGTAACCTGAGGCGTTCCCCTTCATGGGAACTCGAACTGCGTCTAGGGGTCGCTACGAGGAACGCTATACCCACGCCACCATGCTGAGGGAGTGCAAGCCAATTTCGCGAAAAAGGCGAGCAATAAGCCAACTCTACCAGGCTAAGGGAGTTGCCCCCGGGACAATTGATGGCTGTCAGTGACCTTATCCCCTGACCAGAAAGCCTGAGCTGCATACCCTAAAATCCTTACCTGCTGGGTGCCGGGACTACGGACCCAGGGTGAAACTCAAGGTCTGGAATCAGAACGATTCCTTTAAGGGGATATGGCCAAGCACCTAGTGGTAATAACTAGGTCCTGGCCGGTCACTCAGAAGCTACCGCTTGCTCTGCACCAGCTTGCTGAGGGACTGTCTCAACAGACCCTTTGGTAGCGACACCCCCTTTTTTTTTGGAACCCAAAATATATGGGACAAAGGGAGCGGGGCCCAAGGCACAAGCAGGGCTTTGACCAACTCAAAAGGGCACGAAGCTGTGGCGTAACCCTACCGTACAGGATTTTTAGAAAGAAGCATGAGAACCTCGATGTGCGAACTTACCACTTGAGTGGATTTTAAAAAAGTGCCCAAAGTCTAACGTGCGCACTTACCATTACATGGATTTTTAGAAAAGAACGCAGAACCCTTGATGTGCGATCTTACCACTGAGTGGATTTTTTAGAAGTGCCCAAAGATCTAAGCGTGTGCACTTATCTAGATGGGTAACGTTCTATGGCTCCGGGCGGAGAACTATTCACTCTTCAGAGTGAGAGGAACTCAGGCGCTCAGAAGGGGCGGCATGCTCATAAATAACCCTCTATGGTGAGGGGAGCAATGCTAGCTCGACCAACAAAGAGAGAGACCTATCACAGAGCTCTGGGAGCGGAGAAACTCATTCTACAGAATGAGAGAGGACTCAGACGCTCAGGACGGAGCGGCATGCTCATAAGCGACCCTCTAGGTGAGGGGAGCAATGCTAGCTCTACCGACAGCGAGCTCTGGAGGCGGAGAAATCAACCCTCGGAATGAGAGGGAACTCAGGCGCTCAGAAAGGAGCGGCACGCTCATAGTTGACCCTCGTTGGTGAGGGAGCCGTGCTAGCTCTACCAATGAGGAGCTCTAGAGCGGATAACTCATCCCTCAAAGTGAGGGGACTCAGACGCCCAGAAGGGAGCGGCATGCTCATAAGTGACCCTCTATGGTGAGGGGAGCCATGCTAGCTCGACCAACACGGAGGCGACCTATCACAGAGCTCTGGAGGCGGAGAACTCATTCGTCAGAATGAGAGGGGAACTCAGGCGCTCAGAAGGAGCGGCCTGCTCATAGATGACCCTCTAGATGAGGGGAGCAAAGCTAGCTCTACCAGCACGAGCTCTGGAGGCGGAGAACTCATTCCTCAGAATGAGAGGAAACTCAGATGCTCAGACGGGAGCGGTATATGCTCATAGATGATCCTCTAGGTGAGGGGAGCAAAGCTAGCTCTACCGACAGCAAGCTCTGGAGGACGGAACACTCATTCCCCAGAATGAGAGGGAACTCAGACGCCCATAAGGGAGCGGCATGCTCATAGGTGACCCTCTGTGGTGAGGGGAAAATTGCTAGCTCTACCCATGAGGAGCTCTGGAGGCGGAGAAACCATTCCTCAGAGTGAGGGAACTCAGGACGCCCAGAAGGAGCGGCATGCTCTTAAATGACCCTCTGTGGTGAGGGGAGCAATGCTAGCTCGACCAACAAGGAGAGCGACCTATCACAGAGCTCTAGGGAGCGGAGAAACTCAGACACTCAGAGTGAGAGGAAACTCAGACGCTCAGAAGGGAGCAGTATGCTCATAAATTACCCTCTAGTTGAGGGGAGCAATGCTAGCTCTTACCGACCGCGAGCTCTGGAGAGCGGAGGACTCCTTCCTCAGATGAGAGGAAACTTAGATGCTCAGAATTGAGCGGCATGCTCCTAGTTAACCCTCTATAGTGAGGGGAGCAAGGCTAGCTCGATCAATCAGGGAGAGCAATCCATCACAGAGCTCTGGGGAGTGGAGAACTCATTCCTCAGATGAGAGGAAACTTAGATGCTCAGAAGGGAGCGGCATGCTCATAGGTGACCCTCTATGGTAAGGGGAGCCATGCTAGCTCGACCAACACGGAGAGCGACCTATCACAGAGCTCTGGAGCGCGGAGAACTCATTCATCTGAATGAGAGGGAAACTCAGACGCTCAGAAGGGAGCGGCATGCTCATAGGTGACCCTCTAGGTGAGGGGAGCAAGGCTAGCTCGACCAACAGGAGAGCGATCAATCACAGAGCTCTGGGGAGCGGAGAACACATTCTTCAGAATAAGAGGAGAACTCAGACGCTCAGAAGGGAGCGGCATGCTCATAGGTGACCCTCTAGATGAGGGGAGCAATGCTAGCTCGACCAACAACGAGCTCTGGAGAGTGGAGAACTTAGACGCTCAGAAGGGGCGGCATGCTCATAGGTGACCCTCTATGGTAAGGGAGCGATGCTAGCTCGACCAACAGGAGCGCTACTAGCCTGGATCTAGTATCGACGAGTGATGTAATCACTGCAATAGCCGATAGCCTTTAGAAATGGATCGTACTCATCCATTGGTTGCAGGGGAATTAGAGAGGAATAAGAGGGCAGATGCCCCCCTAAGGGAAAGGAGTAGATGTCTTACTCTGGTCCGGACGAAAGTGTCATATAGGACGCTTCATCCGGAACACCTCCCCTTCAGGTTTTGCCTCTCTCTGACCCACGCCTCTCTTTAGCCCTACCCGCAGGCGGGGGAGGGGCATGAGTCGCGAGACTAGCCTTCTGAGCCCATCTCTGATCCCCAGACCGAGATGGGCTAGGACCCCTGGTTGTTCGGGCTCAGACCTGGACTTTATCTTATCCAGGTCTTTCAGCAGATCAGTCTGGTACGCCTGAAGCACCGCCATAGTGTGCGATGATCTGACCTGCTGCTGCATATGCCCTGCCATTTAAGCAAGATTCAGAGGCTTAGATGGCAAGGAGGGAGCCTTGAGAGAGGATGTCTCACCCACAGCGAGATAAGCTGGCTATCATCTCTTGCACAGGGTTCATCCCCTCATAGCCATTTTCACGCATCCCCTCAATGTCAGCATAGCTAGTATGCTGAAACCTATGAATACGAAAAAAAAATAAAAAGAAGCTTTTTCCACTCCTTCTCAACCTCCACATCGAGATTTATGAAGAAAGGAAGGCTCGCTCGAGCTGGGGATTTATGGCCAGAAGAAAAATATTTTTATGATCCATAACCTCCAAAAACATATGCAGTGCAGGAGGATTGAGAGGGTTCAGTCTCAACTTCCTCGCCCTCAAACATCTCCTGCTCTTCCTGGGCATAACCCAGCAGAGCACTAATCGCTGAATCTGATGATGTCAGAAAGATCGCATCGTCACAATCCAGCAGCTCACTCTTGTTCTCAGCCGACGCGCGCGAAAAGGGGCGGTCCCTCTCTAACTCATCGGCCATATCCAACTGCGTCTAACTTTGGAGTGGCCTAGTCAAAGTCCTGACTTGAATCCTATTGAGATGCTGTGGCATGACCTTAAAAAGGCATTTCATGCTAGAAAACCCTCCAATGCTGCTGAATTACAACAATTCTGCCAAGATGAGTGGGCCAAAACTCCTCTACAGCACTGAAACAGACTCATTGCAAGTTATCGCAAATGCTTGATTGCAGTTGTTGCTGCTAAGGGTGGCCCAACCAGTTATTAGGTTTAGGGGGCAAGCACTTTTTCACACAGGGCCATGTGGCTTTGGATTTTGTTTTCCCTTCATAAAAAAAACCCTTCATTTAAAAACTGCATGTTGTGTTTACTTGTGTTATCTTTCATTAATATTTACATTTGTTTGATGATCTGAAACATTAAAGTGTGACAAACATGCAAAAAAATACAAATCAGGAAGGGGCCAACACTTTTTCACACCACTGTATATACTATTACATTTCCATGTAGTATGTTGAAGTACTAAAATGACTCAAATTAAATAAAACTAAAACGTAATAAAAGACCTATACAGATATAATCTAACTAAAATTAAAATGCAAATCAAACAACAGTTGTTTATCAGTAACCCTTAAAAGTAACACTACCAAACACATGCTAAAAAAAACACAACTTACAATGTGTAAATGGTTAAAGTAGGAAAGAGGTGGAATGAAAAGCGATATTTATATCATTTCCACCGGCAAATATTAAGTAAAATAATGAAATAAAATAATAAACTATAGTTATCGCAAAAAAAACAATAAGCAGATTCACTCAGCACTTACTAAAGAACAAATCAAACATACATGTAAATCAGAAAAATAATGAAGTAGCCTATGAAAAGCATGAATGTAAGTAAACACATTAGCTCTTAATATCTGCTGCAGATGAAGTTGAGTTTGTGAGATTCAGGAAGGCTGATCCAGCGCTGGGCTGGAGCCCAGTTCTGATAGCACACGATCTCTCCACTCAGCCAGAGCCACATGTTCATGATGCAGTATTTGTGTAAACCCAACCACACCGCCGCAGTAGACGCCCGTTTAACCATGTTCATCACAAGACGCTGCATCTCTTCTGAATGAACCGAGACCAGATCCACATGATTCTGTCTGCAGTATCTCAGAGCTTCAGCCCACGTCAGATTCTCTCTGATCAGAATCAGTTTATCTGGAAACCAAACAAACCACAAGCAGAAACTAGAGAGAGACTGATCAAAAACAACATGCAGAACAAATGGTGCATGGATTTGTCATGTCAGACAAGTAGCGTGAACTTTAAGAGATATGTAGGTGATGGATGGATTGTGAGGGTTTTGTGAGGATCTACTAACCTTCATGACACAGAAAAGGATAATGGTTGGTGCAAGAGACATCATGCCATTGCCCCAGAATGTTCGGTTCAATCACTGCACATCCTTCAACACCTCCATAATTATCAGGTTGATCAGACCTCCAGTATCTGAATGAGAAGTCACTCTGATCTCACCACTGCCATGAGTCTCTGAACAGACCGATCCACACTTGTGATCCAGATAACTGTCTATCACTAATGAACTGCTTAACCTGTTGATTCTCATTCTGGTTCCTCACACTGACCAGATAACTCTGTAACCAGATAATGCAGTAACTCTGAGCGTTTCTCCAATTCATTGTCTGATTGACAAAGACAAGTCCTATGTTCGCTTTAAGAAAAACAAATGAGAATAAAATTCATGAATCAGTTTTTTTTATTATTCTTACACTGCTTTATGGTTTTGGATGTGAACAGGAACACATCATTTAACCTTTTTTAACCCTGAGTATAAGGTTATCATATTATCACAACTATTCAGTGTTTCCACCATATCATGTTTATTTTAAGTTTCAGACATTTAAATACACATAAGCATTAGCAAAATATAAATGTATAGTTTGTAAAATACAAACCGATGTCTATGAAAGTGGGAATAACTATAAATAGGAGAAGCCGATTAGTCACCAGAAGAAACGGACGTCAGCTTGTGAGTGTCTTTAATACTTGTTCATAGATCTGTTGTTTAAATTATTTACTTGCTGCTAGGAAGGAATATTTCGTTTCCTACCTATTTGTAGTCTGCATTTTCGTTGGTTTATTGTTTTGATTGCACTTACTGGTAATTATAATCATTTGCGCCTCCATTGCTCCTTGGGCAAGGTGTTAGTTTCGTCTTGAGCTATTAGCACTATTAGCACTCTGTTAGGCTTATTGGCTGGGCTAATCAGAAGCCGTTCACAGCAACCGTGAAAGTATTTAAACTGCCTGGTTGCTGCTTAAGTTGGGAGAATCCGATTAGTCACCATAAGAAACGGACGTCAGCTTGTGAGTGTCTTTAATACTTGTTCATAGATCTGTTGTTTAAATTATTTACTTGCTGCTAGGAAGGAATATTTCGTTTCCTACCTATTTGTAGTCTGCATTTTCGTTGGTTTATTGTTTTGATTGCACTTACTGGTAATTATAATCATTTGCGCCTCCATTGCTCCTTGGGCAAGGTGTTAGTTTCGTCTTGAGCTATTAGCACTATTAGCACTCTGTTAGGCTTATTGGCTGGGCTAATCAGAAGCTGTTCACAGCTGTTTTCACTCTATTCTCTTAATTAGACTGTGTATTTATTTGATGTCCCAGGCTGGCGGAAGCATCTGCGGAGCAGCGTTCAGCATCCTCGTGTGAAGACAGGCAGTGTAAAGACAGCGAAATTACTTTTTGCGACGCCTACACCGCAACGCATTGCATTTATAATTTGGTTTTTTTTCCCTCAAACACTCTCCTTTGCTTTCCTCTGTCCTACCACCTCTATCATGTGTTTCAAAACCATTCCGGTTGTCTCGACCATGCTCTAACATCACACAGACGGCAAAGTAATCCTGCTAACCTGCCACATCTCTGCATCTTCTACTACACCTCTTTCTTTCTCTATGGCTCTCTGGAATTGTCAGTCAGCTGTCAACAAAGCAGACTTCATTTCCGCTTTTTCTTTACAATCCACTCTCAGCATCTTGGGCTTGACTGAGACCTGGATTCATCCAGAAGACTCAGCAACTCCAGCTGCCCTCTCTAACAATTTCTCTTTCTCTCACACCCCACGTCAGGTTGGCCGGGGTGGGGGCACTGGTCTGCTCATTTCAAATAATTGGAAATACTCAACCCACTCGCCCCTATGCAATTACAACTCATTTGAATCTCATGCGATTACTGTAATGGCTCCTATAAAACTCCAGATTGTGGTAATCTACCGTCCCCCTGGCCAAATTCTAGCCCCCTTCCTTGAGGAGCTGGATGGGTTGCTGTCCTCTTTCATGGAGGATGGAACTCCACTCTTAGTTTTGGCGATTTCAACATTCATCTAGAAAAGCCTTATGCTACAGACTTTCATTCGCTCTTAGCTTCATTTGATCTCAAAGCGCCTTACCACTACTAGCACTCACAAATCAGGCAACCAACTTGATTTAATTTACACACGCGATTGTACTGCAGATAACATTCTGGTACAACCACTACATATCTCTGACCATTTCTTCATTAAATTCACATTACACTTTCCTACCCGGGTGCCACCAACCCCCTTACCGGTTACTTTTAGACGAAACCTACGCTTCCTTTCTCCCTCACATCTTTCCTCTGTAGTATCCTCCTCTCTTCCCTCACCTACACATTTCTCATCTCTAGATGTGAATGCTGCTACTGATACTTTATGTTCTACTTTAACCACTTGTCTAGATGACATTTGTCCTCTCTCCTCCAGGCCAGCACGGACTGCCCCTTCTAACCCCTGGTTATCTGATTTTCTTCGTGAACATCGGACCAGACTCCGAGCGGCAGAGAGAAAATGGCGAAAATCAAATGAGCCGTCGGACCCAAGTATGTATCAATCGTTTCTTTCATCTTTCTCCGCTGAAGTCCACACTGCCAAATCGTCACATTTCCATAACAAGATCAACAATGCTCCAGATATGCGTAATCTCTTCAGAACATTTAATTCTCTCCTCTGTCCCCCTTCACCACCTCCCACCATGTCTATAACAGCTGATGACTTTGCAACTTTTTTTACAAACAAAACTAAAACAATCAGTAGTCAGCTCCACTCACACAGGACCCCCAACCAACTAGATCCACTGCTATAACTCCCATCTTCTCCTTCTGTCCCCTCACTGAGGCGGAAGTATCCAAACTTCTCCTCTCCAGCCATCCTACAACATGTCCTCTAGACCCTATCCCCTCACACCTTCTCCAAGCTATCTCTCCCACACTCTTACCAGGACTCACACACATCATCAACACATCTCTCCTCACAGGCATCTTCCCACTGCATTCAAGCAGGCTCGGGTAACCCACTGCTCAAAAACCTACATTAAACACTTCTCTTTTAGAAAACTACAGAACTGTCTCTCTCCTTCAATTCATTGCCAAAACACTCGAACGAGTTGTCTTCAACCAGGTCTCATTGTTTCTTTCACAGAACAACAAACTTGACGCTAAACAGTCAGGTTTCAGGAGTGGCCATTCAACTGAGACTGCGCTACTATCGGTCACTGAAGCCCTGCAGTGCAAAAGCCGATTCCAAATCATCAGTCCTCATTCTGCTGGATCTGTCTGCCGCTTTTGACACTGTCAATCATCAGATCCTCCTGTCCACCCTCTCATCACTGGATATCACTGGTATTCCACTTCGCTGGTTTGAATCCTATCTCACTGGTCGGTCTTTCAGGGCCTGGGAGGAGGTATCCAAAGCACATAAATTGGTCACTGGGGTTCCCCAGGGATCGGTTCTTGGACCCTCCTCTTCTCCACATACACTACATCACTGGCTCCCATCATACAGGCACATGGCTTCTCCTACCATTTCTATGCTGATGACACACAGCTCTATCTCTCATTTCGACCAGATGATCCAACGGTAGCTGCACGGATCTCAGGCTGCCTGGCGGATATTTCGCCATGGATGAAAGAACACCATCTACAGCTCAACCTGGCAAAGACTGAGCTTCTTGTCTTCCCTGCAACTCCAACTCTACACCATGATTTCACGATTCAGTTAGGTTCATCAACAATTACCCCATCAGCTTCGGTCAGAAATCTTGGTGTAATCTTCGATGGCCAGCTGACCTTCAATGAGCACATTGCAAAGACTGCTCGATCTTGCAGGTTTGCATTGCACAACATCAGAAAGATCAGGCCCTTTCTGACAGAGCATGCTGCACAACTTCTTGTCCAGGCCCTTGTCATTTCTAGACTGGACTACTGCAATGCTCTTCTAGCTGGACTTCCATCAAACACAATCAAACCTCTACAAATGATTCAGAATGCAGCGGCACGACTGGTCTTCAACGAGCCCAAAAGAGCCCATGTTACACCTCTCTTTGTGTCCTTGCACTGGCTACCAGTTGCAGCTCGCATCCATTTCAAGACACTGATGCTTGCATATAGAACAACCACAGGCTCAGCACCCACCTACTTCCACTCACTATTACGAATTTACATCCCCTCCAGAAGTCTGAGATCTGCTAGTGAGCGACGCCTCGTGGTACCATCACAGAGAGGCTCAAAATCACTCTCCAGAAAATCTCCATCACCGTTCCTGGCGGGTGGAATGATCTTCCCACCCCCATTCGGAATGCTGGATCCCTGTCAAATTTCAAGCAACAACTGAAAACTCATCTCTTTCAACTCTACTTGACTACTTAAAAAAAAATATATATATATATATTTCACTTTTTCCAAAATCTTCATCTTTCTCTATATCTTTCTCTCCTTCCCTTGCTAGCTTGTACTTATTTGAACAATGCCTGAGACTTGGTGTTATTGGCACTTCCTCTGTATGTTTGCCTCTTCAAGATTAATCGCTTTATGTACTCCCCAATTGTAAGTCACTTTGGATAAAAGCGTCTGCTAAATGACTAAATGTAAATATAATTTGACAACATGTTTTATTGATATATTATACACATTGTATAAATAACATGGTCATTATAAAGGTGTTTAAACTACCAAATATAACTGCTTACATGTATTTGAGGAGTGGAATATCAGATATTTCATAATATAATTAACACGTTTGTAAATATTTTGAATAAAATTATGAAAAATGAAATGAAAGCAAAATGTCACTCGTTTACAGCTTTGTGGCTGCGGTGTGTCACAGGCATGGCCATGGAAACAATAAGGTGATACAGTCTAAAATAACAGTCATCTAAAAAACTTGCGCTGTAATATTTTAATGGAGTGTCTATTTATACTAAGTAAAATTACGCGCAAATGATTTACATGTTAAGTCAATGCAAAGATGCGATAGACAATCATGCGGTACTATTCGCGCGAAATGAGGCGAATTACGCGGCGCGAATTGAGCATTTGAGGCATTTGAAAAATCTGAACTTTGGCAGATATTCGCGCCGCGTTAACCAATCAGGAGCTTGCTCTAGCAGTGACATGATTACGAGCGGAGGCAGAAAATCTGAAACAACAATGGAGGACAAATTAATCTTGGTTGTATGTGGGTACCCGGAGCTGTACGATACTACTTCATACTTTTACAAAAACAGGAATAAAAAGGATCTTGCTTGGAAGAAAGTGAGTGAGGAGGTCGGACAATCTGGTAAGTTGTAAAAAACGCTCTTTACTCAATTTGAGCTATATATATTGAGACGACAAGCTAGCTAAAGCCGGCAAATTTAGCTTATTCGCCGTATTTTACAACTATTTTCTTACTGATGAAGTAATATTTATTTTACACTGGAGCTGCCTGGCAGTATTCGCGTCTGTTGTGTAGTGAATTTCATGCACGAGTTAAGCGACTCATCTCTGCCATCTGGTTGTTCAGATAGAGAACAGGTTCACTAGAAGACCACTGCTATTGATCACGACCCGTCTTCTTCAGCCCAATCCAGACATACTGAGAACTTCTAATATTCACACTCTTCTTCAGCTCGTTCATGTCATTCATGTTGTCAGCGGTGGCCAAATCTGTGTAATTTTCTCTGCAGTATCTCTGAGCTTCAGTCCAGGTCATCCCCTCATTTATATAGTGATACTGACGCTGAACACGTTCAGATACGGAGCAGAAAGCTGTAAAAGTGTGGATCTGATTTAATGATTTTCATAACAGGATCAAACCTAATGAAACTAGAAACCAGAAATAAAAACAACAAACACACTCACCAATGAGAAGAAGAATGAAATATAGAGTTTGCTCCATTTCTGAGGAAGAAAAACACAGATAAACTCAGATTTCAAATATTCAGATTCATTTGGTGCAAAAAATGACTACAGTGATAATTAAAAATCCATCTTAACAGGAACATAAATGCACAGTACGCAATGATAAAGACAATATTATCATGCCAAAGTCTAATTCTAGTTAAAGAATGAACCTGGGAGTTGTTCTTACTTCAGAGGTCGTGTGTTTCTGTCCTGATTCTGATCTTTCTGTCTGCAGCTTCAAACTATTGTGATTATCATTATATCTGATCTCATCCCTCATTCAGCATCACATAATTTGTTTATTCCTCTGTTGCTGTAATTCTCTGGAAGTGTGTTTATTTGAATGTGGTAGAGACCTGTGGGTATGCATGTATCTGTATGCAAACAATGTAATGATACACGTAAATAAAAGACAACAGTAACGACACATTTAACTATTTATGGAAATCATAGGCACAGAGAACATTATACACAGGTGATGTAGTTTTCTCTTGATATGATGCCAACTCAAAAAATTATAACAGTACATTTAAATAATCGGTGGAAAAATACGTCTCAGGTTACGTATGTAACCATAGTTCCCTGAGAATGGGAGCGAGACACTGCGTCCTCTTTCGAGGGTCGCTTTGGAAACGCCTCCAGCGTGACCGGTTACGGTTATAAAAGGGCGCCTGTGGAACACATCATCCTCCTTTTTTCAAGGGGGACCGACAGGAATGCCCGAAGCATGGCCAAGAGACGCAGTGTCTCGTTCCCATTCTCAGGGAACTATGGTTACATACGTAACCTGAGACATTCCCTTCCAAAGGGAACTCTACACTGCATCCTCTTTCGAGGGTCGCTTTGGGAACGCCGCCATGCTGAGGGAAAAGTGTCCAAAAGCTGGATTCCTAAGTCACAGACTTGAGGAACACCATACTTGCCCAGCAGAACTAGGGTCAAAAAAAACTCTTTAGGCCAGCTCAAAGCTCGCCATCATAGACTAGCTCACGAGAGTATGGCTCTCGGAGTGGAAGTCTCAGAAAGCGACTCTCAGATTGAGAGGAGACTTCTACACTCGACGCTATGAACAGCTAGTGAGGCTCAGGACAGAGCATGCACGTAGTACTGCCTAAGCGGAGCTCTGGAGAGTGGAGGCTTAGGCAGAATGACTCTCTAACGAGAGAACACCTAGCAACACTCGATCCAGGTAGGGGAACTCTTAAGAGTGGAGGTCTCAGCATGACGACTCTCTAATTGAAAGGAGACCTGGCTACACTCAGCGCCAGAGGCAGTTAGTGAGGCTCAAGAAAGAGCCTGTGCATAGTGCTGCCTAAGCGGAGCTCTATGGAGTGGAGGCTTCAGCAGAATGACTCTCTGACGAGAGGAAGCCTTACAACACTCAACCCTAGTTGAGGGGCTTTTAAGAGTGGAGGTCTCAGCATAACGACTCTCTAATTGAGAGGAGACCTGGCTACACTCAACCCCACAGGCAGTTAGTGATGCTCAAAAGAGTCTACATTCTCCTATTACTGCCAGACGGAGCTCTGAAGAGTGGAGGCCTCAGCAGGACGACTCTCTAACGAGAGGAAGCCTAACAACACTCAACCCTAGTTGGGGGGCTCTTAAGAGTGGAGGTCTCAGCATAACGACTCTCTAAAGCGAGAGGAGACCTGACTACACTCAGCGCTAAGGACAGCTAGCAAGGCTCACAATAGAGAATACGTACTAATGGTGCTGCCTAAGCGGAGCTCTGGAAAGCAGAGGCTTCAGTAGAATGACTCTCTTAAACGAGAGGAAGCCTAACACTCGATCCAGGGAGGGGAAATCTCAGAGAGGAGGTCTCAGCATAATGACTCTCTAAGTGAGAGGAGACCTGGCTACACTCAACGCCAAAGGCAGTTAGTCAGGCTCAAGAAAGAGCCTGTGCATAGTACTGCCCAGTGGTGGTCAGTAACGAAGTAAAACTACTTCGTTACTGTACTTAAGTACATTTTTCAAGTATCTGTACTTTACTGGAGTTGTTTTATTTTGAGTAACTTTTACTTTTACTTCACTACATTTCAAAGCATAAGATCGTACTTTTTACTTCACTACATTTCATAAGACATATCGTTTCTCCTTATAATACATCACGTGCTCCGAGACGCAGAAGCGGTGTATGATTCATGAACAAACTGATTCTTTTCAATGAACCTGTTAAATCGGTTTGCAAATCGCAACAAACGATTCCTTCACGAATTGCAATAATCCGATTGCAGCTGTTCTCGAGTCGAAAACTCACTGATTCAAATGATCCGTTTAGAGCGAGTCTTCTTCAGTGAACTGAACTCACAAGTAAAGAACCGGGAGATCTTGTGAGCGCGCGCTACTGATGCTGTGAAAAGTACGTTACTAATGTCGAATTTTAGGATTAATTATTGTAACTGGGTGATCTATTTAAGCCCACTGAAATGCTTGAATGCAGACAGATCAACATCAGTGTCTCTAACGTTATGTTTTAGGTCAAAAAAACAAAACATTAAAATAACACAGATTAAATAAAATAACTCATGCACGTTCATATTCCCCGCTGCTGTAACGTTAGCAGTTTTATTAAAATGCTACGCATTTAGACCTATGTGACGTCTTTTTTTATATTGTTTATCAACAGTATACATTTTTATATTGTTTAGATCAACTAGCCGAGTAGACAGATATGAATGTTTCTTCATAACCATACTGAAAATAAGTAAATATTGTTAGCTGATGCTAACTGTCTAGCTAACAAGCTTGCTGGTGCTAAGTTGAGGAATTTTTGATATAAAGTCCAAATATCTTTATTCAGCCACCTAGATAGATTCCATCTGAGGGAAAAAGAAAGGATGTGATGTTCAGAACATAGTAACTACAGTAATTATCAGAGTGGAAGTGATGCCCTCTGGGGCATTTGGCCAGGGTGTTTTACACCACAGACAAGATTTGAGAAGAAAAACAAATCATTATGAAAATATAATTAGATTTTCCTTAAAATGTTCTTCCTAATTTCAGGCCTAATTCTCATGTCATATATAACTGACATTCTGCAAAACAACAAGTTCTAAAACACTTTTTCTTACTGGTGAAAATTAGATGGTGAAATCTGTTTTCTCTCAGGTACATGGCAGTGTAAGCTTCACAGTGAACATTACTACATCACTCTCATCAATGTAGTCCATATCAACAAAATATATATCTTGACTCTATAGTGGTTATTTTGGGAAAACCCAGGTATTTTGGGCAGTATGATTATAAAAATATGTGCTAATATAAAATTAAATAAAGTAGTCTATATAAAATTGCAAAATAAATCT
This sequence comes from Gymnocypris eckloni scoliostomus, assembly GCA_027564155.1. NCBI lineage: Eukaryota > Metazoa > Chordata > Actinopteri > Cypriniformes > Cyprinidae > Gymnocypris > Gymnocypris eckloni. The sequence continues at coordinate 25,959,174 of CM050432.1, read as the reverse complement.
GTCTATCAGTATTTTTACTTAAGTACATAAAAATTGAGTACTTTTGTACTTTCACTCGAGTAAAATTGAAAAGCAGTACTTTTACTTTTACTGGAGTAATATTTTATTATACGTATCTGTACTTTTACTCAAGTACTTGATCTGTGTACTTTGTCCACCACTGGTACTGCCTAAGCGGAGCTCGAGAGAGTGGAGGCTTCAGTAGAATGACTCTCTAACGAGAGGAAGCCTAGTAACACTCAACCCTAGTTGGGGGGCTCTTAAGAGTGGAGGTCTCAGCATACCGACTCTCTAAAGCGAGAGGAGACCGGACTACACTCAGCGCTAAAAACAGCTAGCGAGGCTCACAATAGAGACTACATACTAATGGTGCTGCCTAAGCGGAGCTCTGGAGAGCAGAGGCTTCAGTAGAATGACTCTCTTAAACGAGAGGAAGCCTAACACTCGATCCAGGTAGGGGAACTCCTAAGAGTGGAGGTCTCTGCATAACGACTCTCTAATTGAGAGGAGACCTGGCTACACTCAACGCCAGAGGCAGTTAGCAGTAAAGCAGGACAAACAATACAATTAAATGACCCTTCCTTCACACATAGCCCAGAGAGCCATATGCTTCCAGTGAGCAGAAACAGCAGGACAGACAATAAAATAAAATGTCCCTTCCTTTCACACATACCCCAGAGAGCCATATGCTTTCAGTGAGCAGAAACAGCAGGACAGACATTTAAATAAAATGACCCTTCCTTTATGTGCCGTTACATTCATCTATGCGGAAATTAAATCTAACACCACTTTAAAATCTGAGTCTGCTTAGCAAGTTACCATTGAGACTGAAGAACTGGCAAACACCAGCAAAAAGTTTCTGAAGGTCACTTTTTTCTGATTTCAACCAGTTCCTTTCTTCTGTGAGGGTCATATTGTTGGTTAGTAGCTGGTCTCTCTCTTCTGTGAGGTTGGTGATCTTAGTTAATACCTGTTGTCTCTCTTGAGTAAAGGTGACACACAGCACTATGACTGCGGTCAGCAGAAAAACACACAGCAGCACCAAACACACCACAGCTGCTCTGGAGCTCCTGATCTTCACACCATCACTTCCTGAAAATGATAGATATGATATTAGTCTCTTCACTTCCTTATTTAATACGGCTCATATCAACTGAAAACATGCCAACTAATTTTACTCTTTGTCAGATGGTTATTAGAGTGTTGTTTATGTCCTTGCCTTGAGTACATGCAGAGGAATAGTTCAAAAAAAAATAATCTGAAGACCATCCAAGATGCACTGTTTATGACTTTATTTCTTCAGCTGAAGAGAAACTAAGCTTTTGGAGGAAAACACTCCAGGATTTTTCTCCATCTAATGCAAGTGAGCGGGGTTCAATGCAGACCATTTCTAATGGTCCCAAATCCATATATAGGCAGCTTCAAATGAATCCACATGACAGTTGACAAATAAGGGTCTACTCTAGCGAAACAATCAGTCATTTTCATTCTATTTACAAGTAGAGCATGCAAAGACTACATGAACTACATGTCAGAACATACTGCCCTGATAGCACACGTACATCATCAATTTTTTTAAAGAGTGTTTGCTCATCTGCAATACATTTATAGGATGTTTCCTATCAGATGTCAAATAGACATCTGGTCAAATTGTCAAATGGACAAAATGGACAGAGAGAGTAGCCTGCAAAATTGGAATGCGTTTACTCGCCCCTAAGACAAAACAATCTTATCTTTTTCTGGCTCCCCCACACAGTGGCCTTGGCAAGGCTGTTGCTGGAATCTACCCCGGGAGAGCAATGCAGTGAGACGCTCTTGCTTCCTCTCCCACCCTACAGACATTCAGACATTGCCCTCCCCACCACTCGCCTCCGTTCGCCCAGCCTGTCAAGCGGGTCTGACCAGCGCGGATTAGTGGCTGCGGACAGGATGGCTGCTTGCTGGGCCGGATTCACTTCCCTATGGCTATGTCGTGTGTCTATGGTGTATGTGCTTTTGTGTTGCTGAGGTGTTTTTCCTGTTCTCACACTGTACTCCCCAAGGAGCATAGTCTGGGGGTTATTTTTTTTCTCCTCACTTTCCTCATGTTATGCTGTTTCTTCAATTCTACTTGCATTTCACTACTGATTATACTCTGTATGATTGTGTATGTGACGAATAATAAAGAACCTTAAATAGACGTTTATTAGATGTCTTTAAGATGTTTATGATTAAGAATGTATGTACGTACAACTGACATCTTAAAGATGTCTGCACACAGCAGATGCTTTCTAGGTCAAGATTTATCAGTACGCATGCTATCTAGGTGGATGGCATGGACGTGGGTAAATAATCAGAAAATTTTCATTTTTGAGTGAGCTATTCTTTTAATCTCAGTTACCTGTGTGTTGATGTGTTCCGGGTTTGGTGTTGTTGAAGTCCTCTGTGTCTTTCTCATGTTCCATGTCTCTTACAGCCTCTGCACTGATGTAGATATCAACAATCCTTTCTATTCGGTCTTCTGAGTCCATTATCAAACCTTTATTCATACTGTCATTCACAATTTCAGACATTTATTTTTTGGTGCACTTGAAATGGTTACAGTCATTTATCAATGAAACATAATTTTAAAGGTTTAAAAAACCTATAATTCATACACTGAATTATATTGTTGATTAATCTCAGTACCTGTGAGTTCAGATGACCGGACTCTCGTCACATTAAATCTGTGATCTCTTTTCTGACTTTACCTCTTACAACATCCACATGTTCTTAGACATAATGTTTTTTTCATCTTCTCTTCATATTTTCATTCACACTATCGGTCAGCTTTAGTGTCAGCAAACTAACCCTAGTTTCTCTCCTGGAGTGGACTGTGCTATGTTTCTCATCTGTGTCTTCCAGTATTTATGCAGAAAGGAACTGTGTGTGTGGAAATATTTAATGTATTTATGTAAAAAAAGGAACTTCAACTCACTTGTGTTTATTTAAATAAATGACAAGACATCCCCAGAAGTTTTGCAATGTAGCATACAAATACAAAAAATTCCATGAAATCAAGATCAACTGGTGTTCTTATGAGAGCTAATTCTAATTTGGACAACAGTCTTGAAAGGATCTGAAATCTCACAATGTCCTATAAACACAAAGACAAATAAGTATCAGCATACAAGCCTTTTAAAATAATACTGTGAATCTATACTGAAAAAAATATAAGCAGAACACTTGTTTTTGTCCCCATTTTTCATGAGCTGAACTCAAAGATCTAAGACTTTTTCTATGTACACAAAATGCCTATTACTCTCAAATATTGTTCACAAATCTGTCTAAATCTGTGTTAGTGAGCACTTCTCCTTTGCAGAGATAATCCATCCACCTCACAAGTGTGGCATATCAAAATGCTGATTAGACGGCATGCTTATTGCACAGGTGTGCCTTAGGTTGGCCACAATAAAAGGTCACTATAAAATGTGCAGTTTTACTGTATTGGGGGGGTCCGAAAACCAGTCAGTATCTGGTGTAACCACCATTTGCCTCACGCAGTGCAACACATCTCCTTAGCATAGCGAGTTGATCAGGTTGTTGATTGTGGCCTGTGTAATGTTGGTCCACTCCTCTTCAATGGCTGTGTGAAGTTGCTGGATATTGGCAGGAACTGGAACACGTTGTCGTATACGCCAATCCAGAGCATCCCAAACATGCTCAATGGGTGACATGTCCGGTGAGTATGCTGGCCATGCAAGAACTGGGATGTTTTCAGCTTTCAGGAATTGTGTACAGATCCTTGCAACATGGGGCAGTGCATTATCATGCTGCAACATGCGGTGATGGTCTTGGATGAATGGCACAACAATGGGCCTCAGGATCTCGTCACGGTATCTCTGTGCATTCAAAATGCCATCAATAAAATGCACCTGAGTTTGTCCATAACATATGCCTGCCCATACCATAACCCCACCGCCACCATGGGCCACTCGATCCACAACGTTGACATCAACAAACCGCTCACCCATACGATGCCATACACGCTGTCTGCCTCTGCCCTGTACAGTGAAAACCGGGATTCATCCGTGAAGAGAACACCTCTCCAAAGTGCCAGGCGCCATCGAATGTGAGCATTTTCCCACTAAAGTCGGTTATGATGACAAACTGCAGTCATGTAGAGACCCCGATGAGGACGACGAGCATGCAGATGAGCTTCCCTGAGACGGTTACTGACATTTTGTGCAGATATTCTTTGGTTTTGCAAACCGATTGTTGCTGCAGCTGTCTGGGTGGCTGGTCTCAGATGATATTGGAGGTGAATATGCTTGATGATGATTCTATCTATACGTTATAAAACGAATATGCAACAACGTAAACGAAACCTAACAGATGTGTAAACTGAAAACTATTTGCACATATTTACTGTATTTACGCTGGTCGGCGTGGTAACCAAGGCTCACATAGTCATGTGTTAATCTGGTCAGCGTGGTAGCCAAGGCTCACATAGTCATAGGCCAGTAGTGTTAAGCTGGTTGGCATGGTAGCCAAGGAACACATAGTTTACATTTACACATTTTGAATGATTACAATTTAAGTAAACAAATTGTATTAACTAGTTAACTAGACAAACTACACATTCTTAACAATTATAGTTTTAAGCAGTGTATTCATATTTAGTTAGTATGCAACGCTCTAAGAAAAGTCTGTAAAAAATAGGGCAAAATCTAATATAAAGTATTTTTCCATATTAATTTTTCAAAGGAATATACCTGCATTTTAAAATACAAAAACCTGTATTTTGTGCTTTCGGGTTACAGGGTTACAACGGAAAACGGAAAATAGATAACAGATAATGTCCTGGAAAATTACTATAACTTTTCCATTTGTTTTTTGTTTTCTGACAGTGTACCGACTGATCAACAATCGCATGTACAAGCTACTAACAAAATGTATCATAAATGAACAATTATTAAAATATCATTATAATTAAGTTGAACAATTGCACATAGCAGCTAACTTAGATCATGTGATGTGTGAACTGCTAGGCATCTTTGGTTTACTATTTTTGGTGTAATTTAGATGGAAAATGTGTCTTTTCTTTGTTTAAGTCACTTATCAAAGTTGCCAAATAATACAAAAAAATTGCTTAATTTGTTGCTAGGTGCTTTTGAAAGAAAACGTTGCTAGGGTAGTCTGAAAAGGTGCTAAATTTAGCAACAAAATTACTTTGTTGGCAACACTGCTCGGTACAGCGGTGTAGCAGATCTATTCCGCCAAGACCAAATACATGAACATTATCATGTACAATACTATGCAAATCACTCCTGAGAGTTGTCATGACAGAAATACAAATGATCTACTACGCAATTAGTAGTTAGTCACTGAATGACCCAGTGACATAATTACTTATTTATTTTCATATGTAATGTGATCTTTTCTGTGTGAAGATCCTTTTCACATTTCCAGGGTTCTCTGAAGTAGAAGTCATCATAATTGGATGAACTTACACAGTGGCAGTGTTGGGCACTTTACTTTAAAAAAGTAATTAGTTATAGTTACTTCTAACAAATAGTAACTGAGTTACATCATTATAAAAGTAACTAATTACTAGGGAAAGTAACTATAAAAAAAATCAAATATGTAAAATAACTTGGATGCCCCCAATATTAAATGTGTTAAATTAATGAAATTGACATGAATATTCATAAGGTTGTCTGCGTTTGCTCAAATTGATTTGCTGAAATCAAAACAGGGATGATAATAGGTGAGTGCCGGCCAATGAGATTGTCGTTTGCGCATTATTTCCACTCACTACTGGAGCACCCAGCAGTTCTTTAAAGCTGAAGAATTCCAAAGGAACTCTGTTATTTTTACAGGAAAATACAACAAATAATATCGTTTACATGTAGCACGTCAATTCCGCATGTTATGAAAAAGACTCTCTTGCTCTGTATCTTTCTTTGTGTGTGTGAGACAAAGCGACGGCGAGCCGTGCAGAGTTTACGGTATGTCAAATACAGATACACTGCACATCCATTCAAATTAACTGAAAAATTAAATTCTAATAATATTATAGTAACGCGACATTTTATTGTCAATAACGGTAACGGCATTGTAACAGGGGAAACAATAATTAGTTTGATTACTCGTTACTGAAAATAAATAATGCCGTTTATTTATAACGCCGTTATTCCCGTCACGGCATAGTGGTGAATAGAAACTGCAACAAAAATATTTTGTGTGTTATCATTTTCCCTAATTGCAAAACAAAGGAAAAAATCCTAAATAGTGTTTTAATGACTTTCCAAAAGAAAATAATGATTAATTATGATAGATAAAAGAGTGAAAGATGTCAAAGTTACCATCACTTCCTAAGCCTTTGTAATGCATTGTAATGCAATTTTAATATAGAGCTATTGTTTCAGCTCCGGGAATTATTTATTAAATATTCAATATTGCTTGATCAAAGTAATATTAATATTTAACTTACGATTTATACTTTGAGTGCTCGTCCAGCGATTACTACATCAGTATATCTCTATTAAATCTTGCTACTATTGCCCCGTGGCCCCGGTAACAATAAAACAAGATTAATAATTTCTCAAGTTTGAGCTAGGTAACGCTATCTTTGGGCAAATAAGGATGAAAATACTTAAAATCACATTCCAGAGACAATTCTTTATAAAACGAAACACGGTTTATTTGCAATACTAATATCCTAAAATACATAATACACACAACATACACACACATACGAAAGTTTTGAGGTTAAACATTGAAAGAATACTATTCTTTCCTATTTCATAACTTAACTAACCAGAAAAAGATCACGAAAGATGCCTAGGCTTTCTTTTCTGCATTCAGATCGAAATTTTACCAGTTCAGTCAGAATTAGAGATGATACTTGCTTTATGTTGGTCTAAGCAGGCTTTTGCTTTGTTCGGTTTCCACGTGGGTTTGTTCGGGTTTCTTCGGGGAAAACTCTGCTGGCTCGCTTCGCTGTCGCGTGACGTCACCGGGGAGTTGAAATCTCGGAGATTGTTTGATGCTGGTTTTGCGTTGAGATGGTAGCGTCGTTACGCTGCTGGTTCGGCGGCGTTTACACAGTCTTTGATTCACGCGGTTGTTATTTGTCTCAGCCGGTCTTAAGGCGAGATTCCAGCGAGCCGTCCTTCTGGCATTGGCGAGCGAGGAAGAGTTACAAGCGAGGTTCAAGAGATTCGCGCACACAGCGTTGATTTAAACTGTGCGGGTTTGGACGCCACAGGCGGCTGGTCAATCAGGCGTCGATGCGGCGGCTGGTCTGCAATCAGGCGTCGATGCATGCGGAAAAATAACTTTTACCCATGTATTAATACTCTTATCAGGTTTACACATTTATAATATCACCACATTCGTTATCTTACTGATTCATACATTTTTGCAACCGTTCATGCAAGTCTAAACACTGCAACCTACACATTCCAGCTTAAAGCACGATTAGAAATCAGCCCACGTTTTCCTAAATAATTCATATTCCACAAGCATATGAGAGAAAGAGTACAACATTAATATTCATATGTTTCTTGTGTGGATGTTTTGAAAGTCATGAAACGAACGAATGTCTTTTAGAAACGTTCCCGTCACATTCCTTTGTTCCATAATAGAAAGAAAACGCGCGCTTTTGCGCTGAGGCGGAGGGGGGCTTTAGAGGGTTGCTGAGTCTTTAGCTGCCCCCCCTTCTGGTGACGTGTAGAGCCAGTTGAATTCCTGCCGACATATGTTACAACATACATGCTTGTACTGAAATGGAGGAAGCTGAACTTGAAAGGACTGTTGAGCCCATAATAAGTGCAACTGCTTATGCATTTTAACCAATATTTTGTTTAATTAGGAGTTTTTTTGGAAGAGCATCTCTCTCTTCAACGGAGTGGGGTAACCAATTTATCACCGTCAATTTTTATTTAAACCGCTAAATGTGGACCATGAGGATTTATAAAGGATATTTACATTTAGTCATTTAGCAGTTGCTTTTATCCAAAATGAGGACAATGGAAGCAATCAAAATCAACACAAGAAAATCAACCAATAATATGCAAGTGCTATGACAAGTACACGTAGCAAGGTTTGTTTAAAATATATAATAAATAAAAAGAAAACACATAGAATACAAAAAGATCAGAGAAGCTACTCATATTCTTTTTTAAGGAGTCAAGTCAAGTCACCTTTATTTATATAGCGATTTTAACAATACAAATTGTGTCAAAGCAACTGCACAATATCAAAATAGGAAAATAGTGTATAACTAATGTAAAATGACAAAATTAAACGCCCATTTTTCAGTTAAAGGCATTTCATGTTTAAATTCAGTGATGTCATTGTCCAGCTTAGTTCAGTTTAAATAGTATCTGTGCAATCAAGTCGGTAATATCGCTGGAAATGAAGTGTCCCTAACTAAGCAAGCCAGAGGCGACAACGGCAAGGAACCAAAACTCCATCAGTGACAGAACAGAGAAAAAAACCTTGGGAGAAACCAGGCTCAGTCAGGGGGCCAGTTCCCCTCTTGCCAGACGAACCAGTAGTTTGTTCCATCTGCAGCAAAGTCAGATTGTAAGGGCTCCACTGGTTCCTGTGGTCTTTTCCCGATAACTGTCTAGGTGACGAGGTCCTCACTGGGATCTGTCTCTGGGGCTCATCTAGGTGTCCTGGTCTCCGCTGACGTTCAGAGCTGTAGAGGTCGTCTCTAGGTGCTGATCCACCATATGATCTGGATACAGACTGGATCTGTTGACAGAAATGATCATTTGGGCTGGATAAGGACCGGATCGGGTGGCTACGGTGACCTCGGAATAAGAAAGAAAAAGACTATTAGCGTAGATGTCAATCTTCTTACGATGTAACAAGTACATTGTGTTTTAAGGGAAGTGTTCCCGTTTCCGGTTGACCTAATTAATGCAGCCTAACAATCCTTTAACGGATTTGAATATTAGAAGCGTATTAGTGTGTTAAGTGTACGCCAGGTTAAAGAGATGGGTCTTTAATCTAGATTTAAACTGACAGAGTGTGTCTGCCTCCTGATCAGTGTTACAGTGGTAGATTGTTCCAGAGTTTGGGGGCGCTAAATAGAAAAAGGATCTGCCGCTGGCATTTGATTTTGATATTCTAGGTATTATCAAATGGCCAGAGTTTGGCACATGCACTCACTCATGTCTGTGTTCCACACCTACATTCAACAAATGGGAAAGGAGAACAACTTCATCATGGAGGTGAAGAAAATATTGAACATTATCCATAACATTCTTCTTGAACGTAAGAGCAACAATTTCATGTCCCTTAAAGTTAAGGGACTACTGTCAGAAAATAGCAGAGATGGACTTGGTGAGGGCTGTGACAAATTCTGTGCTGATGTGCAAGGCCTGTACAGTGCATGTCTGGAGTATCTGGAGAAGTGGATAACTCCCATGGAAGAGTTCTCAACATTTATGTGGATGGATATGAGTGAGCCACCAGATTGGAATGATGTGGAGGCCTGCATCAAGTACCTAAGAGAGAAGGGGGTGCCAATTGATGATGTCAAGTGTTTTGACCAGGTCACCAATCTGAAGAAATTCATAGAAAGGTGCAACAGTGATGTAGTTCATTGGCCTGCAGGTGCACCAGAAGTGGAACAAATACTTTGAGAAGGCCAAAAGCACTGCATGCTACTCAGAACTACTGAATATTTCACAGTTTGTCTTTGCACTTCCCTCTCACAATGCAAATGTTGAGAGGGTTTTCTCACTGATGCAGAGCCAGTGGACAAAGGAGAGGAACCCGTTCTCTGTTGAGTCATTTAAAGGGATTCTATTTGTGCAATACAACTTCAAAGGCACTTCTTGCAAAGACTTTCATGCTTATTTGTTAAGCAACAAAAACTGCTGGTAAAGATCAGCTCTACAGCAAAATATAGATGGGCAAACAAGGAGGAAGAGGAAGAAAAACAGGATGAAGAGGAAGAAGAAAACTAAAGATATAAATATTTTTTGTTAGTTAGTTTTTGTAAGTTTGTGAGAGCTATTTTTTTAATTTGGAGGTATCTTTTAGTTATTTATTTATTTTTCTAATACAGAAGAGACATTTTTTCTATCATTATTTTTTAAACCTGTCATAATAAAACATGTTGTGTAACCTCTGAGAAGACTATCTGAATTTGTGTCTTTGGTTATAGATAGTGTCACGAATCAGGCCTCTGTGGCTCCCTCCGATCACCACCAGAGGGACCTCTCACCTGAATATTAACCTCATCATTCGGACTTCCATTCCCATAACCCCATGCCTGGGACTGATCACCATTACAGGTGTTGGTGATCAGCTGGGCTACTTAAGCTGATCACTACCACATCTCCGTGTGAAGTCTTGTTCTGCCCAGCTGACATTTCCGAGCATTATCCTGTTTCGATTACCTGTTGCCTACCTGATCTGTTTACCGACTCTGACTGTCTGCCGCCTGCCCTTGTCCCCGCCTGCCTTATGTTTACTCTATCACCTGTCTGCCGCCTGCCTCGACCCTTTGCCTTCTCCATTCATGATTTGGTCTCTCTCTACGATATCCCTGACGCTGTTACCAGAACTGTGCCTGTCTTACTCGTTGTACCTCTAATAAAGCTGCACATGGATCCCAACGCCACTGACTCTGTGTTACAGAAGACTTCGCCAGATATCGATCCAGCAGTCTTTTACCGTTTCATCACGGAAGTATCTGCTCAAGCGACCATACTCGATACCCAGCAACAACAGCTGAACCACCTTATCTCTCTCACGGAGGAGCTGGTAAGGTGTTTGCGAGCTCTTCATCTTCCAGCACCCAGCATGAACGCTTCCTCGCAGAATCCACCTCCGCCCGCATCTGCCACGGCATCCGTGACTGCCAGCCCTCGTCTGGCATTTCCAGAGAAGTTTGACGGATCACCTACAAGATGTAAGGGATTTCTACTTCGATGCTCCATGTTTATCGGCCAGCAGCCCATGCTATATCCCACGGACGATAGCCACATTGCTTTCGTTTGTTCGCTATTGACCGGACGAGCGTTGGAATGGGCCACTGCTGTATGAGCAGATGATCACGCTGCATTCCCATCATTCGCCAGCTTCACTCAGAACTTCAAGGAGGTGTTCGAACATCCCGCTGGAGGTAAAGAGGTTGGTGAACAACTGTTATCTCTCCATCAGGGAGGAGGCTCAGCCGCGGAATATGCATTACACTATGTCATTCCGTACACTCGCCGCACAAACATGATGGAGGGACGCGGAGCCTCTCAAACTTCTCTTCCGCTAGGGTCTCAACCATGAACTGCAATCCGAACTAGGCTGCCGTGATGAGGGCAAGACCCTAGAACAGTTCATTAATCTGGCCATCTGCCTCGATAATCTCCTTCGCTCTCGGCGACTTCCTCGCTCATCTTTTCCTTCCGCCGCTATGGCAACAGCGCCCCCTGCAACTGAGCCCATGCAGATCGGCGTGACACATCTCAGCAGAGAGGGAGAGACGGGTTAATCTGAACCTCTGCCTATACTGCGGACTTCCGGGATATACAAGGGAATCCTGTCCCACTCGCCCGCCTCGAAACAATGCCGCGGTGAGTCAAAATTTCAGCCAATCCACCTTCTTAAAAATACCAGTCAGGCTAAGGGTTAAAGGGACCGTCGTTGACACCACAGCTTTTATCGATTCAGGGGCTGAAGGGAATTTCATTGATGCTGAATTCTCTAGAACTCGTAATATTCCCCTTGTTCCCTGTGAATCTCATCTGGCAGTGGCAGCGCTAGACGGAAGGCCATTGGGCTCCGGCCGAATTCAATTTAACACGGAGGACTTAACACTTCTCACCGGAGCTCTTCACACCGAGACCATCTGTCTATTCGTCTTCCAGTCTCCTCAAACCCCTCTCATCTTGGGCCTACCCTGGCTGGATATATATCTCCTGGTCAGAGAGGCAGATTATTCAGTGGTCTGAATTTTGCTTACAAAATTGTCTCAGTCGCACCCATCCAGGTAAACAACCGGAGCCCTGTAATGCCTCCAATATTCCCGGGGAGTACCATGACCTCGCTGAAGCTTTTAGTAAAACCAAGGCTTCTCAGTTACCCCCTCATCGCTCATGTGACTGTGCCATAGACCTTCGACCTGGTTCACAACCACCCAAAGGCCGAGTGTTTCCCCTATCACAACCTGAGTCTGAAGCCATGAAATCCTACATCGAGGAGGAGTTGGCCAAGGGCTTCATTCGTCCATCCATTTCACCTGCATCAGCCGGATTCTTCTTCGTGAAGAAGAAGGATGGAGGGCGCTCTGTCCGTGCATCGACTACCGAGGACTCAATGATATCTCGGTCAAGTTCCGCTACCCTCTACCCCTAGTACCAGCATCCTTAGAACAACTACGCATGGCACAGTATTTCACCAAGCTAGACCTTCGGAGTGCTTACAACCTCATTCGCATCCGTGAAGGAGACGAGTGGAAGACGGCCTTTTCCACGACATCGGGGCACTACGAATATCTTGTCATGCCTTTCGGGCTGTCCAATAGTCCGTCCGTGTTCCAGGCCTTCATCAATGATGTGTTTCGAGACATGCTGAATCGCTGGGTCATCGTCTACATTGATGATATACTAATCTACTCAGACTCCTACAAGGATAATTTTAAGCACATACGTATGGTTCTCCAACGCCTCATCGCCCATCAACTCTACGCTAAGACAGGGAAGTGTGAGTCACCATCATTGCCTTTGCCATCTAAAAACATATGTGATTTACACTGGATAAATGTACTTACTAATTTAAATACTGCAAATACGTAGCTCTTGTCCAAATGTATACCATGCACAATATGCACAAAACTGACTTCAAATACAAAGGCTAAATTGATACTGTTAGATTTAATTTCCGCATAAGTGAATGCAAAGCTACAAAAAAGGAAAAAAGCTTGCTGGTTTCTGTATCCTGGTTATAATAAGAGGAGGTCACTTGACAGGTGTCTCTTGGCTATAAGTAGAGAAAGAAGGCATTCACTCTGTGCATGTCATGCTATGTTTTCTGTACCTTATTTGGTCATTTGGTGAACCCCCTTGGACATACAAAACTCTCTGGTACCATATATAAAGGCATGTTTGTCAAGAATAAATTGAGTTCAATAGCCATGATAACTCTGTGTCTTGTCTATGGGCTCCCAGATCTGTTGAAGACTTCGCTCACAACATCCAACCTATATTTCTGATTTGATTTAGAAGTGATCCAAAACACAGAAAGAAAACTTAGTTATAAGGAAATTGAAGTTTTACAATTTGGGGGCTCTGTCCAATGTTTATTCATCGGTAACCTGAGACCTATTACTCGTGTTTTGAAGACCGTGCTAAATTGGAAATCTACAGGTTCCATCATTAAATCACAGGTAAGAGATTTTGTATAACCTTACTATGATATAATGATGATGGCAGTAAACCACATGATTGTGTTTGGTTTCTGCATTTGATGTGCACTCCGTGGCGTTGAACTGAGGGCCAGGTTCCGTCCCTGTAGGCGCGAGGCACATGATGCGCGTATTTTTGATTTGTTGACGTTATCATTTAGACATGATAAGTAACAAATAAGAAAAAAAAATATCAAACAGTTGGATTTTGTGAGTAAGTTTTCGTTTTTTTATTTTCTTTTTCTAACTCTTGCTTGGTTCATTCGTTGAGTATGGGACAAAACATATCTAAACCGCTACAGGGTGAAAAACCAGTAGATTTTATGGTCAGAAATGATAAAGGTTATTGGACACAACCATTTGTTGATAATTTGGCCGGATGGTCTGAAAGCGCCGGATTGCAAATTGACCAATATCCGAGATTTGGATCTTTTAAAGAAAATAATATGGAATTAATGAAATCCATGGTTAAAAAAGGTTGGGGTGATCCTCAATGGGATTATAAATATATGAACGAATCGTATGAAATTTTGAAAAAAATGAGAATAATATGGAACGTATTAATAAAGCAAGCAAAATATCAAACGATTTGCCGTCGACTGTAAAAACACCGCCACCTTATGATACAGCCATAATTAATGTCCAAAATAATGCTCAGACCAGCTCAAATGTATATTCTTCCTAACTTTTTTCATGTGCACATCCCCCTCCCCTTCCCCCTTCTGAGTTGAACAAAGAAACACGCCTGCGTGGTCCGGCTCATGCAGCTGTCCTAGCGTGGGTTCAAGAAGGACCTAGAATTATTCTTAAACCAGCAACAATGACTGACATTGATACTATATGTAAAACTCTCCCGAACGCGAATAATTCTAAGACATTTGTAGATGTTTTGTGCTCACACACACGTTGCACAATTAAGAGGCTCGGATTACAGATCGATCTTTTTAGGAGATTTTGGCAGATGATGTTAACTGAATCTGGCAATGGTATACAACGTGATCCTCATGAATTTTGATGGCCCGATCCGGAAAGTGTAATAAAACACTTTGATCAGGTTAAGAGTGTTCTAGATGCTCGTGCTCATGTCTGTAATCCATGCCACAAATACCAACCGAAATGAGGGTGAGACCCCTTCTGCGTGTATGGGAAGAAAGACGCTCGTATTCCGATGTGCGGTTAAATATCCTCACTGTTTATTAACACGTGCTTAAATAATATGAATCCAGATTTGGCACGTTTGGTTCATGTAACGACTGCTAATTTAATGCAACAAACTGTTGAAGATTTTTGCAAACGAATTCGTGAGTTAGACGCTTCTGGTGGGTTCACTTCATTTATGTTTAAGCCGAAACAGGAAGTTATGTTTTCAGCTCCACAGCAACGAATGACTGCTCCCTCTGTGTATTCCAAACGAATCCAACGGGGCGGTGCTCAGTATAATTGGGGCCCGCCTCTGGGAGTTCCTAAAATATCGGGAGTGTGTCATTATTGCGGAAAGGCAGGGCACTGGATAAGAGAATGTAGGTTAAAGCAGGCACATGAGAGTACACGTATGCCTCAACAGACAAACTATTCTCAATCGCCACTTAATGACAGTAAATATGCTGCTCAATATCAGGTGTCTTGGATAAACAAGAAGGGTAAACAAAATAAACCAAAAAATGAATAGGGATGCCCACAGAGCGATGTCAGTGCAAATGTACAGTCAATGATTTGTTTTTCTTTTAGCAATCGCACGGATGAATTACCCATTGTAAGTTTAGAAGTGAATGGGGTAGATTACTCATTTTTGATCGACACGGGTGCTACGTGTTCATCTATTTCTGCTAAATTTTATGAAGGGCCGATCACAAATCGTACTATGCGCTCTGTTGGGGTTTCAGGGACTGACATTATTTGTCACATGACACCTGCCATTGAGGTAAAGGTAACTAATAACCTGCCTTTATTTCACAAATTCGTAATTACTCCAAATTCACCATTGAATCTTTTAGGTAGAGATCTCATGCATAAACTTGGCATTGAAATTGTATTTTCAGACAGCTCTGTTAATTTCTCTTTGCTTTCAGATGTTCCATATGCATCTGTGGACGTAATGCCATACTTCATGAGCAATGATGAACCACAACGATTTAAATACAACATTACAGAGGTAAACCCGTCGTTGTGGTCACAGTATAAAGATGAATCAGGCCTCGTAAACATACCTCCTTACAAGGCAAAATTGATCATACAGAAACCTGTGTACATGAAGCAATACCCATTGTCACCTGAAAAAATTGAAGGTATTCAACCGGTGATTAATAATTTCTTAAAACAAGGGGTTATTGTCCCCACTCACTCACCTTACAATACACCAATCAATCCCATCAGGAAAGCTGATGGAACGAGTTGGCGTTTAACACAAGATTTGAGGGCTATTAATTCAATAATAATTCCTCTGGCCCCGATTGTGCCTGATGTGCCGACTATTTTAAATTCTATACCACACAATCACACCTATTTCACGGTTGTGGATTTGTGTTCAGTCTTCTTCTCCATCCCCGTTCATGCAGATACTCAGCCGTTGTTTGCTTTTACATTTAAAGGTGTGCAGCTGACCTGGACACGCCTTGCTCAAGGATTTGTTGATAGCCCTGCAGTCTTTTCCGCTGCGGTGAAACGTGTTTTGAACACTGTCACAAACCTGCCATCCACAGTTTGTGTGCTGAATTATACAGATGATATTTTAATATCCGCTGAAACTGAGGCTGATTGTTTGCAGGCTTCAATTGTTGTCTGCAATGTGCTTGCAAGTGCTGGATTTAAGGCCTCGAATGAAAAACTACAGTGGGTGCTACCCAAGGTCCATTACCTGGGTCACATCATTTCACCAGGACTGAAGGCCATTTCAGCTGAAAGGGTGCAGCTGATAAAGACTATGCGTACTCCTGAGACTGTAACGCAGCTACAAAGTTTTTTGGGGTTGGTCAACTATTGCCGTGCATGGATACCTTCCTGTGCGTACCATGACAAAGGCCTACGATGTCTCATTCAACTTGGAATGGGTCCGAGAAACTCACTGAACTGGACTTCTGAAGTGGAAGAACATTTCGATGCATTAAAGAGTGCTATCACTGGCGCTCCTGCCTTAGGACTACCAGACTATTCCTGGCCGTTTCACTTACAAGCGGGGGAGGCTGTGGGTGTTGCAATGGTTGACTCAAGAGCATGGTGACAAACCGATGGTCCATGGTATGACTTAATGCCTTCGTGCTGTGGCTGCAGCGGCAGAGATGGTTAGAATGGCTAAAAAATAGTTTTATCGTATCCTTTAATTTTATACACCACTCATCAGGTGGGTGTTGTTTTGCAAAATTTGAAAACACAGCACATGACGGCCCAGAGATGGTCTGGCTATGAAGCTACACTCCTAGCCACGGAAAATTTAATTATTAAGCCCACTTCAGTTTGTGATCCTGCAATTCAATCACTATATGGCTTATCCACATTGATCACTGAAACTATACCTCATGATTACATAAATACAATTGAGATCTCCACGTCAACCAGGGTCGATCTGAAAGATACGCCCCTGGATGGGGGAGAGCACTTATATATAGATGGCTCATGTTCAAGGCCGTCTGATGGAGTGTATCTGTGTGGATATGCCATTATGACTCAAGAGGGTGAGAGGGTGGAGGCATATCGCCTGAACCATAACTCAGCACAGGCTGCGGAAATAATTGCATTAACAAGAGCCTGTGAGTTAACAAAAGGCAAAAGAGCCACCATTTATACGGATAGTAAATATTCGTATGGGGTCGTTCAAGATTTCGCCCAGACTTGGGTTAGGCGCAATTTTCAGACATCTGAGGGCAAACCAATATCACATGCAGGGTTGGTGGTAGATTTATTACAAGCTGTAATGTTGCCATCTAAACTAGATGTAGTGAAGGTCAAGGGACATGCATCAGGAGATGAACCAGATGCTGTTGGCAACAGAAATGCTGATGAAATGGCCAAATGGGCCGCGGAACATGCAGAATTTTCCCCATATCAGAGAGCGCAGAATAAGGACGTAGAAACAATGATGTTTGTACATGTATCATGCGTTCCTGACATAGATTTGAAAATATTGCAAAGTCAACCCACACAGGGAGACGTGAAACATTGGGCAGAAAATGGATGCGTACCAGATGCTAACGGTTTTATAATGAGTGAATGAATGATGCATTTAAGCGATACAAACAGTAGAATAGCATTACCAAAACTGTCCTTGGTGATATTGATAAGACATTATCACGGTATTTCGCACAACAGCGGGTCTAAAGTTACATACACAATTGATCGCCTGTATTGTATACAGGATACAGCTAAAATGGTCAAACTAATTTTAGACTCGTTTTTAATATGCGCCAAAACAAACGCCACACGACGCGTTACCATTTCCAGAAGTGCCTTTTCAGTGCCTTCAAATAGATTTTTCTCATATGCCAGCAGTCGGAAATCTAAAATACATGTTAACTATCGTCGATAGGTTTTCAAAATGGCCTGAAGTTTTTGCGTGTGCCAAAGAAGATGCAAAAACGGTAGTGAAAAGACTGTCGAAAGAAGTAATTCCGCGTTTCGGCATTCCTATGACCATTGAAAGTGACAACGGCACACCGTTCACATCAAAAGTAACTAAACTATTGGCTAAAGCATTGTCCATAGATTGGCAATATAATATACCCTACCGCCCACAATCATCGGCGTAGTGGAACGAACTCATTGAACAATCAAAGATAAGATCACGAAAGCCTGTATGGAAACAAGCAGGAAATGGTCAGATGTGTTACCAGCCGTATTGGCAGAAATTAGAATGACCCCATCCTCAACGACAAAATACCTACAATGGGGGTAAGTAATACTAACACCATTTGAGATTTTAATGGGTAGACCTTTCCCGACCCCTTTGGTCAAAGGTCGCGCAGGCGTTTCTTCCTTAAGAGACATGGAGGTGATCCTGGATGACTACGTGATTTCCCTTATTGATAAACTGAATTCTGTGTGTGCTGATGTTTCTCTTTCTCTCCCTATACCATCAGATAAGCCCACCCATAATTTCATTCCAGGCCAACAGGTGCTGATTCGGAGTCTGAAACCAGTCGCAGTGGGGGAACGAGATATTTGGGTCCAGCTGTAGTCATCGCAGTGACCAGGACTGGAGTGCTAACTGATCATCAACCGCAGTGGATTCACGCATCCAGGCTGAAACATCTATCAACATACGCATTACCAATTGACACTGTAGGGCCTAAGAAGCCTGCCCAAAGTGTGTGACAGGGCACTGGTGAGAGGGCTTGTGCCAGACAGAAGATCCTCGCTCTTTTAGTGGGCGAGGGGGTCACCTGTGGGCTGAACATAGGGCCTGGACAAACTTTTGCTCCATTAATAGCTTCCCGATCACCTCTGAAGGTTCCCCTGTTACACATTTGGGTCTAAATTGTCCAACATGTCAATTATATGTCTACTATTAATCAATCAGATTAATAGATGAAGATGATTCATGGTTAGACCATGATGATCCGCCACACTACTATGCTACAAACATGTGGTGGAGATTGGCTAATTACACCGTAAAGACAAGTGCCATGAAAGGTATTTGTTATGTATGTGTTATTGTTGGCGATAGTTGTTGTATTTATGTTCCAGATAATGATGCGGATGGACATTTGATTGACCAAGGGATCAAGAACATCACCAAAGCAGTTGTTGAGATGACAAGTCGAGAGAGGAATAGAGATGATTGGAATTTGAGTTTTTCCAGCCTATTCCAGAAAATCGAACATTGGCTAACTTTAATCGTCATAATTATTTCATGCATTCTGGTTTTGCTTTGCTTATGGCCCTGTATTATGGCTATGATTTGCCGTGCATTGAAATCATCTTTAAGTATGATTATGAAAGGTTACTATGTTGCCCAGGCAAGACCAGAAGACAAGGTGACCACGAACCCGAATGTAATGTAAAGTCAGAGATAAAAAAAACCTGTTCAGACCGGACGGGGGCGTTAGATTAGGACCTTTTTCATTTTACTTTTACTGTTTATCATTAGTGCGGAAAATTTCCTGCTAAGTCATAAATGACTTAAAGGGGGCAACTGTTAGATTTAATTTCCGCATAAGTGAATGCAAAGCTACAACAAAGGAAAAAAGCTTGCTGGTTTCTGTATCCTGGTTATAATAAGAGGAGGTCGCTTGACAGGTGTCTCTTGGCAATAAGTAGAGAAAGAAGGCATTCACTCTGTGCATGTCATGCTATGTTTTCTGTACCTTATTTGGTCATTTGGTGAACCCCCCTGGACATACAAAACTCTCTGGTACCATATATAAAGGCATGTTTGTCAAGAATAAATTTAGTTCAATAGCCATGATAACTCTCTGTGTCTTGTCTATGGGCTCCCAGATCTGTTGAAGACTTCGCTCACAACATCCAACCTATATTTCTGATTTGATTTAGAAGTGATCCAAAACACAGAAAGAAAACTTAGTTATAAGGAAATTGAAGTTTTACAATTCAGATCTTTGATATTTAGTGAAATAGTTGCATTCTGAAAATCTTATTGTACCATGATGACGATCACACCACAACTACTTCCATCTTGCTGGACTGAATGTGTCATCACAGCTCCACTGAACTTAACATCAGCCCAGTCTCTCTTGCGGTGGTGGATGGTCTTCAATTAAAAGTATTCACTGTGACAATAAAATGTTAATTTCTATATTTTATTTTTAATATACAATTACTAAAATTTTAAATGTATACGGTTTTAGAAAAACACCACTTTTTGGCCATATGAGTTTCTGTGCACTGACCCTCAGATGGTTTTAAAATTAAGATTTTTTTATTTGTGTTTCTGTTTTGACCATAGCGTAATTAAATTCCATCTGTCTATATCCAGAATCCTCCATTGACTAATAGCATAAATAGATGGATATAATGATATGTAAATGATTAGGTTTAATAGCTGAAATTGCATAAGTTCTTGAATTTATTGGCAGCAAGATCCGATTCGGCCTGCTCTGCAGAGTTGTGTAATGAGTACACTCTGCTTTATGCTGCATTGATGTACTGTAACCACAAGAAAAATTGCATTATTCCACAAATATTAACAACTACAGAAACAAAAGTGAATGTACATAAATATAATTTTTTAAATATAAACTAACCAGAAACTTCCAGTGCCTATTTTGTGCGTTAATAAAAGACACAATGGCCTTTTAGTCATGAAAGATAACCTGCAACACAAAAGACATTTAGTTAACATTTACATTATTTTGGGTTTTGCTTTATCATAATGTATATTATCAAACTCTTCACCCTTTGTAGAAACAAATAAATCTTACATTTGGTAAACTCTTGACACCTAACTGCTCTTCTATCCCCAGAGATGATCACACCCGCTGTATAATGGTTCATTATGTAGATGTTTTTTTCTAAATTAAGATGATTCCCAGTGTGATGCAAGAGGCACTCAATTATCTAACATCTCATTTAATATTCAGACAGACAGCATATCAGAAATCATTGCATTAACAACCACACCCAAATTATAACCCAATCATTAAACATAATTCCACCCATTAAGTCCACAGAGGTGGAACTAGACTAGAACAAGCTCCAAACATTAACTCCAGAGACAGGCAGCTGGATGTCACTATATTTGACAGAGCAGGAGCCGGGATGCAAAGGCAAGTCCCTCATGATACATTGTTTTCTTTTTACATAATTTTTATCACTTATGACCATGGTTAGGTGCACATACAAATTGATTATGTATTGGCTTATTTACTGCCATTTTTATTAAAACATGGATTCCCCAGTCTGCAAATTTGGAAGCATTTAAAAACACATTTTTACAAATAATTCATAATTGAAATTACCGTTATGAGGGCAACATAACATAGGTAGCCTATTTCATTAATGCATTTAGATGATTATGTCACTGCGACTTTTCAGTGTCTACATGATCATGATGCAGTACCATTTGGCCTACATATATCACCGGTGAGCCAATTGTACTGTCTGTGATCGGAGTGATCGGAGCTCAGAATGGTGGTTGATGTAATTGTTCCCTTTTTATTTGAGTGGGGATCCTCAAAACAACCACTTCTGTGTTGTTTTTCTCCCATAATTCAGTTAGCTGAGGGTCAAGAAAACATTGCTCTCAATATACATAAGTACATGACATAATTAAGTTATAGTTAAAGGGGTGGTTTACTGCCTTTTTTCTTTGCTTGATTGTGTTTATGGGGTGCAATATAACATGTCTTCGTGTTTCGTTTGTTAAAAAACACCTTAATTTCCATATATTTCACCTTTATTGTAAGCCGCTTTCTCCTCTGTCATTTGAACGACCGGTTGACTTCCTGATTCTATGAAACCACTCCCTCAGAAGCAGGCAATGGGCTCAGATTGGTTAGTTGGGCCGGTGTGTTGTGATTGGCTAAATTGTGTACTGCACATTGTCCAGAAACTTCACGCCCATTACCTTTACGGGCGATAGTTGCATGTGCTCCGGTCAAATGTAAATAATGGTGTCAATATTGCCGTATCAGTTTGAGCCAGAAAGCGGTAATGAAGAGAGTCAAGCAGAACTTCCGCAAGCACGGCTCTTACAAAACGTTTCTGAATGGTAAGTTTTTTTTTTATTATTCTCTCAAAGAATTTCGATACGCTGTTACTTGAAAATGCTACTGCTGTTTGTTAGCTTTTGAGATACGGTTTTCTCCTGATTAAACATTTAATGTAACTGAATACATGACTGAGTAATACCGTTTTTTAAAGTTATTGTTTTATTGATAGAATGAACAACCGTTTATCTATTCACAAAACTCAGTTTACTCAGTTTGTCGTTTTATTTAGGTGTACATGTGGCAACTGTGTTAAAATGCCAACAGAACCTGAAAACCTGAAAACATCTGTTGCAAAGAAATACAAAAGGTATTGTAAAAATATATATGCCTATATACTTTATAGCTTTGTGTTGTGCTTTTGTCATAAGATGTAATAGAATTATGTAAAAAGAAGAAGGGAAGGTCAATGCACAGGAATTACTTATGCATGGTTCTGCATCCAGGGTTTGAACCAAATTGCTTAAATGCATTCACTTTACAAAATATACATAATATTTATAGAGCTGACTATGGAGCAGTGAGACGCAGAACTGAAGAGTATGTTTTTATTTATTGTTCAAAAAATTTGATGAGTGAAATAACTTTTGTAAAATCAGTTACATAACAAACAGATATAACAAATAAAAGACATGTAAGATATTCACAAATAATTATCTTTCAGTTTCAATGTATTTATAAAATCAATATTTTCAAACGACATTTATTATTTTCCTGTCAAATCAAATGATTCATACACACAACATTGTCATTTCCTGCCATAGGCATTTTCGTTATCTGGGCTACCCGCTTTGTCAGCGGGTGCTGGGGCTACCTAGGACGAGATATGAGGGTTGTCATCCCGTCATGTGTTGTTGACCGGATCCCGTCATGTGTTGTTGACACGTCCTAGAACTGAGTGATACTGCGTTCCCTCAAGTACTTTTGAATCTGTGGATGTCTATCGGTGATTATGTAGTCAACAGCTAAACCATTAGACTCCAGTTTATCCAGGCAATGCTTTAAATACCTCCTTTTCCATGTGGTAACTGCCTCCCACCTCGTTGCTCTATTTTGAGGAATAGCATATTTAACATATGTAAATGTTAACAGTAACAGATTGCAGAAACACACAACATGATTATAGATATGAAGTACTTACTAACCTGAATTAGTTGAAGATCCAGAATTTTGTTGGTTTCCACATGCATCAAAGTGTAGCTACCGAATTTGGCTGAGTGTCCTATGGCACACATAATCCAAAGTAGACCATAAATGATACCACTAATAAATTTTTTAATGACAACTACAATGCTTTCTAAATAAACTGACTACATATTAATATTGTTGTAAGCATACCTGGTGTGTCAGCATGCATATCTCCAGCTAATGGAACCTTTCCCTGCTGTTGCAGCTGTGTAATAATATGTAGTTGCTCTCTGTTCCACTTATGCATGATGGTAGGATCAATGAAATTCCTGGCATGAAAGTGCTATATTTCGTCATCTGGAGGTTCATGGCCTTGAAAATCTATTAAAGAACAAATACAGAAACATGCATTTACATACAAACTGAATTTACACAGTTTATTTACTATAAATGTACTTATATTATGGTTTTACATACCTTCTGCAGTTGAACAAAGGAGCCACCGGTAAATATGTTGCAGCAGACAGTAACAGGTTACCAACTGGTGTACTTCCTACTATGGGCTGGCTCTGCCACTGTCTGTGGTACTGACACTTCTCACACAGCTGAGTGAATGCCACAAAAGTCCTCATTTGCCTGCTTTGGTATGTACATTTTGTCTTACAAATTGGACAGGACCCAAATAACTCTTAGGCAACTTTCAAAAACAATGTTTTTTTTTTCACCCGAGTTAGTCTGTGGATCTATCCTAAAAAAAGAAAAAAAAAAAAGAATAAAACAATTTATATTAAAAACTGTTAAATTGATAACTTATATGAAACTGTTGTTTTTATAACTTACAACAATTCAGTTTCCTCAGTGGAAGTACTCTCGGGGTTATATGTCAAGTCATGTGGTTCCACTTGTACTTCTGATTCAGTGTCATCCTTTTCCTTCTCCTCCTCCTCCAATACCAGACGAGGTCTCTTGCTTGGTCTGAACATTGAGCCTTTTATTGGTGTCGAAGCCAGATGCATATCTTGCAACATGACAGTTGTTTCGGTACCAACATCTTGACTAGAAACTGTTGCCGGGGGCCTGTTCCATAACAGACACTAAGAAAAGCGGGGATTAAAGTCCAAAACCTGACTTGAATTAGCCGATCTAAACATCCACGCTGAAATTGGTTCCATAACAGTAAATTGAAGATCATGTGATCTTACTAATTTGAATCAGGTTTACATAGTCTAGATAATTGTGCATGCACGCTATTGTTTAAAAGCCCTGAGGGTCGAGCACGGATCCATCGATTTACTGTGGGCTACCATGGCAACGAAAGGTAAAGAAAGAGCAGCGATGTTCACGGCGACTGAACAACGTTTGCTATTGGAGACATATGAAGAATTTAAAGATGTAATCACCAAAAAAGGAAATACAGCGGCAATAAACAAAGCAAGAGAGAAAGGTTGGCAGGAAATTGCTGAACGTCTCAATGCGTAAGTAGCAGTGTACAGTATTTAAAATACTTTATTTAAATGTGTTAAATTTATTAAAACGTTAAATGTGTGTCACAATACATTGCAAAGTTTGTGTGTGAATAACAGTAATTGCTATAACATTTACACAATAGCAACTTAAGAGAAGAAAAAAGAACCTGGCAGCAGGTGAAAATAAAATATAAAAATATTCTTCAGAATGGTAAGTAAATCTAATGGTATGTAAATATGTAATCATAGCCAGCTTGAAGTTACAACTGTTCAGTCTCATAAGGTTTTTTTAATTGCAGCTGCCAAAAAGAAGACTGAGGTTGCTGGCACTGGGGGAGGGCCACCACCAGCCAACTTCACTCCTGCAGAGGAGCTGGCATTGGAAATTAACAAAGGGAGGCCAGTCCTTGAGGGAATAGAGGGGGGCACGTCATCTGAAATTATACCACCTAGTATAAGGAGTGACTATTTAAAAGGTGTGTGTGTGTGTTTTATTATTATCATTATTCCTTCCTTCCATAGGCATTGTAAGCCTAAGTAAATCATAGCAGTAATGTCGTGTAGAGGTACTTGTGCTAATGAAGCTTTTTGGCAAAAACAATATTTTATTCTATCATGTTTGGTTTCATAGTGACGAAAGATTCTGTATGCTTGATGGAGCACCAGACATCATGCTGCCTGTGAGTATGACAGCTTTTAAAACAGTCATGTAAAATAATGAGTTTAACTGAGTTTAATTAGTGGTTACAGGGTGAAGGCCCATCCACAGTTGAGGAGGATGGGGAGACAGTGTCTGTATGTTCAAGGATGCCTGAGGTAGTCACAGGTTCCATGTGATACTGTATTATATATAAAAAAATGTACTTGAGTGATAAGGTGATCATAATATGTGTTTTCAAATATTATTGCTGCAGGATGCTGACTCTGTTCTAGAGCCCTCTCAGTCTGGGACCACATGTGACAAAGTGAGTATTAAGAAATGAAAACAATGTGCCAAGAGCATTCAATGAAATAACTTAAATATATGTTGCTACAGAACCCAGAAAACATAAAAGGAGTATATAAACGCTACATCCTTAAACAAATGGAAGCAATTGATACTGACATCCAGTATAAAAAACTGAAGATGAGAAAGTTGGAGCTGGAAATTCAACAACTACAGAAAAATGCACGTAGAAATGCCATAAAAAAAAACACATGGCCTTTTTGATCATTTTCCACAACATTTATTTGTATGTTTTCACCCCTAAAAGGCAGCTTCACTCTGAATAAAGGAAAATTACAGATTAAAGATTTTGACTTCTGTGTGTCTGTTAAATTAAGGGTAAAGTTGAGGGGTCAGTGAAAAATTTTAAAGGCTACACATGGTTTGGACCATATTAAGCAAAATAATTATTGGCATATGTGTCTCGTATAATTCTGCCTGTTTGATTTTCTTCAAATACTGCTTCAATGCCCCAGTCTTCCTCTGCAACAATCCTTGGTTGCTTCTCTTTCCTCAGACAGGCAATGTTATGGAGCACTACACAAGCAACTACAATGTCACATGCCCTAGGTGGAGTCACTCTGAGGTGCTTCAGGCACTGGAACCTTGACTTTATGAGCCCAAATGCCATCTCTATACGACCTCTTGTGCGTGCATGGGCAGTGTTGTAGCTGTGCTGTGCCTCTGTCTGGGGCTCCTGATAGGGAGTCAATAGGTAAGGCAGGCATGCGTATCCCAGCAAAACTCCTGAGAATTCACCTGCATAGAAAGATTTTTTTTTTTTTTTAGAAATTAAATTGGAGACTTTTTGCCATTCGTTAAGTGACTAGCATACCTCTTAACAGTTGCTGGTAGACAGATGAGGCTCGAAAGATTCTGGAGTCATGCACAGAGCCTGGCCATTTGGCCTCTACATTTGTGATGATGCAATCTGCATCTGTCACGATCGGCGTCAAGAGGTTGCACGGAAGAGCCAGGAAACACGGAACGAGGAGACGAAGAACTTTTAAACATTTAATTGAAACACGGAGATGACATAGACAGGTACACACACTCAGGACATTCAGACATTAACAATAATCCACAGGAAACATGGGGCAGAACAGACTATATGAAGGGATACATAACTGGAAACACTTGGGACGAAATCAAGACAGGAAACTAGGACAGGAAAACCAAATATGGACAGGGAAACAAAAGGCAGAGGGAGACAGACTGACAGCATCACAGATCATCTACAAAAAAATTAAACATGTAACTCACTACACTGTAATTATATAATAAATATAAAACATTGTATTGTAACTACATTTAATTGCAATGAACCGAACACTGGTGCCCAGTTTAGTACAGAACAATCAGTGTTACAGAATAGCCTTCAATATCATCTCAGTGATGTACCTGTACATTGATGCTGTGTACTGATTTCCTATTTACAAAGTCTGCTTCATGTGGACCAGACGGACACTTAATACGCACATGGGTGCAGTCCAGTGCACCGATAACATTTGGGAAACCTAGGAAAATTATTTGTTTGGTTTAAAATGTGTCCTGTGTAACATCAACAGTCAAGAAATGTTTCCACGTTTCATACAGTCATTTTAACTTACCAGCTATTCCATAAAAGGCGTTTAATGGTACAAATTGCTCTGTGAGGAGTCTTTTTAAAGAAAGGTACACAGTTCGTACAGAGCGGCAAACCGATGCTTTGCTGATATTCTCTGCATCTCCAACTGTGTACAAAAATGTTCCACTGGTAAAAAAGCGAAGTGCAATGCACACCGTCTGCGGGACTGTGAACGCTGTCTTGCGGCATGTGTTATTTGCAATGTGTGGGCTCAGCAATCTACAAATATACGCAATCCCATCTCTTGAGAACCTATATCGCTCATACAGGTAGCTGTAATGAAAAGCCAATGGGTCTGACCTGTCCCTGAAAGTTCGCTCTCTTTGAAATTCCCTTTGCATGATAATAGCTCCCTCATCCACCACCTCATCAATGAAAGGACACGCCATGGTTAAGTTTGGAAACGAGTTCAGCTTCCTATTTATACACTTTTAATTAATTAATTACCAAACTCATCAACCAAACTCACCAACTAAACACATAACTTCTTTTCATTTCTTAGTGTTTTGTACCTTATAATTTCTTACATTTATTAGTAAAGTAAATTTCCTTATTTATTTATTTTATTAATAGTGGTTAAGTGAAATAAAATGGCATGAAATTACCAGCAGGTGAGTATTAATGGTATTCTGGTTAAGCATGAACTAAGACTTAGCCTGAGAGTTAGCCTGGAAATATAAATCAAGGAAACGCCACCATAGGTCGCTGAATTCATTGCGCCTTCAAAGCTTGTTTTTCATTTGCGCACTGAAGCCATTCACCTGAGATTAGGTAAGAGATAACGCAATTAATTCATGATTATATGCTTATTATGATTGTTAGTCAATTTAATATTGAAAGCTGAATGCGACCAATAATATAGCTAACCTTAATAAATAATCAAATAAATAAATGAAAAGGATTAGGAAATCAGTCACAATAAGGTATAGTGGAGACAGCTACCCCCCATACATACACACAAAAACTTAACCAACAGTTTAACTTACAACAGGACCAATATTCTCCCCAACAGGTCTCTCCTCAACATTGACATTTGTCTCTTTTAAAGGACTCTCAACCGTGGAAGGGCTCTATAGAAAAATTAAGAAAATGTCACTTTTGTAATGGTTTAAAGTAGGCTTGAAAAAGTTGTATGAACGTTTAATAAAAAATATAAAGCTTAGTTAATTGTAAAAGTATAGGTTGACAATAAAAGACAGAGACATACAAAAATAAAATAAGAGAGCTTTCCTGTAGCTCAACTGGTAGAGCATGGCGTTAGCAACGCCAAGATCATGGGTTCGATTCCCAGGGAAAGCAAGAGCTGATAAAATGTAGAAACTGTAACTTGAATGCAATGTAAGTCGCTTTGGATAAAAGCGTCTGCTAAATGCGTAAATGTAAATGTAAATAAGGCCCTGAGCCAATAGGTGTGCCAGTGGTAAACATGGTGTATGGTGCACATTTTACAAGACCATATATTTGTACCAAACATGTACAAATGTGAAGAAAAATTATTTGAACCCCTATAATTCTTCCACAAATTAAGTGTTCTCATGTGATAACAGTGATGCTATGCTCTACTACTATAGAACATTGTTGACTCTTTCAGGTCAACCTAATAACAAATTACCTTCAAAAGTATGGATGCCTGAATAATTTTTTTTGCGATTTGCAAGTGTATTTGGCACTTGCAAATCTTTGCAAACATTGTACCAAAAGCCAGCCGCATTGTGAACTCTGTAGACCTTTATATTGGTCCCAGGTACAGCAAATTTATTTGTGTTTGTTATAATTTCTTCAAGATTTCTTGAAGTTCTCCGTGCCTTTGAAATTAAACACTAAAGCAAATACTGCATGACAATACTAGGGTTGGGTATCGTGTGTGGTTTTTTCGATACCGATGCCAAATTGATACTTTTAAAATGATACCAGTGCCTAAACGGTGCCTGAACCGATACTTATATTAAAACAAATTACCAATTAATAATTGGAGTTACATTTTAGTTCTGAAAGTTAAGTTGCACGAGTTATAGGCAGTGTTTTTTTAATGTATGCCTTAGTTTTGATACTTCAAAAAAACTAAATTTGAAAGTTATTTATTTGTATTTGTTTTTGCATCTCAGAAAATGCTTTATTTTAAACCCAGAATGTATGGCACTTAAATGCACTTAATTAATCTCAGTCAACTTTATTGCAATTGTTCACAGTACAAGAACAGACAGTAAAACAATGGGTAGTAACTAAATGTTTATTTTTTATAGAACATATTGTTGTATGCATTGCATACTATGTATTTAATTTTAATTTATTTTTTTCGAAAAAAGAAACCAATTAGTTGTTCATTTTAAGATACCTCAATTCTTATTTTTAAGAGACCGTAGTCTTATTTTCTCCTGTATATTTAATATTGCTCTTTAATTAAACAAAAATATATTTTATCCGATTAATCGATGGAATTTTTGGTAGAATACTTGATTACTAAAATATTCAATAGCTACAGCCCTAGAAATTATACACACATAGTGCATACTTCTCATATTGTTACAGACGAGGCCCTTGCACCTCCTCTCTCAAACCAGCTTAATACTGCAAATAACGTGCCTGGCCTATCAATTCAAAATGCAGTTAAATATATATTGGACATACTATTTCAGTGAACTAGAAGTAAAAATAATTAAATTAATGGTGACCAAAATGGCGCAAAGGGATGGGTCAGCATTGCTGCATTTTTTCTTAAATTAAATAAATTAATATACAATTATGAAATTACTGATAATAATGATAAAAATTTAAATAGACAGCATTAGAACATGTGTAGGCTACGCTATGTATTTCGATATGTACAGTTCAGTTGTGTATCATAAACAGAGCGTTTTAGTTTGGTTAACTGGATGCTGACCTGTGTGTACTCATCCTTGAATTAGGTGAGAACTGGAATAGACTGTACTGCTTAGGATGAAACCTGCAAAATCACTTAATTAATATAGATACTAACAAAATAAAAATAACCAGTAGCCTACATAACCCACATGTTCCTGCATATAAAAATAGCTTGAATGAATGAATAAATACATATTTTAAATAATTAATACATTGTTGGAAAATGCACCACTGATTTCCCTGCCAAAAAATTATCAGTTAAACTAAAACATAGGCTGACCGATGTGAAAGTGCACATTAACGTACAGATGGGCGAAAATAAAGGAGCTAAACTTGCAATTAAGTCAAGTCAAGTCACCTTTATTTATATAGCGCTTTTAACAATACAAATTGTAACAAAGCACTGCACAATATAAAATTACCAGAGACCACCAAACACAAGCAAACAGCGTTGAAAACAGATATAGTCTACTATGTGCTATTTATTCTGTTCAGAGGGACCGCCTTAAAGCAGTTAACCAATCACAGAAGAAGTTTGGCCTAATTGACAACGCTTCGTTTTCAAAATCCCCACCCAATAATTCGAATAAACATCAGAATCAGAAATAAAATACATAAGTTTATTTATATATTTATTTATGCAGGAGCATATTGATGTATTCACTTATTTATTTGTGTATTTAGTTTGTTATTGTTTTTTACAGGTTTAGTCCTCCATACGTAATAACTCAGATTTTTCTTAACACTTTGAAGAAAATTGTTCTAACTCGTAACAACCTGTAGAGGTCACTATTGTAGATTGTTGTTTAAAAAAAAGGTTCATTTTTGACAGATTTTGTGTTTAATTTTCTCACAAAATCTACAGTAAAACCAGGTGACAATTGACATGGACAGAGTCATGTTTATCCTGAAGAAGAATTTATAGAAAATGTTATGTCAACTCTAAATGAATTGTATTAATTCCATAAGAAAAAGCAGGACATTATCAATGTCATATATATTTTGACATACTTTGTCTTCATTTTTCTACCAAAATGTACAGTAAATCCCGGTGAAAGTTGGCATGGAAAGAGTCATGTTTATTCTGAAGAATTTATTGAAAATGTCATGTCAACTCTGAAGGAATTGTATTAATGCCATTAGAAAAAGCAGGAAATTACCAGTGTAATAATGCATAGTGTAACTGTAACTGAACATCACATCATTGACAGTTACTGACCTTACCTCAGTAATTATAAATTAACTCTTCAAAGAGAAACCTGTTATCTCGTAAAAACCCTGTAGATATTGGTATTGTAGACTGTAGATTTTAAAGTTTTGGACTGATTTTATCTGAAATTTTCTCACAAAATATACTGTAAAATATCTTTGAATGTAATATAACTGTATTTTGTAAAATATCTAATTCAAACGTAGTTTTTTAATAGGTTTGATTTGTTAGTGGGCAAATTTGATGAAAACATTCTAAGCTTTTTGTCCGCTCCAAGTATCAGTACCGTATTTCAAGAAATAGACAAGCATCAAACTTCTGGCGGCGGCTGGCTTGACCGGGTTTTCACAGATGATGGCTCACTTGACCGTGGTAACCTCCACGAGGACACTGGCACTCTGAACGCTCTTTGTTTGCACATGTAATTGTTTACAAATAGATTAAATGAAACGGGACAAAATGAATCTTGACAAACTATATATCATTCTGAAGGTTTAAGCCTCAAGTATCGATAATAGATCGATGTTTTTCGATGGAAAACTTATAAGGAATGTGTGACGAGTGGGGCGGGGCTGAGAGCCATGGGAATGGAGCGAGGCCGGTGGAGTAAATGATAATGAACGACACCTGCGCCACTCACCGGTCTCGAGTCCCACGGAGGAGCTTCGGAAGGGTTAAATGAGGAGTGACGACAGTGAAAGACGAGAGCGGACCAGGCCGTCAAACGCGTCCATGTTTACATAGAAAAAACAACGGAACAGCAGCGTAATCAAATACAAAACCTGTGAAGAAACTTACTGTACATGTACTGTATATCTGATCTTTCAGGTTTGCATCAGGGTGACAGGCTGAGAACTGCTGTTCATTGTTTTACAGAGCCTTTATAGTTAATAATAGCACTCTAGGTGTTATACCTTCAGTCATTTTGAATTGGAATTACTTGAGTTTTTTGGAGCATTTGTCTTGTATTACATTACATTGTTTAGACCATAAGAAAAAAAAAAAAATTTGAAAAACTATTTTATTCATATTTGATTATATGTCCTCTGTAGAGGATACAAGGACTAAAATTAAATGGCATGAATAGAAAACGGCAAAATCAATGGGAGTTTTTTTTAAATCACCAAATAAATTTTTAGGTTTCAGGATTTTTTTATACTAAACTTTGTTTAAGGATGAGTCTCAGCTATGTTTTAAAATGTATAACAAAATGATTTGATATACTATTTTGTTTTATGCAATATGTGTGTAAAAAAATCCATAAACTGGTTTCCCATTAAACACAGTGTACCTATCTATACACTGTATCTAATTTGCATATTAATGTGTTGCTGTTGGGACAGAATGTTGAAAAAAAAATCATAATGGGAGTAATACATGGCCAGATTTTCATAATAATATATGATATTTCATAAGCAAACTGATATATAATTTATTTCCCTATTCAATTGTTGTCTCCCAAAATGCATAATAAACATGCTTTTAGTCCTGGTGTCCTCTACATTGAACATGTATGAAATTATGTCCTGTTTCATAACAGAAAGTTATATTTGAATTTGAAAACCCATAACATTTTCCTGAGATGATGCTTTATGACAAACAATCTGAAAATGATTCAGATTTAAAAGACATTACAGAATATAATCATATTTCCATAATGATGTACAATTTTTCACTAAATTAAATATTGCCATCTTTAAAGGCATAGGAGAGGGTTTAAAAAACCTTTAGTATCTCTATAAAGCCCTGAATGAGCTCTGTGCAGGACATCCAGGCTTATAACTGTGACATGTGAGGTCTCAGAGAAATACACTAAAATAGAATGTCCACTACAGAGGCAAAAACTCCAAAGCTGGGTCTCAGGAGGATAAATAAAATAGCCTAATTTGATCCTACAGTGTTGCTGCACATGCTTTAGATCATTACAAACAATAATGCAAAATTATTATATTAGAATAGAAGATATGCCGTCTCTCGTATCACATCAATTATCAATAATTAAGTATGTGGTTTTGAAGAAGATTTTTTTCTTTCTCTGTTTTGACCGTCTCATTTGGACTTGGACTTGGACTCGAACCTCTTTGGACTCGGACTTGACTCGGACTCGAACCTCTTTGGACTTGGACTTGGACTTGACTCGGACTCGAACCTCTTTGGACTTGGACTTGTCTTGGACTCGACAAAGGTGGACTTGACTACAGCCCTAACCGCCAGTGGCTGCTCGAAGTGGTGGTGCTGGAGCAATGGAAGAGCAGGTGGGACGGAAGGCTCGCTGCCGTGCTCCTGGGTCGAGGAGGGGTGGCTGCCATCCGAGAGGGAGCGGAGGAGTCGGCCCCGTTCGCCTGGAGGCCGAAGCCTGCTGCCATCCGCCATGTTTGGGGAGGAGCAGGGAACGAGGGACTCGCTGCCGGCTGCCCTCGACCGGAGGAGCCATCGCCGTCCGCCAAGAGGCGGAGGAGCATCGGGTTGTCCACCAAAGATGTCCAGTACCATCGCATGGCACCGCGAGTAAGCCTCTCAGCTGGTTGAGGACCAAGCAGCAGTGTGTCCGGGAACCGGACCAAATTATTATTATTTTTTTCCCTCTCTCCCCTCTCTCGTCTCTGTCGCTCCTCATCCTTCCGTTTGTTTATTTTATAATTAAAGTGTTTAAATGTTCGCCGGTTCCCGCCTCCTTCCCGATCTACGAACTGTGTTACAGAATGTATTTGCTAAATTTGTGTAAGCAGTACACATCAAAACAGTCACACAGTGGTATGTATAATGACTAAAATAGTTTGTAAAACTCTTCAATACATTTGGTAAATAAATATTTTTTCTTAAACGTGGGGGTCTCATTTTTCATGGTATCTTCAGATTTGAAATATAAACTCATAAGACATGTGACTTTCAACCCATTACTTTTCTGGATTGCTACAGGACTTAATTACAACTATAATTTATTTTCATTCAGTGTGGTACACTTTTTTCAAGGCACTTCAGTCTCTATAATTTTGTATCTTTTTAAGCATTATCAACTCAGGATGATGGATAGTAAAGCCCAAAGGGTCTTCTTTGCAAAGACACCAAAAGTGCGTGTGTAGCACACTGAAGTCAGCACCTGTCATAATTTAAAGTTCGGTACGTCTTTTTCAACTGTGATTCCCAAAATGGGGAGTGCTGGCTAAATGTAATTCTGTTTGTATTATTGTGACAGCAGCAATACATTGTTTAATTGTGCAGGGGCATTTTATTGCCTCTTTGTCTTGAATTTATAGGGCATTTTTGTTCATTTTAGTCACATTTTTGCCACTTGTTCATTTCTGACCCTGTAGTACTGTATTAAAGAATGTTTACAAAACCAACTTACCCATTTACGTCAAAACAACTGTCACCTGTTTAACATAAAAATAGAAACGTAAAACCTGTTCAACATGGAATATATATGTTACCAATAGTTTGTTGCATGCTTCAAATTCCTGAGGTACAGATCCAAAATGTATGTTGATTATGTAAACTGTTCCCAATTTGCTTTCACTTGGTTTTAAATGTATATTTCCAAATACAGTATTATAAGTTATAGTGTTACAGAATGATTTCACAGTAGTAATACTGTAGCGTCCCAGTAAAGTTACTTCTTTCCATTTACAGTATAATTTATCTTTTAATTATTTTCAATTTGAGTGATTTTATTTAAATACAATTTATTTTCTACATGCAAAAAACCTACCTTGTACAGCACTGTAAACTACATTTTCTATCTAGCAAAATCACAAAGACTCTTGAACATTTGTCTTTAAAATACGCTTTTTAATTGTTCAAAATGTACTGACAAAAGTACAAATTGCAAATGTGTTCTAAATCATTCCTTGTGTATTTGTAACATGGCTTATGCTGAACAGCAGAATACAAATACAAAATCTAATATACACATTTTTGCAAAAGCTGATACTTCAATACTAAAGATATGCTAATATTTGCCAAAAATAGCTTTTTTTATTTTTCTAATAGTGATTTTACAATGTCTAAATATAAATCTAAAAGAAAGTTGTATTATTATTTAATTGGTTACACCACAAGGTGCTACTGTGGCCTCAGAGCTTCTCCTTTGCTGACAAAGAAAGGTCTAAATACATACATGGAAATAAATAAATGCAGACAATGTATATATAAATACAAAGTTAAGTAAATGTATGAAAAAACATGGAAATAAATAATTGCGAAAATAAATGCTGTCATAAATAAATGAATGAATGAATACATTTGGGAAAAATAAATTAATACCTAAATAAGGAAATACAATTATAAATATTATAATTTGTAAATATATGTAATTTTTTCTTAATTTATTTTTTCAATATGTATTTAACAAGCATAAAACTCTGACATATGTTGTATTATTTATATGTGTTTTCTTTATGTAAAAATGCACTTTCGGGACTGTAGAGGCAGTAGAGTGTGAACAGGACTTTTATTTTGATATGGTGGCATGACGTCATACGGCTGCGTCGTGCTCCTGCGTTTCAGCTGAAGAAAGGTTTGTGCTCTTCATCATTTAAAGCGTTTGAATTCATACAAACACGCTCCGTGTATTTTATAGTGTTTACATGCGAGGTAAAGTTAAAAATCATTGAATGTAACATTGTATGGTGATGGTGAAATTATGCTTTGCGAAGCACTGAGGCTTTCTCCTCAACTGTATCGTAAAAGGGTTGATTCCTCGAAGCTTTTCGAGACGGTGCACACTAACGACATCTTGTGGTCAAAAGCTGCCTTTGCGTCCCAGCCGTTTCTGAACAGTTTCAGATAATATATCCGTTTGTGCTATGAAGCCTGTATAAAGCAAAGAAGGTATTAAGTCTATATAAATGAGTATTTTACATGTCAGTCACTCTGTGTTTTACACAATTTATGAATAAATGAGTCTGTGAAAAAAAACAGGCAAGGATATATGCAGTGTTGGGGAACAACTAGTTACATTTAACTAAATTACAAAATACATGTAATTGTAAACAGTTACTCAGAAAAAAAGTGTAATTAAATTAGTTACTTATGAAAATTGTAATGATTATAAAGGGGATTACATCTGAATATTTTCTCTTGACACACACAATTGATTTATTTCCCAAATTGCATTGACTGCTTTAAAATATGAGACACCGATTTTTCAGGAGTTTAGGACACATGCTTATTCGATAACTGTTTTATTTCCTATTTAGATTTACAAACCCGATTCCAAAAAAGTTGGGACACTGTACAAATTGTGAATAAACAAGGAATGCAATAATTTACAAATCTCATAAACTTATATTTTATTCACAATAGAATATAGATAACATATCAAATGTTGAAAGTGAAATTTTGAAATGTCATGCCAAATATTGGCTCATTTTGGATTTCATGAGAGCTACACATTCCAATAAAGTTGGGACAGGTAGCAATAAGAGGCCGGAAAAGTTAAATGTACATATAAGGAGCAGCTGGAGGACCAATTTGCAACTTATTAGGTCAATTGGCAACATGATTGGGTATAAAAAGAGCCTCTCAGAGTGGCAGTGTCTCTCAGAAGTCAAGATGGGAAGAGGATCACCAAGTCCCCCAATGCTGCGGCGAAAAATAGTGGAGCAATATCAGAAAGGAGTTTCTCAGAGAAAAATTGCAAAGAGTTTGAAGTTATCATCATCTACAGTGCATAATATCATCCAAAGATTCAGAGAATCTGGAACAATCTCTGTGCGTAAGGGTCAAGGCAAAACCATACTGGATGCCCGTGATCTTCGGCCCTTAGACGGAACTGCATCACATACTGGAATGCTACTGTAATGGAAATCACAACATGGGCTCAGGAATACTTCCAGAAAACATTGTCGGTGAACACAATCCATCGTGCCATTCGCCGTTGCCGGCTAAAACTCTATAGGTCAAAAAAGAAGCCATATCTAAACATGATCCAGAAGCGCAGGCGTTTTCTCTGGGCCAAGACTCATTTAAAATGGACTGTGGCAAAGTGGAAAACTGTTCTGTGGTCAGACGAATCAAAATTTGAAGTTCTTTTTGGAAAACTGGGACGCCATGTCATCCGGACTAAAGAGGACAAGGACAACCCAAGTTGTTATCAGCGCTCAGTTCAGAAGCCTGCATCTCTGATGGTATGGGGTTGCATGAGTGCGTGTGGCATGGGCAGCTTACACATCTGGAAAGGCACCATCAATGCTGAAAGGTATATCCAAGTTCTAGAACAACATATGCTCCCATCCAGACGTCGTCTCTTTCAGGGAAGACCTTGCATTTTCCAACATGACAATGCCAGACCACATACTGCATCAATTACAACATCATGGCTGCGTAGAAGAAGGATCCGGGTACTGAAATGGCCAGCCTGCAGTCCAGATATTTCACCCATAGAAAACATTTGGTGCATCATAAAGAGGAAGATGCGACAAAGAAGACCTAAGACAGTTGAGCATCTAGAAGCCTGTATTAGACAAGAATGGGACAACATTCCTATTCCTAAACTTGAGCAACTTGTCTCCTCAGTCCCCAGACGTTTGCAGACTGTTATAAAAAGAAGAGGGGATGCCACACAGTGGTAAACATGGCCTTGTCCCAAGTTTTTTGAGATGTGTTGATGCCATGAAATTTAAAATCAACTTATTTTGCCCTTAAAATGATACATTTTCTCAGTTTAAACTTTTGATATGTCATCTATGTTGTATTCTGAATACAATATTGCAATTTGAAACTTCCACATCATTGCATTCTGTTTTTATTCACAATTTGTACAGTGTCCCAACTTTTTTGGAATCGGGTTTGTATGTATATTGCTTGTTTTCCAGTATTTCCTGTTGTAGCAATCCAAAGATTTGATTTAAAAAACAATATTATAGCTATTCGACTATCTTATGATTTTAAATCTGAATTTAACCTTAAAACAATCTTAAAGTAAAAAGAGGTGTTAAAGTCTGATTTTGTGGAGGCTGTGCTTTAAAATGTAATTATTATAATCTTAATTTCAAGTGATGAAGGGTCTTAAGACGTCTGACAGTAATCAGTGCTACTGTAAGGTTAACCCTGCCTGCTTTAAATGTTTCAAAATGATTAACAGTTGAAAACAATCATTGGAAATTAAGAAAATTATTCAAAAAGTAATCATATTTAATCAGTTACATTTAATACAGTTATTGAAATAGTTACACTAATTATATTACAAATAGGGTAACTTGTATTCTGTAACCTATTACATTTCTGAAGTAACCTTCCCAACACTGGATATATGATGTGCATATATGATAAAAAATTAAATAATATTATCATAGAATGGTAAGTGATCGTGAAACAGGGATTAATACAAAATAAACATGCAACTATACAAACTTGTGTAACCCACTGCTCCTACACTGATGAGAACGTAAAATGCTTCTCTTAATTGATTTTATTATAATTGCTATTAGTATTATAAATGGTGCAAAATACTTGTTTGTTAATTCAACTATGTGTTGGACTTTGTAAAATATGGGACAAATCGTGTCCCGTATGATTTGATAAGGAATGCATCATTTTTGCTTTAAATCTGGAAAGATT
Source organism: Gymnocypris eckloni scoliostomus (assembly GCA_027564155.1). Lineage (NCBI taxonomy): Eukaryota > Metazoa > Chordata > Actinopteri > Cypriniformes > Cyprinidae > Gymnocypris > Gymnocypris eckloni. The sequence goes on along the minus strand of CM050432.1, from coordinate 25,920,292 downwards.
ATGTATTTTAAGGTACGGGTGAAAACCCTATGCACGAGGGAAATCACGTTTGGGGGCTGGGTGGAAATTGGGAGGGCTCAGGGCAGCAAGTGAGTAGTGCCGGCACAAAAATATGTGGTATGCTAAAGTATAAAAGTGCTGCTACCGCATACAGGTGCGTACCAGCCCACTTCAAGCACTGGTTTCATCATTTTTCATAGCCCACCTCAACTGCATGCCGACACTTCTGCGAGAAAGGCTGCGTCCATTAACTATTCCTCTGACTCCCTTACAAGTGCACTGACTTCTGAACTAGGGAGCTGATTGAGATGCACCCTGAGATTTAATTTTGTTATCTTTTTTATTTATTTATTAAACAGGACAAAGTGTCCACAGAAAAAAAACTCTTGCTGAAGCGACTGAGATCCACGTGGCACTATTATAAAGATGGCGTTTATTAAAGACCAGAGTGAAGACATGAAGATTGAAGAAACATTCAGAGACAAACATGAAGATACTGAGGAACAAACAGGTTGGTTTTCATTCTCAAACTGAAATATGCCATGAACTATCCTGTACATTTTCTCAATTGATTTGCCTTTGGCAGGTATTTTTGTAGAAGGATTTCAGCTTCACTTTTTTCTTAAAGTTCTCTTAAAGACCATTTTCTACTCTTATTTTAGTGCTCTGGTTTAAAAATGGCATTTAAAGAATTGTCTTGAATGGGAGTAGGTTGGTGTTTTTGTTCAATAGTCCAAAAGCAGTAAATTAAAGCATGCGCATCCGTAATAAAACGTGCCTCACTCGGCTCTGGGGGATGGAATAAAGGCCTCCTGTAGTGAATTTGTAAGAAAAATATCTTTCTCTCACTTCCGCTGACTCTCATACACAGAAGCGGTTCCTGGCAGATGACGTATTGCGTTGCATGCGTTGTACACGTCTCTGAGATATGCTAGTCTTGTGTGTTCTAAGTTTGCTCTGGGCAAAAGTCTCCTCTTGGCTTATATCGAACTCCGACATTTTTCTTTACAAATCCTCGTTTTGTGCTTTTAATTTGTGACTAGTGAAAGATTACAAATTCTATTTAAATGGTTTAATTTAGATTCTTATTATCCACTTCCTGACTCAATGTATAACTGTGCTTTGTCTCAATCAAGTCATGTTGACTGCCAGACGTGGATTCGCCATAGGTTGATTGAATTAGTGTCTATGCATTTGATTATGTTGATGAGATTAGAACCACGGGAAGTCTGGTAACAGATGTTGATTCAAAGAACCCTTGCCAGACGTGGATTCGTTAGGTTTATTGCCCTCAGAGGCTTGCTTTGTTTGATGTTTGTCTCCACCTCAAAAAAGTCCCTCCTCCAAAAATACCTATAAGACAACCTGTAAATTACTTAAGAGGAGATTTTCGATGACTACAGATACCAATGACATGTCATAGAATAAAGAAATTCTGCTGACAATCCAATCCGAAGTCTCCTGGTCTTCTCTTCTGAGTTTTCTACTTTAGAAGAACAGAGTTTTCAACACTAGCATTTTGTTTTGCTGTCTCCTCTGCGCTTCTGTGTATGTCACGAGTGAGGAAAAAGTAGTTATAACATTTTAAATATGGATATTTTTCTTACAAAAAATGCATCGATTCACTACAGGAGGCCTCTATTCACGCCCCCCGTAGACATATGAGGCACGTTTTATTACGATATGTGCACTTTATTTTACTACTTTTTAGCATGCTTTAAGGGTGAGTAAAAAAACATGGGCTAATTTTCATTTTTGGGTGAACTAGCCCTTTAACTATCAGGCCCATGAAAAGCACACTCAAGATGAAATGCACTTAAAGAACTCATGGTGATGATAATAATAATAATAAAAAACAAGGTTAAAACAACAAAAAAGTTAAAATAGACTAAAACTGCAGGGAAATGCAGTCAATTAAAATGCCTGTCAATGGTATTTTAAAACGTACTTTTAGGATTATTAACTTGGAAAAAGTTACATTATTAGAGGATAAAAGGAATTTAGCATCTACGGATAAAAAAATGTGGAAGAATAAGAACACCAATGATTACAATAAGTGCCTGCCTTCAGTCCTTGGCGCCCAACTAATTAGATTTTCTTGATCAAACTGTTTTAATTTTATTCATTTTTTTAAATAGAGAGTTTTAATGCCAGCTTGATAGTTTTTGAGGTGTCCTAATAAAGTGAAGAATTAGCAATATTGAGAAGGGTTTCTTAGATTACATTCAACACCTCTTGCAGTTGCTTGGTGGTTATAGGATGCAGTTGAATGTTAGTTTTGACATTTACATGTTTGAATGTTTTGATGTCTGTTAACTTTTACTTATTTATTACCTTAGACTCGATGGCACTGAAAAAGAAGAGTGAAGTACTGAATGAAATGGAAGACAAAGATCATGATTTCATAAATGGAAAAAAATCCTTAAGTTGTTCACAGACTGAAAATACTTCCTCAAGAAAAAAGGCTCAAAAGACAGGAAGAAGTTATTTCACCTGCCAACAGTATGGAAAGGCTTTCAGTCAAACAGAAAATATTAAAAGTCACATGAGTATTCACACTGGAGAGAAGCTCTTCGCATGCCAACAGTGTGGAAAGTGTTTCACTCAATCTAGACACCTTGTAGTCCACATGAGAGTTCACACAGGAGAGAAGCCGTATGCCTGCCAACAATGTGAACAGCATTTCAGTCATAGAGTAAGTCTTAAAAGACACATTAGAATTCACACTGGAGAGAAGCCATACACATGCCAACAGTGTGGAAGGAGTTTCACTCAACCTGGACAACTTGGAGTCCACATGAGTGTTCACACTGGAGAGAAGCTATACAAATGCCAACAGTGTGGAAGAAGTTTCAACCGTAAAGGAAACCTTAAATCCCACATGAGAATTCACACTGGAGAGCAGCCTTTCACATATGATCAGTGTGCAAATAGCTTTGATCAACATGAAATCCTTGAAGTCCACATGAGAACTCGTAGAGAGAAACCCTACATATGTCCTCAGTGCGGAAAGTGGTTTAATCATAAAGGACGTTTTGAAGACCACATAAGAATTCACACTGGAGAGAAGCCTTTCACCTGCCAGCAATGTGGAAAATGTTTCCACCAAAAAGGAAACCTTGACAGGCATATGAGAGTTCACACTGGAGAAAGGCCATTTATATGTGGTCACTGCGGAAAGAGTTACAGATACAGAGCAGGACTTAAATACCACATGAAGTTTCACATATGAGAGAACTGTATTTTTTATGTTATCAGTTTGACATGAGTCATGTAATAACACCAGAGAGAAGCCTTTGCTGTGCCATCACTGTGGAAAGACTTGCAGAAACAAGACTATCTTGAATTTCACAGAAGCACCACTGATATATTTCAAAGTAGCTGAGCAGTGGATTTGTGTTTGTTTTCACCTGAGTTTAAAATATGTTTTGTTTGGTCGGATCACAAATAGACTCTTCCTGTATCGCTGTCTCTTTTGACAACTTCTATCCTAATTTTTTCAAGGGGAGGGTTTTTTATATTCTACTTACTAATATTATTTGATGCTTTAAAGCACATTGGTCAGCTGCTGCTGTTAATGGCATAATGCCATTTGACCCAAATATTATGGTATATTTATGATTTTGTTTTAAAAACGTGTTTATTTATAACCACTGGGAGTTCCAGTAATCACATATTCATCTACAAAGTGGATTGCTGCATTCACGCGCTATCGTATATTTCATTAGTCCCACTTCTAAAGTCGTGATTGCAAGCTCGTTAATGTACAGTTTTTAACTAGGAAACTTTTGTACATTAATTCAGATGGCTTGTGAGTTTAGCATTTTATATGTTCTAAATTATATACGTAGTTGAAGACGTTTATTAACTGTTTATGTAATATCTGACAGAAACGTCTTGGACAAGTATCGCAGAAGAGAACATCTCAACATGAAATAAACATAAGTGATGTGTGTAGCTATACAAAAAACATCCCAACATTTCCAGAATTCGGTTGTATTATTACTTGGCCCTAAAATATACACACATACACACACACTTCTTTTTAAATATACAACTGTGTTTGCATGAATACATCAGTTTGTTCATCTGGTAAATGTGGCTGTGCAGAGTCCTCTCTTGTTTTCGGTTTAAAAAAGAAAAAGAAAATCTCTTTTGGGTCCCAACAAAGCATAAATGCAAAATAGACCCCTAAAAATGGTAAAACTTAGCTTACTTACCAAGACAGCAATAGCCATAACAGATTTAAAACATCTTGGATACATTGTTTTTAGAAACAAAAAAATTACTGAAGACCAATTAGGATGTAGAAATATTCAAAATCACAACACATGCGTTTGTGTTTTTCAGTGTCATTTAAAACATATTTTAATAATTACTTTGATTCGGAGGGGAACTGGCCCCCCGACTAAGCCTGGTTTCTCCCAAGGTTTTTTCTCCATTCTGTCACCGATGGAGTTTTCGTTCCTTGCCGCTGTCGCCTCTGGCTTGCTTAGATGGGGACACTTCATTTCCAGCACAATCATCGACTTGATTGCACAGATATTATTTAAACTGAACTAAGCTGGACAATGCCATTACTAAATTCAATAATGAAATGCATTCAGCTGATAATTGAGTGTTAAATCCTGTCATTTTACATTATTGGCACAATTTGCCTATTTTGATATTGTGCAGTGCTTTGTTACAATTTGTATTGTTAAAAGCGCTATATAAATAAAGGTGACTTGACTTGACTTGATTGACAGGTCCAGCACTAAAGGTGAAACTTAAACTCCTCTGCGCTTCCGACCTTTCCTCCAGACTTCCATTTCCACTCGAAAAGACTTAAAATAATGTGACACAAACACAGACTAAAACATAAATGCAAATTTTTTATATAAAAACTGTATTCAGGTGTATTGTTTTTAAAATGTGAGCAGGTTAATAAAGTAGCAATTAAAAAACAAAGTATTCCATACTTTCCTCCTGGATCTTTCCCCATCTGCATACTCGATAAGCAGCGCATCATGCATCTTTTGGTAAATTAGCACGAAGTCATTGAGTCTCCTCAGTCTTTTTCGTTGGAACTTAATTTTTTTTTAGGTCCCATTGGCTTTTCTCCATAAACCTACCTAGCATCATACCAGACCACAGGGTGGCATACGGGAGGAAGTATTTGGCCAAACCAGAAGTGAATTATGGTGCGTAATAGATGTTTGATTGGCCATAAAGATCAAGAAATGCATTATTGATTGTTGCCTGGAAATGAGTCATGAGGGGTGTGGTTCCGACATCATGCTGAAAATCAATTTTCTGAAATTTCAAATGTTAAATTAGTTTATTCTTAATTGATTCTGTTTAACAGTAATGTGGCTCATCTATGCCTGCCTGACCCAAATTAAGATGCATGATACGTCCTTGACAAGTGTTGATATACTCTGATAACTCATAGACAGACAGAAACTTAACTTTAACCCACATGTCTACTCAGCACACGTAATATTTAGCAACCAAAGGCTTCAGCAGGTCTGGTTTGTTTTTATTCCACATTATACTGTATGCTTTGTAGCTGTGAGGCCATGTGCTGAAAAAAGGTCTTGTAATATTAATATTATTTTTAATAGCTTGTAGTCTTCAGCAATGATGTTTTTCTCATTAAGTTCAAAGCTCCCTCTTTGCTGCATGAGCATTTGTTGTTGTTTTTGTAAATTTGCTCCACTGCAAAAAAGAACGGCAGAACTACAAAACCACCTCATCCATTTCTTTCAGCGTTAAACGGCATGGCATGCAAGGAGGCCAAATACATGCATTGCTAGCTTGTAGTGTTTTAGAATCCTACAAAGAAAGCAATCAAGAACAACATTATTATTTTTATACATTTAATTCATTATACATATCAAAACATATCATTCAAGATGGCGCTGCTATGTTTGGCATGCCACGTTTCCCTCCTGGTCTGGTGGATTTTGGTCTCTTTTAAGCTCTGTTTTAGCCTATCTTGGCCCAGATACACTTATTTATGATCGACAATCTCTAATCGAGATTAGAAACTCAGTCTTTGATCTAGACAATGCTGTTTCGGTTGCTGCTTTGGATGTTTTTTCATGTGTATCTCCCACCGTTCCTGTCGGATATCCCTGATTACCTGCGCCGCCAGTCCCTTGTTGTCTCACTGAGGAAACACCGCAGACGCCGTGGTAAACGGAATGGCTGTGCAGTCAGATTGAGAACTACATGGGATTATCGTGGTGGTCGGAGCGTGTGGCACATCCAGGAGGTCTCTTTTCATTGGATTCGTCCGATTGTTCCCGAGACTATCCATAGGCCTTTACAGATGTCCTCTTATCGGACACGGCGTGACGGGGTAAATGCTCAGTTTCTTCGCTCACTAAATCGGGGATTAGATCCAGTCCGCAATTTTTTTTTATTATTTCAATCCTTATGTTTTCACTCTCTTCTTTAACAAACACCATCTTTAAAATTGTGTCATGTGGATCGCAGTTAATCCAAGAGGAGTGAGTTTCTTCGCTCACTAAATCGGGGATTTGAACCAGTCCGCGATTTTCCGCTCTTCAGGATGGCATTTGTAAATGTTCGGTCACTGCTTAATAAGATTTTCATTTTGCAAGACTATTTTACACCACATTTACTGAACTGGTCTCCTTGAATTGTACGTTTTTTAGTACTTCTCGACAGGTTGGTCGTGGAGAAGGTTTGGCTGCAATTTTTAAGGACTGTTTTCATGGCCGAATCATTCCAGCCGAGGTATACGGCAGCTTCGAGCTACAAATTGTTCAATTTTAAATGAATAACGATTCTGTACTCTGTGTGTTAATCTACATACCTTTGCAATCAAATCGCATGTTTTTTTATGAGTTTGCTGACTTTTGGACAGTGTAGTCATTCAATTTGAAAAATAAATTAATACTGGGTAATTTTAATATCCATATTTGCTGTCCTAATAAGCTATTTCCAAGGGACTTCTCCATCCTTACTGACTCATTAAATTTTACACAGTGGGTACAAGGGTCCTACACATATCCCTGGACACACTTTAAACCTCGTTTTCACACACAGCCTCTCTATCTCTGACATTGAGATTAGAGCCCTGCAAGCCCGTCGGAAACCGACGGGGCCGACACGCTGAGTCCATTTGGGCCGGGTTCGGGCTGTTTTGTTGTTTTTACAAATCGGGCTCAGGTCGGTCTCGGGCTCATTTAGCTTCTCTTTTTTTATTGTGCCCAAATACGCGCAGACTGTTAACATGTTATTTCCTCCCTCCTCTGTTCGCTTGGAATAAGGTTCCTCTGGGCTAAACATGTGGTTAGCGCATGCGCTGGTTCAAAGACGAGCGCGTGCTGTGAGGGGGGAGGGGTTGTGAAGGAACGGGAAGAACGTTTGGAGTGGATGCAATAAAGTGTGCTAACTGAATAAACATTGTGTTTTAATCTATTTAACACAGACCACACATGTACTGTATGAAATATTGTTATAATAATTATATTATACATTGCCTATGCCATAGACAAGTACGCAACGCATATACGCACGCATTAGCATAAAGGTGACAGTTGACCATGCAGAGCTTCAGGGAGAAGTTGGCGTTACTAAAAGTTCCCAATGCTTCGGGAAAAGCTGCATTTTGGAAGAGTTTTGTCTGTATTGATATTTGTGGGCATGATTTTCGGTGGTGGTAGTTATGTTTGAGGCCTATAATAAAAGTGTACCTCTTAGTGTGTGTGAGTGTGTATAGCAGAGACAGCATGCATCAGAGAGCTTAAAGTGATATTGCTGTTGGTCTTGGGTCGGCATGAATGTGTTCGGGGGAAATTTTATATACATTTTATATTAACATTAATAAACTTTTATTTTCTAAGTCAGTGTCGCAAGGATGAAGTTGCAGATCCTGACTTGCCATCTCCTCATTAGACGCGCCTTTAAGAAATGCATCTGTATGAGTTATGATTATAATGAAAGAGTTTTTGTTTTCTATATGTTTTATTTAGTTAAGTACTAATTTAAAGCTTTATTTATCATGTCTAAATTGATCAAACAGGATATGATCAGCTGGCCGCTGGTCGTTAGCTACTTAAAAAAAAATAAAAACTAACATTTAACGAATAAAAAAATGCTCAAAATGTTTTTCTAAATTACCTTAATAAAATAACGAAACGAAATACAATCACTTTGCCATTTCATACAAAACTGAAGTATTTTAATTTCTGAAACAGTATATTATACTATATTTTAGGCCCGTGCAGGGCTCTAGTGCTGAAACCATGCACTAAATATTAATATAACAAATTTACTTTAACTTGAAATAGTCTATAAACTTGGAAAAATGTTAAATGATGCTGAACACATTATTTAAATGCAAGATTTCAAATTCAGAGTATGGGTAACCATACTTGGCCACATGTCACGCCACTTATTCAAATATTTGTTTAGTAGTTACATAGTTTTTTTCCCAATAATAAATGCCCAACTTGAAAGTTCACTAGAAGAAAGCACTAGTATTGGTCTGGTCATGTGATCTCAATGAAACCGCTTCACATAAAACCACTTCAATTAGAACAATCATATGACATTCTTCAAAAACATCATTCATTTCTGTAGAGCTGGAACAAGTTCAGTTTAGAGAATAAAAACCAACCAGTTTGTTCCTCAGTATCTCCCTGTTTAACTGTGAATGTTTCTTCAATCTTCATGTCTTCACTCACCTCTTTAATAAACGCCATCTTTATAATAGTGTGGATCTCAGCTGCTTCAGCAGGAGTTTTTTTGTGAGTTGGAATGCTTTGTCCTGTTTAAGATGAGAATAATTAACAAAAACAAAATATCCAAACTAAAATCCAAAACTATACATATATTTATTTAAGAATTATTTATATCTGGTACTTAATTTACATTGAATAGGTTCTACTTTCATACAACCTTGCAGATGCACGTTATTTACACAAACTAACATTCATACATTTTACCAAAAGTATTACAATGCTAATTCAATAGAATTATTCCACTTTACACCACTTGTAAAAACTACAAAACCGCTTGAACATTTTGTATTGATGTAAAAAAAACTTTGAATGCTCAAAAACACAAACCTTTCTTTTGCCGAATCACAACAGATGCGCGGCGCAGCTTTCTGACATCACAACACCAGACCACAATAAAAGTCTGGTTCAAAATCACAAAATACTTATATAGCAGAGCAAATCAGAGTTCAGTTCTTGGTGAAATACATAATTAAATGAATGCATTCAAGTAAATACATATAAGAATCAGTGTTATTTCCTAATATTAAAATGTTGACATATATAAAGTTTATTATAGTCTAAAATTCATTTTAATATTAATAAATGATATGTATAACAATGATGATCTTTCAATAATCAATAGAACATATAGCAATTAAAAACATATTAAAATATACTTAAAATAAGAATAAAAAGTGAAGTGTTCCTTTAAGGCTACACAGATGTTTAGTCCAAATCCATTGGCACATTGTGCATGTGGAAATGCTCCCACTTTCAATAAACATATCCATGAGTTCTACTGTTGTTTTTTTATGATTTGATTTCACCAAACGTTTAAGTGATCGCCGATCACGATCAAGCAAGATTTTTTACGACCACATTTCTCCTTTGAAGATGATGGTTCCCCACTATCCTTCCAGTTTTTAATAATGTGTTAGACAGTTCTTAACCCAATTTGAGTAGTTTCAGCAATCTCCTCAGATGTTTTCTTTGCTTGATGCATGCCAATAATTTAACCCTTCTGAAACAGATTAACATCATTTTCCATAACCACAGGATGTGCCTTATAAAAGGTACACCTGTTCAATTGCTTGGTAACACAAATTGCTAATCAGCCAATCACATGGCAGCAACTGCATGGCAGAAATAAATTAACTTTTCCACGACATTCTAATTTCTTGAGATGCACCTGTATGTATATATACAGTGGGTACGGAAAGTATTCAGACCCCCTTAAATGTTTCACTCTTTGTTATATTGCAGCCATTTGCTAAAATAATTTGTTCATTTTTTTTCCTCATTAATGTACACACAGCACCCCATATTGACAGTAAAACATAGAATTGTTGACATTTTTGCAGATTTATTAAAAAAGAAAAACTGAAATATCACATGGTCTTAAGTATTCAGACCCTTTGCTCAGTATTTAGTAGAAGCACCCTTTTGATTTAATACAGCCATGAGTCTTTTTAAAAGATGCAACAAGTTTTTCACACCTGGATTTGGGGATCCTCTGCTATTCCTCCTGCAGATCCTCCAGTTCTGTCAGGCTGATGGTAAACGCCAGGACAGCCATTTTTAGGTCTCTCCAGAGATGCTCAATTGCTTAAGTCAGGGCTCTGGCTGGGCCATTCTAGAACAGTTGTTGTGAAGCCACTCCTTCATTATTTTAGCTGTGTGCTTAGGGTCATTGTCTTGTTGGAAGGTAAAGCTTCGCCCAGTCTGAGGTCCTGAGCACTTGGAGAAGGTTTTCGTCCAGGATATCCCTGTACTTTTTGGCAACAGATTCATCTTTCCTCGACAAACCAGTCCGCCCTGTCCCTGCAGCTGACAACACCCCACAGCATGATGCTGCCACCACCATGCTTCACTGTTGGGACTGTATTGGACAGGTGATGAGCAGTGCCTGGCTTTTCCACACATACCGCAGAATTAAGGCCAAAGTTCTCATCTTGGTCTTATCAGACCAGAGAATCTTATTTTTGTCACCATCTCGGAGTCCTTCAGGTGTTTTTAACAAACCCATGGCTTTTATGTGTCTTGCACTGAGGGAGAGGAGAGGCTCGCCGGGCCACTCTGCCATACAAAGCCCCGACTGGTGGAGGGCTGCAGTGATGGTTGACTTTCTACAACTTTCTCCCATCTCCGAATGGCGCCAGCCACAGTGATCTTTTGGGTTCTTCTCACCTCTCACCAAGGCTCTTCTCCGACAGTTTTGTGCTTGGCCGGACGGCCAGCTCTAGGAAGGGTTCTGGCCATCCCAAACGCTTACATTTAAGGATTATGGAGGCCACTGTGCTCTTAGGGAACCTTAAGTGCAGCAGAATTTTTTGTAACCTTGGCCAGATCTGTGCCTTGCCACAATTCTGTCTCTGAGCTCTTCAGGCAGTTCCTTTGACCTCATGATTCTCATTTGCTCTGACATGCACTGTGAGCTGTAAGGTCTTATAGACAGGTGTGTGGCTTTTCCTAATCAAGTCCAATCAGTATAATCAAAACACAGCTGGACTCAAATGAAGGTGTAGAACCATCTCAAGGATGATCAGAAGAAATGGACAGCACCTGAGTTAAATATATGAGTGTCACAGCAAAGGGTCTGAATACTTAGGACCATTAGGACCTTTTTTAATAAATCTGCAAAAATGTCAACAATTCTGTTTTTTCGGTCAATATGGGGTGCTGTGTGTACATTAATGAGGAAGAAAAATGAACTTAAATGATTTTAGCAAATGGCTGCAATATAACAAAGAGTGAAAAATTTAAGGGGGTCTAAATACTTTCCGTAACCACTGTATATGTATATATATATATATATACACATTACCAGCTGCTAAATTAAAACCTGAGTTTGCTGGCTGGTGCAAAGCCAGAGACAAACGTTTTTTTTACAGTGCTGTGCATTATAACCAATCACACACGAGTCTCTTGAGCTTATGAATCAATGACCAATCAGAGGCATTCAGATGAGTCATCGCTGAAACGTTGGTGTTTTGTTTACCGTGTGCACTGGCTGACTGAATTCTCTCATCAGAAAGAACAAAGTGCAGATGTATGAATGTAAGTAAGATATTAATTTCACTTTAGTGATTATAATGGGAGTTTTTGAGAGTGCTAGAACTTACTAGACTGTAGTGGAAATGTTGCTGTATAAATGCCATATACAGTTTTTGTGTCTATTAGTATACTTTTAAACTAAAATAGGAAAGTATAATTGAGGCTACTTTTCATGTACTTCTCAGAAAAAAATGGCATTTAAGTATACTTGACTTGTACTTAGAACAAATCTAAACAAATTTGAGCTATACTGTGCTCCTAGAATCTGTGTTTTCATTATTATATTGTAGGGGACGTTAGTGCACATCTTCTATAAAGAATAAAAAAAAAACACAAGTGAAGAAGAAACCTAAACAACATGTAATCTAACACGATCATCGGACATAAAACAGCATCAAAACTTTGCAATGTTATGGAATAAAATGTCAACCAATGAAGAGGTAATAATGGCTGTCAAGCTTTGGGTGGGGTGCTGATCGACTCCATCTACGTTATGATTATCATTCTGAAACCATTTTACATTCTTTTTTTTTTTAGCTTTTTGTTCAAAAAGGTGGTTGGTTATTTTTTATTTATGAAACTTACCCACATTCAAGTGTTTAAAAAAAAGAATGCATGAAGCTAGAATAAAATGTGTTTGTTTACAAAGAGATACCCTGTTCTTTCTTTTGATGTTTTGTATGTTCAGATATTCAGGGACATATAATGTAAAGTTCACTTAAAAAATGTATGAGTGTACTTGCAGTATTAAACTATTAAACAAGTAGTTTACTGAGAGTATACTTCAAAGTGTACCAAAGGTGCTACTACAAGTATTTAATTAGTAAACTAGCAGTATACCTATGAGTTCACTTGAAATATAATTGCAGTACAAGCTAAAACATTGATGTAAACTAATTGTTTACTATTGTTATATTTAAAGTAAACTTAAAAGTATACTTGTATATACTAGAAAGTGTTAGTACACTTACAAGTATACTACTTGTACACTGATATTTGTATACTTACTACATAAAGTATACTTAAAAATATGGTTAAACTATGAATACTATAACTATATGGAAACTAACTTGAACTATAAAAAAAAAATGAATTATACTACTTTTTTGGTTAAGGGTTGGCCCAAATTATAGACACAGGATCTTTAACACTTAACTGTCATTGTCCCGTATACGGGACACATAAATTTACTTCAATATATTTAAATTAAATCATAATCGAATCATGACAAACTATATATCGTTGGAAAGGTCCAAGACTCCTAAATAGATATTTCACTGATTGTTGTTAAAAAATTATGTAGGTGCAGTAATGGATTAATTTATGACAAGAGTGCACCTCAAAACATATACACCATAACAGGAGCTCTGACCTTTGACACAAAAAAATATTTTTTTGTCACTTTATTTTTTATTTTTTCAATTCAGCAGGTTACACCTTACATTTAAAGTAAAAATTCTAATCGTTTCCTTTTTTCCTATCATATGTTTTAGTAATCATCATATATAATATATAATTTGAAAGCTTAAAACCTCAAAATTAATCCTGTGAAAACCGTTTTGAAATCAGAAATTGCATTACCATAGAAATGGTACTTTAAAATATTTTAGCGGGCTCCTCCCCTTTAGTGGGAGGTGTCATATTCCAAATGTATTATGGTCTAATATAATCAAAACTTGTTATACTCTTGACAAAATACATATAATCGGAAGGGTCTGAGTATCAAGATTCTATATTATTTATTTTGTGATAGGAGTAATACTGAGAGCGAAATGTATAGATTTGTGACAGAAAAATGCATAAAAAAAATTAAATGGGGTTTAGATGGCGCCTGGTGGCTGTTTGTGGTATAATGCCTAAAATTGCTCAGTAACCTTTATTTTTTTATATCAACTTATTTAGACATATGGATTTAATTTTATGCCAAATTTGGATTAAAACCCATTTTGTAAATATTTATTTAATATACTATAAAAATAGTACAGTAGATTTTCTTTACAGTTAATTTAAACTTTATAACTTTTTTCACTTATTTTTTTTAATGATTTCACTTCTGCAATATTCTGCTGATTGTCTTCTTTAAAAAGAGACCAACCTTAGGTCTGTATTCAATAGCGTTCATGACAATTTAACTTTACATCGTGCACTTTCAAGTCAATTTTCAAAAAGAAAACCAAAAGGGGCGGGGGCGGGGGCGGGGGGGGGAGTTAAGAGGTTAAAAAGAAGTCAACCTGAACACTTCAAAAGCCATAAATATTCCCAGACACCAGCCAGCATCAAAATGAACAAGCCTCTTAAGACTTTATACAGACACTAAGTGAATCTGGGATAATAAATGCTTTTGAACCTCATTTAACCCTAGTGAAAAAAGTATACCAAGTATACTTGCAGCCAAACTAATTGTCAGTATACTTCAAGTGTGTTAATGATTAGTTAACTTGGTGTGCTATTTTGAAACAACTATTTTTATTAAAAAAAATAGTTGTAATTACATTATACTGAAGTATAATAGTGTATAGTGTACTTTTATATGCTAAATTGGAACAACTTAAAGTACACTTTAACCCCTTCAGACTTGATTTTTTTCTGCTGAGCAAAAAAATTATAATTCCCAGTTGACTTTTACTCCCTTTCAGCTTAATTAGAAATAAATATTATTTAGAAATAAAGTGGGAATTTTTCTCATGTTTTTATTGGTATTTTTTCATGTCCATTACAATGGACGCCACGACTAAACAAACGTAAAATGCCATGAAATCTTAGATTAAAAAAGGCCATGTTTTTAACATAGGAGGTTGACGGATTGAATGGGTTGGATGATTGTGGGCAATTTAACACCAATAAATCAGTTTTGGATTCAGTTATCATGGATTTTCCAAACGCATTGCTAACTTTTAACATTGTAAGCTAATAAGAGATCACACAATTACTAACAAATGAAAATTAGCAAAAACCCATCTGCTGGATATTCCCACATATTCTCTCATTTGCGATGAGCAGCCTTGAAGCAGTTTCTGTGTGGCACAAAGCAAAGGTGGATGTTGTATTTGTCACATAATACATGTGTTTTCCCTGTGCAGGATGGCCTCTTGCATCTGGTGGCCTCTGTCTTCTAATCATAATTCGGCATGTGGTCAACCATATCATACTGCACTTCAGGTAGAGGCCTTGCATACTGAACTCGTGGTATGTGGGCATGCGGTTGTGGTTCTGAAGACATACTAGGTCTTCCACGTTTTGCTGCCACTGGTTTATGGACACCCACCAGACACTGAGCCACATTCATCTTGAAATGGAGGAGATCCAGTGTGTCTTTTCTCTGGAGATTAGCCCTCTTGGCATCCAGCCTGTACTCTAACCAACTGTTGACCACAACTAGATCAAAAGCATGTGTAATCATTCTCAGGGTCCACTTTCTTGACCGAATTTCTGTGCGGTACAGACTAACAAGTTGATCAAGCAGGACAACACCTCCTATTGCTTCTTTGTACAGCTTGACCACCTCCGGATGGGACACTGAACTGGTGGATTTGAAACCTAGTGTGCCACTTTGCATGGCATAAATGTTGGTGCTGTCAGACATCAGATCGAAGAGCGCCTCGGATACATACTGTTTGAAGTATTTATATGGGCTAATGGGATGTCTGTCATAAATCAGATGATTCTGAAAAGGAAGTATTGATGATTGTGGTGAATGGGTATGGCACCACTTAATCTCATGCTTCCTGGCTATTGTCATCTGCTCATGATCATCTTCATCTCTGTTCACTGTAATCTCCTCCTGATCCTCCTTCACTACACTTTCTTCTACCTCAACCTCAGCTGCCACCAAGTTCTTCAAGGATGCATGCATGTCATGCCTGGATGTCTGCTATGGTTCCAGACTCAGCCATCGAGCTCACGGGCTTCTCCGTGCATCGCTCGGATAGAACAAAGGAGCTCACAGGGAAAATCAGAGGTGGAGGTGTGTGTTTCTATATTAACAACTCATGGTGTGATGAAAGGAACATACACTCTATTAAATCCTTCTGCTCCCCTGATCTGGAATTTCATACGCTTCTGTGTCGACCGTTCTGGCTACCGAGGGAATTTACAGCGATCATAATCACGGCTGTTTATATCCCCCCCCAAGCCAACACAGACCAGGCACTCAAGGAACTGTACAGGAATATAAGTGAGCAGGAAACCGTGCACCCAGATGCAGCTTTTATTATCACGGGGACTTTAACAAAGCCAACTTCAGAACAATAGCTCCAAAATACTTTCAACACGTCACCATCAACACGCGTGGAGATCGACACTCGACCACTGTTACTCCCCTTCCGGACGCATACAAGTCCCTCCCCCGCCCACCTTTCGGCAAATCGGATCACTCTTCCGTTCTGCTCCTGCCTGCTTATAGGCAGAAACTGAAGCGTGAAGCACCCGCCCTCAGGACAGTTCATTGCTGGTCTGACCAATCGGACGCTATACTACAGGACTGTTTTGATCACGTGGACTGGGACATGTTCCGGGCAGCGTCTGAAGACGACATAGAGGCGTATTCAGATACGGTCACGTGTTTCATCAGGAAGTGTATAGATGATGTAGTTCCGACCAAAACCATCCGCATCTACCCCAACCAAAAACCGTGGATTAACAGCGATGTTCGATCAGCCTTGTCAGCCCGGACATCTGCCTTTAAATCCGGAAACACTGACGATCGGAAACAAGCCAGTTACGATCTCAGGAGATCCATCAAAGCAGCCAAACGAACATATAAAAACAAAGTTGAAGAACACTTCAACAACAATAACCCAAGAAGCATGTGGCAGGGCATCAACAACATCACAGGCTTTAAAGGAAATAAACCAGCTACTGTGAACATTGCCTCCTCTCTACCGGACGAGCTCAACACCTTTTATGCTCGGTTCGAGGCTGATAACACCGCACACACAGAGAGCGCTGCCGCGGCTGCTGCAGAAGAGGTCAGTCCACTCACGCTTTCTGTCGCGGACGTAACCCGATCCTTTAAACGGGTGAACATCCGTAAAGCCGCAGGCCCAGATGGTATACCAGGCCGTGTGCTCAAAGCATGCGCTTTCCAGCTAGCTGGGGTTTTTACAGACATCTTCAATCTGTCCCTCTCTCTGTCTGTGGTTCCCTCGTGCTTCAAAAAATCCATCATTGTACCCATACCAAGAAAATAAAATCACATGCTTGAACGACTGGAGGCCCGTTGCTCTGACCCCCATCTTCAGCAAGTGTTTTGAGAAGCTTGTCAGAGACTACATCTGCTCTGTGCTGCCTACTTCACTGGACCCACTACAATTTGCATACCGCAGTAACTGCTCCACAGACGATGCTATTGCCTTCACCCTGCACACTGCTCTCTCCACCTGGAAAATAAGAACACCTATGTGAGGATGCTGTTCGTGGATTATAGTTCGGCATTTAACACCATAGTGCCTGCCACACTGGTTGCGAAGCTCCAGACTCTAGGACTGAACAGATCTCTGTGCAGCTGGATCCTGGACTTCCTGACAGGCAGAAGTCAGGTGGTCAGAATGGGCAACAACACCTCATCTCCTGATCCTCAACACTGGTGCACCGCAGGGTTGCGTCCTCAGCCCACTCCTGTACTCCCTGTACACACACGACTGTACAGCAACACAGCTCGAATGTCATCGCCAAATTTGCTGATGACACAACGGTGATAGGCCTGATCACCGACAACGATGAGACGGCCTACAGAGAGGAGGTGAGTACCCTGACTAAATGGTGTCAGGAGAACCACCTCTCACTCAACATCGACAAGACCAAGGAGCTGGTGGTGGATTACAGGAGACAGAGCAGAGAACACACACCCATCACCATCGACAAGACACCTGTGGAGCGGGTGACCAGCTTTAAGTTCCTCGGCGTCACATCACCGAGGATCTCACATGGTCTGCTCACACAGATGCAGTGCTGAAGAAGGCACATCAGCGTCTCTTCTTCCTGAGACGGCTGAGGAAGTTTGGAACGAGCCCCAGAATCCTCAGATCCTTCTACACCTGCACTGTGGAGAGCATCCTGACCGGCTGTATCACCGCCTGGTTTGGAAACAGCACCGCTGGCAACCGCAGGGCTCTGCAAAGGGTCGTGCGAACTGCCCGCCACATTGTTGGAGGTGAGCTTCCTCCTCCAGGATATCTACACCAGGCGGTGTACAAGGAAAGCCCGGAGGATTATCAAAGACTCCAGCCACCCGTCCCACAGACTGCTCTCTGTTGCCCTCAGGGCGACGTTTCCGCAGCATCCGATCCCGCACTAGCCGACTGAGGGACAGCTTTTTCCCTCAGGCTATCAGGCTAATGAACAGTCAGAAATGACCCACCCTACAACACACTCCCACTCACACAACATGCCATGCACTGCACTTTAACACAGTTTAACTGGACTACACGCACACACTGCACTAACACAACCTATCTGCTATCACTGGACACCATACAATGCACATCCACGACACTGCATATGAATAATCTGTTGCACCTTTGCACATCTATCTGCTGCTCAACCAACCAATCTGCTGTTAATTTATAATCTGTTGCACCTTCACATTATTACTATGTATAGACTACATTATGTATAGATACTGTACATAATGTAGATGTGCCCATACGGTGTATAATGTGTCGCTGATAATTGAGTGTGTCTTTATAGTACACTATGTGTACTGAGTATATGTATGTGTATTTTGCACATTGTCTTCTGTATAGTCTGTAAATATGTACTGTCCATATGTAAATTGTTGTTGTTTTTTTGCACTGTCTGGAGCACTGTAAATGCTCCAGTGCAGCTTTTTTGCACTGTCTGTCCATATGTAAATTGTTTGTTGTTTTTTTGCACTGTCTGTCCATATGTAAATTGTTTGTTGTTTTTTTGCACTGTCTGTCCATATGTAAATTGTTTGTTGTTTTTTTGCACTGTCTGTCCATATGTAAATCGTTGTTGTTTTTTTGCACTGTCTGTCCATATGTAAATTGTTTGTTGTTTTTTTTGCACTGCCCGTCCATATAGAATTTCACTCACCAGGCACTTGTGCTGTGGTGATGTGACAATAAAAGTGATTTAATTGCATCTCTACTGTCCCTTTTCTCGGTCCCTCGTCCTATCCAATAACAAAACAAATCACATTTATAACTCGTTTTCCATGTTCTCACTTGTGATCTATATTAGGATATTAGGGGTGTAACGATTCACTCGTTTTCTCGATGCATCAATTACAAACCCTGACGATGCATCGATCTTGAAACATGGATTTTTGAATTGTGAATCGTTGATTTTAGACAGTAATCGATTTAAAATGCTAAGAATCGAATGAATTGCGATTTCTATAGCGATTCAATGCTTTCAAAATACAGTATATACATATTAAATTACTACAAGCACGAATGAATGGAAACCTTGAATAGTGTTCGTGCCTCACATCTCTCCTTCACGCGCTCCACTCTGCTGTCTGAGCAGCTGATGTGTGGTCTTTTTTGTACTTGTGGCCAGTAATGCTATGGTGAAGTAGTTTTACTTTTCTGTAGTTTTTCAATGGTTCTCATACCGACGACATTACCTGAGCAGTCGCAGGCTGCGCATTTATTGCACTGATGGAGAAAAAAAATGTGTCTAAAGCATACGCACAGTTCCATTGGATATGTGTTTTAACAATGTCATTGAACCGAATGTATGAAGAAACTGTTAAAACAACCACAGTATTAACAACAACCTTGAAATAAGAGTGCAATGTTTATCTAATAATCAGATGCATGAAAGTAGCGTTTGTTGCCATACCAAACAGACATCGGCACTTTTTCTTTCAGAATCATAATTCGCAGATGGAGAGGAAAAGTTAAATACTATAGCATTTTATTCTATGAAACTTAGAGCAAGAAATTTTTTGCACTGAAAGAGAAGTGATCTCGCTCAAAGAACATTCCAGACTATATCTGCAGCTGAGCGCCGAGCTGAATAAAAATGAACTGATGAAACATTAAGACAATAAACACAAGAAATAAATACAATTTATGAATGATGCAGGGCTAATTGACATATCACTTATTATAGTACAGATACTATAAAGTATATTTTCTACCTCATTCTGTGCAGAAAATGTAAATAATTGTTTGTAGTATAGGCTATAAATAATCATCAAATTTAAATAGGAAAAATTATAGATTAGAAATTAGATTATTATCCCCCCCCCGCTCCCATTTGCGTGTCTCTGTTTAAAAGCCAGTAGAAAATGAAACTAAATGCGTATTGCATACAAAATCAAAGATGCTACACGTTCAGATCAAGCCTACAACATGCTCCTGTTGGGTTGTTTTCACCCTTTAACAAGTCTCCACAAATTGCATAATATGCGTTTGCAACAAAAAGCACTCAAATGCATTGTGCATCTTTGCACATGTGCTCTATAGATTTGCGGTCGGTAGCTGATACTTAGTTACGTTTTCCTATGACTCATTGACGTAATCACGTTCTGTGCACTATGACCCCAAGGTTTGATGCGTGTGATGACGTCACAAGGCGCGACATTTGACTTCGTTTTGTTGTATATGCCATTCTATTGCGTTCTACTCATTGTCTCTTTTTATCGTTGCTTCATTATTTATTCTTTCACATGCACACACATATGCACAGTTACAAATGCAAGCACATTCACATAATCACAATCGTTGCAGGCACAAAGTTACACCTGCACAACAACATAGAAAACAGAAGTACACAGATGCGGAGGTTTTGGAACTACTGCTCGCGTCCAACGAAGAGGAACTCTCTGACTGCTCATCTGCTCAGTTGTTTCTAGTGGGGACGAAGTTGATTTTTTGAAGGAATAGATCCGGTCCAGGATACGTAAGTACATATTCATGAGATATGCTTTGCTTTTTAGTTGAGAATAAACTAAACAAACACAGAATGAATGCGAATGCATGACACAGCGTTTACTCTTGTCATTTCTGTATCGCTTTTGTGCCAAAAACGTCTAACTTATGTATTCATGATATATGCTAAGCTTTTGAGTTAGAGAATAAAAAAACAAAACAAACAAAACACAGAATGAATGTGAGTACATGCCATTGGATTTACTCTTGACCTTTTTTTATATTGATTTTGTGCCAAAAACAACTAACTAACTTACCATTTTACTTACCTTCTTAGTTGTAGTGTTGAAGATGTTAGAGAGGCATCCTGCTCCTCAGATCCATCGGTGCGTGTTTGTAGAGGGAGAGGTCCTAGAGGGGACGAAGCTGACTTTCTTGAAGGAGTAGATACATCGAAGGACACGTAAGTATATATTCATGAAATATGCTTTGCTTTTTAGTTGAGAATAAACAAAACAAACATAGAATGAGTGTGAGTACATGACACAGTATTTACAGTACCCTTGTCATTTCTATATTGCTATTATGCCAAAAACAAATAACTTACATATTCATGAAATATTATTTTCTTTTGAGTTAGAGAATAAACAAAACAAATATAGAATGAATGCGAATGCATGACACAGCATTTACTCTTGTCATTTCTGTATAGCTTTTGTGCCAAAACGTCTAACTTATGTATTCATGAGATATGCTTAGCTTTTGAGTTAGAGAATAAAAAACAAACAAACAAAACACAGAATGAATGTGAGTGCATGACATTGGATTTACTCTTGACCTTTTTTTATTTTTATTTTGTACCAAAAACAACTAACTTACCATTTTACTTACCTTCTTTGTTGTAGTGTTGAAGATGTTAGAGAGGCATCCTGCTCCTCAGAGCCATCTGTGCGGGTTTGTAGAGGAAGAGGTTATGGTCGGAGGGCTAACATCAGAGCCTACAGAAGTCGGAGCCAACGGTCCCGTAGCAAGGGTTGTACATTAGAGACAGCGCCTAATCATTCTGGTGGGTGGAAAACAGAAAAGGACCCTGACCATTTACCTCAATCCACCCATCCTTTCCTGCCCAAAAGAAAGCCAGGTGTGCAGCCACCTCTGTCAACTTCTGTGGACAACCCAACACCCATTGAGCTTTTCAAAATGTATTTTGACAAGTCCGCTATCAATACACTGTGTTCCAACACTAATAAAAAAGCAGCAAGGAATACTGCTGCAGGGAAAAAGTTCAAGTGGACTGAAGTCACAGAAGAAGAAATGTGCAAATACATTGGCCTCACACTCTACATGGGAATTCTAAAGCTTCCAAAGCTCAGAGATTACTGGTGTGTCAAATCCATCTTCCATGTTCCTTACCCTCAAAATGTCATGTCCAGAGACCGGTTCCTCAGCATCACATGGAACATGCACTTGAGTGATCCTGCAGAAGATGCTGCCAATGACAGGAAAAAAGGCACCGATGAGTATGACTGTCTGCATAGAATACGGCCTCTATATGACAGTTTACGTGTAGCCTGCAAAGCTGTTTACCACCCTGACAAAAATCTTTCTGTGGATGAGCGAATGGTAGTCACCAAAGCCAGAATCAGCCTGAAGCAGTACATAAAAAACAAGCCAACAAAGTGGGGAATAAAACTGTTTGTGTTGTGTGACAGTAATGGCTACACAGTAGATTTCAACATTTACACAG
Source organism: Gymnocypris eckloni scoliostomus (assembly GCA_027564155.1). Taxonomy (NCBI): domain Eukaryota; kingdom Metazoa; phylum Chordata; class Actinopteri; order Cypriniformes; family Cyprinidae; genus Gymnocypris; species Gymnocypris eckloni. Next base: position 25,897,910 of record CM050432.1, on the reverse strand, counting down.
GGAAGTCCAGTGTCGTAAGTGGGAAGGGACTTTCATTCGATGCTGTGATGTCACTTGTCAGAAAGGAGTTCTTGGGATCTGGATATCACATTTACTGTGATAATTTTTATACCAGTCCAGTACTTTTCCAGCACCTTTATAACCTGGGGTTTGGAGCCTGTGGAACCATCAGGGACACAAGAATTGGTGTCCCAAAAACCAAAGTGAATGCGCTGACAAGGAAATCTCCACGGGGATCAATAAGGTGGATCAGACAGGGATCACTCCTTTTCACACAATGGATGGACACTCGAGAGGTGAGTGTGTGCACTACTCTACACACTGCATACTTGGGGGACACTGTGAAAAGAGTGTGCAAATCCAGCAGTGGTTACAAGAACGTGGATGTTCCAGTTCCTATGGCTGTCAAAGATTACAATCGCTTCATGGGGGAGTTGACCTTTCAGACCAGTTGATTGGCTACTATTCCTCATGGAAAAAAAGCAGGAAGTGGTACATGACTGTGCTTCACCATTTCATTGACATTGCTGTCACAAACAGCTACTTGCTGCACAAGCAACTGTGTAACAGCAAAGAGGAGCAGCCCATGACACACCAGGCCTTCCAAGAACAGTTGACAGCGGAGCTGTGTGGGGGTGTCCTTGCAACCTGCACGGGAGAGCTACCAGCACTTACCTGTTGCCATTTCTGGTACAGTTGGCTCAAAAAAAGCCACACAGGGGCGCAGGAAATGCAGGCTGTGTGGGAAATGCACTCCATTCATGTGTGAGGCATGCCAAGTGCCCCTCTGTGTTATTCTGGACAGGAACTGTCACAAGTCCTATCACAGCTAAGGTTGCCTGTGTATATGTAGGGGTGCCGTATGTATATATGTGTATATGTAGTGCTTCAGCATGTTTAGGTCTGAATGTACAGTTTTTTTATTTTATTTTTTTATTTATAAATTACCATTTATTTTTACACAAGAATATCTGACATGGTCTCATTCAGTTCAATCAACATTGCTCTCAAAAGCAAAATGTTACTGTTTGGCTCGCACTGTTTATAAAAATGAGTGTATCTCAAAAACTAATTTATGTAAACTGTTCAAATAAATTTTGTGTAGTTCTAAAGTGTTTTATGCAAGTTTTTTACAATGACAAATTTGAGGTTGACATTAGTCATATTTCTGTATTTAATAAAATATGTAAAAAAAGAAATAATAATAATATTTTTGCGTGGGTTTATTGTACTTTTGAGCTATTTATCTAGTTACTATGGATTTCTTACATACATAGCCTTCAAATTGGGGATGTAAGGATTGTATTGATATATGGTTTATGAAAATATTCAAAAGAATGACAGCACAGCATGTAAAAATACTAAGATATGCTCTGGCGGAACTGTTCTATGGCAGGTCTTAAAGGGTTAAGAATGCAGAATCGAATCTCGTTAATCAAATATAATTTTATTGTGAATTGAATCGTTCTTGAATCGTGAATCGAATCGATTCGCTGTCTACCCAAAGATTCACAGCCCTACCTCATATGCATTTTCTGCAATTTACATATTATATAAGGTATAAAACTTTGTTCTATACTCTCAACATCTACACTTACTGTAATGAAGAGGCAGTGGCGTCAGGATCCATGTGCAGCTTTATTGAATCACAAGACAAGTCAGACAGGCATAAATCAGTAACGGGCATCAGATATAACGAAGGCAGGGCAGATTCATAAACAAAGTTTGTGCTGAGGGCCGAGGCAGGTGGCAGACAGACAATATAATAATTCAGCGAGGCAGGCAGGGTCAGAATAGGCAGGCAGCAAACAATCATAAACGGGTAAACAGCCCAGGTTATCAACAGGTAAGCAAACACAGGAAAAATGCTCAGAAGTGACTGCAGAGCAAAACAAGACCCCGCAAAGAGAGTAAGGGTGAATCCCATTTCTCTGTCTTACCCCTTCGTCTTAGCCCTAGCCCTTGTCCCTCGAAACCGAGTGCTAAGCGATAGGGGTGAAAACATCCCCTTATGAAATGAGATGACACTTGGTTACGGTTACATCATCATACATCGTCGCTAGCTGGCTGCTACGTCACCAGAGGCGACACGTGTTGATCACAAACTTGCCATCTGCAAGTGTGTGTATGTCGATTGCGTGGGTTTAGTGATGTTTTCTCTAGTCAGAGAAATGCAGGACTGTTGTGCATATCAGCAATGTAACGTTAGCGTGGAAAAATAATGATTTTTAAAAACGTTTCAATTAAGAACATGGTTGCAAATATATATGTACAGGACTGTGTAGAGCACAAAACAAGACTGTCGTAATTTTTCAATAAATTATGTAAGCCGAAAATACTTTATGGGACTCTCTGGATGATCTGGCTGGCCGCAGTGTGTTCTGGGTACCCCTTGGTTTCAAGTAAACTCGCGAAAGTTCTTGGTTTTAAGGGGTATCTTACCCCTTCCCCTTAGCCCTACCCCTCGATCAAAACGAGAATTGGGACAGCCCTTACTCTCACATGAACGTGCAAAACTAAGGGGAAGGGGTAAGACAGATAATTGGGATTCACACAAATATAGTAATCATTTACTACTTTCTCCTGTTTGACTGTTATTTCCTCTTTTCCTGATAATTTGTAATGGGGATAAAAAGACAAAAAAACATGCAAATAAGTTCAAACAACCATTCAATATCTATTATTTCCTGAATATAACTGATGAACTGATCCAAAAAGTAGGCTACTGGTCACATGCGTTTTACTACTGTATAGTATAGTAATATAGTAATAATTTTGTACTTTCTCCTGTTTTATTGTTGGTTTCCTCTTTTCTGATAATTTGCAATGAGGATAAAAAGACAAAAAAACATGAAAATATGTTCAAACATCAATTCAATATCTACTATTTGCCCCATGATGACGTCATACGATGCAAATTAGATGAGTATATTTACACCCCACACAAACTTTGGGTCATGCCCAACATTTCTCTAATTTACAGTAGATCTCTATCTTTAACCCCTTTCAAGCCACAAGCTTTTGAAATATTGATGTCAAAATCCAGCATTTTTTCCAAAAAAAACCTGGCGCCTTAAGGGTTAACTAATGACCTAAATAACTATGTGTGTCTGAGCCAACAGCTCAAACTTACCTAGGTAGAAACGCACACTATGTGTGTCATTAACTAAAAGGAATCACACTGTAGGGTGATAGCTGAAGTAACTCCCAGTAACCACCTGACCCAGGCTCGGGCGGACTGAGCAAATAGTTTTAAATCTGTCATTCAAGAGTTGTAATTTATTTTTCTCTATTAATGTTCATCAACGTTACTGCTATAGAAATACTTACCTTTAACTTATTAATAAGTTAACAAAATATTTGGCAAAATAATAAATCACTGTACACCCTGTAGTTGTGGTGTCATATGCCCAGGACTAATTCTGCTTCAAAAGCAGCTGCTCATTTATTTTGATAATTTAAAATATTTATATTGCATATTAAGAACAATAATGTTTGCATTGTATGAACACATCATTGCTAAATAGAAAACGCAACATATAAATGCTGTGCATGCAGCTGCTGAGAAAAATCTCAATGACTGAATGCCTATGCAAGCTGCTGCTACTGCACAAGAGACTGAACTGCTGAGAGCTCCATTAATTAGGCATAGGAGTAGCTAGGCGAATATCTATTTTACTCTAACACATCTGTCTACGCCAGACACGAGCGGCACAACATGACAAAGTCAATAGACCCGTCACAATAGGTAAAGCTGTCTGCGATGTATGTTGTGCGATACGGCAAACACAACAAAAATCAACAAAAATTCTGCTACTGCTGATTGATAATATTCACTAACATTTCAATACCGAGTTGAAGTAAATGCTGTTGCTGTTAATGATATTCACAATGTTGTATTAGGAATTTACTGTGCGAGCTGTTGCGGTTGTAATAATTAATCAGAATTTGCAAAGCATAATCTACTGTTATTGCACGAAACCTGCTGTAAGCCCTGTTGAATAAGCAAAGTAATAAATGCTTATTGCACTTTAAAGAGTTAATTTATCCTCCATGAGTTATCGCTAAAATTTCATGCAACTAAAGCGCTTTCTGCTACCGCTGTTATATTAGCAACAATAATATGACTTGCTATGCATGCTTCTGCTAATATTATTTCTAACCTTGCATCTGAATTTCCTATGCATGCTATAAAACTTGCTAACACTGCGATCTGAATAGCTATGCATACTGCTGCACAGAGGTGATTAGAATAGCTACTGCCCCTTTATTAAATAACCAAATACAACCAATTAATGCTTTTTTTCACTTTGAAGAGTTCTTTAAACCCTATTGAATTGAATAGCAAAGTAATAAAATGTCTATTTCACCTAAAAAGTTCACTACCATCAAAGCGTTATCTTATCACTGAAATTTCGTGCAACTAAATATATTTTCTGCTGCCGCTACTATATTAGCAACAATGATAATTGGATTGCCATGCAGACTGTTGCTAATATTTCATAGTAGCAGCACTTATAGCAAAATTCTGATGCAATTAAAACTCACTAAATCTGAATAGCTATGCATACTGCTGCTACAGTTGCTCGAAAGTTCTTATAATTGCTATAAGCATCTTAAGGGTTACTCCACCCCAAAATTAAAATTGTATCATTAACTAGATAAAAAAGTTTGTCGAGACACACTTTAAGTTGGCTTGAGAAAGCCGGACCAGAAAGTTTAAAAAAGTTTGGAATGTTTAAAAAAGTTGAAGTTTTAAAAGTTTAAGTTTTAAAAGTTTAAGTTTTAAAAGTAGCAAATCAAATTTCCTTACCTTATTTAGGAAATGCTACTGGACATACTTCCGGTGGCGCTGCTGAGTTCAGACGCCTGTGAATTAGCTCCGCTCAGAATTGTGCTTTTATGTGTATTTTTTTTACCTATTTTTTTACTTCTCTTTTTATATGTGTAACGTCTGCAATGATTATGTACGACAAAAGAACACTTTTGGACATTGGACAGCGCTACACTAACCTGATGCAGAACACTTTATCCACAGATCCAGCGTCGCCATTGGAGATACTTCTGTTGTGAACTTGGTTCTTCTAAAGTGTAGGAAACTCAGAAGAGAAGACCAGGAGACTTTGGATTGGATCGTCAGCAGGATTCTTTATTGAGAACACAAGCTGTTGGTATCTGTAGTCATCGAAATCTCAATCTTAAGTAATTTTACATGGTATCTTATAGGCATTTTTGGAGGAGGGACTTTTGGAGGTGGAGACAAATTCAAACAACGCATGCAACTGAGGGAGGCGTTGGTTTGTTACCAAACTTCCCGTGGTTCTAATCTCATCAACATAATAGTTTTTCAAATGCATAGACACTAATCCAATCAACCTAACAATTCCACGTCTAGGCCAGGGAGCCAGGAAGTCTGGGCCAGAAAGCCATTTGCAGAACAAAAGTTGAGAGTCTCAGTAGTCTGACTCATTGAACTTACCATTATCATAGAGACAAAGGCACAGCTGTCTCAAGCTCAATGGTCAGGAAGCGATCTCAAGCACCTGAATTGCCTGACAATTTCTTAGTCAGGAAGTGAATAATAAGAATCTAAATTAAACATTTAAATAAAATTTGTAATCTCACACTTCGGAACAACGAGTTGAACAATGACCACCTGAATAACCGCAGGAGGCGAAAGAAACATTGCGGGAGATGCGCTGGAATACGCAACAGACTGAGGAAAAGGGCTCACAGTCCTCCTCTACCGAGTATTCTGCTTGCTAATGTCCAATCCTTGGAGAATAAGATGGACGATCTTAGAGCCAGGATAAGTTTCCAACGGGACATTAGGGACTGTAACATCCTTTGTTTGACCGAAACATGGCTCACGCCGACGGTCCCGGACATCGCTGTAACGCCGTCTGATAACTTCTCTGTTTTGCGGATGGACAGAACAGCCGAGGCCGGAAAATTCTTTATTAACAAGAAATGGTGTGACCCCAGGAATATCTCCATTCTGTCGCGTTCCTGCTCGCCTCATCTGGAACATCTCTCCATTATCTGCCGCCCATTCTATCTCCCCCGGGAATTTCCATAAATCGTCGTTACTGCCGTTTATATACCACCACAGGCAGATACCAGCTTGGCTTTGTCCAAACTCCATGATGAACTCAGCGGCTACATCAATAAACATCCTGACGCTGCATGTATCATCGCGGGGGACTTTAACAAAGCCAACCTCAAGAAGGTCATCCCTAACTTTCATCAGCACATATCCTGTCCAACCAGAGGACTAAATACACTCGATCATTGCTACACTCCGCTCAAAAATGCCTACAAAGCCCACTCACTGCCGGCTTTTGGCAAATCAGATCATGTCGCCATTTTCCTCACACCGGAATACAAACAAAGGATCGTTCATGAACCGCCGGTGGAGAGGGAAGTGACGCGCTGGTCCTCCCACTCTGAAGCTATGCTACAGGCGTCTCTTGATGACGTCGACTGGGACATGTTCCGGGCGAGTTCATCTGACGTCAACGAATTCACGGATGTAGCATTAAGCTTGGTAAACAAGCTAACCGAGCATGCCACTGAAACGGTAACAATAAGGACATTTACTAATCAGAAACCGTGGGTGGACAGATCAATCCGTGATGCGGTTAACCATCACACTGCTGCATACAACGCCGGTCTTTTGTCAGGAAACATGAGCGAGTACAAGGCATCGTGCTACGCTCTCCGTCGTACAATAAGAGCCGCTAAGCGCCGGTACAGGGAGAGAATTGAGTCACATTTCCAGCTCAATGACTCTTGACGCATATGGCAGGGACTGAAGACAATATGTTCCTCTGGAAATAACCAGAGCAGATCCGTTGCTGGCCGAAGAGCTAAACACCTTCTACGGCCGCTTTGAATGTAATGGCGGCACGACTCTGCCGAGCAGTGCGTCAGGAAGCAGCAGACAGAGCAGCGATGATTATGCTATCACCTTGTCAGAGGACGATATCTGGAGGGAACTAAAGAGAGTGAACGTCAGGAAAGCAGCCGGACCTGATGGGATTACTGGCCGTGTTCTGAGGTCCTGCACTGACCAGCTTGCTGGTTTGTTTACATCTATCTTCAATGAGTCCCTCGCTACCTCTGTGGTTCCCACCCCCTTTAAAAAATCTGTCATCATCCCTGTGCCTAAGAACAGTAAACCCTCTTGCCTGAATGACTATCGTCCAGTTGCCCTCACATCGACAGTCATGAAGGTTTTTGAGAGACTTTTAAAGAAACACATTTGCTCCTCCATCCCTGCTACTTTGGACCCTCTTCAGTTTGCCTATCGGCCAAATAGGTCTACTGATGATGCCATCTCCCAGGTACTGCACTCCTCCCTCACTCACATCGACAGCAAAATTGGCAACTATGTCAGGCTGCTATTCATAGACTATAGCTCAGCTTTCAACACTATAGTCCCCACCAAGCTAGCTGTCAAACTCTCAGACCTCGGCCTAAACACTTCACTCTGTGACTGGATTCAAGATTTCCTCACCGCCAGACCACAAGTGGTGAAAGTCGGCCAGTTCACCTCCAACTCCATCACCCTGAATGTAGGAGCCCCACAGGGCTGTGTCCTGAGCCCCCTACTCTACTCTCTCTACACCCACGACTGCGTGTCCTCTCACAGCTCCACTTCTATTGTCAAATTTGCGGATGATACTGTGGTTCTGGGCCTCATTAACAACGATGACGAGGCCGCATACTTGGATGAGGTGGAGAGACTCACATCATGGTGCCAGGACAACTGTCTCTCTCTGAACGTGAGCAAAACTAAAGAGCTGATTGTAGACTTCAGGAAGAGACAGCAGCGGCCCTACACTCCTCTTATGATCAGTGGGACCCCTGTGGAGAGGGTGAGTAGCTTCAAGTACCTCGGTGTAAACATCTCCGAGGACCTGACATGGACTACACACATTCAGACTCAGGTTAAGAAAGCCAGGCAAAGACTGTACCATCTGCGACAGCTGAGGAAATTCAGGGTCTCACCAGCTATCCTGAAAACTTTCTATTCAGGGGCCATAGAAAGTGTATTGACTCAGTGCATCTCAGTGTGGTATGGTAATTCCTCAAACCAGGACTGCAAAGCTCTACAGAGAGTCGTGCGGTTAGCTGAGCGCATCTCAGGGTCGGCTCTCCCCTCTCTGCAGGTCATCTACCTCAAACGCTTGCAAAAGCAGAGCTGCTAAAATCATCAAAGACTCAACTCACCCCGGTAACCATATTTTCCGTTTACTGCCATCTGGCAAGCGCTTCAGGAGCATGATGGCAAAAACCGAGAGACTGAGGAGGAGCTTCTTCCCTCAGGCCATCAGGCTCCTAAACACAAACCCAGTCTCATAAACACTTACAAGATTGTTAACTGTAAAAAATTCTCACCACCCGTATTGCTGCTTTATGTACATACCCTGAACAACCCGTCTGCACATCCCTCTTATTCACATTACTATTTATTAAGTCCCAGTACACTGTTTTTTGCACATCTTATTGTTTTACACATCTTATTGTTTTGCACTTTTTATTTCATTGCACATTTTACTCTTATTTTTATTTGTTTTTTTACCATTTATATGCTCTTGTGTAATTTATATAATTTTTATTCTTTTGCACTGTCCACTGAGCGGACCTGATTTGACTTACATTTCACTTCTGATTATACCCTGTATAATTTATTATGTGACAAATAAAGAAACCTTGAACCTTGAACCTTGCTAAGTGATTGGTGATGGCATTACGCTAGTCCTTCATAGTTAAAATGCTATTGACAATCGTTTAACGTTAATGTTACATCCCATTAAATGCACTGAAAATATAACGTTCAGCATGTTATTGTGTTTTTCATTATATTTTTATACTTTCACAATGGTGTAGCTGGAAGGTTTTAACTTTTCTTTATCTATTCCCACCGTGTTGCCACACCTCAGATCCAAGATGGTCTTGGTGACTGTCATCATCTGTACTTCACCGTACCACAGGTAAGTAAAACAATCTTCTGTTTTGTAAGCACTATAGAGTGGTGCAGGGATGTTATTTTAAACCTCGACAGAAATTTACTCATAAATAATAATAAAAAACATTGCAGATTTCCATGGGAAAATCTCAAAAGAAACCAGAGACAAATTGGTTATCAGGTTCTGACACCTACCAGATTTAGCATGTTTTATGGATCAAAAAAGAAAAAAAATGCACACTTTTTGGGACTCTAGGACAAAGATTTAGGGTTGTGTATTTTTTTTTAATTGTAGCAAACTTAAACTTGAAAACTTATAGCACAATGAGTGTGAATAATGACCTATTCTCTTCAGATTATCTAAATATTGCATTATAATTTCTAGTAGCAGGATGAATAGTTTTACAGACACTGTAATTTACTACTGAATTTAAAGGATGTGCTTCTCTGCTTCTTTGCTTTAAGGGATACTTAACCCCAAAATGAAAAATGTTGCATTTACTCTCGCTCATGTCTTTTCAAACCCATATGACATTGGTTAATCTTCAAAGTGACACAACTAAAGATATAGATGTTAGAGGAAGCATAGAGAGATATGAATGGTAAAGATGACAACTAATGTGAAAACAGAATTATATTTTATTATTTTAACAAACAGTTTAGAACAAACTATATACAAACTAAAAAAGAATATACAAAAGCAAAGCTTTAAACAAAAAATACATCAGATGTTAAAAAGTGAAGAAAAAAACTTAACAGACAGATAGATAGAACTATTTACATTTTACGGTTCCACTTTTTATAAATTGAATGCATTTTTGTTGAATTGCAGTTTTAACTACTTTCCAAAAAAAAATTTTTCAAACTTTTGTAGTTTGTATGGAACACATAAAGGTCAAATTTACTATTTTAAAGACAGTGACAGAATTTAAAATGAGCTCAAAAGAAAAGAAAAGACATGCAAAATGAACGTCACAAAGTTAATTTTAAAATGCAATAAAATGAATAATAAATAAATAAGAAAAAAGTCAAATAATTACATGCATTAAAGTAAAATAATGCAATGCAACACAGCACAGTTTAAAACATCTATTTACATTTTACGGTTCAACTGAGTGAATCTCTACAACACGTCGTTTAATGTGTTTTAATATTAGCCTCATGGGAAGCCTGGAGATCAGGTCATTAACATGGCCGGCATAGATCCTTTCGGGGATCACATATAACATGGAGTCACTCGTTAAAAAGTGGCAGGTATCCTGAATTTCAGAGACTCTGATTACCTCAGCCATGGTTTCCTCGACCTGTCCCTGAGCAATCTGTACAAAAAAAAGCAAATAAATAAAATAAAATTAGTACTGGACGTGCCAAGTGTTACACTGCATCCCAATTCACTATGCCCAATAAGTATGTACGCCTTTTGTGAACAAATAGTACATACTTTAGAGTGTGTAGTAGAAAAGCAGACATGGTTTGGGACATACTACTTTGTCATAATTGCCTCCTTTAATTGAGCGCTCTGCCGGTTAGTTATGTGCACCCTGTTACCGTTTAAAGTGTGTCATGCAGGTTAGAGAACCAGTGAGTCAATGTATAGAATAATTATGTAGATTTTCTTCAAAATATACTTATAAATATGCTACTGAGGCTTCTGGAGTCTGTATCCTGCATTATGCACTTTAAACTGCCCAGTCAATCATCTCGCTACAGTTCAAATCATCCACATTAAATGTTACAGTGTTAGAGTGTGCATGGATTTGGACTTCAAATTTTGTCTGGAAACAGTAGACCATCTGTGTATCTTTGGAATACTTATATCCAGGGGTTAAATTGGGATTTGTTATGTGGGGGCTCTATGATATCGAACTTGTGTAAATGTAATATATATTTACATTTATTAATTTTATCCACTTTTATCCAAAGTGACTTACAAATGAGGACAATGGAAATATATTTGTAATATGTGCGTGTGTGTGTGTGGGGGGGTTTGTTTTTTTGCAAATAGGATTTATTCTAATGCAATATTATCATCGGTTTTCTATCAGCAAATTATACTTTTCAACGAAATTAAAACGCCAGCATGTGCCAGTAGTGAGCATTTAATGAGTGATTCATAGAGTCTTTCATTCAAACGATTCGTTCAAACGGCAGATTCATCAGATGTTTATGCATGGGCTAATGAAACTTTGACTCAACCGATTCGTTCAAAACACTGAATAATTCAGCAATGAATCGGATGGTTACTTTGAAATGCGCTGTGGTTCCGCCAAAAATGTAAGTGACCTAATATTATTGTATTTGCTTATTGAACTGTTTATAGAACTATTAAACGGTCGCAATGGTGGAAACGTTGAGTGATGTTGCCTAACTAACTGTATTTTAAATATAAAAACTTTCCATTTTGAGTTTTTACCTCAGTATGCTGAGTTTAGTGTTGCGCGTTTTGATTTCTCCTCAGCAGCGCAACCTTATACTGTCATTAGATGCCTATACAGTAATATTTGTGTTTACATCAATTTCATATCAAAAGTATTCAGAGATGCAGGTGCATTTAACTGTAGCCGCAAGCTTCAGGACAAACAAACGTGAAAGTCTGTCAGTACATGAATTTCGCCAGGATCAGATTTAGAAATTAAGAGTGCATTTAAACTGGCGTGACGAATACTATGCGAATGATGTCAGTAGGCTATAATCGATTATGGTCTATTTCTGCATTGACATCGTGATGCATCGATGCAACAATTAATTTCGACAACCCTACTATTTAGGATAGTGTGCGAATTGGGATGCTGTGTCAGTGTATCAGTACTGGAACACTACACTGTTAGTATATTTATGTTTCTATAAATTTGCAATGTTAGATAATACATTCTTGTTTATTGACCTGTTAGATAATACATTCTTGTTTATTGACCTGTTGTATTAAATCAAATACTAGAACTTCAGATTATAGTTGTGCTTATATTCAGAACAGTTGTGCTTTTGTTCATGTGATATTCATTAATTTACATTTACAGCTCCAAAATGCATGTTTTATGGCCATAGTAGATGGATTTGTTGTGCATTATGTACCTTCACAGAGGTGTATGTGGAGGAGTGAAATTTTCCTCTGCCATCATTGAGGATGCAGGGACGAAGGTGGGTGATAACCACTTCGTCTCCTGCATACAGGTCCCTCAGCGCCTCATCCCTCCACAACGAAACCTCAAAGACCTTTTCACCACACATCAGGTGAAGATCCTGGATGGGAACGTGAGTGTGAGTCATCCTCACCCCACGCAGCTGCAAAATTAAATTTCAAGTGAGTGTTGCATTTCACAGTCCTGTTGCTCACCCGATTTGGGTTAATTATTCATAGATTAGAGAACACATTTATTATTAACTAATTTCTTATTAGCATGTATATTACTAGCATATTGGCCGTTTTTAGTTCTTATAAAGCACATATTAATGCTTTATTCTGGATCTAACCATATTCTGGATCCCCACACCTTGTTGGTGAAGATTGTCAGATTGACCTTCTGCATCATTAACTTTACTATGTTAAATATAAAATATTTAAGGTGTCTTTACATTTTAGTTTCTAAGTTTTATTTCTGAACCTTGTTGTTTTCAAAACTTTTGGTGCCTTTAAACTGTGATATCCCTGAAATATTCAAACATTGTTCTTTTCTATTTACAACCTTTTATGAAACAATTAACACCCACTTTAGTGTTTTGTACAGAATAAAGACAAATAATTGATGAATAATTTCATAAATAATAAAAAAATAATCAAATTAATGTCTCATATTGTCACAAACTCAACCTCTGTGGCTCCCTCCTATCGCCACCAGAGGGAACCGTCACCCGAGTATTAACAGTCAAAACTCAATTTCCCATATACCCCGTATCTGTGGCTGATTACCCGCACAGGTGTCCCATATTGCCTCTGGTCTATTTAAGCTGTGCTTCCCATCACCTCATTGCAAAGTCTTGTTTTGCTATGCAACCATTTCTGAGCGTTTCTCCCGTGTATGACCTGGACTGTTTACTGGACTCTGACTCTCCGCCGCCTGCCTACTTTGATCCTACCTGCATTGTTTACTGATTACCCCGAGTGTTTGCCGCCAGCCCCGATCCTAAGCCTGAACTCTGACTCTGATTCTGCCTTGCCTACGTTGTGTTTGAAGCTTGTGTTTGAACTCTGCCTGTCTGACTAGCATTCCTTGTTAATAAAGCTGCACATGGATCCTAACGCCCCTGACTCCTCGTTACAGAAGACTTCGCCAGACTTCAATCCAGCAGCATTCTACCACTTCTCCACCGAGGTCTCTGCCCAAGCGTCAGTCCTGGCCGCCCACCAACAAAAGCTCAACCGACTGACCTCAGTAACCGAGGAACTGGTAAAGACTTTACAAGCGCTTCAGCTCCAAACGATCAGCACTTCGGCTCCACCTCCCACACCATCTCAAGCACACGCCCCTTCCACCACCGCCAGCCCTCGTCTCGCATTCCCGGAGATGTTTGATGGATCTCCAACCAAATGTAAGGGCTTCGTACTCCAAAGTTCGATGTTTGTCAACCAACAAACCCAGCTTTACCCTACAGACGAGAGCCGCATTGCATTCGTGTGTTCGCTTCTCACGGGAAGAGCGCTGGATTGGGCCACTGCAGTGTGGAGTGAGGATAGACCAACTTTTCCTTCGTTCAGGGTGTTTATTCAACATTTCAAGGAGGTGTTCGAGCACCCCGCTGGAGGAAAGGAGGCGGGTGAGCAACTACTGTCTCTCCGTCAAGGAGGGAGTTCGGCGGCTGATTATGCCCTCTCATTTCGCACTCTCGCCGCTCAGACGGGATGGCCAGACGATCCCCTTAAACTTCATTACCGTCGGAATATGGAGCTACAGTCCGATCTCACCTGTCGTGACGAGGAAAGATCACTAGAACAATTCATCGAGCTATCCATCAGGATCGACAACCTCCTCCGCTCCCATCGCCCCAACCGTCTGCCCGCAGTATCTGTCATGCCCTCAGCAGCTAACTCGGATGTGGAACCCATGCAAATTGGCGTGACGCGCATCAGCGAGGAGGAGAGAGAGAGACGCATTCGACAGCGTTTATGCCTGTATTGCGGATTACCTGGACATCTAAGAGCATCCTGTCCCACTCGTCCATCTCGCAACCCAGCTGCGGTGAGTACAACTTCCCACTCTGCCTCCAGTTTAGAGATTGCAGTCACTTTGGAGATCAATGGAAGGGTTCTGGAGACGGTGGCATTGATCGACTCTGGGGCTGCAGGAAATTTTATTGATGGGTCATTCGATAAGAGTAATAATATCCCTCTCGTTCCCTGTGACTCTCACTTGGCAGTTGCAGCGCTAGATGGTCGACCTCTGGGTTCCGGTAGCATTTAATTCACCACTGTAGATCTCCAATTAAGTACTGGACCCCTTCACATCGAAACCATCCGGCTGTTTGTGTTTCAATCTCCACAAACCCCCATCATCCTTGGCCTCCCATGGCTGGAGCAACATAATCCCTCTATCTCCTGGACAAGGAAACAAATCACTCAATGGTCTGACTTCTGTCTTCAGAACTGTCTCTAGAGAACCGTCAAGAGGAGAAGTGAGACCTCCTCAAATGACTCGTTACCCAGAGAATATCTCGACCTAGCCGAGGCTTTCAGCAGAGTGAAGGCATCACACTTACCCCCTCACCGAGCCAGCGATTGTGCCATAGATCTTCTCCCGGGATCACAACCCCCCAAGGGCAGAGTCTTTCCGTTGTCGCAACCCGAGGCAGAGGCTATGAAATCGTACATTGAGGAGGAGCTGGCAAAGGGCTTCATCCGTCCCTCCACGTCACCCGCATCAGCAGGGTTCTTCTTTGTCAAGAAGAAGGATGGTGGTCTCCGCCTCTGTATTGACTACCGATCTCTCAACCAGCTGAACCAGTGGGTAATCGTCTACATCGACGACATCCTGATTTACTCTGAAACCTATGAAGAACATGTCAGTCACGTCAGAACAGTCCTGAAACGTCTCCTGCAGCACCAATTGTACGCCAAGGCAGAGAAATGCGAGTTCCATCAGGAGTAGGGATGGGTACCGAAATCCGGTATTTAATCGGTCTCGGGGCTAAATTATAAAAGACCGGAGTATCGATAAGCTCTGACGTTAACGGTTCTGTTATCGGTACTGGAGAAATTAAGACAATGCACATACATTTATTATTGCTATATACCCATTATCTTGCAAATTCTATCCCATCAGAGTCGCCAGCTGTTTTTAATGTGTAATAATATTCAAACTTTTGTCTATGATGCATTTTTGCTATTCCCAATTCAGAAGCGAGATCAGTTACAGAAGTGTGTAAGTGTGTAAGTTTGTATCTTCCACGGAATGAATGAAATATTGGATCACTTGGACATCAACCCCAGAAAGCCTGGACATGGGCGGGGCTCTGCCCCATACCGACACTCTGATTCGACCAGCCACCTGTGGGCGGTGTCCAAATCAGACTGTTTTAAAACAACGCGCCAGCGTGCGCTCGCTGTCTCTTGTGCTCCTGAACTCTCTCTTCCTGTTCGCGCTCTCGCCCTTACTTCTACCCTTCATCGCTTCCGTGCAAGGATGACCTGAAAGCCAGTCTGCTGGACTCTGGCCTTAACACCGACTAAACCAACCATCTAGTCGAATTCAAAGGATAGAAGGGCCGTAACATCAGAGAACAACGAACTCAACGACTGCAGAGGAGAGGAGAGCTTTCCCGTGACGTCACGCAGCAGTTCCAGCGATACTACGTGTTTCCAACCGAGAGCCACCGAACAAGCACGAACTGACCACGTGACACCCGAAACAAAGAACTGAATCAGCACGTTGAACTCACGGGAAAACGAAACCAAACATCAAGCCTGCTTACCAACAAAAAGCAAGTACCATAAACTGAGTCTCTATTTCTGATTGACCTGTAATTGATCTGAATGCAGTAAAGGGGACATATCTTTCGTGATCTTATGGCTCCAGTTATGAAATAGGAAAGAGTGCTATTCTTTCAACATTAACCTCAAAACTCCCGTATGCATGTGTGTATGTTTGTGTATTATTAATTAATCAATTTATGTTAGAATAGCAGTATAACAAATAAACCTTGTTTCATTTTATAAAGAATTGTCTCTGGAATGTGATTTTTAAGTATTTTATCCTTATTTGCCACAAAGACAATGCTGCCTCAGCTTGAATTTGAGAGATTATTAATCTTGTTTTATTGTTACCGGGGCCGCGGGCAAGAGAAACACGATTAATAAGATTTACTGTTGTTAGTGATCGGTGGACGAGAACTTACTAAAGTATAAATTAAGTTAGAGATTAATATTACTTTAATCAAAGCAATATTTAATCTTTAATAAATAATTCCCGGAGCTGAAATAATAGCTTCATTTAAGGTTTGCATTACACTTGATTATGTGATTCTTCATGTATTATTACTGCTGAAACATGAATTAAGTGATAATTTCCGTTAGTCATTACGATAATTAGTCTCGTGAGGAAACTGCAGGAAATTGTTGAACGTTTTTGTCTTCCGTATATATTTTTTTCATTTTGTTAAAAGCATTCACTGATATCCCCAGTGTTCGCCATATATTTTGATATATAAAGAGGAACAAAAGCTCAATTAAATATGAAATAATATGAGCCTCAATACATTGGGGGGGATCCCACACGGAAGTGATCCCACACGGAAGTGACAACGTCCGTCTCCCATAGCCCAAAAAACTACACATTTGGAGAAATAGTTATAGATTAGTCTTATTTTTAACCAAAAAGATTAGCGCTAAACTCTCTCATAATATCCGTTTCATTCAGACGCCGGAGGGCGCCCTCGTGCAAAACAATCCACAAGTGAGAGTCATAGAAGTAACCTTATAATGATGTTTCAGCATATCAAGTACATCCGTAAGGGCATCCGTAGCTGAATAAAAAGCTGACAGAAATGCTTTAACTTGACAATAAACACACGATTGAGACAACATATGGTTTATCTGTGTTTTTCAAACCATCTCTTAATAAGAATAAAGTATGTATAATATAATGGTAATCGACTTAGCCTTTATCACTATAGTATCATACATTTTCTAACTCATTTTGTGACCAGAAGCGTCTTTAGATCGAAAACGGAAGTTATTTCAAACACTTTTAAACTGAGTTTTGAGCACTTTTTTTTTTATTAATCTCATAAATTGTAATGTGTTGATCCTGTGCTAGACTAACATACTAGCTGGCACTTTTGCACCAGCAATTACATTTTACGAATAACTTAACAAACATAATCAATGAATTGACACTATACTCTCTCTCTCCCACTTGACTGCGAGAAAGGGCACTTTTCTTTTTTCTTACTGCAAAACAGAAACGCATTGTAATAGAAACACATATTCGTCCATCCATACATTTGTATTGTTTTACCTATTTCTCACTTTTCCTTGTGTGCAAACAGGTCGTTGCTCCTGCTGTGTGAGTATTTGACTGACAGGCTGACAGATTCTCAGTATCTTAATTTAACCTACCTTCACTAGATCAGTCCTAAATTGTAAAACAGCAGAATAATTAGCAGAGATAAAGAACATGGACATAAATTGTGATACCATTCACCTTAATTTGTTGCGGTCTTGTTACTTTGTGGTAAATTAATATAAACTTCTGTCTGCCATCGTGTATGCCTATTTTAGATTTTCCATCTTCATAAAATTAGTAGGCAATAATAATCAGATCATCGTTGCTGTAAATAATTAGTTCTTAAGCGACTTGCCTGGTAATAATAATAATAATAATAACAATAATAGTTGTAATTGCATCCTCTGTGGTAAGTGATCTTTTTAATGACTGTCTGGCACATAGATGTATAATAATAATCTATATCAGCTTATTTACAGCTTGTAATACCATCTGTTTTAAGCACTTTGTGTTTGCATAATAATTGTGACTAGTTGATAAAGATCTTAACTTATTTATTTTACTTGTTAGATTTTGTCGTCTTTCAGTGTTTTCCTCCCTGCTTCCAACTGTGGCCATCTGCACCTTCATTTCAAGGTAGTTTATATTTATATTCACCACATTAACAGTCAGAAACAAATATGCAGTAGCTCTCTTGCATGGTTTGCTTTCTGTTTGTTCACTAGTTATTTATTTTCTTCTTTTCCCCCAGAGGTGACATTGCTGCTTTGAGTGTCTATGTAAGTATCCCTTTAAACTTACTGTACCATGCTAGTCAGAGCCATTGGTAATTTCTTTATAATATTAGTACTCTCAGTGTGCAGGCATTTTATTTTTTAACAAGGTTCCATTAGTAAGAATAAAAACAAAAAAACATTACACTGGTGTTACAAAATGACAATGTACTATTTATTATAGGACAGCAGACCCATCCCAGCTTGAATAAATCACTAGAGAGTTTGAGCTGTGCATAGTGCTATATTGTATTCTAAAGACGTTTTCTCCCTAGTAGATGGAATGTCTTTTTGTTAATGTAAGAAAATATTCCACATTTATCAGATTTTAAGGTGTTATCCATAGCTAGAAACAATGATTTGTCAGTTTGAAAAAAGTGTGGGGGAAAAACTCTAACCACCTTCAATTGCGTAAGTAACTTTCTTACACACAATTTTAGTTCAAGTGATATTAATAGTGTGTTCTTGATTGTTACCATTGTTTAGGGATGCACCGAAATTTCGGCTGCCGAAAATTGCGTTTTCGGATTTTGACCGAAAGTGAAAAATTTGCAAAAATATATGCTGCGCCGCACCACCCAGCAGTGTTTAGCACGCAGGTTTCACTCTCCCTCTAGCTGTCATCACTGCATGGTGACACTGCGCTCAATTCTGCTCTATGAATGGAATAATTATAAAAAAGCTGTTTCGGTTTTCGTCCAAGTGCATCCAGATTTTTCAACCCTTTTAATTTTCATTTCGGTGCATCCCTACTATTGCTATTATTCTTACTAATAACATGTCTTATATTAATTATTTAGTAATTTATGTAAATGTTGCTTGCCAATTTGCATTTAACAATATAACTGACTTTTTTTCTTTCTGTGTGTGTGTGTCTGTCTTCATCTCTCCTGTCCTTTCCTGTCCATACCTTTATATTCTTCACTCAATACTTTATCTTGCTTACTCATGTAAACAAATGCTTCTTTCATCCTTTCTCTTCCAAACTGATAACTGGCCTGCACATCAAATGCTGCTGCACTGCTTGCTGCTTTGCTTGCTCGCACTATAATCTGCAAGATGCAAATTCAGATCTGCTACTAACCCCTTATGCACCTAAGCTTAGCTTGCAAACGCATCTTTTCAAAAAAGGCCAAATCCCATGATTTTTTATCTATGATCATCCATGATTCTTGATACAATCTGATACACTCTTGATTGCATACTCAATACCACAAAGATTTGCACCCATATCACACTTTGAACAATCATAATCTCAAACCACAGGTAAGAAAACTAATCTGCATCATCAGAGAGTTAAATTTACTTCTACACTGTTCTACATTCTTCAAGAACCATTGATTTGACGACTACATTAATTTTTCAATATAACTGATAAGATATTACCTTTGAGTTCCATTTATCAGTATATTTTCAATAATAAGTAATTAAATACATTGTTCTTATATTTATTACATTTACTTCCCAGTGTTGAAACATCACCATGCCAAGAAAAGGAAAGAGGAGTGAATCACAGAAACAGCGCAGAAAGTTACAGTTTTCATTGGGCACCAGTAACAATACCAACTCTGTATCAGGTATAAGTGACGAAAACCCATACGTGCTGTCTGTTAAAGCATCTCACTGTCAGACCGATGCGAGGTACAGTGTGTACTCCAGAGGCAGTCAGTGTACTTGTAATTCCTTAATGTTCTTAGCAGTCCATAATGAACGAAATGAGCTACAGAGTGTTGATTTAGATGGCCTTTTACAGAAAGGAGATGCAGTTTACACTACTGTCAAACGAGCTCTGCAGAGCAAAGGAAAATGTGTGGGTAATTTTTACAATTTTGATGAGCTACCAAACACAATTGAGGCACGCTCTCGCTGCTACAACATCCTGAAACATCCCCAGAGGTTTGGATTTCTCAGAGATATACCTGCTCTAGGAAACTATGAAAATCTTGAGAATACTCTGCAATGTCTCAGAGCTGATGTGAGTGATGCTTTGCTGTTGTGTGCAGGCTCATGTATTGTTGTATTCAGAGATCGACCAGGGAGGTTTGGTTATTTTGATTCTCACTGCAGATCAATATATGGAATGCCTGCTGATGAAGGCACAGGTACGGCTGTATTTCTGACGTTTCATCAATTGCCAGATCTCGTGGACAGGCTTTTACTATTGTTTCAAGGGCTTTTCGATTTGAGAGACCAGGAAGAGTTTGAGCTACTGCCTGTATCATTCATTAGTATGATGACTGAAAGCTGTGTACATACTGAAGTCTCCCTGAACTGCTGTGTTCTTGAACATGATGTGCAACCATCCATCTCGTTTGAGAACAAAGCTCTGTCAAACGATGAACAGTGCTCGTCTGCTGATGTCTCTCAACAGTATGTTCAAGTCCAAGAATCAGTTCAACAACTATCTGAGACTGCTGTTAACAGAGCCACATCAACTGATGAACAAGCACCCTTGACTGAAGTCTCCCTTAACTGCTGTGACCTTGAACATGATGTGCAACCATCCGTTTCGTTTGAGAACAAAGCACTATCAAACGATGAACAGTGCTCGTCTGCTGCTTTTAACAGGGCCACATCAACTGATGAACAAGCCCACTTGATTTATCAAGATAAAATGGAAGTTCTAACTATTGTCACCCAGAATCGAGACAAATATAAAAATGTACCATTGAGTGAACTTTCTCATAACATACTGTCACAGGATCATTTGGCATTGTTAGCTCCAAATCACCAGAATTCACAATTCACAGTTAAGCAGACAGAAAAACCGAACAAGACTCAAAAGAAAAAGTCATACTATAAAAACAAAGAAAGAAATGGTTCAGAGGCAAGGTGTTTATGATAAAAAACAGGCTGTACGTGAAGTCTATGATTATAAAACAAGCAGTGAATACAGACAAAGACATAACCAAGCCATGATGAACAACTATTGGAATAAAATGACTTATAGAGAAAAACACAAACAAGCAATGAAAAACAACTATAAAAATAATGAAAAATACAGAGGGAATAAAAATAGTAAAATAACCTTAAATTACAAGAATGATGAACAATTCAGGGAGAGACAAAATAATTATATAATTCAGAATTACAGGAATCGGGAACAATTCAGGGAGAGACAAAATAATTATATAATTCAAAATTACAGGAATGATGAACAATTCAGGAAGAGACAGAATAATTATATCATTCAGAATTACAGGAATGATGAACAATTTCAGGAAGAGACAAAATAATTATATCATTCAGAATTACAGGAATGATGAACAATTCAGGAAGAGACAAAATAATTATATCATTCAGAATTACAGGAATGATGAACAATTCAGGGAGAGACAAAATAATTATATCATTCAAAATTACAGGAATGATGAACAATTCAGGAAGAGACAAAATAATTATATCATTCAGAATTACAGGAACAATCCTAAATATGAGAAAAAGCAAATGCAAAATCTTGTTGACAGATATTTAAAAGATCCCATTTTTAGGCAAAAGAAAAAGGACCATTACACAAACCGATGCAAAAATGATCCTAATTTCTATAAAAAAAGGATGGACATTTTTAAACAGCATTATCACTGTGATGCTCATTTTAGGGCTCGTCAGAAAGAATATTATTTATTCAAATCTAAAAACAAAACATCTGCGCTTAAGGTACTTCACAAAGTACATTGTGCACAAGAGATACAGTACAAATACAAAAAAATGTATTTGATGCGCCAGCAGAGAGAAACATTACAAGATAGCAAGCATGACATAGTACAAAATCCAGGCATGTTAAGAGCCTTAAATATTTTCAGAAATGTTATAAAACAGGGGCCAACTTATGTCTGCACATGCTGTGCCAGAGCGCTCTTCTCCAATCAAGTGCATAATTGTGAAGTGCGTAAACATAACAAAAATCCAACAGTTGCTGCACTTTGCTTGACTGGAAACTATGTTCACATCTGCTCTGACTGCCCAGATAGATGTGCTTTGGAAGACATGAAAACAGACTGGATCTGTCACAGCTGCCATACAACACTTTTGAGAGGTCTAATGCCAGACATTGCTGTTGCTAATATGCTTCAGTTCACTCCCATTCCTCCAGAACTGTGTGACTTGAATTTTCTAGAAAGACATGTTATTGCAAAGTACATTCCCTTTGCGAAAATTAACACTTCCTAAAGGCCAACAGAGAGCTATAAAAGGAGCTGTAATTTCTGTTGCATCTGAAGTGGAAACAACAGTAAATTGTAAGGAGTAGTACTAACATAGTAGGAAGATTTGTAAAAGTATCCATGTGACATCAGGGGTTCAACCGAAATTGTCACATGTATACTTGTCACATGTATACTTTTACCAATCTCCCTACTATGTTTCTTGATCGTGATTATTACATTATTGTCTATGGGAGGGCCAGAGAGCTCTCAGAATGCATCAAACATATCTTAATTTGTGTTCCGAAGATGAACTGAGGTCTTACGAGTTTGAAAAGACATGAGAGTGAGTAATTAATGACATAATTTTCATTTTGGGGAGGAGAAACCATTCAGAGCCGATCCTCCCTATACTGAAACACCAGGGGGCCCCCTTGCTCTCAAAAGATGATTTAATTTTAGTTTCGTTTTTTTATTTGGCCAGCAGCTATGAAAACATGAATAATAATCAATTTTAATGCGGTGCGCTGTCACCCTTTCTACGTTAAAATCTGTCAAATCATGTAACGTGAATGTCATACAGTCTCTTGCTCGAGACCAAAAAAACGAGTTGAAATTGTACCGAGAGTCTGCGCAGTAGTGATCGTGAGGTGGAGCTGCGGTAGCAAAGTCCCGCCTAATCAATCACACGCCCCTGAAACTTTTTTACATTTATAAACGTTGCCCTATGACAAAGCCTGACTGCTCAAATTTTGAATCGGGCCATACTTTCTCGATACTTTTATCCTACGTGAAGGTTACTTGAGAAATAAATAACAGTCAGAGTAAATTTAGTTTGTAATTATACATGCTTCTGTGACAGCTTTGTAATTTAATCAATGTTGTTATGCTTAATGCAATACAATTTGATTTTCCATGGTTAACCTATGCTATTTGTGTTCAATCATTAACCTTAAATCATTAAAAACTCACATAATAAACAAGAATAAACAAACCAATAAGTTTGCAATCGTGTGCATTTACTAACTGCTTTTTTTAAACAAAACAAAAAAACACTAACACTAGCTTTTCTAATCTTTTTGTATTCTATCTGTTTTCTTTTTATTTATTATACAACTAACAAAAGCAAAAAAGGCCTTTAACACTAGCTTGCTTAATTTTTTTTCTATTTTATCTGTTTTCTTTTTATTTATTATATAGGCTAATTAAAAAATATACATTGTACTGCGTTAAGCTAAATGAGACTTGTTATAGCATTTGCATATCATTGCTCTTTTGTTGCTTTTGATTGCTTCCATATTGTTCTCTTTTGTAAGTCGCTTTGAATAAAAGCGTCTGCTAAATAACTAAATGTAAACGCCATCCCCTGACCATTACAATAATTCATAGCTCATTTAAAGGTGATGTCACCTCTAAATTATATTAATTTTGACAGTCACGCTAAATGGAGTCGAGGAGTCAATTGCATCGACTCCGAAAAACCTGGAACCGAACACCCCTATTGTTAACAAGACGAGACTAGAATGTTATTTGAGGACTACTGGAAATTCAAAATGCATCCTATTGATAGTTTTCAGTCATGTGACCAGCTCGAAGACTTGGAGGGCAAAACATCCATAGAACTACAGGACAAGTGTGTCAATTTTTCATCTGTTTCCCGGCCACAAATATTTTGATCAAATATAAAACATAAAACAAAGGTATTTCTGAACAAAATGCAAGTTTTGGCTATTTGCAATCGATATTAAGCACCCACGGCAATATTTCAATCATAAATAGTGCGACAAAACATTGTAAAAACACTTAAAGCGCCTTAATATATTTAAAAGAGTAAGATTAAATATGACATTCAGTAATCACCACATTAACGATGCATAGTTTACACAGACAAGCAGACGAGGCCGGGATCATGAACGCAGTCCGCTTAATGGTTCAATGTTTTATTTCTAATGGTTTTCTATGGGAAGCGATTTAATGTGAAACTTTGCACATTGCATTTATATTCTGGCTTCCTCTTTTTGCCTGTACACAATATACATCATCGATAAGGTGTTTACTGAATTCTGTCTTAATATCAGCGTTCTACTACATTATTACTTGATGCGATCTGCATAAAAATAGCTGGCGGTCAGTGGAGCAACGCTTGGTTTTGCCCCTCTAGGTGGGCATTTTTATAAGGGTGTTACGTTACATGAAAACTATCAATAGGCTACGTTTACTGTCTTGTCTTTTAAAATGTACATCCCTGTCATTGGATTACAATCGGATGAGGGGCGTTCCCATATCAAGTCTCAGTATGGCAGCCGCAGTGGACGAATAGGCTGCCAAAACGTAAACTAGTGATCTGAAACAATGGCCTCAGCACCAGAAGGGTTAGGGACTGGGTGATCAGACGTCCCGTTTTTCCCGGGAGTCACAATTTGTTTGTCGATTAACTTAGTCAGTAAAGGCGGGATAGGCAGAATCGCGCTGATAGAACTGCTCTCTCTCGTGCATACTCTACTTCTTCAGTTCTCATACAGCACGCGATCAGTTCACGGTGCTCAAAAACACACACAGCAGTCCAAATGTCCTTGGACTTTCCAGAAGTTTACAGTTTAAAATTATGTGATTAAAAAAGCCTGCTTCTTTTCCTTTTAAAGTACTGATTCAAATTAGTAATAAATTATTACTCATTTTAATAATTCAATAATTACATCTTTTAACAGATGATGCTAATAGACGTGGGACTCGAGCACAACATTCAAAGGATATCCAGCATGTTCACATTGAAAAATAATGGAAATACACTGCAGTAGAATGAATTCTGTGTGAATGACCTACTGAAAGCTACTAAGCAAATACAAATGACAGAGCATTGAATAATAT
Organism: Gymnocypris eckloni scoliostomus; assembly: GCA_027564155.1. Taxonomy (NCBI): domain Eukaryota; kingdom Metazoa; phylum Chordata; class Actinopteri; order Cypriniformes; family Cyprinidae; genus Gymnocypris; species Gymnocypris eckloni. The sequence goes on along the minus strand of CM050432.1, from coordinate 25,872,718 downwards.
TACGTAAAACAACCAGGAAAATTGCACAGGCTAACATATTGGAAAATTTGACTCATTGATAGCCATGAATTAAACATATTTTTAGATCACAAGATATAAATATGTCTTAGATTATTTAAGCAGTTTCACCACGAATACAGACAAGTGATACCACCACCACCAGAATTAACTGTCTGCTTTACTTTAAAACACATGCTCACTGCGATCAATTCACTAACATTACACACATTCTTTGCGACCTGTTTTACTGACACATCATTTGAAGGTGACCTATTATGCCCCTTTCTTTTTACAAAATGTAAAATAAGTCTCTCCCTACGTTCCATTCGGAAGGGCTCATCCCGATGCCCTAATCCCTTCAAAGGCTTTACCCACCGGAGTGTGAGTTTTGAAGGGTGTATGTGACCAAAACAACTGCTTCTTGAAGTGCCCTTATTAGCCTTACAGAGTGCCAAGAAGCTCTTTCAGAAAGGCAATTTCAAAATAACAAAATATGATGTGCTTACTTTGTCTGGAGCTGATGTTCACGCACAAAGCGTTGATATTGATCCCTCTTTCAGAAATAGACTGCGAAAATCCAGTGTTGAACTGACCCTCATTTGTTTTAAAATGATTGGAGGGGACTTTTTCCCCTCATTGACATGGCAAAAGGGAGAAATCTGGAATCGCTTGTTCTGAGAGACTGTTTGTGATTTTTTACAATTATAAAAAAAATTGTGGGTGGATTTTTATCATTATAGGCTGGTTGTTTTCACACACTGCAGCCACAACTGTGTTCAAACACCTTATAAAAGCAATTTTTTTTGTCCTCTTTAAAGTGAAGTTAAAAAATATTGAACAGCAAAAAATAACACTACAGTGAAATAAGTAACTAGGAACAATCATCTAGCCCTCTAAACATGAACATTTATTTCTTCCACCATACCTTTAGCTTACTCCGTAGAGCTGCATTCTTTGTTGCGCAGGAATTTTGTGTGTAAAAAGTGCCAATCAAAATGTGACTTTGTGAAATGGACTCTCTTTAATTAAATTGTAGCCTGATACTGATTTGTAGCCTATTTATTCTGTTCCAGGTTACTGAACAACCACCGTGGAGGAGATCATTGGCTTGTCAAAGGTCATTGGGAAGCTGCTCTTCAAAGTGACTTTAATGGATCGACTGAGCTTTTTCAAGAAACTTCTGAGAAGCTCATCACTCAGCTAGCTCTGAATTTAGAAGTAACCCACAAAGGTCACAGAATAGTAGAATTTAGACACTTGCAATCATAATGAAATGCAATTGTAGTTTGGTGTGATGGAAATACTGAATGTCTTTGTTGAAAAAGTTGATTTCGTTCAAATGTGCATCAAATAGCACAATTTTCTGTTTCTGTCTGATGTGATAAGCAGAATTTAGGTTCCACTTGGAAGTGGCGCTGTGCAGACAGATTTGTTGGCATGCATGTGATACACACTTTTTGTGTAAATATAATACACATCTACTTCGCACCCCTAATCCTACCCATTGCACATCTCAATAGTTCCCAACCACATTCCTTGTAAGGAAAAGTAAATAAAACATTTCTGGTTAACTATCCTTTCATCGGTTTAGTTTATTTGAAACAAATGTTTCTATGTGGGCCATGTTCTTTAAATGTATATACAGTGGTCAACATTTGAAGTGGATCGAAACCTTTAATCAAAGTTGTCCTAAATCAAAAACAATACCCATTTTGGTCTTAGGACAACTTTGATGAACTTTTTTGATCCACTTCAAATGTTGACTACTGTAGCTCTCCAGTCTCCACAGTAGTCTCCCGGTGTGAGGTGTATTGCTTTGAGCATGTAGTTCTTCAAAGTTGGTCTGAAGCTGTTCATCATCACATTTACTACAAGTAGGTTCAATGGAAAACTGGTCCAAGTCTTCCTGTGAGACATGAAATCCACATTCTTTTCCGTTAAATCTTTGAATAAAAGAGGAAAATTTGTCTACTATTACATTGTTTGGCATGATAATTCACAGACAATTGTAGTATGGAAAGCAATAGATGTGAATTTGTATTTAATTCTGTATTCTATTTTTCCCTCAAATATAACTTTCTACTAAGCCTCATGTCAATACAAAGTAGAATGTCTTCCTTCTGTGGAATAGAATGTTAGCCCCAATCTCCTTTAACTTTATAGAAGAACATTGAATGAAAGTAAACAGTGAGTGGGACTAACATTAAGTGTAATATCTCCATTTTGTGGTTCATGGAAGAAAGAAAGCCCCGTAGATTTGGAACATTAGGGTGAGTGAATAATGGCAAAGTTTGAATTTTTATGTTAACTATCATTTTAATCATTACATTACAACATTTTAAATAAGTTTTTATATTTAACATCAACCTGGGCTGCATTTCCCAAAAGCATCGTAAGCCTACGTTAATCGTAGCTCCATTGGTTTTAATCGGTCTACGATGTATTTAACCATATGCTTTTGGGAAACAGCCCAGTGTGTTTTTTGTAACATCAACGTTTTTTTTTACAACAGAGGTTCAGAACAAGAGTTGAAAATTATTTACCACATATTTTTTTTGTGTGCAAAAAAACTTAATTAACATTATAAGTAATCCTCATGGAATTTTAAAATGTCATGAGGCCTTTAAATATTGTTTACACTTTACAATGGGGTAGGAGACCAAAAGAAACTATGGGTGTAATGAAGAAAAGCTGCTCCTAACCAGGTCAGCTTACCATGGTAACTGATTCGGTTTATAAGTTACCTCTCTTTAGAAACGGGCTTGAATTACCTTGCTTTCTTGGGTTTGACTAACTTCCCATTCTGGAAAGGAAAACCCAGAGTTTCCCTCATTTCAGGGTTAACATACTAGGGTTCATTTAACCTCCTTTCTGAAGCTAGATTCCCCAACTGCACTGTAAATCTATGTTTAGTAAAATATTACTCAATCGCTTTATCAAAAAGTACTCTACTGTGTCATACTTTCTTTCATGATGTACCTTCACCCTAGATGGGGTGTAACATAGGATTTGGTCTGAGAGGTTTGTTTCAGACAGGAAAGCTTGTTTTCTGAAATGTTTTTAACCTTAAATGAAGTTCCATTAATGATTCAAATAAGCAGGATTACTTTCTAAGTCTAAAAAAAACTTGATCATACATAAATACTTGACATTTTTGGTGATGTGAGTAATCTACATTTAATGCTGTAAATACGTCAGTATTTTATGTTTTAGAGTCTATGCAAACAAGTAAATGTATGTTTTGTAGAACCCCATTTTACATAAAATACATATGAATTCTCACGAGATCAGATTGCATTCAAATTTATACACACGCATACAGAAAACGTACTTAAAACGCATAAACAGAACAAAAAAAATACTATTAAAACAATGAAAAGCGTAGTTGCTGTAACTCAGGCATGCAATCTCTAATCTGCCCCAAACTTAACATGTTTGACAAGAGTCCTGGCCTGAACACATCTACATGCTCATATTCGGTTAGTCATAGCACCACCTACTGACAACAGGAAGTGACATGTTTAACGCAATGATGCACTTCTAGCAGCACAGTAAATTAGCTAAGCATTGCTAGCATGTTTACAATTGCTGACGCTTTTTAATATGTTTAAACAGTGTTAAACATGTCACTTTCTTTTGCCAGTATGTGGTGTTATGACTATAACTTAATATGGGCATGGGGATGTGTTCAGGCCAGGACTCTCCTCAAACGTGTGAAGTTTGGGGCAGACTGGACATTGTTTGCCCGAGTTACAATAACTTTGTTTCATGGCGAAACACCAAAATTTGTCAGGCTGCCAGGGACACAACCTTTAACAAAAACTCAAGATCTTCACAATTTAAAATCCCAAAGGCCTTATGATCACACTCACAAAATTTGAAGATGATCCGATAAAAGCTGTAGGAGGAGTTTGTTAAAGTACAAGGCCTGAAAAGGGCAAAAACTGCACAAAAGTCATAGAGGAAATTCAAAATGATTGACTTCCAGTTGCGTTTAGGACTTTGCTCCAAGATATGTTTTGTAGGTGTAGGAGCATTACATGCATGTACCGAATTTCGTAAACGTCCATGAAACGGGAGGGGCACTTAGTTTAAATTTTAAAGGTGGCGCTATCGAGCCATTTTGACACTCCCAATTCTGAAACACGTAACAGATGTACATTTCTGCTAGTGTGCAAAGTTTCAGAGCATGTTTAGGCCCTCAAAAATGTGATTCAATTTGAAGAAGAAGAAACCGCAATTCCAAGAGGGTCCTGGCACCACTGGTGCTTGAGCCCTATTGAGCTGAAAGTTTAGAGGGTCAAGGATCTCGTTCCAAGTGTCTTCTGAAATATCTATACTGAGGTCTTTCTCCAAGGGCATCTTCAAATGTTGGATAGGAGGATCCCTTGAGTTATTAAAATATTCAACAAATCTAGAAGCAAGACCCTTCAAATTGAGTTCAGATGTCATACAAAGATAAAGATGCTCAGGGGATTTTTATGTTTCAAAATTGGAATATTACTTTTAATGTAATACCATTCTTGTACCTTTCTGAAGAAATGAGAAGGGGGTAATCCAATAAATCACTCCTTTTTTAAACGAGTTTGCAAATTATGCTTCAGTTTGCTTCGATATGTGAATCTTTCCTGTGTGAATTCTCATGAATCTTAAGGTTACTTTTTACTGTGAAGCTCTTTCCACACTGAAGGCAGGTGAAAGGTTTCTCTCCTGTGTGAACTCTTATGTGATTATCAAGGCTTGCATTGTTTTTTAAACTCTTTCCACAGTGATGGCACATGAAAAGCTTTTCTCCAATGTGAATTTTTACATGATTCTTAAGGTGCTTTGTGTCTGTGAAACTCCTTTCACACTGATGACATTTAAAACTCTTTTCTCTTGAATGAATCCACATGTGATAATTAAGGCTCTCTTTATATATAAAAGTCTTTCCACACTGAACACATATAAAAGGTCTCTCTCCAGTGTGAATTCTCATGTGAGTCTTAAAGTTTTGTCGACGTGTGAAACTCTTTCCACACAGTTTGCAGGTGTGAGGCTTCACTCCAGTATGATCTCTCATGTGGGTTTTAAGACCTCCACTTCGTATGAAACTCTTCTCACACAGTTTGCAGGTGTAAGGCTTCTCTCCAGTGTGAATTCTCATGTGGACATTAAGGTTTTTTTTCTGTGTGAAACTCTTTGCACACTGAATACATATGTGTCTCTCTCCAGTGTGTACAGTCATGTGAGTCTTAAGATCTCCATTTCGTCTGAAACTCTTCCCACAAAGCTTGCAGGTGTAAGGTTTCTCTCCAGTATGACTTCTCATGTGGATACTAAGGTGACTTTTCCGTGTAAAACACTTTCCACACTGAGAGCATATGTGCGGTTTCTTTTCAATATGAATTTTCATGTGGACTTTATGGCTTTCTTTTCGATTGAAAATTTCTCCAAACTGTTGCCAGGTGTAAGGTCTTTCTCCAGTATGAATTCTCATGAGGGAATTGAGGGTTGTGGTTTGCTTTTTTTGAGATTCTTTTGGTGTCAAATTCTTTTCAGTCTGTGAGCAATCAATCGATATTTCTCCAGGTTTGAAATCATGCTGTTTCTCAGTTTGATCTTTCTCTTCTGTTTCATTCAGTTCTTGACTCTCCTCTTTCAGTGCCATCAGATCTGAGATGAAGAGACAAATACAAGTTTAATGGCACAAAGCAACAGACATCCAATTGACAGTAGTGTAGTCAATCGATAACAAAAAAAAAAATTCACATTTTCTGCATATTTATATAGTATGCTTACAATTGATATTTCTACATTATTTGAAGACAAAATGTAAAATTATGACAAAGATTGTGTATTTAAAATAAAAGTTCTCATTGAAACTCCAAATAATGTAGAAATAACAAAGATTGTGTATTTAAAATATATATTGTTTAATGGCATCTTTTTACCTAGTAGTCTATTTTTAATGAAGGCCAATATCATTGATACAAATAAAGCAAGTGGTATCTTTATTATACGCATTTTCTCTTTCAAATTTATCCATTAATTATCGCCATTCACCATTAAAGTATCATTAAAAACCATGTTTTTTAACATTTATTAGGCGTTTAAAAATAGAGAACTTAAAACAATCATGACAGAGTATAATTTAAATACATTTTTATTCAAGCTACATAAGTTTAACATAAAGCAGAACAGAGCAGTGGGGGATTTCGCACTCGTTCTCGGTTTCTTTTATTATTTAAATGAATGACTTTAATGCAGCATTAAAGCGAAACTTGGGGCCTGTTTCATAAAACAAGTTTACCAAATAAGCCAGGCTTATTTAATGTAGTCTGACTTATTTTGAAACAAATCAACTGACAATAAGTCAGATTAACTCAAATAAACCTGGCTTATTTGGTAAACTTGTTTTAAGAAACATGCCCCTGGTCTCATTGTTTATAAACAGGGGTGTACATAAGTGGTCCGTAGGTGCACGACCAAATAAAAAAATGCACTATGTAAATAAGTTCAGACAGTGCATTTGCGTACCGACATGGTTGACAACTGTTAATGCACAATTACCATTTTTAGATAGACATTGTACTGTACAAGATTTCGATTCAAACTGAAAGCATAAATCTACCCGCTGCCATTTTCAAAGCACAAGTGTTAGTTGAGCAAAGAGGAGAAATAAAATGTATACAAAAATAGATAGGTACAGAAGTTTCCTATGAGAATGTATGGAAGCCAGTTTCCACCACGGAATACAATTTTTTTTAAAGACTCACAATTCTGACTTTTTCACAGATTTCGCAATTTGAGAGTTATAAAGTCAGGATTGCGAGATATAAACTCAAAATTGCGAGATATAAAGTCAGAATTACGATTTATAAAGTCAGAATTGTGAGTTAAAGCTCACAATTGTGAGTCAGTCAAGCACAGTAACAGCATGGTCTTTGAACCAGCTTTTGGTACCTTTGGCAGTGTGGGCAGGTGCCAAGTCCTGCTGGAAAATGAAATCAGCATTTCCATAAATCTTGTCAGCAGAAGTAAGCATGAAGTGATCTAAAATTTCCTGGTAGATGGCTGCGTTGACTCTGGACATAAGGAAATACAGTAGACCAACACCAGCAGATGACATGGCAGCCCAAATCATCACTGACTGTGGAAACTTTACACTGGACTTCAAGCAACATGGATTCTGTGCCTCTCCACTCTTCCTCCAGACTCTGGAACCTTTATTACCAAATTAAATGCAAAATGTACTTTCATCTGAAAAGAGGACTTTGGACCACTGAGCAACAGTCAAGTTATTTTTCTCCTTAGCCCAGGTAAGATGCGTCTGACGATGTTTCTGTTTCAGAAGTGGCTTGGTAGCCCTTTTCCTGAAGATGTCTGAGCGTGGTGACTCTTGATGCACTGATTCCAGCTTCAGTTCACTCCTTGTGAAGCAAAGTGTTTGAATCGGCTTTGCTTTACAGTATTCTCAAGCTTGCAGTCATCCCCGTTTCTTGTGATTATTTTCTTACACAATTTCTTCCTTCCAGTCAACTTTGCATTTAATATGCTTTGATACAGCACTCCTTGAACACCCACCCCTTTCAGTAATGGCCCTGTGACTTACCATCTTTGTGGAGGGTGTCAATGATCGTCTTCTGGACCATTGCCAAGTCAGCAGTGTTCCCCATTATTGTGGTTTCAAAGAACAAGAGACACCAAGAATTTATACCATGTGTATGGTCATTTATTGAAACTCAAATGTAAATATTCTAATATTTTGTGATACTGATTTTTGACTTTCATTAGCTGTAAGCTCTAATCATCAAAATGTAAAGTAAAACACTTCAAACGTTTTTTTTGTTTTGTTTTCATGTAATGAATCTAAAATATGAAAATTTCACTTTTTGAAATAAGTTACAAGAAAAAACTTTAACTCCCAATTGCAAATTTATTTCACTCAATTGAGGAAAAAAAGTCAGAATTGTGAGATAAAAAGACGCAATTATTTACCTTATTAATGTTTTATTCAGTGGCGGAAACCGGCTTCCACAGAATTATCTCAAAAATAAAAAAAACATGCAGAATTAATACAACATGGAAAAAAAACTATTTTAGGACTGGCTCGATGCCACTTTTTCAGAAACCGATACCAACAATTCTGAGTATCTGTCGATACCGACATCGATCCGATACCAGCACAGTTTTTAAAAATCAGTGTAGAATTTCTATATTTCAGTGTGTGTTGACCTGCTCATCACTCTTTTGTCTTTACACACAATCTACTAAATATAGACAACTCTACTGTAAAGAAAAACAACAAATGAATTGATAAGTAATTATAATCTATGACAAAAATACTTTTATAAACTAGGTAAATGGATAACTCTGTAGCAAAATTTACTCTAGAACAGTGGTTCCCAACCACGTTCCTGGAGGCCCCCCCAACACTGCACATTTTACATCTCACCTTTGTCTGACACCCCCATTTCAGGACTTGAAGTCTCTACTAATGAGCTGATGATCTGAATCAGGTGTGTTTGATTGAGGAGACATGCAGTGTTGGGGGGGCCTCCAGGATCGTGGTTGGGAACCACTTTTCTAGAAAAATCATGATTGCACAATCATTTTATAAAATCTAAAATTAGTGAAAAAAATAAATAATAGGGGACAAAGAAAAGTGAATAAGCGTAGGATGAAATCTGGTAAAAAAAAATGACATATTGCTCTTTGTATTGTTGTAAAATACATTCATGGAATACAATATATTTATATATGCTGTAAAATTAAAAATATCTTTTTCTTTTAACCGTTTTAAATGTCAGTTACTGTGCTTGTGATTAACCCTTTATAGTGCTCTCTACAACAGTGTTGTGATCTAACAGACACCCGGTAGAAAGTAACACGATTTAGAAACAGCACGAGACTACATAAAATCATTTTATGCAAATCCATTGAACTTTATTTACAGATCAAGACTAGTATAATAGGAACAGTGGAGAGAGTTTTACCGTCTTGACTAAAACTTTTTTTTTTTTTTTACCGTTTTTTTACCGTCTAGTAACCGAACGCTGCACACAGTTTGAAAGCTGAATGGAGGATGACAGACAGCTGCAGCGGAGAGAAGTGTTTACGTGAATTTGACTTCAATATCCATCTGTACCTCACATTAAACTATGTAACGGCTTCAGAACACTTGAAATAGTGCACAAAAACTTAATGGTGTTTTATAATGCGTTTGTGGCTTTTGTGGGGCTTAACAATAACAATATAAGCTATGCAGAATATCAAATTTGGATCACTCATATCAGACCGATACCCCGATCCAGCAGAAAATGCCAGTATCGAAGCGATACCGTTCCTGAATATCAGATCGGCGCACCCCTAATTCTATTCAGGGGCAATGTTCCCACTAATTTTTTTTCTTGCTGAGCAAAACTTTTCTCTATTGGGTGAATATTTTGGCCACCTGAGCAAAAATATTATTTATACCAGACCTGTACAGTGCGCACACAAAAAACAACTTTAATGTGCTATTTATATTTTATTTGACCCTTGATGTAACTAAATGTACATTTTAGATTACCTGAGAAAACATTTTTACAGTACAATTATAACAAATACAACCCTTTTTGTAAAGCGGTTTGCTATCCACCTTAAAGCAGAAAAGGACTGAGATGACTGATAATTACTATCATTATTTTTCCTATGTGACACTGCAGCTTTCAGTACCTCCATCCTTTGGTCAATGGCATCCCTGAAACAGGTTTCCCGGTTAACCATGATATCATTGCAGGCCATGAAATCACTTTTAAGCACTTGCAACTCAGTTTGCAAAATCTGGAGGGATGAAGAGAGTTGGGTCATTTTAGTTTCAAATGATTCCAACATTCTTTCACTAGGTTTTGGCAATGGCGGTTCATCCTCTTCACTTCCTCCAACCAACCTGGCTATGACTGTCAATATATGATGACTGTCGCTCATCATAGAGCTTAATTCTATGACTGGTAATGGTTCTCTGTATGAAACACCAGGGGAAAGTTGATAAGGACGGGTTTTGAACACTCCCCAAGATGCCTACCCGATGGTGCTCATCCATGAAATACTGGAGTCATTGCAGGGTGCCAGTTATTTCAGTACGCTTGACTTAAAATCGGGATACTGGCAGGTCGAAATGGAAGAAAGCAGCAGGGAGAAGACAGCTTTCATAACCCCCTTTGGGTTGTTTAATTTCTTGACCATGCCCTTCGGGCTGAAAAGTGCAGGGGCTACATTCCAGAGATTGATGGAGTGAAGGTTAGGTAAGCTAAGAGGAAATGTGTGTTTTGTCTACATAGATGACTTAATTGTCTATTCCCCAAGTCAACAGCAACACTTAAAAGATCTTGAAGTGGTCTTCCAAAAACTGAAGGAGGCTAATCTTTTTTTTGTAAAGATATGTTTATTGGGAATATACATACAATTATTTAGTATGCAAAAGTACTAAGAATATCAGAATATTCCTTTTTTTAACAGTTAGCAAAAAAGGTAAAGAAAAAACAAAACATAAAATGAACATCCCCCACACACACACACCCCCACCCACCCACACATGGCATAATTGTCTCAAATGTTTGTCAAAAAATTTGTCATAACAATGTTAAATAAAGGTAGAATTACAATAATTAACAATAATAATAAATAAAAACAATAATGTCCAGAGATGAAGCAAGAAAATAAGAGAAAGGAAAAATACACATAACAATTAATATACAAACTGGTCAATCATTAAAGCCTAACAAAGGTAGTGCATCAAGAAAAGGGGCCCAAATATAGTCAAAGTCTGTGGGGATTTTCCTGACAGAATATAGTATTTTCTCAGGGGTACTATAAGATACAAGCTCATTAATCCAGTGTTTTCGCTCTGGGGGGTTCTCTGATTTCCAGTTTTTAAGTATGCATTTTTTAGCTGCAGTGCTTGCAAGCAAAATAAAATAGCCTTCATGATAGGTCATGCGAAGTGAACTGATGAGAAAACCCTTTGTGTGATGATTTACTATGATTGGGAAGTGATAGAGGTAAGGAAAAGCAGATGGTCAAGGGATCATCAAGGGGGCATTTGCCTCCCTTTAACTAGTATAACCATTAATAGATAAACAAACTGGTATCTCTCCTGTAGGGGAGGGAAGAAAGAAGGCCTTGAAGGAAAGGACTATATAACAGGCTGGCACTGCTTCTCCTTATCTCTCCTCATTGACTCACTTATGTGTATTGGTGACGAGGATCTCTCTTGCAAGAGAATAAATACTTTTATTACTATAATTTGGACTCAGAGTGTCTCTTACTCAGTGATGATGTTTGTTTGAAAGAAATTGCCACAACAATTTGGTGTCAGAAAGTGGGATTCCTTGGGCGTGACTTCTGGACCTGACAGCGGACGGAGGCTGATCACCTTGGAGCTGAAAGTTCCAACCCTACCTCGCAAAAAAGATTCATAGACGAGGGACCGTTCCGCTGTTGGGATCGGAGGGATCGACCACTGGAATCAAAAAGAACCCAGGTGGCACAAAATGACATCTCTGGTAAGAGTCAATTAAATTCAGTTTAATTAGGGGGGGAAAGAGTGAAATTGAACCATATTGGCTGAAAACTGTTTCTGTGGTAGAGTAATCTGGGCACGAACGTTCAGATAGGTAACCTGAAATTAATTTGAGATCTGTACGGATCAAGAGGGTTTCAAACAGGTACCGAGGACTCTGGGCACGAACGTTCAGATAGGTAACCTGAGATTAATTTGAGATTTGTACAGATCAAGAGGGTTTCAAACAGGTACCGAGGTTAATTGGGGTTAACTAAAAATCGAAAGATTTTGGTAAATCACAATTAAGAGGGCACTGATAGTGCAACCCGACCGATTGCGGGATAAGAGAAAATCGGATCTGCTGGAGACGTCTGGCAGATTAAGAGACGCGCGTGAGTAAATCCACAGAGAGCAGAAAACAGCCAGTATGGGGAAGTCTCAAAGTAAGCTTATGAAATATGATACGCCGGTGTACTACCAAATGAAAAAAACATTATGGTCAGAAATGTATGCAAGATATTGAAAAATTAATCAAGCATCATGATTTTCCCGAAGAGGGAACATTGAGCCTCACAAGACTGAAAGTGGTGAGGGACTCAGTTGAACAAAGTAGTGAAAAACAACCAGGTTGTTGTTGCAAATGTGTTAAACATGTATGTAAAAAATGTGAACAAACAGTAGATTGTTGGCTCAAGGAAGTAGATAAAAGAGAAAGAAAGCAAGTGCAGAAAGAGTTAGCAGGAAGGAAAAATGAAAAGTGTGAAAGTCTATCTGTATGTGTGACTGCACCACCAGAACCGACTAACCCACAGTATGTTTGTGTTTCTCCACATGAAAATGCGGTGAGGCCGGCACCGCCAGAGTACAAAACACACATCTACCCAGTGGCTCAGCTGGATGCATTGAAATTCGACCCCGACCTCGACTGTTCTCCGCCAAGACAACCGCAGCAGGACGCACAAGCACGAGCAGCGCGAGACGCTGAACAAGCGGCACGAGAGGTAGCGCAAGCAGCGCAGGCAGCGCAAGAAATGTGGACTGTGTGCGAGTAATGAACGTGACTTTTCTAGCTGCATGAAGTGCAGGTTGTGCAAGAACCACGGACACTGGGCACAGGATTGTCCAGAGGCGCGGAAGGCGGATTGAAACGAGAGGAACGGAGAGCAGGAGAGGGGAGGGCGGGTGACAGGCATTCAACCAGCTACGAAAAAGGGAAGTGAAAATTTATTGACACACACACACACACACACAACATGCTCACATACACTGATTCAAATACTGCTCTTTGCAATGAAGAAAATGCTTGCAACCCTTTATGTGTGACTGCTGAAGTTTTTAATAATGCTGTTACTGATGAAGGTCTGAGAATGTACAAAAGTTCAGGGTTAATGCTGTTACTGATGAAGGTCTGAGAATGTACAAAAGTTCAGGGTTTTTAAGGCTACCGAGATATCCCATGTTAGTTAACGGGACAATGATAGACTTTATGGTTGATTCGGGGGCAGCTCGATCCACCATAAGACCATGTGACTTGCCATGTGAACCAAGAATGACGGAGTTAGTGTTTGAAAGCACTTCGGCGTCAGGGCATACAATTTCAGAAAACTTTACTGTGCTGTTAAAATGTGAGACGGAGGGGGGCAGGGCATTGAAACATGCGTTTTTGTGCTCTGAAACCTGTCCAATTCCGTTGATGGCCAGAGATTTAATGTGTAAATTAAATCTGAAACTCACTGCTGGTCAGTTTGGAATCGTTATTGAAGAGGAACAGCAGATGAGTTGTGCAAAATTTGAGCCACAGTGGGCATACGAGTGGCAGATAAAAGATTCTGATTGGGCACAAATGATTTTGAAATTGGCAAAAGATCGAACAGTATCAGCTAACACAGAAAATATGTTCCCTGACAGATTGCATTGCACGTCACATGTTGTAATTGAGCGTGAACCACAATATGAGGAAGAGTGGTTTAACGGGGCAGAAAATGAGAAAATAAGGTTTGATAAGATTTTCTGGAATGACAATGTGTGTGCGCTTTCAGCTTGCCTGTCAGAAAAACAAATGCAGCTGTATTTGATAACGGGGGAGTCTGCGCCACACTTATCAGTAACCAAGGGCACCGAGCAGACATGGGCCGCTTTAGGCCTTTTTGTGAGAAAATGCATGAAAGCCACAGATTGGGCTGAAAAGGGAAACGGGGTGAAACACAGTGAAAATGTAGGGGCTTTTATGGCTGACACTGTGACTCTCTTGAACCATCTGGCGCGGGAGGGTCACAAGGTCAGTCTGACAAAGCTGCAGTTTGTGAAGCAGGAAATAACCTTTTTGGGTCATATCATAACACCAAACAGTAAAGCTATCTCTGAGAAATGAGTAAAAGCTATCAAGGATGTACCAAGACCAATAACAAAGAAACAATTGTTATCATTCTTGGGAATGTGTGCATATTGTCGAACGTTTATTCCAAATTATGCATTTCTTGAGAAGCCCTTGAGAGCCCTGACAACAGGGAAAGGGCTGAGGTCATGTGACAAGATTGATTGGCCCACAGAAGCACAGGAGGCTTTTGCAAACATGAAAATGCAACTGGCTCAGGCTCCAACGTTGGGCCTCCCTGCCATTGAAAGGCCTTTTACACAGATGGTAGACGAAAAACATGGATTTATGAGTTCAGTGCTCTTGCAAACCCATGGGGACAGATTAAGACCAGTCGCATATTTTTCAACAAAGCTTGATGCAGTTGCAGCAGGCTTGCCACACTGCCTGAGGGCTGTGGCGGCTGCTGAGCTGGCTGTACTGGCTTCAAGGGAATTTGTGGGGTATTCTGATTTGACTTTGATGGTCCCACACGCAGTCTCCATGATTTTGCAAGAACAGAAAACGTCACATTTATCAACAGCCCGATGGCTGAGGTATCACACGATTTTGCTTGACATGCCAAATGTAACAGTGAAAAGATGCACAACTTTGAATCCTGCCACACTTCTCCCTACAGAGGAGGATGGAGAGGAACACCATTGCTGTCTATCAGCGTTGGAACAGGTCTGTACACCACGTCCAGACCTGTTGGACACACCTTTAGAGAACTGTGACAATGTCCTCTTTGTGGATGGGTCGGCATCCAAAGATCCACAAACAGGCCTGAATAAGGTTGGTTTCGCGGTGACCACTGAATTTGAAGTCGTAAAGTCTGGCAAATTGCCATCAAATTATTCGGCTCAGGCAGCTGAATTGGTTGCTCTGACAGAAGCGTGTGAACTTATGGCAGACAAATGTGTGACAATTTACACAGACTCGCGTTATGCTTTTGGGGTCACACATGATTTTGGTGCACTTTGGAAGCACAGAAATTTTTTGAAGTCGGATGGACATCCGATATTAAACGCATCTCTTGTGTTTGAGCTTTTGGAGGCCATTATTTTACCAGACGAGGTCGCGATCTGTAAATGCGCAGCGCACACTAACGATAAAAGTTTTATCTCCACAGGAAACGCCAGAGCAGACGCGGCGGCGAAGGCCGCGGCAGCACAGGAGACAAAAGAAACGACTTGTGCTTTAGTATCTGTGACTAACCCTGATATTTCCCCTTGTTTACAAAGTATGCAGACTTTTTCCACAGGAGCAGAAAAACAAAAATGGAGGTCGTCTGGCTGCAGCCTCCAGGGGGGTGTATGAGTGATGATGGCATTCCTTGTTTACCCAAACACTTCTTTCAGCATTATGCTAAGTTGACACATGGGTTGGATCATGTGTCAAAGGGGAGTATGATAATGCAGATGAAGGAATGATGGTTTACAAAGGGGTTTACAGTGTTTGCTGAAAATTTTTGCAAAAGATGTGTCACTTGTAACACACACAATGTGGCTAGAGGGATAAAAACACCCTTAGCATCTCAACCAGCCCCAGCAGGTCCGTTTGAATATCTAATGATGGATTTCATCGAATTAACCCCTTGTGGGAAACAGAAACACTTTCTGGTGATGGTTGACATGTGGTCAAAATGGGTTGAGGCCTTCCCAACCTCGAAACAAGATTCGGCAGCAGTGGCAAAGGCCCTGTTAACCGAGATTGTTCCGAGATGGGGAATTCCAAGAAAAAGCAGTTCTGACAATGGCAGACACTTTGTCAATGATGCAATAAAGCAGGTGGGTCAGTTCTTGGGAATTGACATGAGAACACACTGCAGCTACGCGCCCTCATCAGGAGGGGCAGTAGAGAGACAGAACCAGACAATCATGAAAAAATTTGCGAAATGCTGTGAAGAGACGGGTCTGACTTGGCTTAAAGCCCATGAATGAGAAAAAGAGTGAAAACAAATCTGAGCCCATTTGAAATTGTGTTTGGTAGGCCACCATTCATGGGCATAGAAGGGGGTAAACAAAGGCTGCCATCAACGGGTGTGTGTGAGAATGACATGTTGAATTACTGCAAAGAAATGTCTTGTCTGTTATCAAATATTTCTGTGCAGGTAAAAGCTGCCCAGGGGAAGGTTGCTGAGACATTCCTGCACGAGGTCAGACCTGGCGATTTCGTGGTGATTCGTGATCACAGGAGAAAGAGCTGGTAATCGAAAAGGTGGCTTGGGCCTTTCCAGGTGCTTCTGGTGACGCACACGGCGGTGAAGGTCGGCAGAGAGGGCTACGTGGGTTCACGTAAACCATTGCAGGAGGGTGCCGCCCATTGTGGAGGCGGAGCAATCGCTGGAGGAGGTTCAACGCGAGTGTCAATAAACGCTAAGATCCAGTTTGAAAAACCCTTGCATTGCAGCTGTGTGTTTAAGCGGAACCAGATATCAGCAGCAAGGAGGAGATTGGAGGGAGGAGGCAACTTTGATTGCGCAAACGGCATCCGGGTGGACACCGTTAATCAACAGAACAGATAAGACTCTTAGTGCTTCAAAGACAGTACTTTCTCACATTCTCTGGTCATAACAGCACCTTTGATTCAGAGTAACTGAGAAAATGGAGCGTCCAAGGCCGTGGCACCCATTCAGAGTGCCAGGAATGTGTGGCCTGTTTAAGACCACATGCATAATGACTTTGTTGTCAGTAACAATTTGCTTGGTAATACTACACTTCACAACAGGTCTGAAGGTGTTACCAACAGGAGATCAGACCAACAATATGATGACACAAGTAGCGGAAGTTACAGTGAAATGTGTTAATTGAGTTATGATGTTTTTTCTATTTTCTTCCTGAGAATGATTGATATGTAAAGAAGGTTAGAAGCAGCAGTTATCCGTGTTACGAGATGACGTACAAGGCGAGAGGTTGAAACTGAGGGATTTTTTACATACTTTTAATATTTACATTTTATATTACAGAAGTAACTCAACAGTGATAAATTGATATGTTTATTTCCTACTATGAACTATACTATTTCTTGTTTATACTATGGTGACTGAGGGTTCGGTTTAGGCCAAGAGTGCGACAGCAGTGCCTGTCCATTTAGCCCGGCTATAGAATAAAGTCTTTACTTTGCTTGCTAAACATTTAGGGTCTGACCCAACAAAAACAGCCTAAGCATTTTTCAAATTTTCAAAAACTTACTTCACAGGTTCAAGGAGAGTGATCATTTATGTGAAAATCAGAGATGAATATAAGTGTGATGTAATGACTTGAACTTGCATTTATTATTATTATTACTATTATTATTACAATGTTTGATTAATCAGTTATCAGAGAATGATAAAAAGGGATGAGTTGTAAAGGAATTTTTCCTTATGTGTATTAATCTTTAGTGAAACATAGATTCAAGATGTATGCCTCATATGTTTTCTCACTTGCAGTGAGAAAACCCTTTGTGTGATGATTTACTATGATTGGGAAGTGATAGAGGCAGGGCTCGAAATTAACTTTTTTACTTGGTAGCACTGGTGCTCCCAACTTCAAGAAGTTAGGAGCACCACAATTTTATTTAGGAGCACCCACTGAATATTAAGGAGCAACACAACCGCCAATTGAGCGGAAGGGCGGGCAACATCCTTCCTGATGATTAAAAGCTTCATCAATTGAACCTGATCCTTATGCTGCAGTGCTTTGTTTTTTATACATGCAAGATGAGAAGAAAATGTCATTTAAACTTTTCTCAAAACAGTTCTCCTCAGAAATACAGTCATATAGACCCCCACTCCCAATTCAATATTTAGGATTTCCTTTCTATATTTCACATAGTGAACGTTGAGCTTGCTCAGGCTGCTACAGTATTTTATGTTCTTTGTGTCCGTCTTCAGCGTCTCTGGCTTCTGTTAATGGCTGTTTACAGACTTGGTAATATTTCCACACAAATTAAATTTTGGAAAATGATTTCAATGCAGTTTGTGCAAGTGCGGTCACAAAACCGGTCAGTTCCAAGTAGGGGTGGGCGATATGGCAAAAATATCATATCAATTTTTATTTTTTAGACATTTCACGATTTTATCACAGTTCTTTGTCATGTTAGTTTTACCAGTTTGTCTGAGCAGTACTGCCAAACTAATTTCCATATTATAAAGACAAAGCCTTTCAAAGAAACAAAATATAAATAAGAATGGTGGATATTTAGGCCAAAGTGGGCGAAGATAAAAAATCTGTCATTATTTTATCTTTGTTATGAAAAAATAAGAACAAAGATACACATTACAACTACACATAATATACAAACAGTGTTTAATTATCAGGTACAATAGGCATATTTAGTAGGAGCATTCAAGAAATTGAATGAACAATTAATAAAAATAAAACACTATAGATTGATTCCTATTAAAGTAACTGTATTGTTTTTTTCCCAGTCAAGAGTAGCGAGTTATGTTTTTCTCTATGGTTTTGTTGTTTTAACATTAAAGAATAAATTTGGTCATCTGTCTGTCGATTCTGTCATAGTGTTTTATAATAATACCATCATTTACTCACTCAAAATTAGTTTTAAACCTGAGTGAGTTTCTTTCTTCTGCTGAACATACATGCTATTTTGAAGAATGTGGAAAACCAAACAGTTGCTGGTCCCCAGTGAGTTCCATAGTATTTTTATATCCTACTATCAAGTGGACCAGCAACTGTTTGGTTACCCACATTCTTTGAAATATCTTCTTTGTGTTCACCACAAGAAATAAATTAATACAGGTTTGGGACAACATGTCAGTGAGTAAATAATGACAGAAATAAAATTGTAGGGTGAACTATCCCTTTAATGACAGTCGGCTGCATGTTTAATACTGTCCCTTTAAGAGCTGCACGCATCTAATATACAGGCACGCTTGGTTCCACTCACGGTTTAATTTCTTTTTAAACATAACCAACTGAGTCTATATGTAAACCTTGTGTGTTTTGACAGTATTGGCTCAAAAGATAACTTAGTTGAGTAATCAGGCGCTGTTAGGGGCCGCTCACATATCAGCGTCTTTTGCGCGCTCAAGTTCGCTATTTCAAATGTAGACGTGCGGTATGCGCGCTCATAATGGAAGCGGCGCGGTCGCGGTGCGGCAGCTCGTTTTCCAGGCGTCCGGCGCGCGCCGATCGAGATAAAAACATCTCAACTTTTCAGAATGCCGTGGGTGTAACGGAGCGCAGCTGATGGTTGCTGCTTAGCGACAAACGCCTCGGGCGCAACCGCCCGGCGCTTTGGAAAAAGGAGAAAGCAGCGCGCCTGGCGTTTTCCATGCGTTTTAGGCGCGATATGTGAACGACCCTAAGACAGGCTTTTTAGTTGCGGCGTTTGGTGCACGGGCTCAGAAAAGCACACTTTAGGCAGCGAATGAAAAGTTTAACCTGCTTTAGCTCCCGGTCACGTGGCACATGCTGTGCAGTAATTCTTGAACGTTTAGCAGAGAACTTTAGAGGTCGCACCACAGCAATTATTTGCACTCGCACAAATGCTCCCAAATATATTTTGGAGTCGCACAGATTACATTTCGGGAGCATATGCGACCAAAATGGTCGCAATTTTGAGCCCTGGATAGAGGTAAGGAAAAGCAGATGGTCAAGGGGTCATCAAGGGGGCATTTGCCTCCCTTTAACTAGTATAACCATTAATAGATAAACAAACTGGTATCTCTCCTGTATGGGGAGGGAAGAAAGGCCTTGAAGGAAAGGACTATAAAACAGGCTGGCACTGCTTCTCCTTATCTCTCCTCATTGACTCACTTATGTGTATTGGTGACGAGGATCTCTCTTGCAAGAGAATAAATACTTTATTACTATAATTTGGACTCAGAGTGTCTCTTACTCAGTGATGATGTTTGTTTGAAAGAAATTGCCACAACAGGGTGTAATATGTTCTATGTAAGATGTTAAATTGAATTTGTCTGTGTTTGGTGGATACCAATACAGTTTGTGACTTTTCTAGAAGAGTACACCAATCACTATCATTATAAGAACACTCCAGATCCGATTCCCATTTTTGTTTAGTTGAAAATCTTTTGTATGCTGGAAGATCGTTAATAAGAATTCTGTATATAGAAGATGTTAAGCTTTTTGTAGATGATATCGAGCAGTCTGTCTTCTAATAGGGACTTTTCCGGTATATTAGGGAATGACTCAAATGTTTGACTTTTAATCCAGTGTTTTATTTGTAAGTACTTAAAAAGGTTATGCTTAGGCAAGTCAAATAATTCAGATAACTGAATGAAGCTAGCAAATATGCCGTTTACATAAAGATCACCAATTGTTTTAATTCCTTTCTTAATCCAGCTTTGTATAGTTTTGTCAACAATGGGACTTGGGATTCACAAGTAACGATGTGTTTAAAACCAAGAGTCTATGTGATTCCTGCCATGCATCAAAGTTATCCAGGAGAACAGGGTTTTTCGTAATCACAGAAAGCTTCTTCCTTGTGCCGAGAAAAGGAATAACTGTTACTGGGGTAGCTTTCATTTCATGCTGCTCTATTGAGACCCATCTCACATCACTGTTCCTTGGATGCAGCCAAATCCACAGTGGGCGGAACTGTGATGCTAGATAATAAATTCTAAAATTTGGGAGATTTAGCCCTCCTTTAACATATGGGGCCTGAAGTGTGGTTAAATTCACTCTTGGGGTTTTCTTATTCCATAAAAATGTGGATATAGCTTTGTTAAGATCATTAATAAAATATTTAGGAATTTTACTATGAAATAAGTAAATTAATTTGGGGAGTATATTCATTTTTATTGTATTGATTCTACCAATTAATGATAGAGGCAAATCCATCCATCGCTGAAGATCAGTTTTAGTTTGGTTCAGCAACTTTACATAATTATCATGATATACTTTATTAAAGGAGACGCTAATATTAATACCTAAATACTTAAAACTAGGGCTGGGCGATATGGCTGAAAACTGTATCACGATATCAGTGTTTCATATCGGTCGATATCGATAATTATTGATATTTTGTATGACCCATTTAAAATAAGGACCAGGAGAAAAATATATTACATTTAAACATTTTTATTTTAAACTTAACCTTCCTCTCATAATCCCCTCAGTTATTAAGACAGAAATGTAAACATAAGCCTAAAGTCACAATGAACACTTAACAATTATCTCTTAACATTTGTTGTTGGTTGAATACGGCTGTGCTCCAAAGGGTGAGCGCCACTAAGGTGGTACATCAAGTTCGTGGTATTACCAGTCTTGGCGGGACGACGGTCTTACATAATTTGCAGGCGACATTGGTCTGACTACGGTCAGATATCAAAAACTGCCATACTGGCGAGCTGACTTTTCCTCTTTATTTACAATTTCCTCGCTGCGGCACTCATTTTCTGCTTATGAAAAGGAATCCAGCAGACCAGCACGAGACAATGATATGGCGCAACCTAAATGATACTGTTACATGATTGGCTGTTAGCGTGTCACTCCCTACATTGCTAGGTTACCAGAGAGCGAGTGCCTTTGTTAATGCAACCAAACTTGCTTCGCAACCTCAGTTTTGTTCCGACGAAGAATACAAAATATCGAACACATTTTTTATTGATATCGATCACGTGTCTATCGCGATACATATCGTTATCGTTTTATCGCCCAGCCCTACTTAAAACCACTGGGACACCATTTTAGAGATCCAGAGAGAATTCCAATATCATTCTCTGGTATATTAATTGGAAAGGCCTCACTTTTTGAGTAATTTAATAACCGGATACAGCACTATACTCCTTCAGACACTGAAATAATGGGGGAAAATAATTAATTGGATTAAATCAAATCTGTAGTCCAGTTGAACTGTGTTAAAGTGCAGTGCATGGCATGTTGTGTGAGTGGGAGTGTGATCTGATGTAGGGTGGGTCATTTCTGACTGTTCATTAGCCTGATAGCCTGAGGGAAAAAGCTGTCCTCAGTCGGCTAGTGCGCGGATCGGATGCTGCGGAAACGCCGCCTGAGGGCAACAGAGAGCAGTCTGTGGACGGGTGGCTGAGTCTTTGATAATCCTCCGGCTTTCCTTTGTACACCGCCTGGTGTAGATATCCTGAGGGAGGGAAGCTCACCTCCAACAATGTGGCGGGCAGTCTGCACGTACCCTTTGCAGAGCTCCTCCTGCGTTGCCAGCGGTGCTGTTTCCAAACCAGGCGGTGATACAGCCGGGTCAGGATGCCTCTCCACAGTGCAGGTGTAGAAGGACCTGAGGATTCTGGGGCCTGCTCCGAACTTCCTCAGCTGTCCTCAGGAAGAAGAGGCGCTGATGTGCCTTCTTCAGCACTGCATCTGTGTGAGCAGACCACGTGAGATCCTCGGTGATGTGAACGCAGCGAGGAACTTAAAGCTGGTCACCCGCCCACAGGTGTCTGGTCGATGGTGATGGGTGTGTGTTCTCTGCTCTGTCTCCTGTAATCCACCACCAGCCCTTGGTCTTGTCGATGTTGAGTGAGAGGTGGTTCTCCTGACACCATTTAGTCAGGTACTCACCTCCTCTGTAGGCCGTCTCATCGTTGTCGGTGATCAGGCCTATCACCTGTGTCATCAGCAAATTTGACGATGACATTCGAGCTGTGTGTTGCTGTACAGTCGTGTGTGTACAGGGAGTACAGGAGTGGGCTGAGGACGCAACCCTGCGGTGCACCAGTGTTGAGGATCAGGAGATGATGTGTTGTTGCCCATTCTGACCACCTGACTTCTGCCTGTCAGGAAGTCCAGGATCCAGCTGCACAGAGATCTGTTCAGTCCTAGAGTCTGGAGCTTCGCAACCAGTGTGGCAGGCACTATGGTGTTAAATGCCGAACTATAATCCACGAACAGCATCCTCACATAGGTGTTCTTGTTTTCCAGGTGGGTGAGAGCAGTGTGCAGGGTGAAGGCAATAGCATCGTCTGTGGAACGGTTACTGCGGTATGCAAATTGTAGTGGGTCCAGTGAAGCAGGCAGCACAGAGCAGATGTAGTCTCTGACGAGCTTCTCAAAACACTTGCTGAAGATGGGGGTCAGAGCAACGGGCCTCCAGTCGTTCAAGCATGTGATTTTATTTTTCTTCGGTATGGGTACAATGATGGATTTTTTGAAGCACGAGGGAACCACAGACAGAGAGAGGGACAGATTGAAAATGTCTGTAAAAACCCCAGCTAGCTGGAAAGCGCATGCTTTGAGCACACGGCCTGGTATACCATCTGGGCCTACGGCTTTACGGATGTTCACCCGTTTAAAGGATCGGGTTACGTCCGCGACAGAAAGCGTGAGTGGACTCACCTCTTCAGCGGCAGCCGCGGCAGCGCTCTCTGTGTGTGCGGTGTTATCAGCCTCGAACCGAGCATAAAAGGTGTTGAGCTCGTCCGGTAGAGAGGCGGCAATGTTCACAGTAGCCGGTTTATTCCCTTTAAAGCCTGTGATGTTGTTGATGCCCTGCCACATGCTTCTTGGGTTATTGTTGTTGAAGTGTTCTTCAACTTTGTTTTTATATGTTCGTTTGGCTGCTTTGATGGATCTCCTGAGATCGTAACTGGCTTGTTTCCGATCGTCAGTGTTTCCGGATTTAAAGGCAGATGTCCGCGCTGACAAGGCTGATCGAACATCGCTGTTAATCCACGGTTTTTGGTTGGGGTAGATGCGGATGGTTTTGGTCGGAACTACATCATCTATACACTTCCTGATGAAACACGTGACCGTATCTGAATATGCCTCTATGTCGTCTTCAGGCGCTGCCGGAACATGTCCCAATCCACGTGATCAAAACAGTCCTGTAGTATAGCGTCCGATTGGTCGGACCAGCAATGAACTGTCCTGAGGGCGGGTGCTTCACGTTTCAGTTTCTGCCTATAAGCAGGCAGGAGCAGAACGGAAGAGTGATCCGATTTGCCGAAAGGTGGGCGGGGGAGGGACTTATGCGTCCCGGAAGGGGGAGTAACAGTGGTCGAGTGTACGATCTCCACGCGTGTTGATGGTGACGTGTTGAAAGTATTTTGGAGCTATTGTTCTGAAGTTGGCTTTGTTAAAGTCCCCCGTGATAATAAAAGCTGCATCTGGGTGCACGGTTTCCTGCTCACTTATATTCCTGTACAGTTCCTTGAGTGCCTGGTCTGTGTTGGCTTGGGGGGGGATATAAACAGCCGTGATTATGATCGCTGTAAATTCCCTCGGTAGCCAGAACGGTCGACACAGAAGCGTATGAAATTCCAGATCAGGGAGCAGAAGGATTTAATAGAGTGTTCCTTTCATTACACCATGAGTTGTTGATATAGAAACAAACACCCCTCCTCTGCTTTTCCTGTGAGCTCTTCCGTTCTGTCCGGCGGTGCGGAGAAGCCCGTGAGCTCGATGGCTGAGTCTGGAACCATCGCAGACATCCAGGTTTCTGTGAGGCAAATAACACAGCAGTCCCTTGTTTCGTTGGTATGAGATGCGCGCACGCAGTTCACAGAGTTTGTTATCCAGTGACTGAACGTTGGCCAGTAAAATGGTTGGAAGAGGAGGTCGGAAAGCACGGCGTCTCAGTCTGGCGAGAACGCCAGCTCTTATTCCTCTTTTCGGCGGGCGGCATGTCGATTCGCAACCCACACAAAGGGCTCCGATACCGTGTCTGTGAACAGTCCACCGGCATTCAAAAGCTCAAAGTCCGGTTTGCGTTGCGCGACGGAGGAACCAATGTTCAAAAGCGTGACTCTATCGTAGACAGTTATACTAACAACATCTAACACGTTGTAACGTATATCGGCAGGAATTCAACTGGCTCTACACGTCACCAGAAGGGGGGGGCAGCTAATGACTCAACAACCCTCTAAAGCCCCCTCCGCCTCAGCGCAAAAGCGCGCGTTTTCCTTCTATTACGAACAAAGGAATGCGATGGGAACGTTTCTCAAAGACATTCGTTCATTTCATGACTTTCAAAACATCTACACAAAGAAATATATGGATATTAATGTGTACTCTTTCCCTCATAGGCTTGATGTGATGATTTCGAATGTGAATTATTTCGGACAATGTGGGTAATTTTTAATCATGCTTTAAACGGCATAAACTGTAATGTGTGTGTGCCCGGTAAATGCAATGTTTAGTCTCTAAATGAAGCTGGCGTCGTAAGCCATAAGGTGGTGTGCATGACCGTTAAGCTTTAGCATCATGTGTGACTAAACAGGCATATAAAATCTGTAAGTTTGTATCTTCCACGGAATGACTGGAATGCGTAAATTCCACCCCAGAAAGCCTGGACAGAATCGGATTCGACAAGCCGCCCCGCTGGATAGCCGCTCTCTTCTGGCCAACTCGCTCCGGACACCTTGAAAACCAACCATTTATGAAGTCTAGGACCGTGCCACCGTAGAAGACCAATGCCAGAGCAACGACTGCAGAGGAGAGCTTTCCCGGTGACGCCACGCAGCAGAGGTTTCCGAAGGAGCACGAACCGATCACGTGACACCAAACAAAGAACTGAACTCACGCTGAAAAGCGAACCAAAGCATCCAGCCTGCTTCAACAACAGACAGCAAGTATAACAAACAAAGCGTTTTTATCCTGACTAAACTGGTAAATTCGATCTGAATGCAGTAACAAAGCATACGTATTTGTTCGTGATCTTTTCCTGGTTAGTTAAGTTATGCAATCGAAAGAATGGTATTCTTTCAACAGTTAACCTCAAAACTCTCCTATGTGTGTATGTTTGTGTATTATCAGTTAATCCATTTATGTTAGAATAGCAGTATTACGAATAAACCTTGTTCCGTTTTATAAAGAATTGTCTCTGGGATGTGATTTTAAGTATTTTCATCATTATTTGCCCAAAGATAACGCAACCTAGCTCGAACATGATTAATTATTAATTTTGTTTTATTGTTACCGGGGCCACGGGCAATAGAAGCAAGATTGAATAGATATACTGATGTAGTATTCGCTGGCCGAGTACTCAAAGTATAAATCGTACATTAAATATTAATATTACATTGATCAAGCAACATTGAATATTTAATAACTAATTCCCGGAGCTGAAACAATAGCTCCATATTAAACTGGTTTCTTTACAACGTAAAACAACAAAAAAACAAATAAAACATACGAAAAACTGCAAAGTTTTCCCGGAGCTCGCAACACGGCTGCCATCCTCGGCGCCATCTTGACTGTACTGTACAATTTACTGTACTGTACGAATTAGTTAAGAATAATAAGAGATCGTCTGCATATAGACATAATTTATGCTCCTCTATACCAAACAATATACCAGTAATGGATGGATCAGAGCGAATTGCTATAGCTAAAGGTTCCATAGCAATTGCAAATAAACCAGGTGAGCTCGGGCATCCCTGCCTGCAACCTCTGGAAAGTGAGAAGGCATCCGACAAAACTCCATTAGTCACAATTTGAGCCTTAGGGTCAGTAAAGAGCGTTTTGATATACTGAATAAACGTATCCCCGAAATTCATAGCTCTCAATGTGCATGTGAGGAAATTTGGCTCTATTCTGTCGAACGCCTTCTCAGCATCCATCGATACAATCATCATGGGATGTTCTCGTTTCTGAGCAGCATCAATTACATGAAACAATCTTCGAACATTGTCTGCTCCCTGTCTGTTTTTGATAATTTTGGGGGTGACATTTTCTAGTCGCAAAGCAATTAATTTGGATAAGACCTTATAGTCAGAATTCAATAAACTGAGAGGCCTATAGGAGCCACATTCTTGTTGATCTTTTCCTGGTTTAAGTAGCAGTGTTATTGTCGCGACCTCCAGGGAATACGGTAATACTTGATTGTCTAGTGCTTCTCTGATCATGTTAGTTAAAGGGGACAGCAACTTTTTAGCGAATACTTTAAAGTATTCGATTGGAAATCCGTCCGGACCGGGTGCTTTATTATTCTGTAAAGAATTGATAGCACCAAGTACCTCCTCCTCAGATATTCCAGCATCAAGAAGATCTTTATGTACTGTATTTATTTTAGGGATAGGTAGTCCATCCAAAAAGTTTTCTATTTCAGTATTAATATTTTCATTATCAAAATCGCTTTTATACAGTGCTTGATAATATTTTTTAAATTCCAAATTTATGTCTTTTGGATCTTCTAAACATATACAATCCTCTGTTTTAATAGAATGGATATATTTTTCAGAATCTTCTTTTTTAATTTGCCATGCAAGTAGTTTGCTTGTTTTATTGCCAAATTCATATTAGTGATAATTTGTCCTAGCCAAAGCCGCTTCAACCTTACTAGTGCATAGGTTATTATATAATAGTCGTTTTTTAGTTAGAGCATTATAAGACTCAGGTTTTTTTTGTCAAGGAATGATCCTGCTCCAATATTCCGATGTCTTTTTCTAATTTGGATAATGCTTCTCTCCTTACCTTTTTTTTTATGCGCTACATATGACATGATATGACCTCTCATATAAGCCTTAAGGGCTTCCCAAATATTAGAATGAGAAGAGGAATTCAAGTTAGTTTCTAAGTATACATCAATGTGATTATTCATAAAAGTAATACATTCTGGTTCTTTCAACAGATAGCCCCTGAATCTCCATCTATAAGAAGCAGGTTCAGGTGGGCCCACCTCTAGTTCCATCTTTATGGGATTATGATCGGAAAGAGTAGCGGCTAAATAGGAGCAAGCTTTGACTTTTGACAATTGAATCTGTGGTGTCAGAAACATATCAATTCTCGAATAGGTATTATGAACACTAGAGTAAAATGAGTAATCTTTTTGATTTGGATGTAGTGATCGCCATCACTTAAGCCTAGTTCTTTCATTCCTTGGTTAAGGGCTACTGCTGATTTAGATAACACAAGAGATTTAGGTGAAGAACGGTCCATTGATGGATTTAGAACCAAATTAAAATCACCTCCTAAAATACACTGACCTTCAATTATGGCAAGCTTCATAGTTAAATTATTTAAAAATGTGGGATCGTCTATGTTAGGTCCGTACAAAGACACAAGTGTAAATTTATTCAAATTTATAACACAATCTATAAGAACTAATCTACCACACTTATCTGTTTCAATGGAGTTTAGCTTGAATCTCAGATTCTTGTTAATAAGCAATGCTACTCCTCTTGCCTTAGATGAAAATGAGGAATAAAAAACATGGCCCACCCAGTCCCTTCGTAACTTCATATGTTCAAGATCAGTGAGATGGGTCTCTTGAATAAATGCAATATCGGCAGATTGTCTCTTTAAGTATGTTATGGCAAGGCAAGGCAAGTTTATTTGTATAGCACATTTCATACACAGTGGTAATTCAAAGTGCTTTACATAAAAGAAAGTGAAATAATCATTCACAGCAATAAAAACAAGGAGTTAAAAATAATAAAATAAGGACATTTAAAATGATATAGAAATTGATTTAAAATGAAATTTAAAACAGTTAAATAGAAAAGGATTATACATAAAATAATGCAGTCAGTTCGGACGTAGCAGTGCTCATTCAACAAATGCACAGCTAAATAGATGAGTTTTGAGTCTGGATTTAAATGTGGCTAATGTTTTAGCACATTTGATCTCTTCTGGAAGCTGGTTCCAGCTAGGGCGGCATAATAGCTAAGCGGACTTTGTTTTGTGTGAACCCTTGGTATTTCTAACTGACTCGATCCTAATGATCTGAGTGGTCTGTTAGGTTTATATTCAGTGAGCATATCTGCCATATATTTAGGTCCTATACCATTGAGTGACTTATAAACGAGTAAAAGTACTTTAAAATCAATCCTAAATGTAACTGGAAGCCAGTGTAAGGACCTGAGGACTGGTGTGATATGCTCAGATTTTCTGGTTCTAGTCAGAATCCTGGCAGCAGCGTTCTGGATGAGCTGCAGCTGTCTAATGGTCTTCTTTGGAAGGCCGGTGAGGAGACCATTACAATAATCCACCCTGCTGGTGATAAAGGCATTAACAAGTTTCTCCAAGTCTTGACTGGAAACAAAACATCTAATTCTTGCAATGTTTTTGAGATGATAGTATGCTGATTTAGTTACTGCTTTGACATGACTACTAAAGCTAAGGTCTGTCTCCAGAATCACCCCAAGATTTTTAGTTGTTTGACCCCTAGAGTCAAGCTATGCATTCACCTTGAGAACTTCATCTTTGTTTCCAAATGCAATGACTTCAGTTTTCTCCTTGTTTAACTGAAGAAAGTTTTGGCACATCCAACTGTTAATTTCATCAATGCATTGGCAGAGGGAGTCAATGGGGCTATAGTCATTTGGAGATAACGCTAGGTAAATCTGGGTATCATCAGCATAGCTGTGATATATACCAAGATTTGATATTGGTCTATAGTTGCTCAACACAGTGTTATCAAGATTGCGCTTTTTCAGAAGGGGCTTAACAACTGCA
Source organism: Gymnocypris eckloni scoliostomus (assembly GCA_027564155.1). NCBI lineage: Eukaryota > Metazoa > Chordata > Actinopteri > Cypriniformes > Cyprinidae > Gymnocypris > Gymnocypris eckloni. Next base: position 25,843,500 of record CM050432.1, on the reverse strand, counting down.
GTTTTTAGGGAGTTTGGAAAAGTCCCAGAAAGAAGTGAGGTGTTTACCACTTCTAAGAGATAAGCACACTTTTGAAAAAAGATGTGGGAAGTGTGTCAAGATAGCAGGTTGACGATTTAAGATGCTGTACTATTTCTTCCAAAATTTTGCTATCAATTGTTTTAAAAACAGACATAGTCACTTCTTTTTGAGATTGCTGTCGAATCTGTGTGACTTCTGTATTACAGGAAGATTTGCCAATCTCCTTCCTGATATTACTGATCTTCTCTGAAAAGAAGGAAGCAAACTCATTGCATTTGCTGTCAGAGAGCATTTCACTGGGAATCTGACTTGGGGGGTTTGTCAGTCTCTCAACAGTAGCAAAAAGAGTGCGAGTGTTGTTTAAGTTACTGTTTATAAGGTTTGAGAAGAAGGTCTGTCTAGATGTGGCTAGTTCCAAATTGAAAGCATGAAGGCTGTCTTTATAGATGCTATAGTGTATTTCTAGTTTCGTCTTCCGCCACATCTGCTCAGCTTTTCTGCATTGTCTTTTCATATTCTGACCTGCTGTTGATTTTCTCCAAAATAGTTTTTGTCTGCCATTCTTCTTGCTGACCTTTATCGGTGCAATATCATCAATAACATTCTTAACTTTTGAGTCAAATGAATCCAGGAGAAGATCAACAGAGTCTGCAGAAATGCTCGGTGTTAAAGATATTGCCTTCATAAATAGCACACTAGTGTTCTCATTAATGCATCTCTTTCTGACAGAGACAGATCTAGATTCAGTGGTGACAGAGATCAATATATCAAAGAAAATACAGAAGTGATCAGACAGAGCTACATCCTTAATGACAATGGATGAAATGTTTAGACCTCTACTTATGAGTAAATCTAGAGTGTGTCCACGATTGTGTGTGGGTCCGTGCACATGCTGAATCAGGTCAAAAGTGTTTAAAACAGTTCCAATTTCTTTTGTAGTTTTGATTTCAGCATTGTCTATGTGAATATTAAAATCCTGCAATAGCAAAACAGTCAAACTCTGAGGAAATCATTGATAACAGTTCTGTGAACTCTTCAACAAAGGCTGGGGAGTATTTTGGGGCCTGTAAATGATAATAAACAGAATGCGTGGGGCAACTTTAGCACAATACCTAGATATTCAAAAGACAAGTACTGACCAAATGACACTTGCTTGCATTGATAAACATCTTTAAACAGAGCAGCTACACCTCCACCTCTCCTAACAGTCCTGCAGACACTTATAAAATTAAAGTTAGGAGGGGCTGTTTCAGTGAGGACTGTTGCACTGCAGTTGTCTTCTAGCCATGATTCAATTAGAAACATAAAATCCAGGTTGTTTGTGGTTATTAAATCATTGATCACAAATGATATATTTTTTAGTGAGCGAGTGTTTAAAAATGCTAACTTGATGGAATTACATTTTGTCTCTACAGCAATCTTAGACTGATGCATAACAGGCCGCAGATTAGATGGGTCAGCCGTACGCCTTTTGAAGGCCTTAGACCTTCTATCACGTGATAAAACAGAGATAGAGAAGGCTACAGGCACACTGGGTTCCCGCTTGTTTTGTAAACGTTTGTGAATGTTGCTGCTAGTATAGCGGGGACCCGACACATATCACTGAGAGCTGTTATCAGTTGTTTTTGGTTCACATACAGCAGATGGAGGAGGGTTTGGGCCCTTGCATTGTGGCAGCGGTCGGAGAGCTCTCACAGGAGGAGGCGGGAGAGCTGAGCCTGCAGTCTTTGGTGGTTGGGGGCCCTGCTTTTTTAGTTGATATCTGGGGACTTGCAGAGAGTTTGGTCCCAGCATACACCAATTCCTCCATTTTCTGTGAAAAGCTTAGAAGTGGAGATGCTGGAGAGAGGATAGTGTGTCTGGTGCGGGCATATTCTGTCCAGGTGCTGGAGAGAGGGATAGTGTGTCTGGTGAGCGAGGCTCTAGCTCTGGTGTTTCCGGTGACTGTGATGTGTTGTCCTGGCTTCCCAGGCTGTTTTCCAGAAAGTCCTTGGTTGCTGAGTCTTGGAGCTGTTGTGATACGTCACAGTCTGCATGTGATGAGCTCTGTGGGCAGGGCTCAGCCGGGATGTCCATGAGCAGTGCTTGTTTTGGCTGTGTGGCGTTATCAGTATCCTTGTGGGATTCTTCAACCACATAATGACTCGGAAGCTGATATGAAGTCCTGTGGTCACTCATATTCTGTCCAGGTGAGTGTATGAGTGGATTGGCACACACCACTGAAGGATGACGGAGGGAGAAATAGAAATTGTCTTTTAGCACTCTTGCACCAAGTTAGTTTGGGTGGAGGCCATCCAGTTTAAACAGTTGTCTGTGCCCCCAGAAAATATTGAAGTTGTCGATGAAGTTGACTCCTTTTGTACTGCAGGTTCTTTGTAGCCATGTATTCAGCCCAAGCAACCGTGAAAACATGTTAGTTCCCCTTTCTGGGAGTGGTCCACTGATGAACGACTGAACTTCAAGTCTTTGAAGTGTTTCAAAGAGTTCACTGAAATCTTGCTTAAGCAGTTCTGACTGTCCTATCCGAATATCATTCTTCCCCACATGGATGATGACTCGATTTGCAGTCTTGTGCTTCATCACAATGCTCCGAAGTTCCTTGTTCACGTCAGAAACGGTTGCTTGAGGAAAGCAGCAGGTAGTAGCAGTCCTGGTTCTGACGTTTCTAATAATAGAGTCGCCCACTATCAGAGTCCTGCGCTCTGAGCTGAATGCCGCTGTCTGCTCGACCTTGCGCCTGTTAGTAGCAATGTTAGCTGCTGGCTGATTCGATCCGAGTTTTGTCATATTTTGGGATTCCTCATCCACATTCATCAATGCTTCAAATCTGTTCTCAAGATGTATAGGGGGTTGTAGAATACCAGTGCTTACAAGTCTTGTCATAGCCGTATCTGGGGTAGAGGATGCTACAGCAGCAATACGAGATACTCGTGACAATCTGGTGTCTCGAGAGCCTTTGGGTCTCGCTCCCTGTTTGTGCCATCGATTAGTCCGTCGATCAGTTTCGGCTTGTTCCTCTACACTTGGTATAAACTGTTGAGATTCACTAGATTCACAGGACTCACCGGCTGTATGCTGAGGGGGTCCGTGGTGACCATCTGCTGTATGTTCCGTCTGTTTTGGAAGTCCAGCAAATAACTTTGTTTCAAGAACCACAATCCTTTGTAGAAGTTTGTGGCAGTTCGTGCAGCAAGTAGGCATTTTCTCTCATCTGTTTGAATGTAGACAGCTGTATTTATCGGTCTCCGGAATATAAACTGCTGGCAGTGGGAGGCAAAAAGTCCTCTTTTTCCAAAAAATGTGTTGTTTGAGCACTGTGCTGATCTGCTGAAGTAAAAATCTTAGAAAGATCTGAGAAAAGAACAAAAATAGGGAGCAAAGTGCAGAGCAATAGCAAGAGCGTCCGAACGGTAGCAAAGCCGGAATTATGACTTTCTTTCTCTTAATTGGGGAGTTAATTCCTCTAACATTTAGTGAAATACAGTTCAATAGACCTGCCATATTGCTACGGCATAAGGGGCACACATATTTGTATTACATAGAGAGTACACATATTCATAAAAAAATAAAAAATAAATAACAATAAAAAAAAAAACAGATAAGAGGAAAAATTGAAATACTGATTCTGGACGTTAATTGCGATATTACGATTACTGTTTGGTTAGACAAAGTAAGACAAATGTCATGCATAAACCCCCACCCCACCCCTAAAAAATGGGGAAAAAACAAATAACAAAAACAAAACCGACCCTGAAAAAAATCGCCATAAAAGAAAGAACATAGTGTAGGTAGGCTATATTCGCACTTCTAAACTAACAAGGCAGCCTCAACAGTTGCTAGTGACGTAGAGATTATCATACTTCACGAAATAACTATTGCACAACTCAAACAGTGAAAAGAAATAAAGTGTATGCAAATGTAAAACACTGTCTATGTAGTGAAAATAAGAGACACAAACTGCCTTTTCCTATTACTTGATTAGACACTGTTAGAAATGAAAATTTTGCCATTGTATAATCTGACAAGACTGGGCTTCTATTGAAAGAGAAATGAATAAAAGCAAATAAATTCGGAGGTAGATATTGTCTTTTTGTCAAATAATCAATACAACTGTACACTACAAAGTGTACTTGGATAGTGTATCAGTCCATACGGTAAATTATCTGAAGCTTAAATTGTTTTGGCTTTACAATCTTGAGTTAAATGTCATTGTCAATACCACAGAGAAGAAAAAAAAATCCACTAGACCTTATCCAGCTCGGTGAGGAAAACTTGAACTTCGGGCGGGGTGGAGAATAGTTTAAATCCTCCCAGATGGCGGACTCGCAGTTTAGCCGGATAACGGATAGCATATTCAATGTTTTTCTCCTGGAGTTTCTTCTTCACATCATTACATCCGTTAATCTTGTGTTGAATCTCGACACTGTAGTCTGGGTAGAAGGAGATTCGCTTATCATTCAGATACACAGCTCCTTTCTCTCTGGCGAATCGAAGTACCTTGTCTTTTCTCTGTAGTTTAGGAATTTGGCAATGATGGGTCCGGTCCGGTCGGAAGGCCTTCCGATGCGGTGGGCTCTCTCCAGAGTGATCGGAGAAGGAAAGTTGTCATTCCCTAACAACTGCGGGATAAGACTTTCCAAGTATCCAACCGTGTCACTGCCCTCGGATTTCTCTGGGATGTTTATGATCTTTATATTTGATCTCCTGCTCCGATGTTCGAGATCATCTGTTTTGTCTTTCAGAAATATTATCTCCTTTTCAATTCGCGCGCAGGTGTCTCTCAAATTATCCTCGTTAGCGCCTATCCTGTTCTGCATCTCGTCGACCTGCTCGGCTAGAGTTGAAAGTGACAGATCGATTTTGGTCAGAGAACTTTGGATGTCGGTTGTCTTATTTATGTGAAAAGTCAGTTCGTCATTAGAGTCGCGAATCGCTTTCATAAGAGATTTAAGCGTTAGCTTTTCTTGTTCAGCCGCCATCTTTCAGGGATATCAGAAGGGTATCAAATTGTATTTTTTGAGTTCCTCACACTATAAGTTGTAAAATTTCCAGTAGGTAACAAAAACAAAGGGTCTAAATATAAAAAAAACTGTAGTACAGTTGGAGATAAATTATTGCTAATAAAATAGTAGCAACTGACGAGGCGAACCTGGAGCTCACTAACACACGTCCTCCTTCGATGGCTGCATCACGTGACTCCCGAAGGAGGCTAATCTTACCCTAAATCTTAAGAAATGCCATTTCATGAAAACAGAGCTTAAATTTTTGGGACATGTGGTGTCCAAGCAGGGAGTAAATTTTGACTCGGACAAGATCGCGGCCATTAGGGAGTACCCAATCCCGCAAAACTGGTTGGAACTTCAGAGATTCTTGGGGTTGGTTAGGTAAGGCAAGGCAAGTTTATTTATATAGCACATTTCATACACAGTGGTAATTCAAAGTGCTTTACATAAAAGAAAGTGAAATAATCATTCACAGCAATAAAAACAAGGAGTTAAAAATAATAAAACAAGGAATTTTAAAACAGTTAAATAGAAAATGATTATACATAAAATACAATGCAGTCAGTTCGGACGTAGCACAGCGCTCATTCAACAAATGCACAGCTAAATAGATGAGTTTTGAGACTGGATTTAAATGTGGCTAATGTTTTAGCACATTTGATCTCTTCTGGAAGCTGGTTCCAGCTGCGGGCGGCATAATAGCTAAAAGCGGACTCCCCTTGTTTTGTGTAAACCCTTGGAATTTCTAACTGACTCGATCCTAATGATCTGAGTGGTCTGTTATGTTTATATTCAGTGAGCATATCTACAATATATTTAGGTCCTAGACCATTGAATGACTTATAAACGAGTAAAAGTACTTTAAAATCAATCCTAAATGTAACTGGAAGCCAGTGTAAGGACCTGAGGACTGGTGTGATATGCTCAGATTTTCTGGTTCTAGTCAGAATCCTGGCAGCAGCGTTCTGGATGAGCTGCAGCTGTCTAATGGTCTTCTTTGGAAGGCTGGTGAGGAGACCATTACAATAATCCACCCTGCTGGTGATAAAGGCATTAACAAGTTTCTCCAAGTCTTGACTGGAAACAAAACATCTAATTCTTGCAATGTTTTTGAGATGATAGTATGCTGATTTAGTCACTGCTTTGACATGACTACTAAAACTAAGGTCTGTCTCCAGAATCACCCCAAGATTTCTGACTTGATTTTTAGTTGTTTGACCCCTAGAGTCAAGGTATGCATTCACCTTGATAACTTCATCTTTGTTTCCAAATGCAATGACTTCAGTTTTCTCCTTGTTTAACTGAAGAAAGTTTTGGCACATCCAACTGTTAATTTCATCAATGCATTGGCAGAGGGAGTCAATGGGGCTATAATCATTTGGAGATAAGGCTAGGTAGATCTGGGTATCATCAGCATAGCTGTGATAGCCAATTTGGTTCTTCATCATTATCTGACTTAGTGGGAGCATATACAGGCTAAACAAGAGCGGTGCAAGAATTGCCTTGTGTGACTCCACATGTCATGGACGTCCACTTAGACTTATGCTCCTATACTCACATAATAACCTCTCCCTTCTAAGTATGACCTGAACCATTTGAGTGCCATCCCAGAAAGCCCAGTTTTCCAGTCTCTCTAGAAGTATGTTATGATCGACAGTGTCAAACGCAGCACTAAGATCTAGTAGTACCAGCACTGATATTTTGCCAGAATCAGAATTAAAGCGAATATCATTTATTATCTTAATGAGTGCTGTCTCTGTGCAGTGATGCACGCGGAAACCAGATTGAAAATTATCCAGGTATCCATTTGAGTTTAAGTAGTTGTTCAGCTGATTAAAAACTACCTTTTCAATAATCTTACCTATGAAAGGAAGATTTGATATTGGTTTATAGTTGCTCAACATGGTGTTATCAAGATTGTGCTTTTTCAGAAGGGGCTTAACAACTGCAGTTTTCAGGGAGTTTGAAAAAGTCCCAGAAAGAAGTGAGGTGTTCACCACTTCTAAGAGATCTGCTTCTAAACAGTTAAGCACACTTTTGAAAAAAAGATGTGGGAAGTGTGTCAAGATAGCAGGTTGACGATTTAAGATGCTGTACTATTTCTTCCAAAATTTTGCTATCAATTGTTTTAAAAACAGACATAGTCACTTCTTTTTGAGATTGCAGTCGAATCTGTGTGACCTCTGTATTACAGGAAGATGTGCCAATCTCCTTCCTGATATTACTGATCTTCTCTGAAAAGAAGGAAGCAAACTCATTGCATTTGCTGCCAGAGAGCATTTCACTGGGAATCTGACTTGGGGGGTTTGTCAGTCTCTCAACAGTAGCAAAAAGAGTGCGAGTGTTGTTTAAGTTACTGTTTATAAGGTTTGAGAAGAAGGTCTGTCTAGCTGTGGCTAGTTCCAAATTGAAAGCATGAAGGCTGTCTTTATACAGGGCTCTAGACGACCAATTTGGTCGCATGCGTGCACCTAATTTCTCTCGGGTGCGACTAACAAAAATCCCAGGGGCGCACTGGTGCGTCCAGCCATTCGAGAAAAAAAAAAAAGTATCCAGCGACTCAGAAACTCTGTGGTTCAACAAAAGACACCCCCGTTAGGCTTATATCGTGGTCTAAACCAATCAGAGATAGTGAAGGGCGGACCCCCCCTCTGATTGGCCGTGGTCCAGATATTCCTGTATGTGTGTGTGCGCGTTGACAAATGCGTCACGTGTGCTGCTGCAGTCAGACAGAGAGAAAGAGGTGAGTAGTAGAAATGCGTGCAGTGTTGCCAACTTAGCGACATTTAGCGCCTTTGTAGACCCCCATAGCAACTTTTTGTTTTCCAAAAAAAGCAACTAGTGACAAATCGAGTCTCTCAGAGTGTCTCTGTGATCGCAGCAACGGCGCGAGATCAGCGCGCTTTCTCTGCATCTGCTCTGTTCAGCAAGCGTCTGAGAGGAGCCCGTTCAGTTAAAACAGATATTATTGCTTCTCTAAATGTACATGCAAATATAGAAGAAATCACAGCACTGGAATTGTCTTGTCTTATATTGTGTATTATTTGATTTCATCAGACAACGGCTCAATACAATTATAAATTAGTATTTTTGTGCAGACTAGCTTCTTGGAAAGGAGAGCTGGTTATGAATTCTTAAAGGGACGTGTTTCAGTCATTATTTCATATTTATCCTGTTGACTGACAACATAAACAGTCAAATATATAAAGTAAAACAGTTTTATTGAGAATTTGGCTGCATTAAAATACAGTATGAGACAGAGACGATTAGACAGAACAGAACAGTTATTTTTTCTTTACTTTGTCATTTAAGAGACGCTTTTATCCAAAGCGGCTTACAAATAAGAAAAAGTAACTAAAATTAAAAGTTAAAACTATACATATTATATACACACATTTAAGAAGATAAAGACATGAAATAAACATGACAAATGCATACAACATTTCAAAACTAAACATTTAAATGAAAATAAAGCTAAAAAAATCTAAATATTAAATCAAGAAAAGGTATGAGTATAAAAATGCTTCTAACATAACACTAAAGGCCTAAGTATACTTCTTTTTTGCATAGTAAGAATTGGTTATAAAAACTGTAAATACTTTTTTTTTCATTATGTTTAGTGCAATTATTTAGTAGTCTGTGGTGGGATGGGGCGCAGGATTGTTTTATGGGTTTAAGGGGGGGGTTTGAGAAGCACTGCACTAGAGCATCCCTTCGTTCAGACACAGTGGAAGATCTGATAAGACTCAGTGTAGAAGGGCCAAGTCTGGAAGATGTTGATGCTAGAGAGAGTGTGGTCAGCTGGTTTAGCCGAGGCCAAAGATCAAGAAGGCCAAACTACAGGAGTTGGCCATCCGAGGGGCATGTAACTGCAATGGAGGATAGTCCATAATACATTGAGCCATGAGATGTTCAGTTTGACGCCCTTAAAACACTTAATTTAGATTTTATTTATCTTGAGATGTTTTAAGTTTAAATCTCTGCTCAGTGAAGCACTTTAAGCACCAACACTTTTTCAGTAAGTTACCTTTCTTGTAGAATTGTGCTTCAAATAAAGAACTTTATGTTGACCAGATTGTTAGTTAGTCGTTTACTAGTCAATTTTTTGACTAGTTTTCCTTTGTAGGATCTCTGTGTGGTAGGTGGTACCACAAGTTTATTCCCCACTTTTCAGAACTGGCTGTCCCATTGAACCACCTCAAGAGGAAAGGGGTGAAGTGGGCATGGACCAAAGAAACCCAGTTAAGCTTTGAGAATCTCAAACATGCTTTGCAACATGCCTGTATACTTGCTCAACCTGATCTGTCGCAACTCTTCCAGGTCCAGACGGATGCTAGCTCAGTTGGCCTGGGGGCAGTTCTAACTCAAGAACATCGGAGGAGAGGAAAAGGTGATTGCATATGCCTCGAGGGGTCTGAGGGGAGCAGAGTTGAAATATTCAACCTCGGAAAAAGTGATATGGGATATCTTGCAGTGATATGGGCTGTCGAAAAGTGGCACCACTACCTGGAAGGAGTTCCATTTGTGGTGTGTACGGACCATGCTGCTTTGACCTGGGTGTTCAACTCTCCCAAAACTACGTCTCGGCTGACGAGATGGACCTTAAGGCTTCAGCGTTTCACATCCAGGTACAGTACCGAAAGGGAAGGCTGAATGTAGGGCCTGATGCCTTGTCAAGAGTTCAAAATTGCTATGTCTCCTTGGCAATGTATGTTGACAACAAATCCTCCCATTGGAATTTGGATATTCCATCAATCGTGGCAGATATATTAAAAGCCCAGAGTGTGGATGTTGGGGTGAGTTGAAGGGGAGGATTGGAATCACGGATGAGGTCAAACGCATTAGGTGGGAAGTCCAGCAAGGGGTGTTGTACAGAGTGTTGCCCTGTGCTGCAGGCACAAAGTACCAGCTTGTAGTGCCCGAGAGTCTAACCACAACGTTTATCAATTATTTTCGTGACAGCCCCCTGGGGGCACATCTGGGACGAATGAAGACTCTTCAGAAAATCTTAGAAGTTGCCTGGTGGCCCGAGGTGCACAAAGACGTATGGAAATACTTGAAGGAATGCACGATCTGCCAGAAATACAAACCTGGCAACACTAAGCCATATGGTTTCCTCTAGTCCACAGAAATAGAGGAGCCTGGGTACATGTTAGGGGTGGACCTTATGGGGCCCCTTCCTAAAAGCAAAAAGGGGAATGTGTATCTTCTGGTAGTGGTTGACTATTTCACCAAATGGGTAGCGCTCTTCCCTATCAGAGACAGCAAGACTTTGCAAGAGGAGGTGTTAACGAGGTGGGAACTTCCAAAGTTCTTACTGTCAGATCGTGGACCTCAGTTTCTAAGCCAGCTGATGGAGGATCTGTGCAAGAGATGGGAAATAATAAGGAAGCTTACCACCAGCTACCACCCTCAAACAAATCTCTCGGAGCGAGTCAACAGAACTGTTAGGACCATGATTGCATCGTTTGTAGGTGAAAGCCATCGTGACTGGGATAGATGGCTTGCTGAATTCCGTTTTGCTATTAATACTGCCTTCAGTGAAACCACAGGACATTCACCTGTTGAACTAGCACTGGGAAGACAGTTGAAAGGTCCCCTTGAACTACTTGTTGCTCATCCACCAAATCCAGAGCAAACGGGCTATTCCCTTGTAGAGCGACAACAGCAACTTAGGCAGGATGTTCTAAAGGCAATGAGAAGCGCACATACCAAACAAGCCAGGTATTATAATGCCAGGCGGACGTTTGTACAGTTCCAAGTGGGAGACCTGGTTTGGATCCGTGCTCATCCTGTGTCAAAGGCCGATGCTTACTTTTCATCTAAACTAGCCCCTAAATGGGATGGCCCTGTGAAGATAAAGAAGAAGTTGGGGCCAGTGAACTATCTTGTTGAATGGGGTTCTGGGGAAAAGGTGGACAATGTAAATGTTGTGAACCTAAAGCAATACTTTGGGGGGAATCTCTAGATTAGCCTCTGTAAGGGCTGTGGCACTGCCACAGTAAAGCCTGTATGATAGTTCTCATCAGGAAACCTCTCTAGGGGTAAATATATAAAAAGGTCATTATATATGAATGACTACCATGCCTAAATGTTTGTTTATTTTTTCATGTGCAAGAGATGTTGATTTCGAAAATTCTCACATGCATTTTGTTTAAGTGGAAATCATGGGGATTTTTGTTGGCTGCTAAGGACTATTATTATGATGGGCCTGCCTATAAGGAAGGAAGGGCGGCCATTTTGGAAAGAGGGGTATGTTTGGTGACGTGGCATGCGTTGTTACCTTAACATCAGAGTAATGGTCCAAAATTAGCTCTTATGAAAAAAGACAAGTATTAGACAAATAAGTATTAGACTTATGAGCTGTTTTTCAAGTGCATGCTCTGGTCTGGGATATACAGATTCGGACTATGCTCTGAGGACCCTTTTTTTAGCTGGAGGATAACCTGTTTTTGTGGGGCCTTGAACCAGTGGATTTTATTTGTACTTCCTTTGGGGGGACATTTGTTTTTCTTCTTTCTCATCTGGATTTTTGGTTTGCTATCCACCTTAAAGCAGAAAAGGACTGAGACGACAGACGGATAAGTACTATCATTATTTTTCTTTCATTTTACCTTTCCTATGGACTAATGAACTGGTGTGTTATAGCCAACGAGCCTATTTATGAACTTTCTTGCTTGGGACTATTTTGTTTGAATCTTTAAGTGTTATCAGTTTGGTTATGTTTGGTATTACTGTCTAACAAACAAGTTTAAACAAGCTCTCCCTGTGATAATAATTCAACCCTTTTTGTAAAGCGTTGTATTTGTTAAAGATGGTGCCTAGCAGCCGGCTTAGAACTGGTGCGGACCAGGGGAATCCGACTGTTTAATTAAAACAAAGCATCGCGACGTGATTTCTGCCCAGTGCTCTGAATGTCAAAGTGAAGAAATTGAATGAAGCGCGGGTAAACGGCGGGAGTAACTATGACTCTAGTTACATGACTCTCTTAGTTACATGGCCCGGGCGCCTCCTCGTGGCGACCGCTGGATAGGGTGGGAAGCGTTGGTTGTTACATCTACCGGCGGAGGTGGTCATATTGGCACCCCCGTCTCGACCCACCTGAACTAAGATCCGGGCCACCCTGGGAAGGGCTAACCTTCCGACCCAGGGTACAATCCTGGTTACGAAAAACTAAAAAATAATATTTTATCTCACAACTCTGGTAATCGCAGCTTTTATCTCACAACTCTCGTAATCGCAGCTTTTATCTCACAACTCTCGTAATCGCAGCTTTTATCTCACAACTCTCGTAATTGCAGCTTTTATCTCACAACTCTCGTAATTGCAGCTTTTATCTCACAACTCTCAAAATTACAGCTTTTATCTCACAACTCTCGTAATTGCAGCTTTTAGCCAGCATGAGGGAGGCGAATGGTGCGTCTCAAATGGAAGGCTGCTTCCTCAAATTCAGATGAGCTCAGTAACCGACTCATTTTCTTACATTTCAATTCACAAAAATAAACTGAGTGCAGCCTTCCGTTTGAGAGGCACCCATAGATAAGCTTTGCTGAACTGAAAAAGAAGGCTCTGAATGAGGAGTCGATTCCTCTTCATGGGATCGATTCTAACCTCTGGAATTGACTCTCGGTTCCCAAAACCTCGGAACAGATTATTTTTAGAACCAGAACGGCAGGCCAAGTGAGACTGGTTTGGTTTAATGTGGATTAAAAAATAAGAAATGGGAGGAATTTTATCATTGAAGGGTGGTTGTGTTCACACACTGCCAACACATTTATGTACAAACACCATGTAAAAGAGGATTTTGTATAATAGGGCAACAAGCCACTTACACTAGTTTTCTGTATTCTGTAGAGCTGGACATTATAATAAGGATTAAATGAGTGAGTTCAGCTTTGAGAATGAAAACCAACCTGTTTGTTCCTCAGTATCTTCATGTTTGATTCGAAATGTTTCTTCGATCCTCATGTCTTCACTTTCCTCTTTAATAAACGCCATCTTTATAATAGTGTCATGTGGATCCCAGTCGAGTTTATCTATGTTTAAGACGAGAATAAACAAAGAAAATTTAAATACAAACTGCATTTTCAAATGTCAAAAAAAAAGCTAAGTAAATCTCTCATGCATGCCCCAGTCTGCTCCTTCAAGCAGTAGTCAGCACACTAGTAAGGGAGTCAGTTACAGTGAGAGTAAATGACCTGATATGACAAAAGACAACTAGCATTCAATTTAATTTAGCATGAAAGGTAATAATATATCGAGAAGGCACAATAGGAGCACTTTAATTTTTACATTTGGTATTAACTGATTTGTAGGTTATATTTAATTTATTACTCAATCATGAAAACATTTGGAGTTGTTTTGTAAAAACTGTCATTACACATGTTTGTTGTTCTCTTTGTATTTACACCATTTTGAGCAGCAGATTCGAGCGATTCAAAACAGTGAATCATTTTTGTGATGCAATTGATTCAGTTGACTCGGAGTTTCGAAACTCGTGTTTAAAATAAACAGATTCACTATACAGGGAGCGAAATCCAAAAAAGAGTTAATAGTATATATATGTTGCACTACAATCACCCTACACTGTTCACCAGCCCTTCGTTAATATCACTAGATAAAGCATCGCAATGTTACTATAGTTAATCATTTATTTTACCGTTTTATATACAATTCTATAAACACGCTCAGTTGATTTAAACACTGTAAATAGTTATAAGCACACACCTTTATTCAGCCGAACCACAGATGCGAGCGCGGCGCAGCCGTATGACGTCACACCAAACCAAAATAAAAGTCTTTTTCCCGCTGAAACCATATAATTTCACATTAAAAAACTAATATAATATGGTAGAGCAGGGATCCTCACATCTGGACCATTCATTCAGAGTCTAGCTCTAACCCTAATCAAACACACCTGAGCATGCTAATCAGAGTCTTCAAGATCATTAGAAAATCACAGGTAGGTGAAAAAAATAATAATTGTAGTAACCATGGTTTTATTAAGTAAAACCATAGTAACTACAAAATGAACCATGGTTTAACCATGTTTTTTTATAGTAAACCATAGCAACTACAAAATAAACCATGGTTTTACCACAGTACAGTTAAATAATGTTTTTTGAAGTAAAACTACAGTAACTACAAAATAAATCATGATTTCTCACAGTAACCATTGTTAAAATGTTTTGTTGAAGTAAAACTATAGTAACTACAAAATAAACTATGATTTCCCACAGTAATCATTGTTAAACTATGTTTTTTTGTAGTAAAGGCATAGTAACTACACAATAAACCATGATGCATCTATACTTTTAGTAGAGAACCACAGTAATTGCGAAATGAGCTATGGTTTACCACAGCATTAGCAGTAAAACCATTACAAAATAACCCATGGTTTTTCTACAGTATTAACTACAGATTTAGTTATTTCTTACCCTTAAAAAATAGGGCTCAATAAAGTAATCATAATAAATCTCATGATTTCTGAAAATGAAACAATCAAATTTGGCAAATGTGTTGTCAGTCATTACAACAAATGCACTCTTTAAAAAAGGTTCTTAAACGGTTATTTGGCCTGCTGTGTGGTTCCATGAAGAACCTTTAATATCCAAAGAACATTTCCATTGCACAAAAGTTTATTTATTTCTAGACTATTTAATGGCTCTTCACACTCAACATTTTGTAAATATTTTTTTCTGGAAAGTGTGATCAAGTGAGCTAAATTTTCCTGCCCGGTCCAGAACTCATTACTCAGATAGCACATGTACGTTGTGGGGACGTCTATGCGATCTGTGCGTTTGCATCTGGGAGACGTATTTTTAAGGTAGTTTGCTCATCTGGAATACGTCGCATAGACGTGCTTTTCTGGCGTTCCAAGGAAATATCGTGGATGTATTACAGATGTTAAATATTATAATGTTACGTCTATGAGACATCTGATTTACATAGCATAGACGTCGTGCTTAATTAAACGTTTTAGACGTTCCTTCATATTTACTGCTATTGATAACAGCTGCAGTTACAACGATTATACATGTGTCTACACATATATAATAAGTATGATAAACTAAACCAGAGTATTTTCCACTCAGAATGAAAGAACACAACAGCTGTTGAATTATCTGTATCATTTTATAAACAGTGAATGAAAATAAGCAGTCATTTGTTATATTATTATTATTTTAATCCTGAAACAAACAAACAACAAAAAAGCAAGTTGATTTAAGACGGTGTTCTTCCTGGGGCCAAGCGGAGATAATCCTTAATATGTTTTTCAGCCTCTGCTTCAGTTGGCGAGGGAAGCACGGGATTCTTCAGAGCTGCTCCTGTATGTTAAAAATGAAAACTACAATAAGTTTAACAAATAAAACTTTTTCACTTATTGATTACTTAAATCCGCAAAATAGGTTTTATTTAAGTGGGTTCTTATGAATTTGTACAATGACATACATAAGCAAAGCATAAAAAGTGTTTGCAACATCCATCCTTTATTAAAGCCATAATGTCGCTGTGTCAGTATCAATTAAATGATCTCGAATTAGTCATATTTTTCGTGCTTGTATACATAAAGTGCATGCCCTCCCAAACAAATCCATGCATTAACTGCGCAAAATAATGTAAAATAAGACATTTATTTAATCTCATACGTCTATTTAATTGTTCATATTATTCTGAGGGCCGGGTTACTACCTGATAATGATCAGCATATTTTAATAAAATCTAATTAATATAGAGAATTGATGTGCAGTTAATGCTTGTCAACTGTTTGTATTGTCAGTCAGCGTTTTAGGATTTATTATAACATACTTCATGTATGTGCTTTCAAATTGATTGGTCGCTCTTCATTTCCAGTGGTGCTGAAAATCTGCTTCAGTCATAAAAACTTTAAATTCGCTATGCTATTGTCTCTCATGTAATCGGTTTCAGTTTTTTTTTTAGTGTTTCTCCTAAATTAGTGGAGACACAGTCTGAGCCGAATATTAATAATTTTATATTAAGTCTACTTTGAAAACTGGGCTGGTCAGATTCAAGGAATCTAATCTACTCTTTTCGAGTCAACTCCTCATCACTACTGTGCACGTGCTCCCAAAGATCATCACATCGCATGTGGAAGACATCGCGCGGGAAAACTGTTTGTTTGGTGGTCAGCCAAATATATATTTGATTTTATATAAAGTAAATCGAACAGATTAACTTAATGTTGATGAATAGGTGTTTCTGTGGTTTAATCAAGTCGCGGTAACAGCTGATTTTGTGGTTCATCAACAGTTCTCGGTCACTTAGCCTAATTGTTTTAATGTTAAAACAAAAGTTTACATTTCTAAAATGCTCTTGTGTGTATAAAACAACATTTTATAATGGCATGTATCTGCTGATAGTCACATGCATCATAATATATAAAGATATTATGTAGACCTAAGACTGTATGAAAAGCTCACGAGGAGTAACCACGCTTTATGGAGCTGTATCAACAGTTATTGCATAAAATTATTGCATACACTGGTATCCTTTGAGTCATTTGTTCAAATTAGTTTATGTATTAACTAGCATTAGTTACACTATCACTATTTATTAATCTTAGTTAATGTTTGTTAATAAAAATACAGGCATTCGTTGTTTGGTCGTGTTAATTCACAGTGCATTATCCAATGTTAACGAACAACTTCTGATTTTAATGCATTAATAAATGCTGAAATTAACATTAATAAGATAAATAAATGCTGTAGAAGTATTGTTAATTCTTAATAGTTCATGTTAACTAATTAACCTTAATGTAAAGTGTTACCAGTACACTGTACATTGGAAAACATTTTGGACGTACCTATTAGGAGTGCTCCTATGTTTGTTTTCCTGATTCCTTGCTTTTCTCCCCTTCCACATCAGTTCAGTTGTTTGGCTACAGGACCAAAAACCTTGGAGCATATTCTCCATATGGTTTTCTTCAGTGTGTCTCCATCGCTGAGGGATAACCTGTTCACCTTAAAAATAAAAGGTAATTACAAAACATTACAAACAAGCACAAACATTATGGCCCTGTTTCACAGACAGGGAGAGAGCTGGGAATTTAGCAATGAAATCCATTACATTACACATTTGAAGTAATGTAATCAGACTACTTTTAGAATTATTTTAATTACTTTTGACCTAACTCGTCTATCACATTGATTTAAATAGGATAATCGAAGTTCCATATGGAGATAATGATACAAAGAGGAAGTCATTATGAAGTGGTTTGGATTGAAAGACTGCTTTAAACCATCATCAGACAACATTTTATGGATATACTGGGCAAATGCAAATTACCCATCACTTACAGCTACATCATTAAAATGGCTAAAATTTCTTCACACCCTATTCCTGCTGGATTTTACAGCCCTCTGGACTACGGTCCTTTAATGGAAGGTATACACTTACCTTCCTCTCGTCATGGGGGACAAACATCAAAATCCACCAACAGAATCCCACCCATTCAGATTTTAAGGTGGTGGAAGGAGACTGTGATCAATAAGCCTAAGGACACTTCTTGGGCCTGTTCTGCCAGGAATAGTTTT
The DNA here is from genome assembly GCA_027564155.1 of Gymnocypris eckloni scoliostomus. Classification (NCBI taxonomy): domain Eukaryota; kingdom Metazoa; phylum Chordata; class Actinopteri; order Cypriniformes; family Cyprinidae; genus Gymnocypris; species Gymnocypris eckloni. The sequence continues at coordinate 25,825,922 of CM050432.1, read as the reverse complement.
GATAGATTCGTTTTTTTCATGAGACAGATGAATGCTATGCTGTTGACTGTGTCAGTGCCAATATTTCAAAAGGAACATGTGTTCGAAAAGATTCTAAGTGTGAAAAATCTGGGGGTATTACAAGAGAATGTGTTGAAGGAAAGGAAGAAACTACCCAGATTTGTCACTCAGTTGCCATTAGGTGAATGGCGGGTGTAGAACTTGAGTGGACAGGCCCACATTACCATGGACTCTCACACATCAAAGGAACACGATAAGATTATTTTCTTGGGCATCTGCAAGTCGTAAAATGTTAATACATGAGCAATCTGCATTTAAACTTGCTGGCCGACTTCCTGCCCTAAGTCTCCTTATCTCAGGAGGCCTCTAAAAACCAGGAGATTTGAGGAAAACATCTGGATGTATTCCAGAACAGGACTTCACTGTGGCTTCTTATCACTTAAACATAATTCAACCAAAAATAGGACAAAAACCTCTTTATCTGGACATAGTCCAGGATGATCATTTAACGCATAATTCAATAATGGAGAACTGTATTTATGGTGAGACTTCGAGGTTGAACCTCCACAGATACACATCAAAAGATGACTTCCTGACCGCTGGAAAGCCCCCTTTGTCCTCTGCAATTCCATAGGAACTGTTTTTTGTATCTCTCCTGTAAGCAGAAAAAGAGACTCAAATTTTTATAAAGTGTTCCAAAAGGACAAATATTAATTGCTGCTGCTATCAAAAGCAATATATACAATATATGGACAATAGATATTAAGGTCGTATGGTATGTCATTTATAAGCTTGCTGTGTAGTGGAACCTATGATATTTTCTTAACCTGTGACGTATAACTTTTCCCTGTAAACAGATCACTAGTGTTTAGTTCAAATGCTTGGTGTGATTATTTAGAATTTAGAATATTTTTTTATCTTTGCCTTAACCTGTGTAATAGATAAAACTTAGTATATACAGTGGGTACGGAAAGTATTCAGACCCCCTTAAATTTTTCACTCTTTGTTATATTGCAGCCATTTGCTAAAATCATTTAAGTTAATTTTTTTTCCTCATTAATGTACACACAGCACCCCATATTAACAGAAAAACACAGAATTGTTGACATTTTTGCAGATTTATTAAAAAAGAAAAACTGAAATATCACATGGTCTTAAGTATTCAGACCCTTTGCTCAGTATTTAGTATTTTGATTTAATACAGCCATGAGTCTTTTTGGGAAAGATGCAACAAGTTTTTCACACCTGGATTTGGGGATCCTCTGCTATTCCTCCTTGCAGATCCTCTCCAGTTCTGTCAGGTTGGATGGTAAACGTTGGTGGACAGCCATTTTTAGGTCTCTCCAGAGATGCTCAATTGGGTTTAAGTCAGGGCTCTGGCTGGGCCATTCTAGAACAGTTGTTGTGAAGCCACTCCTTCATTATTTTAGCTGTGTGCTTAGGGTCATTGTCTTGTTGGAAGGTAAACCTTCGGCCCAGTCTGAGGTCCTGAGCACTCTGGAGAAGGTTTTCGTCCAGGATATCCCTGTACTTGGCCGCATTCATCTTTCCCTCGATTGCAACCAGTCGTCCTGTCCCTGCAGCTGAAAAACACCCCCACAGCATGATGCTGCCATCACCATGCTTCACTGTTGGGACTGTATTGGACAGGTAATGAGCAGTGCCTGGTTTTCTCCACACATACCGCTTAGAATTAAGGCCAAAAAGTTATATATTGGTCTCATCAGACCAGAGAATCTTATTTGTCACCATCTTGGAGTCCTTCAGGTGTTTTTTAGCAAACTCCATGAGGGCTTTCATGTGTCTTGCACTGAGGAGAGGCTTCCGTCGGGCCACTCTGCCATAAAGCCCCGACTGGTGGAGGACTGCAGTGATGGTTGACTTTCTACAACTTTCTCCCATCTACCGAATGCATCTCTGGAGCTCAGCCACAGTGATCTTTGGGTTCTTCTTTACCTCTCACCAAGGCTCTTCTCCCGATAGCTCAGTTTGGCCAGACGGCCAGCTCTAGGAAGGGTTCTGGTCGTCCCAAACGTCTTCCATTTAAGGATTATGGAGGCCACTGTGCTCTTAGGAACCTTAAGTGCAGCAGACATTTTTTGTAACCTGGCCAGATCTGTGCCTTGCCACAATTCTGTCTCTGAGCTCTTCAGGCAGTTCCTTTGACCTCATGATTCTCATTTGCTCTGACATGCACTGTGAGCTGTAAGGTCTTATATAGACAGGTGTGTGGCTTTCCTAATCAAGTCCAATCAGTATAATCAAACACAGCTGGACTCAAATGAAGGTGTAGAACCATCTCAAGGATGATCAGAAGAAATGGACAGCACCTGAGTTAAATATATGAGTGTCACAGCAAAGGGTCTGAATACTTAGGACCATTAGGACCTTTTTTAATAAATCTGCAAAAATGTCAACAATTCTGTGTTTTTCTGTCAATATGGGGTGCTGTGTGTACATTAATGAGGAAAAAAATTGAACTTAAATGATTTTAGCAAATGGCTGCAATATAACAAAGAGTGAACAATTTAAGGGGATCTGAATATTTTCCGTACCCACTGTATATACTTTGGGTGTATCAAATACTGAATGTTTTATGTTGATTGAGAGCTGATTTCGTCAGCAATAATTTGGTATGGATGAAAGTTGACTTTTATCATCATGTATGATTACAACACATACAGAAATCTGCTTTCGATATTTCCTTCATGGGCTAAAATAACTAAGCCAATAAGGTAGGCACAAAAAAAATATGTGCACAAGAACAATCTGATTGGGACAGCCGCCCGTGGGTGGACCCAAATCGGGCCGTTTAAAATGGACACAAAAGCTCTGTTCATTAGCTTTTTGCTTTAGCTTGCTGCTCGCGAACTTGCTAGAAACTTCGGTTTCGTCATTGGATTGTGCTGTGGAGCGCCCTCAGCCATATACCATCTGGCGAGGATCCACACATGCCACCAAATTTCCGACCAGAGGAACAAAGGCTTGCTCGTTTGCTCACTCGCTGGTCCGCTTGAAACATTGTTTTCGTCTTCACTGATCGCGCTGGGAAGCGCTCGATCACCGCCTTACTATCAGGCTAACGAACCTAAAGAACTCAAAGACATCGTCAAATTTCTCACTGAAGAACTTTAACACATGAAGCCGTAAGAACTCTAAAACAAATGTGGCATAAGGAGAAAAGTAGCGAAAGAATCTCTCAACATAGTATTACTATATTGACAAAGTAGCGACTACGCCACCCCGTATTAGTAACCGGGGAAATACGAATAAAAAAACACACAGGTTCAAGTTTCGTCCTCAAAACAAAGGTGTAATGAGACGTGGATGACAAAAATCACCAATCTTTATTAATACATTCTTAAATAGTTAAAAAAAAGACATTCAATGTCCAGGTTCACACAGAGTAGCTGGAGACGATAACAAGTAGTGATAGCATAGAGAAAATAAAAATATAAACCAACCTAAGGAACTGGGGTTCACCAGTAGTAAGGCAGGCTAAGGCTAGACCTGCTAGAGGCCCTCACTAATTTCCACACGTGCACAAGTCACACACACACTTGTGAAATCCACTCAAAGATCTATAAAAAGAAAACTGCACAATTTGAAAAGACTCCCACACTAAGGAATAAATAGCCTGCCACTCTGGGTCTCCCAGCTCCTGAAAATCTGAAATACAGAATCACAAAAAGAAAACATAACAAATCACTTTTTACCATTTCTGTTCTTCAAAAATGACGTCGAAAGAATATGAAAACCCATCCGTTTAACCTAGGACACGCGCGCTAGTCGAGCACCCCCATAGAGTTAAACCCCAACCAATGATACTGATTTGAACACCAAAAGTATCTTAGTCCTCCGGGAATAAGAAACCAATAATAGACAGATTTACACAGCAAGCAACAATCTCAGGTTCGAAACCGCAACAGATGGAACACGGCAGCACCCCCCGCAAGGGCGCTGGCCAGCAAGCGAGCTGCAAACCAAAAAAAACCCCAAAAAAACGCGAAGCAAAACAGCAGCGTCGAAACATCCAGCCACACGGCGGCAGAGTGGAATAAGTCACAGTAATGCACTTTTACATCTAAAATAAAACAAACAATGAATCCCCATTCCTTAAACGGTGAGTCTTATAAAAAGGAAAATACATTTTACATACCAGCATGCGGAAAGCACGTCACCCATCCCGCCGAACAGCCTTCAATGCCAAACACTAATCAAAAATATAAGTTTAACAAAAATCATATAACCACTAAAAGCAAGATATTAAACATAAATATTCACCTACCACATAGGAAGACAGCAGTCGCACATACACGCAGCCATGTAGACCGCAGGGATTCAATAAGCTGAATTTTCCCACCGGCAAGACAACTCAGTCAGGGAGACCGTCGAACAGACACCAGCCTTCCCAAAAGATGGCACAATTAGGAACACAAATGCCACAAAAAATAAGACATGCCAAACACATACCTCCAACGCCAGGCAGCCAGACAATGAACCAGCAACAACAGAAACAGTGACGTAATATCCCGTGTCCTTAGCAACTCCTTTATATACAGCCACCTAATAAGGCTTAAATCGTAATAGGTGTAAGCGTCGGGAAACGAGAGCCTATCACCACAATCTACCCCCCACTTTTAAATCACCGGCCCGGAGATAAACTAATCAGTGAGAACCCCAAGTTCAATCCCACGGCCTGAAAATGGCAGTTATACAATTTGATGCTGAAGGGGGTAAAGAAACCCCTACCACATGAGGGAGATGATGAGGATTGGAATGGTGACCTGCAGTTACTCGCTCTGTTCGTCGTGGCATGGCAACAGCTACCTCCACCTGCTCTTCTGATAATGCAACTGGTACAAATTCAGGGCATGCCTCACTAGCTTGCTTTTCCAAAGCAACCACATTTGAAGGCCTGAAATTTGAAAATGGGGAGTGAATTGTCTAGATGGAACAGACACTTCAGACTCAACACTTAACACGACCTGGCCTTGTGACGGTAACACCCCTACCAAGTCCACCTCGTCCTCCTCATCCCCAGAAACCTCTGGTAATTCAACGACACCCTCTGCTGATACACCGTGTAATAAAAGTTTAATATAGAGCTATTATTTCAGCTCCAGGAATTAGTTATTAAATATTAAATATTGCTTGGTTAAAAGTAATATTAATATTTAACTTATTTATACTGTATTAAGTGATCGTCCACCGAACACTAACCTCAGCATATCCTGTCGAAATCGAGCTTAGGTAGCTTTCTCTTTTATGGCAATAAGGAAAAAAACTTCAAATCACATTCCAGAGACAATTCTTTATAAAATGAAACAAGGTTTATTCGTGATACTGCTATTCTAACATAAATGGATTAACTAATAATACACAAACATACACATGCATAAGGGATTTTGGTGAGTAAACTCCTAAAGTTAAAATTAGCCCTTTTAGCTATTTTAACGCTTGACTCGACCGAAAAAGATCACGACAGATGCCTTTACTCTGTTACTGCTCTCAGATCAGATTTTACCAGTTCAATCAGCAATATAGATTTAGTTAGAGGTACTTGCTTGTTGACAATAAGCAGGTTGGATGTTGTTTCGTTTCCTTCAAATGCGTTGCTCTGGTCTTTGTCCTCGGAGGCCACGTGGGTGGTTCGGCTTCTTGGTGCTCTCGTGTGGAAACACAGAGATGTGGATGCTGCCGCGTGACGCCACAGAAAGCTTTCCTATCGTCTGTAGGCGTTCAGTTCGCTGTTCTTTGATGTTATGCCTTCTATCCTTCGCCCGACTAGATGGTTGGTTTAGTCGGTGTCGAGGTCAGAGTTCGGGTAATAGCGCGAGCAGGCAGAGAGCGAAGAAGTACCAGCTGCTCAAGAGATGTTCAAGAGAGCCACGAGTCAAGAGCCAATAGATGTTCCAAGAGAGCGATTTGCGACTCGCGTTGTTTTCAACAGTCTGACTTGCCCTGCCCACGGGCGGCTTGTCGAATCCGATTGTCCGTCCAGGCTTGCTGGGCTGGAATTTAAGTTCTGTGATATCTCTTCACTTTTGGGAAGGATAAACTTATCGATCTTTATACATGTATAATTATGCAGGGTGCTAAAATTTAACGGTCATCAACACAGTTTGTCACATCCGAGGCTAGCTTTCTTTAGAGATCAAACACTGCATTTTAAAACACACATTACAGTTTATGCCACAACATGATTAAAAATCGCATCATTGATTCAAATCATCACATCATGCCTATGAGGGAGTACACATTAAATATCCATATATTTATTTGTGTAGATAGTTGTAATAACTGTCAGGAATTCGGTTTTCCTTTGTCTGTCCGATGAAGAAAGGCACAACTTCGTGCTGGGAGAGAGGGAGGTTGAAATACCCTCTAGGAATGTAGACATGAAGGCATCCAGAGCCATTCCCGGAGTCCGTCCGTACCTTTGCACGAAAGTTAGTGATGGGGGTCAGTTGACCTTCTCCCTTTGCAGAGAGGGAGGATTTGAGGAATAATTCATATTTGTTGCTGGGTTTAATTGTCTGTGTGTGTCTTCAGGTTGACATTGTGTTACACATCCCCTTTTTGCGTGGAGATGTACCCGATGGAACATCTTCAGGCACTGGAACAAGAGGCAGAGAGAACAGGACACACAAGACACCAACAAGATCTCTATCACTGACTGAAACCTGGTGCAGGGTAATTTGGGAAGGAACAGGTTAGAAACTTGAGAATACATAGGGCTACCTTGTTTAGCATTGTTGACAATTGGGTCATTTTGACTGGTTTAATTGTCGGGTTTTGACAAGACGGTATAGGCATGATCTCAATCAGGTTGGTCACATTCTCGGTTCGGATTCTAGGTCGAGATTACCACGTCGAAAAAGGCGAGGGACGCCTGACGTGCATTTGTTGAGAGACTCTTGAACGACGCGTTCACTCGCTTGTGTAGGAGGAAGGCCAGTGTCAAAGTCACAACATATCCTACGATAGTAGAGATACAAAGCGCCGTGTCAGCGGCAGACCAGGACCGAATAATTGGCGCCAGCGGGCGAAAGGCGAGCGATAGCTTCAAAGCTGTGTCAACCGTGTCAGATCAATAAGCTGCGTTCCTTCCTCCTTGATCCTTTCTTCCAATTCTGGATCGAGGACAAAGGAATGCTGCGTGAAGAAGGGTGAGATTTGATTTCGCCTGATACTGCCGCCGGTGAGGTGATACAATGCTAGTTCGTCAATATGGAGGATCGAGCCCTTAGGCACTGTGATCCATAAAGTTTGGTTAGACAGACTAATGCGCGTAGCGGTGTCGTGTTGATCATATGTGAGGGTAGCCGTTCGGGCTGGAGTGTTAACCAGCCATTGGTTTCCGACAATTTCGGCTTGTGTTACCTCAACCTGAGAACGTGGTGTTGCTTGGTGGGCAGCTAGCGTCCGGGTCTCATGGCTTCTAAGCCACAGATGCCCTCTGTATTATCGCGTATGAACGGTTTACTCGGGCAGAGGAAGTGAATGTCTTTAGTAAGCGTACACATCTTTAGGTTTGGGGCCAAGTACAACTGTTCGTTGCTATCGTGATACGCGACGACCTCGGGAGTGTGGATTTTGACATAGGTGTTCCCTTGCCAAAATCCCACATTCACAATATCTTTAAGCCGATAAATATTATTCGCATCGATAATAGGCAAACTGAGAAGAAACTAAGTCACCTGTTTCCGGGTTTGCGTATATGGGAATAACGCTGCCGGGAAAGAGGTGAGATGGGTTTGGATGAGACTAACGGGGCCCGCAGTGGCCGAAGTTACGACATTTGAACAAGGCTAAGAGGTATCACGTAGCACGGAATCCTATTCATGTCTAAGTTGTCAATCAAGGAACTTACATCGCGTATCATGTCGTTCATGATTTTGGCGGGTGGCCTCGATTGGTTGACAACGGTTCTCACAGCGAATTACAACGATTTTACTGACGGAAGTCGATCTCAATTTCCTGACCTGTATTCAAGGATTGGTTAAGGGGGTTCAAAGTGAGAGTGAGGAAAGGAAAAACACAAAGTGAGACACGAAGGAAAGAAACCAAACAACAAAACTAAAAAAACAAATTAAGACAAAAATTCAACATCAAAATCAAGCAAAAAAAAAAATAATTTTTGAGGGTAACTCCTCGCTACTAGATTGGTCCTAGCAGTGCTGTGGAGGAGAGAATATGGGTTGTGTCTAAGCATGGTTGCTATATGTTTTCTTAACATGACAATACTAATGCTTGTGTGGTGCATATGGTTATCGGTCTGTGTCAGTGGGTCTGATCTTCCCCTTTCCATGTCGGCTGGAGCCCAGGGGCCTCTTTATCTGGTTTCGATGGACCCATCGAAGGACTGGCTCGCTGCCCTTGTCTGATTTTGATTCGATAGGCAACAGGTGAGAGCTTGTCTACAATCTCATGGGGTCCTGTCCAGTGAGGTAGGAACTTCTTTGACAGGTGATGGGGAGCATTCGCCTTGGTCGGGCGAAACTGTAGTACCACACTTGATCTCCGACATTGAGCTCATGGTGAGAGGCCTTTTGGTCGTAGTAGGCTTTTTCGCCTTCCGCACTGCCGTTGTAGCTGCTGTTGCGGGCGAAAGTTGTTCTCAGGTGCTGATGTAACTCTTCCAGGTACTGGTGAGTGTTGTAGGCGGTGACGAGGTTCAGGTCACCAGGTTGGTACAGCAGGTGTAGTGGTAGTCATGTTTCTCCCTGTCATCATTGTGAACGGGGTATTCCGGTAGATTGATGGGGTGTGGCTCGAGCGGCCATCAGTACCAGAGGAGTTTAATGTCCCAATCCTTTTGATTGGTGGCTACGTATTTTTAACATGCTGACCACTGTTCTGTTAGCCCGTTCCACTTGACCGGAGAAATTGGGTGATGGCTTATGTGGAGTTTGGCCTGTATACCCAGGAGTTTCCATCGTCTTGCATAATTTCAGCGGTGAAGTGGGTTCCGCGGTCAGAGTTGACCCTTAAAGGCAGTCCGAATCTTGAGAAGATATGGTTCATTAACAGGCAGGCTGTTGTTTCTGCTGTATCGTTGGGAGCTGGGAGGCACTCTATCCATTTGTGAATTCGCAGATCACGGTGAGGAAATATTTGTTGCCCGCGTCGACCGTGGTAGGGTCCTACCCAGTCTATTTGGAGGTCCGACCATGGGAAGGTCATTCCTTTCCTTTGCAGTGGTGCTCGGTGGTTTGGATTTGCGGTTGGAACTGGCAACACACCAGGCATCCTTTAACGTATTCTGCTACGTCTTGCTGCATGCCAGGCCAGTATGCTACTTGCTTGAGTGTTTCATAGGTGGCCTTGACTCCGTGGTGTCCTGCGCATGGTGCATCGTGTGTGTGTCAACATCATCCCCTTTGGCCATGAGGGACTACGAGCCTTGGAGCAGTGGGTGGCTCAGGGACATACGTGAGGACACCGTCTCGTAGATGCAGCATGTGCTTGATCGAATGGAGCGTGCGGAGGTCGGAGGATGTTTAGGTCCGAGGTGGAAATGGGATTTTCAAAGGGTCGGACAGGTGTGCTACAATGGACTGTATTGGCTGAGTCCGTATGTTGGAGGGTGAGGAGGTCTCAGCAGCGAACTGAGGCGATAGGGAGATGTGGGAGGAGGCAGGTGTGTGCCCAGTCGCGGCACTTTGGCGGCGGGTCACCGCTGCCACAGTAGTGGGGTGGGAGGGCATGAAATGTCCAGGACTCTCCCTGTAATGCCCCTGCTTTGGCGAGGGCATCGGTTTGGTCATTTAAGTCTTTGTCTTGTCCTGGTTGACGTGAATGACCTCTGACCTTTTTCCAATAAACGACCATGTCGTGTTCAGTGACGATGGCGTCGCTTGCTTGGAAGAGTTCCTGGTGCTTGACAGGCTTGTTGTTAGCTGTCTTGAATCCATTCCTTTTCCATCCAGTTAGATGGCATATGAAACTTAGACGGGGCATAGTTCGAATCGGTACAGATGAGGAGTTCTCTGATTTTGTGGGTTGCAGCCACTTGTAGTGTGATGAGGATGGCTGCTATTTCTGCATATTGTGATGATTGTGGGCCAAGTTTGAGTTGCTGCGGTGGGCACGGGTCATTGTTGAGCCAGACCACACCCGCTCCCGCTTGTAACTTGCCCTCGCGATTGTATGAGCAGCCATCGACATATGCTGTGGGCATTCCTGTACACACATTCTCCTCGAAGTACCGATGATTTGTCGCTATGCGGTTGTGGCAGTTCTTTTGGCTCTGCTGAGGTGTCCAGCGTGTCCGTTGAACAGTTTTGGCATGCCGCAAGCCCGTTTCCCAGTGAGGATTTGTAGTTCTGGGCATATCTTGCCTCCACATCCCGTCCTTGGAGTGTCATTAGCCAGGTAGCTATGTGCGTTGGTTACCACGCCATCTCTGATTCGTTGACTGTTGAGGAAGGTAACTGGCTGGTGGCAAGTTTCGATGATGACTTTCTGTGCACCGATGTAATTAGAAAGCTGAATGCCCACACAGTGCAAAGCAAAGCTTTTCGCAGTGTGAATATTTGCATTCTGGGGAAGCAGCGTTTTGCTGGCATAGCGACCACTCGCTTGTCCTTATCATGGAGCTGGTATAGACCCGCACTGAGGCACTGGTCAGAGAATCCGCGTCCAGATAGAATTCCTTCCCTGGGTCTGGGTAGGCGAGGCATGGAGCAGAGCGCAGGCACTGTTTGAGCTGGCTCATAGCTGTGTCCTGGGCCTTTGTCCAAACAAAAGGTTCGTCCTTTTCAGGAGGGAAGTTAGTGGTCGTGCGATGTCAGCGTAGTTTTCGATGAACTGTCGTGAGTAATTGCACACTCCCAGAAAGCGCAAATCAGAGATGTTAGTTGGTGTTTTATGCTTTGGATTGCTTGGGCACGGTTAGATTGTGGCTCAATGCCGTTTCTTCCGACGAGCAGTCACATAATTCACCTTGGTTTTGCACCATTGTCCTTTGTGAAGGGCGATTTTAGCTCCCGCTGTTGTCAGCTGGTTTAGGACATGGTCGATTTCTTTGAGGTGGTCTTCCACACTTGAACTTTTCATTAAGACGCCGCTCACGAGACGAGGTTGCCTCGGACTCTGGCGCCAGGGCATGCTTTGTTAAGGAAAATGTTAAATTCTGCCGGTGAATTGGCATAGCCAAAGGGACACCGTGTGAAGGTGTACTGTCGGTTGCCGAAAGTGAATGCCAGCTTATGTTGGTCGCCGGGTGGACAGGGATCGTCCAAAACCCGGAGGCGACGTCCAATGTGGACAGGATCGCCGAGCCTTTGATTTTGGTATTTCTTGGTCCAACTGGGTCATAGGCCATCGTGACAATGGTACTTGCTGATTCAACTTGCGGTAGTCGATAGTGGGCCGCCATTTGCCGTTGGGTTTTAGGACTGGCCATATCGGGCAGAATATGTACTGTTACAGGGCCGGATGACCCCTTTTCCAGCATGGAGTCAACAATTTCTTGCACTGGCTCATATGACGCTATTGGAATCTTGTACTGTCGCACAAAGGTGGGTGGTGCATTTGGGTTTGTCGGTATGCGCACCGTGTGGATGTTTGTCAATCCACAATCTAGAGAGTCCTTTGCGAAAGAGTCCTTGTACTTCTGCAGAACCTCTTGAGTCCTGGCGCTCCACTTCGTTGTGGAGGGCATCCGCGTCACTCAAGATCTGTTGAATTTGAGTATTGAACCCGGCGTAGGGTTCTTCTGCCGTTAAGTCATTAAAGGGGCTTTGGGCCTCGCTGGTCACCCGTGTAGGTGGTTCTGTCGCAGGCTGGGTTGAGACAGCATAGACAGTGAGGTGAGTGTCATCCATTAGTTCTGACCGGCAGACGCTTTCTCTGGACACTGGCAGGATTGAGGTGATGGCAATGACTTCATGAGGTTTTGTGAATGTTATAGTGTCATTGTATCCATCTGACATTAGTTGGGCTGGTATGGGGCCTATGACAGGTACCATCAGTTCAAAGTCATGGAATGCCTGGTTGATGAGCCATCCCAGGTGGCTGGCTTTTGGGACGTGGATGTCTTGGGCCATACAGTTATTGAACAACACATATATCGCACGAGATGACACTTCAATGAGAGGTGTAGCTTCCAGAGTCAGTCCGAGTTTTAGGCAGGTTCTGGAAGGTTGGAAGAAGCTCAGCTTACTGTTGAGAGTTTGGCCGCATGTTGAGGCGGACACTGACACTTTGCTGTAGGCAGGTATTGTGGCTCCTTGTTCCGTAATCATAGCGCATGCGTCCGGCATGGTTTGACCGGATTGGAGGTTCTTGAGATTGACTGAAGTTGTCAGTTGGTGTGACAGGGGAGCCCATATGATGTTGTTTACAGTGTCAATGTGAGCATTGAGTCGAACCATGATATCCGCTCCAATGTAGATGTCATGCGGCAGGTCTGGGAATGACGAGGAAGTAGTGACTCAGCTGTCTGTTGTTCCATCGTATGTCCAGAGCGCAGATGATCTTGGAGGTGGCCATGGTTGTCGACCAGGGACTGAGAGGGTAACGGCTGTGCTTAGTGACATGTGGTAGACTTTGACAGCTCTGCTTCAATGTTTTGAATAGTTTCAGGCTGATGGCTGAGTTCTCTGCCCATAGGGCTAGTGCTGCCTCGGACACTGATATGCCATGAACCTCTATCGCAGTCATGATTTGAAGGAGGCCTGTGTTTGGTTCAGGCTCGTGCAGCGCAGCAGAGGAGAGGGTCGTTGGCGTTTGTGCTCGGCCCAGACCTGGGCTCTGTTACTGCTTCATCGGTCATTGACTTAGGGGTAGTGTCTGTGACTTGACACTGTGACTCATTGGAGTCTAATGACTTGTAAGGGCAGAGGCTCACGGACTTGTGTCCAAATCTTTAGGTGCTTGAAGTCTATTAGGGGTTCAAACGATTAAGCAAATCTTTTCCAATGAGGAGCGGTACGTGTTGAGTGTTGACACGTATACGGGATGGACGAAGTCCATGGGTCCCACTGTTAGATGGATTGGGGCCACATGTTTTAGTTGTAAGCCCGTGTGAGAGTATGCTTGTACGTTTAGTTCGCACCTTTGGAGCTTGAGGGTGCCATTAGTCCTCTTCGTTCTTGGACTTCTTTGAGAAGTTCTGTAGACATTAGAGTGATGTCGGCTCCTGTGTCCAGAAGGGCTTCGACTCTGATGTGTCGCTTCGATGATGATGGAGAGGTAAAACTTTCTTGCTATACCCTTTTCAATGAGATCGCCTAGGAGTTGAGGAACTGGAGTTTGGGAGGAAATATTTAGGATGTCAGGGCTGACCTGGCGTTCTTCGGAGGAGTGGCAGATGACTAAGACAGCGCTTTCAGGAACTTGAGGATTTTCAACAGCAGGTGTCTGCTGAATGCTGCTGGAGTTTGGAGTATTGGGTGCTGAGTTAGTGTTTAACTTTGTTGCTGGATTTTCAGGTGGGGCTTCATGTCCATCTGAAGTTAAAGTGTTTATTGTACTCTGAGACTGAGGTGAGGCGGTGCTGTTTTCTGTGGCTGATTCGTTTGTCTTGTCGCTGCTTTCTCGTCCGTCAGCTAGTCAGGCTGAATCCGGGTTTCTTTCTTTTCCCACTTCTTATCTTCCTCTTTTCGTTGAAAGAACTCCTTCATCATCATTTCCATCATCTTCTGTGAGTCGAAGTGCGGTGGTGTTTTTCGTTCTTGTATGGACTCAGTTGAGCTTGGTCACTTTGGAACCTTGGTGAATTCTTCACGATTCCTTGGGCTGGTCGCCAGGGTGAGTCTGTCGCTTTCCGTTGGAGTTTCCATTGGATTCCCATGAGCGTTGCTCTCTTGGGTTCCATCTCTCCCATTGCCTTTCCTGAGGCCTTGCTTGGTCCCATGACTTATCCCAGTGTCGTCCAGGTGAGCGTTGACGCCCACGTGGTCCATCCCATCGGTCATACCTCTGTTTAGGTCGGGTTCCAGCGTGTGAGTCTCGTTCTCTGTTGGACGGGGTGCATTCCACTCCTGTGTGGTGGCTTAGCACTGTCTTGGCGTTGGGTGCCCTCCAGCGCCAGTTCTTGGTGTTGAGTGTTGAAATCAAGAACTGCTGGGGTTTCGCTTTTTCTGAGGCCATCTTTTGTTTGCCGTAGGCTTTTGCACCAAGTCTCGCAACTGCTGAATGTTCATTGTTCGTGGGCATGCGAGAACGCCAAGATGGTGGCTTATGCCAGGATGAAGGTTCCTCAGGAAGAGAGTTTTAAAGTTCAGTTCCTCTTCCATGTCAGATTCACGAGTTCCAAAATATGCTTGTCTGAGTCGACTGTAGTAAGCTTGAGGAGTGTCGTGACGTCCTTGTCTCGTCTCCAGGGCAGCCACTAAGCCTTGATCGGACTCAGGGTCAGCAAACTCTTTAATGAGGGCCTTTTGAAGCCGTTGATAGTCAGTCTTTGTGTTAACAGGCTGCGGTCAAGGAAGCTGCACTTCAGGACTGGATGTCGTTCGAGTAAGTATAGTTTATCTTTGTCCGTAACGTTAGGGTCGCATTTCAGATGGAAATCAATATCTTGCAGATAAGCGTGGACATTTTGGCTGTTTGGCAAGCTGGGGTTGAATTTTCCGATGTTTCGGGCGAGCTTGTCAAGATCTTTAAGGTCCAAGCCGTGCACTGACCTGCGGCTGGCTGCAGCAGATTCTTTTGGTTCTGTCGTGATATAGCGTTCTTCCGACGGGCGCTGGTGAATGTTTTAACACCATCCCTCTATCTTCGGTTCACGTGTCGGTCCATGAACAGGTGATCCAGTCCTGCTTGACGGGTGCCGTTGGTGCACGCTCTGTACTTGACGGCTCACGGCGTAGTTCATAAGCATGCCTGAGTTCTTCTTGGAAACTTTCAGACTCCTCTGTGACGTAGTCGAGCTGTCGTGTTAAGCGGCTGAAATCTCATTCTTGATTCAGCCAAATGAGCTTCGAGGGCCTTGATTCTGCTGTTTTGTCCCTGAAGTCAGTCTTTGCCTTCTAGTAGCTTCTCTGCATACTGTAGCTTGTCTGCACGATCAGCGAAGTCCTCTTTGAGTTGCTGCATTTCGTGGCTGGTAGCTTCTAGAGTCTCTTTTAGCCTGTTTATCTCCTCCTCAGCTTGCTCCACCTCATCGGTCCCTTCCTGTCGTACCTGAGCTTCACGTTCCAGCTGCTCTATGCGTCGTTGGCGCTTGTCAGCTCCTGCTGGCGTTGTGCGGCGTGCTTGTCGCTCAGTTTGAGGGTGGCGAGTATGTGGCTTAAAGAACCGGTGATCTTGGCTAATTCTTTGTGACTGTAGTTTTGACTTGGGTCTTGTCTCATAATGCTTGCGATGTTGTCATCTAGTTGATTCTGTGTCTGATGTTGGAGTGCTTCAGCAGCTTTAGGGAGTATGCTGTTGTAACACTTAGCCACATTTCCAGTCCTTCCCAGTGACCGACATGTTCTGTTTTGTGAGACATGTTCTGGCGGGTCAGGGAGATCTTGGACGAACTGACACAGACCTTGAACAAAGCAAAACAAAACACAAACAAAACAAACAGGGGTGTAAATGTGCACAGTGTAGTGTATGCTAGTGTTGAGTGTGTCTCTGTGTTTGTGGTCCTCTGGCAGGTGCTTCTAATTGTAGTCTCTGCAGATAAATTATTGGGCACATAAGGGCAGCCCAGCTGGGAAGCAGAGAAAGAAAACACACACACACAGAATGGGTACACAAGGACAATAGCACTAAACATATCTCTTTTAATAGCAGATTTTCTTCTTTTCGCTTTGTTAAGTCTGATTTAGAAGGGCGCTTCTAATCAGAGGATTATAGGCGAGATTTTCTCTTTTGTAATAAGACTGGTATTGCTATTCCAATTTTCTCCTTGATGGAGGAAAATAACAGCAATGACAGTACTTGTCCATAATGGCAGGATTTTATACCGCGACGCTGGTCAGCGTATGTCACGCGCGTGTTTAAAACTTTTGCCGATGTCTATCTTCTCATTGCACCTGCTTTAACCTGGGAGGAATAGGATTTCACAATAGAGGGTAAATGGGTAAACAGTTTGAATGTGGTTCTCAAGTTTCATAAACATCTGTTCAATTGTGACATTTCGCTCTATTGATCTTCCCCAAGTCTTAAGCAAACAAGTCAAATTGGAAGTTAGTAACAGGGAGAAAAGAAAAGAGATTAAGATTTATTCCCAAGATTTAAAACTAATACGTTGGCACAAGGTGGTGCTGTTGAGTCTATATGCTTAGGTTGGTTTGGCTGTTTACAGGATAAACCAACTGACCTAAGTTGAGGAAACCTTAACTTTCCTTTTGGGGTTTTCTAATTAGAAGGTTGCATTTTATGCTCCAGATTGGTGAAAAGTGATTTTGACTGTGTGGTGTCACTGTCACTTCTCCAACACAACACTAGGGGAGCACTATCTACTCTCAGGCCTAAGTAAAGAGGACTTTATTTAATTTTAACTTTAATAAAATTATTTTAATTAAATTATTATTAACTTTACTTTGAGTCAATCAGCTCACCTAAGGAAATGAAGTATGGCCTACAGAGCCAGACTTGTGTTAAGTTTGAAATTACAATTAAAATTAGACTTTGTGGTTTCTAATTAAAATGTATGATGTTATAATTAAAATTAATAGGATTCACTTAGGATTAGAAATTTACAAATGCAATCTGCAATTGAGTTGATAAACCAATATTGTTGCAAAATGTAAACAGGAAGTGTAATTAATTATTAAATGTAATTAGAATTTTCGAATTCATAATTAATTATTAAATTAATTAACAGCTTCTAAATCACTAGTTTTGGATTCCCATAATAGTAATTAAATAATTTCCAAACTTAAGCATTCCTCATTGTGTCATTAACACCAAAAAAATTAACAATTAATAATTAATCTGTATCCTACTTGTAACTGAAATAAAAATTTCTGGCCCTCTTGATAACAATTAAGGTTCTATTGTAGTGGTCAAATTATAAGGCGTTTATGGTTCATAAATGGATACTGTTGTTGCTGGAAGCAGGAATTAAATTATTTTATTTAAATGAAATTAATTCAAAATTAATTTGTAATCAATTGTGACATTCAATTAACAATTAAAAATTCCTAACAATAGCGCTTATCCATTGATGTGTTTTAAAATCATAAAAGCCATTATAATTGAATGAATCAAACTCACCATATTATCAAGGTACTGAGATAATAATGACTTATCTTCTAATAAAACTGGTCCCACAAAGGTAAAAGACTTTAATCAGCTGTTATATTAAACCAACCTGTGAAATTGTTAACACTGATGATTGGGAATAACATTAACACAGCCAACTTATCAACATATGTTAGTCTGTTAACTGGGAAAATAGAGAGAGAGAGCAAGCGGAAAATGTGGCTTTTCACACACACCCACTGCATTCACTCATATGCAAGCTCTAAATGCTATGTGCTAATCATAGTGCTATTCAGTGGCTGAATCTCCACTAGTACACTGCTCCGGATCTAGCCTCTGAAGACTTCCTGGCTAAGCTCAACAGGTTACTATGGTGACTCACACCCGTTGCATGTAAACTTGTTCACGCCTCAACCAACAAGCCTTGTTCAGGTGAATCTTTATAGCACATACAATCTCACTCGTTCAGGGCGAGATAAATTTATCTGGATTACTTATAAATCATCAAAGCCTCGGCGGGCTATTATGCGAATATCTGTCTGTTTAGACAGATACAAAAACAATTCAAACGATTGCAAAATTTCTCCCCTTTCTCAAAACGACTGGCCGCGTTTGAATTCACTCGTGAAATCAAATGGCTGAGAATGATTTAAATAGCTATTTTAAAATTCCACAGCCGGAGAGTAAATTATAGCCGAGTTTGAAAGTGGGACACGCACTTACAAATCAAACTATACAGGCCTTAAATCAGAGCTCAAATGAGGAACACGCTCATTTGTCTCTTTATGCGCTTTAGAGCGACTTTTACTTATTTACTGCAGTTTCTTCTCACAACTCGAGTTAACAAATACCCTCTCTTTCATTCAAACGCACTGTGTTTTACAAACAAGAATGCAATACCACAAATAACCGCTTCTTCCTGTATTTACTCAATTTTTCCGGATAAAATTGAGAAATACCCTTTATCTCTGGTTTGATTTTCAGATTAATCTTTAATTGCCAGCTTTTTCCTCCACCATTTGTAATAAAATACCAGTTTAATATAGAGCTATTATTTCAGCTCCGAATTAGTTATTAAATATTAAATATTGCTTGGTTAAAAGTAATATTAATATTTAACTTATTTATACTGTATTAAGTGACGTCCACGAACACTAACCTCAGCATATCAAAAATCGAGCTTAGGTAGCTTTCTCTTTATGGCAAATAAGGATAAAACTTCAAATCACATTCCAGAGACAATTCTTTATAAAATGAAACAATGGTTTATTCGTAATACTGCTATTCTAACATAAATGGATTAACTGATAAGACACAAAACATACATACACAAAGACATGCATAAGGGATTTTGGTAAGTAAACTCCTAAAGTTAAAATTAGCCCTTTTAGCTATTTAACGCTTGACTTGACGAAAAAGATCACGACAGATGCCTTTATTGCTCTGTTACTGCATTCAGATCAGATTTTACCAGTTCAATCAGCAATATAGATTTAGTTAGAATGTACTTGCTTGTTGACAATAAGCAGGTTGGAAGTTGTTTCGTTTCCTTCAAATGCGTTGCTCTGGTCTTTGTCCTCGGAGGCCACGTGGGTGGTTCGGGCTTCTTGGTGCTCTCGGGTGGAAAACACGAGAGATGTGGATGCTGCCGCGTGGCGTCACAGAAAGCTTTCCTATCGTCTGTAGGCGTTCAGTTCGTTGTTCTTTGATGTTATGCCTTCTATCCTTCGCCTTCGAATAGATGGTTGGTTTAGTCGGTGTCGAGGTCAGAGTTCAGGTAATAGCGCGAGCAGTGAGAGGAAGTACCAGCAAAGCTCAGCGATGCTCAAGAGATGTTCAAGAGAGCCAAGAGTCAAGAGCCAATAGATCACGCCATGTTCAGAGAGAGAGCGATTTGCAACTGGCGCGTTGTTTTCAACAGTCCAACTTGCCCCTCCCCACGGGCGGCTTGCCGAATCCGATTGTCCGTATGGGGCGGAGCCGCCCATGTCCAGGCTTGCTGGGCTGGAATTTAAGTTCTGTGATATCTCATCACTTTTGGGAAGGATAAACTTTATCGATCTTTATACATGTATAATTATGCAGGGTGCTAAAATTTAACGGTCATCAACACAGTTTGTCACATCTGAGTCTAGCTTTCTTTAGAGATCAAACACGCATAATAATACACACATTACAGTTTATACCGTTTAAAACATGATTAAAATTCACCACATTGTCCTAAATAATTGGCATTCGAAATCATCACATCATGCCTATGAGGGAACAGTACACATTAAATATCCATATATTTATTTGTGTAGATAGTTGTAATAACTGTCAGGAATTCGGTTTTCCTTTGTCTGTCCGATGAAGAAAGGCACAACTTCGTGCTGGGAGAGAGGGAGGGGTTGAAATACCCTCTAGGAATGTAGACATGAAGGCATCCAGAGCCATTCCCGGAGCCGTCCGTACCTTTGCACGAAAGTTAGTGATGGGGTCAGTTGACCTTCTCCCTTTTGCAGAGAGGGAGGATTTGAGGAATAATTCATATTTGTTGCTGGGTTTAATTGTCTGTGTGTGTCTTCAGGTTGACATTGTGTTACACATCCCCCTTTTGCGTGGAGATGTACCCGATGGAACATCTTCAGGCACTGGAACAAGAGGCAGAGAGAGAACCGACACACACAAGACACCAACGAGATCTCTATCACTGACTGAAACCTGGTGCAGGGTAATTTGGGAAGGAACAGGTTAGAAACTTGAGAATACATAGGGCTACCTTGTTTAGCATTGTTGACAATTGGGTCATTTTGACTGGTTTAATTGTCGGGGTTTTGACAAGACGGTATAGGCATGATCTCAATCAGGTTGGTCACATTCTCGGGTTCGGATTCTAGGTCGAGATTACCACGTCGAAAAAGGCGAGGGACGCCTGACGTGCATTTGTTGAGAGACTCTTGAACGACGTTCACTCGCTTGTGTAGGAGGAAGGCCAGTGTCAAAGTCACAACATATCCTACGATAGTAGAGATACAAAGCGCCGTGTCAGCGGCAGACCAGGACCGAATAATTGGCGCGCCGGCGGGCGGAAGGCGAACGAGCTGTGTCAACCGGTGTCAGATCAATAAGCTGCGTTCCTTCCTCCTTGATCCTTTCTTCCAATTCTGGATCGAGGACAAAGGAATGCTGCGTGAAGAAGGGTGAGATTTCGATTTCGGCCTGATACTCGTCGTCGGTGAGGTGATACAATGCTAGTTCGTCAATATGGAGGATCGAGCCCTTAGGCACTGTGATCCATAAGTTTGGTTAGGCAGACTAATGCGGCGTGGCGGTGTCGTGTTGATCATATGTGAGGGTAGCCGTTCGGGCTGGGTGTTAACCAGCCATTGGTTTCCGACAATTTCGACTTGTGTTACCTCAACCTGAGAACGTGGTGTTGCTTCGGCGGGGCAGCTAGCGCCGGGTCTCATGGCTTCTAAGCCACAGATGCCCTCTGTATTATCGCTGTATGAGCGGTTTACTCGGGCAGAGGAAGTGAATGTCTTTAGTAAGCGTACACATCTTTAGGTTTGGGGCCAAGTACAACTGTTCGTTGCTATCGTGATACGCGACGACCTCGGGAGTGTGGATTTTGACATAGGTGTTCCTTGCCAAAATCCCACATTCACAATATCTTTAAGCCGATAAATATTATTCGCATCGATAATAGGCAAACTGAGAAGAAACTAAGTCACCTGTTTCCGGGTTTGCGTATATGGGAATAACGCTGCCGGGAAAGAGGTGAGATGGGTTTGGATGAGACTAACGGGGCCCGCAGTGGCCGGTTACGAGTTTGAACAAGGCTAAGAGGTATCACGTACGGAATCCTATTCATGTCTAAGTTGTCAATCAAGGAACTTACATCGCGTATCATGTCGTTCATGATTTTGGCGGGTGGCCTCGATCGGTTGACAACGGTTCTCACAGCGCAATTACAACGATTTTACTGGCGGTCGATCTCAATTTCAGGACCTGTATTCAAGGATTGGTTAAGGGGTTCAAAGTGAGAGTGAGGAAAGGAAAAACACAAAGTGAGACACGAAGGAAAGAAACCAAACAACAAAACTAAAAAAACAAATTAAGACAAAAATTCAACATCAAAATCAAGCAAAAAAAAAAATAATTTTTGAGGGTAACTCCTCGCTACTAGATTGGTCCTAGCAGTGCTGTGGAGGAGAGAATATGGGTTGTGTCTAAGCATGGTTGCTATATGTTTTCTTAACATGACAATACTAATGCTTGTGTGGTGCATATGGTTATCGGTCTGTGTCAGTGGGTCTGATCTTCCCCCTTTCCATGTCGGCTGGAGCCCAGGGGCCTCTTTATCTGGTTTCGATGGACCCATCGAAGGACTGGCTCGCTGCGCCCTTGTCTGATTTTGATTCGATAGGCAACAGGTGAGAGCTTGTCTACAATCTCATGGGGTCCTGTCCAGTGAGGTAGGAACTTCTTTGACAGGTGATGGGGAGCATTCGGCCTTGGTCGGGCGAAACTGTAGTACCACACTTGATCTCGACATTGAGCTCATGGTGAGAGGCCTTTTGGTCGTAGTAGGCTTTCGGCCTTCCGCGCCGTTGTAGCTGCTGTTGAAGGCGAAAGTTGTTCTCAGGTGCTGATGTAACTCTTCCAGGTACTGGTGAGTGTTGTGGTGTGACGAGGTTCAGGTCACCAGGTTGGTACAGCAGGTGTAGTGGTAGCGTCATGTTTCTCCCTGTCATCATTGTGAACGGGGGGTATTCCGGTAGATTGATGGGGTGTGGCTCGAGCGCCATCAGTACCAGAGGAGTTTAATGTCCCAATCCTTTTGATTGGTGGCTACGTATTTTTTAACATGCTGACCACTGTTCTGTTAGCCCGTTCCACTTGACCGGAAGAAATTGGGTGATGGCTTATGTGGAGTTTGGCCTGTATGCCCAGGAGTTTCCATCGTCTTGCATAATTTCAGCGGTGAAGTGGGTTCCGGTCAGAGTTGACCCTTAAAGGCAGTCCGAATCTTGAGAAGATATGGTTCATTAACAGACAGGCTGTTGTTTCTGCTGTATCGTTGGGAGCTGGGAGGCACTCTATCCATTTTGTGAATTCGCAGATCACGGTGAGGAAATATTTGTTGCCCCGCGTCGACCGTGGTAGGGGTCCTACCCAGTCTATTTGGAGGTCCGACCATGGGAAGGTCATTCCTTTCCTTTGCAGTGGTGCTCGGTGGTTTGGATTTGCCGGTTGGAACTGGCAACACACCAGGCATCCTTTAACGTATTCTGCTACGTCTTGCTGCATGCCAGGCCAGTATGCCACTTGCTTGAGTGTTTCATAGGTGGCCTTGACTCCGTGGTGTCCTGCGCATGGTGCATCGTGTGCGTGTGTCAACATCATCCCCCTTTGGCCATGAGGGACTACGAGCCTTGGAGCAGTGGGTGGCTCAGGGACATACGTGAGGACACCGTCTCGTAGATGCAGCATGTGCTTGATCGAATGGAGGCGTGCGGAGGTCGGAGGATGTTTGTAGGTCGAGGTGGAAATGGGATTTCCAAAGGGGTCGGACAGGTGTGCTACTATGGTCTGTATTGCTGAGTCCGTATGTTGGAGGGTGAGGAGGTCCTCAGCAGCGAACTGAGGCGATAGGGAGATGTGGGAGGAGGCAGGTGTGTGCCCAGTCGTGGCACTTTGGCGGCGGGTCACCGCTGCCACAGTAGGGTGGGGTGGGAGGGCATGAAATGTCCAGGACTCTCCCTGTAATGCCCCTGCTTTGGCGAGGGCATCGGTTTGGTCATTTAAGTCTTTGTCTTGTCCTGGTTGACGTGAATGACCTCTGACCTTTTTCCAATAAACGACCATGTCGTGTTCAGTGACGATGGCGTCGCTTGCTTGGAAGAGTTCCTGGTGCCTGACAGGCTTGTTGTTAGCTGTCTTGAATCCATTCCTTTTCCATCCAGTTAGATGGCATATGAAACTTAGACGGGCGTAGTTCGAATCGGTACAGATGAGGAGTTCTCTGATTTTGTGGGTTGCAGCCAATTGTAGTGTGATGAGGATGGCTGCTATTTCTGCATATTGTGATGATTGTGGGCCAAGTTTGAGTTGCTGCGGTGGGCACGGGTCATTGTTGAGCCAGACCACACCCGCTCCCGCTTGTAACTTGCCCTCGCGATTATATGAGCAGCCATCGACATATGCTGTGGGCATTCCTGTACACACATTCTCCTCGAAGTACCGATGATTTGTCGCTTGCGGTTGTGGCAGTTCTTTTGGCGCTGCTGAGGTGTCCAGCGTGTCCGTTGAACAGTTTTGGCATGCCGCGAGCCCGTTTCCCAGTGAGGATTTGTAGTTCTGGGCATATCTTGCCTCCACATCCCTTCCTTGGAGTGTCATTAGCCAGGTAGCTATGCGTGCGTTGGTTACCACGCCATCTCTGATTCGTTGACTGTTGAGGAAGGTAACTGGCTGGTGGCACGTTTCGATGATGACTTTCTGTGAAACGCTGAATGCCCCACACAGTGCAAAGCAAAGCTTTTTCGCAGTGTGAATACTTGCATTCTGGGGGAAGCAGCGTTTTGCTGGCATAAGCGACCACTCGCTTGTCCTTATCATGGAGCTGGTATAGACCCGCACTGAGGCACTGGTCAGAGAATCCCGGCGTCCAGATAGAATTCCTTCCCTGGGTCTGGGTAGGCGAGGCATGGAGCAGAGCGCAGGCACTGTTTGAGCTGGCTCATAGCTGTGTCCTGGGCCTTTGTCCAAACAAAGGTTCGTCCTTTTCAGGAGGGAAGTTAGTGGTCGTGCGATGTCAGCGTAGTTTTCGATGAACTGTCGTGAGTAATTGCACACTCCCAGAAAGCTTCGCAAATCAGAGATGTTAGTTGGTGTTTTTATGCTTTGGATTGCTTGGGCACGGTTAGATTGTGGCTCAATGCCGTTTCTTCCGACGAGCAGTCCAACATAATTCACCTTGGTTTTGCACCATTGTCCTATGTGAAGGGCGATTTTAGCTCCCGCTGTTGTCAGCTGGTTTAGGACATGGTCGATTTCTTTGAGGTGGTCTTCCACACTTGAACTTTTCATTAAGACGTCGTCTACGTAGACGAGGTTGCCTCGGACTCTGGCGTCAGGGCATGCTTTGTTAAGGAAAATGTTAAATTCTGCGGTGAATTGGCATAGCCAAAGGGACACCGTGTGAAGGTGTACTGTCGGTTGCAGTGAATGCCAGCTTATGTTGGTCGTCGGGGTGGACAGGGATCGTCCAAAACCGGAGGCGGCGTCCAATGTGGACAGGATCGTCGAGCCTTTGATTTTGGTATTTCTTGGTCCAACTGGGTCATAGGCCATCGTGACAATGGTACTTGCTGATTCAACTTGCGGTAGTCGATAGTGGGCCGCCATTTGCCGTTGGGTTTTAGGACTGGCCATATCGGGGCAGAATATGTACTGTTACAGGGCCGGATGACCCCCTTTTCCAGCATGGAGTCAACAATTTCTTGCACTGGCTCATATGACGCTATTGGAATCTTGTACTGTCGCACAAAGGTGGGTGGTGCATTTGGGTTTGTCGGTATGCGCACCGTGTGGATGTTTGTCAATCCACAATCTAGAGAGTCCTTGCGAAAGAGTCCTTGTACTTCAGCAGAACCTCTTTGAGTCCTTGGCGCTCCACTGTTGTGGAGGGCATCCGCTTCACTCAAGATCTGTTGAATTTGAGTATTGAACCCGGCGAGGGTTCTTCTGCAGTTAAGTCATTAAAGGGGCTTTGGGCCCGCTGGTCACCCGTGTAGGTGGTTCTGTCGCAGGCTGGGTTGAGACAGCATAGACATTGAGGTGAGTGTCATCCATTAGTTCTGACCGGCAGACGCTTTCTCTGGACACTGGCAGGATTGAGGTGATGGCAATGACTTCATGAGGTTTTGTGAATGTTATAGTGTCATTGTATCCATCTGACATTAGTTGGGCTGGTATGGGGCCTATGACAGGTACCATCAGTTCAAAGTCATGGAATGCCTGGTTGATGAGCCATCCCAGGTGGCTGGCTTTGGGAACGTGGATGTCTTGGGCCATACAGTTATTGAACAACACATATATCGCACGAGATGACACTTCAATGAGAGGTGTAGCTTCCAGAGTCAGTCCGAGTTTTAGGCAGGTTCTGGAAGGTTGGAAGAAGCTCAGCTTACTGTTGAGAGTTTGGCCAGGCCGCATGTTGAGGCGGACACTGACACTTTTGCTGTAGGCAGGTATTGTGGCTCCTTGTTCCGTGATCATAGCGCATGCGTCCGGCATGGTTTGACCGGATTGGAGGTTCTTGAGGCTGACTGAAGTTGTCAGTTGGTGTGACAGGGGAGCCCATATGATGTTGTTTACAGTGTCAATGTGAGCATTGAGTCGAACCATGATATCCGCTCCAATGTAGATGTCATGCGGCAGGTCTGGGATGACGAGGAAGTAGTGACTCAGTTGTCTGTTGTTCCATCGTATGTCCAGAGCACAGATGATCTTGGAGGTGGCCATGGTTGTCGACCAGGGACTGAGAGGGTAACGGCTGTGCTTAGTGACATGTGGTAGACTTTGACAGCTCTGCTTCAATGTTTTGAATAGTTTCAGGCTGATGGCTGAGTTCTCTGCCCATAGGGCTAGTGCTGCCTCGGACACTGATATGCCATGAACCTCTATCGCAGTCATGATTTGAAGGAGGCCTGTGTTTGGTTCAGGCTCGTGCAGTAAGCAGAGGAGAGGGTCGTTGGCGTTTGTGCTCGGCCCAGACCTGGGCTCTGTTACTGCTTCATCTGTCATTGACTTAGGGGTAGTGTCTGTGACTTGACACTGTGACTCGTTGGAGTCTAATGACTGGCAGGGCAGAGGCTCGCGGACTTGTGTCCAAATCTTTAGGTGCTTAAAGTCTATTAGGGGTTCGAAACGATTAAGCAAATCTTTTCCGATGAGGAGCGGGTACGTGTTGAGTGTTGACACGTATACAGGATGGACGAAGTCCATGGGTCCCACTGTTAGATGGATTGGGGCCACATGTTTTAGTTGTAAGCCCGTGTGAGAGTATGCTTGTACGTTTAGTTCGCACCTTTGGAGCTTGAGGGTGCCATTAGTCCTCTTCGTTCCTTCTTGGACTTCTTTGAGAAGTTCTGTAGACATTAGAGTGATGTCGGCTCCCGTGTCCAGAAGGGCTTCGACTCTGATGTGTCGTTCGATGATGATGGAGAGATAAAACTTTCTTGCTATACCCTTTTCAATGAGATCGCCTAGGAGTTGAGGAACTGGAGTTTGGGAGGAAATATTTAGGATGTCAGGGCTGACCTGGCGTTCGGAGGAGTGGCAGATGACTAAGACAGCGCTTTCAGGAACTTGAGGATTTTCAACAGCAGGTGTCTGCTGAATGCTGCTGGAATTTGGAGTATTGGGTTCTGAGTTAGTGTTTAACTTTGTTGCTGGATTTTCAGGTGGGGCTTCATGTCCATCTGAAGTTAAAGTGTTTATTGTACTCTGAGACTGAGGTGAGGCGGTGCTGTTTTCTGTGGCTGATTCGTTTGTCTTGTCGCTGCTTTCGTCCGTCAGCTAGTCAGGCTGAATCCGGGTTTCTTTCTTTTCCCACTTCTTATCTTCCTCTTTTCGTTGAAAGAACTCCTTCATCATCATTTCCATCATCTTCTGTGAGTCAAGTGCGGTGGTGTTTTTGTTCTTGTATGGACTCAGTTTGAGCTTGGTCACTTTGGAACCTTGGTGAATTCTTTCGTCGATTCCTTGGGCTGGTAGCCTTAGGGTGAGTCTGTCGCTTTCCGTTGGAGTTTCCATTGGATTCCCATGAGCGTTGCTCTCTTGGGTTCCACGATCTCTCCCATTGCCTTTCCTGAGGCCTTGCTTGGTCCCATGACTTATCCCAGTGTCGTCCAGGTGAGCGTTGACGTCCACGTGGTCCATCCCATCGGTCATACCTCTGTTTAGGTCGGGTTCCAGCGTGCGAGTCTCGTTCTCTGTTGGACGGGGGTGCATTCCACTCCCTGTGTGGTGGCTTAGCACTGTCTTGGCGTTGGGTGCCCTCCAGCGCCAGTTCTTGGTGTTGAGTGTTGAAATCAAGAACTGCTGGGGTTTTTGCGCTCTTTTCTGAGGCCATCTTTTGTTTGCCGTGAGGCTTTGCACCAAGTCTCGCAACTGCTGAATGTTCATTGTTCGTGGGCATGCGAGAACGCCAAGATGGTGGCTTATGCCAGGATGAAGGTTCCTCAGGAAGAGAGTTTTAAAGTTCAGTTCCTCTTCCATGTCAGATTCATTCTGAGTTCCAAAATATGCTTGTCTGAGTCGACTGTAGTAAGCTTGAGGAGTGTCGTGACGTCCTTGTCTCTCCAGGGCAGCCACTAAGCCTTGATCGGACTCAGGGTCAGCAAACTCTTTAATGAGGGCCTTTTGAAGCCGTTGATAGTCAGTCTTTGTGTTAACAGGCTGCCGGTCAAGGAAGCTGCGCACTTCAGGACTGGATGTCGTTCGGAGTAAGTATAGTTTATCTTTGTCCGTAACGTTAGGTCGCATTTCCAGATGGAAATCAATATCTTGCAGATAAGCGTGGACATTTTGGCTGTTTGGCAAGCTGGGGTTGAATTTTCCGATGTTTCGGGCGAGCTTGTCAAGATCTT
This sequence comes from Gymnocypris eckloni scoliostomus, assembly GCA_027564155.1. Classification (NCBI taxonomy): domain Eukaryota; kingdom Metazoa; phylum Chordata; class Actinopteri; order Cypriniformes; family Cyprinidae; genus Gymnocypris; species Gymnocypris eckloni. Next base: position 25,798,125 of record CM050432.1, on the reverse strand, counting down.
TAGGTCAAGCCGTGCACTGACCTGCGGCTGGCTGCAGCAGATTCTTTTGGTTCTGTCGTGATATAGCGTTCTTCCGGCGGCGCTGGTGAATGTTTTAACACCATCCCTCTATCTTTGGTTCACGTGTCGGTCCATGAACAGGTGATCCAGTCCTGCTTGACGGGGTGCCGTTGGTGCACGCCCTGTACTTGACGGCTCACGGCGTGGTTCATAAGCATGCCTGAGTTCCTCTTGGAAACTTTCAGACTCCTCTGTGACGTAGTCGAGCTGTCGTGTTAGGCGGCTGATCTCATTCTTGATTCAGCCAAATGAGCTTCGAGGGCCTTGATTCTGCTGGTTTTGTCCCTGAAGTCGGTCTTTGCCTTTTCTAGTAGCTTCTCTGCATACTGTAGCTTATCTGCACGATCAGTGAAGTCCTCTTTAAGTTGCTGCATTTCGTGGCTGGTAGCTGTTAGAGTATCTTTTAGCCTGTTTATCTCCTCCTCAGCGCCTTGCTCCACCTCATCGGTCCCTTCCTGTCGTACCTGAGCTCCACGTTCCAGCTGCTCTATGCGTCGTTGTGCGCTTGTCAGCTCCTGCTGGCGTTGTGCGGCGTGCTTGTCGCTCAGTTTGAGGGTGGCGATGAGTATGTGGCTTAAAGAACCGGTGATCTTGGCTAATTCTTTGTGACTGTAGTTTTGACTTGGGTCTTGTCTCATAATGCTTGCGATGTTGTCATCTAGTTGATTCTGTGTCTGATGTTGGAGTGCTTCAGCAGCTTTAGGGAGTATGCTGTCTGTTGTAACACTTAGCCACATTTCAAGTCCTTCCCAGTGACCGACATGTTCTGTTTTGTGAGACATGTTCTGGCGGGTCAGGGAGATCTTGGACCGAACTGACACAGACCTTGAACAAAGCAAAACAAAAACACAAACAAAACAAACAGGGGTGTAAATGTGCACAGTGTAGTGTATGCTAGTGTTGAGTGTGTCTCTGTGTTTGTGGTCCTCTGGCAGGTGCTTCTAATTCGTAGTCTCTGCAGATAAATTATTGGGCACACATAAGGGCAGCCCAGCTGGGAAGCAGAGAAAGAAAAACACACAAACAGAATGGGTACACAAGGACAATAGCACTAAACATATCTCTTTTAATAGCAGATTTTCTTCTTTTCGCTTTGTTAAGTCTGATTTAGAAGGACGCTTCTAATCAGAGGATTATAGGCGATTTTCTCTTTTGTAATAAGACTGGTATTGCTATTCCAATTTTCTCCTTGATGGAGGAAACCAACAGCAATGACAGTACTTGTCCCTTAATGGCAGGATTTTACACATAGCGCTGGTCAGCGTGTGTCGCGCGTGTTTAAAAATTTTGCCGATGTCTATCTTCTCATTGCACCTGCTTTAACCTGGGAGGGTAGGATTTCACAATAGAGGGTAAATGATAAACAGTTTGAATGTGGTTCTCAAGTTTCATACATCTGTTCAATTGTGACATTTCGCTCTATTCGTGATCTTCCCGCCAAGTCTTAAGCAAACAAGTCAAATTAGAAGTTAGTAACAGGGAGAAAAGAAAAGAGATTAAGATTTATTCCCAAGATTTAAAACTAATACGTTGGCACAAGGTGGTGCTGTTGAGTCTATGCTTAGGTTGGTTTGGCTGTTTACAGGTAAAACAAACTGACCTAAGTTGAGAAACCTTAATTTCCCTTTTGGGGTTTTCTAATTAGAAGGTTGCATTTTATGCTCCAGATTGGTGAGAAGTGACTTTGATTGTATGGTGTCACTGTCACTTCTCCAACACAACACTAGGGGAGCACTATCTACTCTCAGGCCTAAGTAAGAGGACTAATTTTAATTTAATAAAATTATTTTAATTAAATTATTATTAACTTTATTTTGAGTTAATCAGATCACCTAAGGAAATGAAGTATGGCCTACAGGGGCGCCAGACTTGTATTTAAGTCTGAAATTACAATTAAAATTAGACTTTGTGGTTTCTAATTAAAATTTATGATGTTATAATTAAAATTAATAGGCTTCACTTAGGATTAGAATTTACAAATGCAATCTGCAATTGAGTTGATAAACCAATATTGTTGCAAAATGTAAACAGGAAGTGTAATTAATTATTAAATGTAATTAGAATTTTCGAATTCATAATTAATTATTAAATTAATTTACAGCTTCTAAATCACTAGTTTTGGATTCCTATAATAGTAATTAAAATAATTTCCAAACTTAATCATTCCTCATTGTGTCATCAACATCAAAAAAATTAACAATTAATAATTAATCTGTGTCCTAATTACTTGTAACTGAAATAAAATTTCTGGCCCTCTTGATAACAATTAAGGTTTTATTGTAGTGGTCAAATTATAAGAGCGTTTATGGTTCATAAATGGATACTGTTGTTGCTGGAAGCAGGAATTGAAAATTATTTTATTAAATGAAATTAATTAAATTTGTAATCAATTGTGACATTCAATTAACAATTAAAAATTCCTAACAATAGCGCTTATCCATTGATGTGTTTTAAAATCATAAAGCCATTATAATTGAATGAATCAAACTCACCATATTATCAAGGTACTGAGATAATAATGACTTATCTTCTAATAAAACTGGTACCCACAAAGGTAAGACTTTAATCAACTGTTATATTAAACCAACCTGTGAAATTGTTAAACTGATGATTGGGAATAACATTAACACAGCCAACTTATCAACATATGTTAGTCTTTTAAATGGGAAAATAGAGAGAGAGCAGGGAAAATGTAGTGGCTTTTCACACACACGCATTCACTGCATTCAAGCTTCTAAATGCTATGTGCTAATCGTAAGGCAAACCGCATTGCATTTGCTACGCTGCTAAAACTTCTTTGTTTAGAGAAACTATGGTCGCTCACGACCCAGTTGCATGTAAACTTGTTCACGCCTCAGACCAACAAGCATTGTTCAGATTTGAATCTTTACAACACATAATCTCACTCATTTCAGGGCGAGATAAATTTATCTACGGGTTACTTATAAATCATCAAAGCCTCATGGCTATTATGCGAATATCTGTCTGTTTAGACAGATACAAAACAATTCAAACGATTGCAAAATTTCTCCCTTTCTCAAAACGACTGGCCACTCGTGCGTTTGAATTCACTCGTGAAATCAAATAATGGCTGAGAATTATTTAAATAGCTATTTTAATATTCTACAGCCGGAGAGTATATAGGCTGGAGTTTGAAAGTGGGACACGCACTTACAAATCATTACTATACAGGCCTTAAATCAGAGCAACAAGGGACACGCTCATTTGTCTCTTTATGCGCTTTAGAGCGACTTTTATTAATTATTTACTGCAGTTTATTTCTTCTCACAACTCGAGTTAACAAATACCCTCTCTTTCATTCAAACGCACTGTGTTTTACAAACAAGAATGCAATACCACAAATAACCGCTTTTCCTGTATTTACTCAATTTTTCCGGATAAAAGTGAGAAATACCCTTTTGTCTCTGGTTTGATTTTCAGATTAATCTTTAATGCCCGCTTTTTTCCTCCACCATTCTGTAATAAAAATACCAGTTTAATATAGAGCTATTATTTCAGCTCCGAATTAGTTATTAAATATTAAATATTGCTTGGTTAAAAGTAATATTAATATTTAACTTATTTATACTGTATTAAGTGATCGTCCACGAACACTAACCTCAGCATATCCTGTCGAAATCGAGCTTAGGTAGCTTTCTCTTTATGGCAATAAGGAAAAAAACTTCAAATCACATTCCAGAGACAATTCTTTATAAATGAAACAAGGTTTATTCGTGATACTGCTATTCTAACATAAATGGATTAACATACACAAACACACATGCATAAAGGGATTTTGGTGAGTAAACTCCCTAAGTTAAAATTAGCCCTTTTAGCTATTTTAAGCTTGACTCGACCGGAAAAGATCACGACAGATGCCTTTACTCTGTTACTGCATTCAGATCAGATTTTACCAGTTCAATCAGCAATATAGATTTAGTTAGAGGTACTTGCTTGTTGACAATAAGCAGGTTGGATGTTGTTTCGTTTCCTTCAAATGCGTTGCTCTGGTCTTTGTCCTCGGAGGCCACGTGGGTGGTTCGGGCTTCTTGGTGCTCTCGTGTGGAAAACACGAGAGATGTGGATGCTGCGTGGCGTCACAGAAAGCTTTCCTATCGTCTGTAGGCGTTCAGTTCGCTGTTCTTTGATGTTATGCCTTCTATCCTTCGCCTTCGACTAGATGGTTGGTTTAGTCGGTGTCGAGGTCAGAGTTCGGGTAATAGCGAGCAGGCAGAGAGCGAAGAAGTACCAGCAGTTACGAGCGCTGCTCAAGAGATGTTCAAGAGACCAAGAGTCAAGAGCCAAGCCAGATGTTCATGCCAAGAGAGCGATTTGCGACTGGCGCGTTGTTTTCAACAGTCTGACTTGCCCTGCCCACGGGCGGCTTGTCGAATCCGATTGTCCGTATGGGGCGGAGCCGCCCATGTCCAGGCTTGCTGGGCTGGAATTTAAGTTCTGTGATATCTCTTCACTTTTGGGAAGGATAAACTTATCGATCTTTATACATGTATAATTATGCAGGGTGCTAAATTTAACGGTCATCAACACAGTTTGTCACATCGAGGCTAGCTTTCTTTAGAGATCAAACACTGCATTTTAAAACACACATTACAGTTTATGCCGTTTAAAACATGATTAAAAATCACCACATTGTTTTAAATAATTCATTCGAAATCATCACATCATGCCTATGAGGGAACGAGTACACATTAAATATCCATATATTTATTTGTGTAGATAGTTGTAATAACTGTCAGGAATTCGGTTTTCCTTTGTCTGTCCGATGAAGAAAGGCGCAACTTCGTGCTGGGAGAGAGGGAGGGGTTGAAATACCCTCTAGGAATGTTGACATGAAGGCGTCCAGAGCCATTCCCGGAGCCGTCCGTACCTTTGCACGAAAGTTAGTGATGGGGTCAGTTGACCTTCTCCCTTTTGCAGAGAGGGAGGATTTGAGGAATAATTCATATTTGTTGCTGGGTTTAATTGTCTGTGTGTGTCTTCAGGTTGACATTGTGTTACAACCGCCAGGAGAATCTCTCAGCACTCGACTCTTGAGCAACAATCGATGTACCGTAGTCACCTTACTCAGATCTACGACTGGTGCAATTGAATACACCGCACCACCATCTATGGGGGCTCGCACCACTTGATACTAGGGATGGGTCACGATTATCGAATATTCGACTATTCTATTTAATTATAGAATATCGATTAGGTTGTGCGATTATTTTCTAAAGGTGTACCAGGGCTTGACAATAAAGACTGTCCGATGGCGTGAAGGACGCTCTGATTTGTCACTTACCAGATCGGGCCACTGCAGGTGGTCACTAAATTGTATCATTTGCATGCGTTTTAAGCCTTGTTTGTTTAAAAATGTGCGATTATTAAAACATTTGGTAGCGAAAGACAACTCCTTTCAGTACATGCGCGAACTGCACTGTCGGCACTCGGGCGGCACACATACATACACACACACACACACACACACTATGTGTAACCACGCCAGAGAACAGAACTTCCGATCGTTCAGCCTGATTGCTTGAACAATAGACCTGTTATAGACCTGTTAAACAATATATTGTGAGAGGGCCGTTTGCTACAGCGTCCCCAAACAACTCTAAATAATAAACCAAAGTTAACAAAATACGAGAGTGCTTCTCCGTCGCCTTCACGTCCTGTTTTCCATTAATGAAGCCGTGACGAGCTCCTGCATTCAAATTATTCGTTTTTGCTGAAATAATAATATTCCACTGGTTGATATATTATATTTATATGCAAAATATTTGTGTTGTTTTCGTGTTAAATGTATAGAATTACAGGTTGGATGCCACACTTATTATTATTTTTCTGGCAGAGTATACAGGTGTAATTTTAACTTAAACTTCAGGCAATGTAACATGATTTTATGATCGTAATTTTGACTTTATTCTTAAAATATTATGATGTTAATTATTTAGTTATTTATTTGAGAAAGATAAACTGATCAAACTTAGCTGGCCGCTTGGTATTTTAAACAAACAAAACTTGAATTTAACAAACAAAGGATGTTCCAATCATATTTCTAAATTAAATTAATAAAGAAAGGAAACACAATAATGACCAATTAAAAAACAAAAACTGAACAATTTAAATGGCTCAGCTAGAGAGAGAGAGAGAGAGAGAGAGAGAGAGAGAGAGAGAGGCGCGAGAGACACGGGCTCAGACTCAGGCGGAGAATTCTGAGAATATATTCTGCTCTATATTATCGTTCCCTTGTTTCAATTCAAAGTTCACCGAACTAATTGTGAACAACACTCCGTCTTCTTCGAGCATGTGAACATGTTCATTTAATATATTTGTATCTATGAAATAGGTTATTGTTATGAAGACAGACGTTAAAATGACTGTTCACATAATAAGTGCCGTCATTCAGGCGGTTCACAATATGTTTAGCGTAATATGCTTTAAGAATGATATTCTGTTTAGCTTCGCAATATGTTTACGCCTAATATTCATTGATGCATTAATCAGATTTAAGATTTTCTTTTTAATAATATGAATGTTCATGTTCATTCATTAAAATAGAAATGTCCTAGCCTTATGAGCAGTTGATAATCGGCGGACTGTTCTGTTAATAAATGCCGTCATTATTATGTTATATTAATCTGTTCCAGCAATCATACTTTACAACCATTCATTTTCTTGGGTTAAGATAGACTATTCTCTAATTAACTAAACAGTTTGTTATCATACAGATTGAAAGCCTGGTTGGTCTCTCTCCCCTCTCTCTCTGTGTGTGTGTGTGTGTGTGTGTGTGTGTGTGTGTGTGTGTGTGTATGGCGCGGTGCGTGTGTGGGCGGGGTGGGTGGGTGCATGCGCGGGAGGGTGCGATTTTCGAATAGTAATCGAATAATACCCAGCGATTATCGAATATTACATTTGCTTAAAATGCCCATCCCTACTTGATACACTACGGACTCCAAATGTCCTGGATCTTATGGCGACCTTTATGGCCACAGTGGCGAAGGAATACTAACTGACCTTCTATGAGTGGAACCCCACGGACATGCTGGTCGTAATTAAGCCTTACGTTTGCCGCAGCCTGCAACCTCTCGTGCCCCATCAAATGCCACCTGTAATCTGGTCTGATGATCGAACCCAATCATGCGCTGCCTGCAACTGGTTCCTGCTGGTTCCTGTACCCAATACCCAAAAACGCAGTCGTGGTTCCTGACCCAGCATTAAAAGGTGTGGTGACTCACCCGTAGTTTGGTGTGGAGTGGTATTAACAAAAAGATAACCTGGGGCAAACATGCAACCCAGTCCCTCTTCCTAGAGGCTGGCAGCGTGCACAATAAATTGTGCAAAGTGCGGTTGAAGCACTCACACTGGCCATTTCCGCCGGATGGTATGGTGTAGTGCGAGACTTCTTCACAGATCACAAAGCTGACGAATCAACAAAGACTCGAAACTACGGCCCTGATCAGAATGCAAACGGCGGCCTGGAATGCCAAACTTGTAAAACCATTCTGTAACCAGGGCCTGGGCTCGCAGCCGTTGGTCCCAGAGTATACCAGAGTATGAAACTGAAAACATCAGTCATTACAAGGACATTTTCAATGCCGGAGCTTGATGGCTCCAGCACAGTAAAATCAATGGCTATAATTTAATTTGGCTGTGAAGCCAAAAGATGATAAAACCTTGGACTGGTGGACAAGTGTCCTGGCGACTGACATCTCTCACATTCCTGGCAACAACGGGCCACATCTGATGAAAGACCTGGCACGCACTTCGGACTAATCCCGTTCGCTTATACCCTGATGACCATGTTGCTGATGCAACAAGGTCAACACTCTGACTTCAAGGTAATAGGCAGAAGTAACTGTAGGACCTCCTCACCGCCATTCGGACTATAAACCTGATACAGAACCCCGTCCTTCTCCACCAGATGGTCCCATTGACGGAACAACGACAAGGCTGAAGGGGACATCTGCTGGCGCTCCTCCCGCCGGCCTGGGCCTTACGCCTCAAAATGGCAGAAACTCAGAAATAACAGGGTCCACTGCTTGCAGTGAACCTAAGTCTGCCAGAGAATAACCAGGCACAGTAACAATCATAGATTGCTGTACCTCTGCTGCTGGGTTGACCTCCAAGGCCTGCTGCTGCAAAGAGGCGGGCACTAAAGTTCATCAATCCCCCACCACTTTGCTCTCCGAGGGATTCTGGGGGACAGAGCATCTGCATTCGATTACACCTTCCCGACCGATAACGTGATTTCAAAATTGAATGCTGCCAACTGAGCGGCGCTCCGCTCTGTAGCCCCAAGTTAAGTTTGGCCGTGGACAGATGACTAAGAGGATTGTTATCGGTGGAACACCACACACCGACTGCCCAGCAGGTACTCTAAATTTCTCAGTCATGGCCCACTTGAGGCGCAACAAACTCCAACTTCATGGAGCTGTAGTTAGACATATTGCGCTCAGTGGGCCTCAGACTGCGACTATAAATGCGACCGGGCGCACTTGGCCCTCCTGTTCCTGTGAGAGAACCGCCCAAACCCCGACTGGCGTCCACCAAGATAAATGGCAGGAAAAATCAGCATAAGCGAGCACCGGGTTAGTAGCAGTCTCTTTAACTCTCTCGAAACTGTCCTCGCACTGCTCTCTCCAGGCATCAGTAAACCCAGACTCCGCGCGATTTCGAGACTTCCCCTTGCCCCCAGAAAATTCTGCTGCTAATCTATACAGAGTAGCCGCAATCTTCGCAAACCCCTCTACAAACCGACGATAATAGCTTGCAAAGCCAAGAAAAGAACTCAGTTCTGTAGCGCTGGCTGGACGACACCATTGGGCAACGGCCAAAACTTTGCTCGGGTCTGTTGCCACGCCCTTAGCAGAGATCACATGGCCCAAATAACGAACCTCTGGCTGCAAAAACGCACACTTTTCCCACCGTGCCTTGAGTGTCTCCCGTCCCAATCGACCCAAAACAACCTCCAACCGTTCCAAGTGCTGCTCTATAGAAGAAGAGAACACAATAATATCATCTCTGCAGCACCCAAGAAGGCGCTGGCCAGCAAACCAAAAAGAGAAAAAACAAACCAAAAAGCAAAAAGTAAGCAGCTGAAACATCCAGCCCATTCCTTTAATGGAATAAGTCACTTTTTTACATCTAAAATAAAAAAACAATGAATCCTCATTCCTTTAATGGTGAGTCTTATAAAAGGAAAATACATTTACATACCAGCATGGGATCACCGCTTGAACAGCCTTCAATGCCAAACACTAATCAAAAAATATAAGTTTAACAAAAATCATATAACCACTAAAAGCAAGATATTAAACATAAATATTCACCTACCACATAGGAAGACAGCAGTCGCAGCCATAGACACAGGATTCAATAAGCTGAATAAGCTGAATTTTCCGGCAAGACAACTCAGCCAGGGAGACCGTCGAACAGACACCAGCCTTCCCAAAAGATGGCACAATTAGGAACACAAATGCCACAAAAAATAAGACATGCCAAACACATACCTCCAACGCCAGGCAGCCAGACAATGAACCAGCAACAACAGAAACCGTGACGTAACATCCCGTGTCCTTAGCAACTCCTTTATATACAGCCACCTAATAAGGCTTAAATTGTAATAGGTGTAAGCGTCAGGAAACGAGAGCCTATCACCACACAAACTTCCTAAGAGCGTCATCACGTCACAAAGAAACTGCCAATCACGAGAGGAGTTCCCCAGTGACATCATGCAATGACAACCAGCAGCCCCGGAGGTATCCATCGACCACGCAGGAACACCAGATCAGCTGTCAAACTAAACTGAAAGCAAGTAAACCAAACAAGTCTCTATTGTTTGCTGGATTAACCACTGCCTCTGGTAAAGTTACGAGATAGCAAAAGAGTGCTAGACTTAAACTTTCTTCTAACCGCAAAGCTCCTGTCCTGTATGTGTGTTCGTATATGTGTGTGTGTGTGTGTGTGTATAATGTGTTTTTAGTACGTTTAGTCCATGTATAGTAGAATAACAGAATAACAGTTAGCAAATAAAACCTCTGTTTCATTTATAAAGAATGGTGTCTTGTGCTGTGTGATTTTCAAGTTTTAAACTATTTGCCAAAGATCGCATTACCTAGCTCAAAATTTGATAAAGTACTAATTTTGTTTATTTTATCGTTGGCCATGAAGTAAGATAAACAAAATTGTTAAAGATATACTGATGTTAATGGTTAATTGGGTATAAATCATAAGTTAAAGATTAATATAACTTCAATCAAATCAATATTTAATCTTTAATAAATAATTCCCCAAAGCTGAAATAATAGTTTTAAAATTATTACAATTCCCATTTTAAATAATGTGTAGTTATTCTCCCACAGTAATGTCATCTTCAAACTCTGATTCTTGGAAATCATGAGTAAAGTGCATCATGGCAAACACATTTCCTGCCCTAAAATCTCCTTATCTCAGGAGATTTCTAAAAACCAGGAGAAATTTGAGAAGAACATCTGGGATGTATTCAAGAACAGGACCTCACTGTTGGTTCTTATCACTTAACCATAATTCAACCGAAACAGGACAAAAGATCTCCCTATCTGGAAATGGTCCGGGATGACCGTTTGACACATAATTCAATAATGCAAGACTGTTTTACGATCAGACGTCTGAGCTAAGAAGCTCTGCAGATGCATGCCCAAAGTGACTTTCTGACCCCAGACACCTCCCGTTTCTCTGTTGCATCCCAAGGGAATGCGCGCTCTCTCTCGTTCTTGTGCAGACAAAGAACGAAAATAATTTTGATACCCGAGTTTCCGAGATGGGCGGGTTATAGACTTCAAACATTGTGGAGAGGACAACCATTGCTGCTTACAATGCTGTTCTTACAACAACTACATCCCTTTGTCTTGGTCGCTAAAGAAGTGTATTTGTAGGCTAGATATGAAGCTTAATTTGAAGCATATTGTATGTTTTATAAGCAGTGAAATAAACACGTATTTGACAGAAATTACAGAATTGTCAGCGAACTGCATGTATAGCGCGGTGAATGTTTATATGATTGTCAACCAATGCGATACTACATTTTATTCTTTCCGACATTAAAGCACTTGAATATGACAAGCTCAAAATCACAACTTCGTAAGTGAAAAATAGAAAAATTTTTGGACACTGACACAATTTTCATAATTTCGGTTGTTTTCGGTTAATTTCAGAATTAAAAATGAAACAATCAAGATGAAATTGAAGTGCAGACTTTAAGCTTTAATTCAAGGGGGTTGAACAAAAATATAATATAAAATGCTTAGGAATTACAACCATCAATAAAGACCAGTAACCCAGTGCCACTGGAAGCCATGCAGCTCATGCCATCACACTGCTCCACATGTTTCACAGATGATGTTGTATGCTTTGGATTATGAGGTGTTCCAAGCCTTCTTCATACTTTTTTCTTCCCGTTATCTTGTTACAGGTTAATCTTAATTTCAGCCATCCAAATAATACTTTTGCAGAAGTGGTCTGGCTTTTTTAGATGTTTATGGCGAAGTCTAATATGGCCTTGTTTGCTGTGGTGAATGCCCACAAATGTCCAATCACTTATGGTCCCTTGAAAAAGGGGGGAGGTACATATTTAAGAGCTGTAATTCTTTAACCTTTCCTCTAGTTGTGATGAGAGCTCAGAGTGTGCACGTTAAGCCCATATTCACTATATAACTGTAACTTGAATATCTTTTGTTCAACAGCTAAAATAATACAATTGTGCCTGTGCCCAAATATATATGGACCGAACTGTAAATAACATACCTGAGATTGGATGGAATGTGCTCAAAGATGGACTATGTGTGGTGATTAGTGTATGAAAAATGGACCTTGCCATTTTATTGGACGGGCAAAAATGGATTTTGTTTATTTTTTTAAAGATGGAAGTCGGCATACTATTGGATTATTTTACAGACTTGTGGATGTCAGGTACTGCCACGTGAGGCAACAACACCATTGACTTTCATCGCTGGCTAGTTCTTTGAAGTTGTTAATTGTATAATAAATAAAAAGAAAACAGAATTATTATTTATTATTATTTTATTTTTTAAAGTAAACAAGTAGTAAAGTTTTTATTTTTATTTTATTTTTCAGGGGAACGTAGTTCCCGGCAGGGCTTGACAGCATTACAGTTCCATATCACTTCGCATTGTTAACTGTAATAATGGAAATTAGCATGCATTACCTATACAGCACACAGACCAAACAACAACAGATGATTTTCCAAAAGTAAATGTAATATTTACGGTAAATGTGAAACATTCAACAACTGGGAGACAGCAGTATTAGACAGTCCAGATGAAAAACAACATAAACGAACATCAAAGACAGCCAACAACAACAAAATACATAAAATAATCAGCAAAGAACAGCTAGACGTACTCGAAGGAGAAAAACATGAAGAAAACAATGTGTTTAACGACTGGCTTAAGGCCAAAAAACAACGTCTGTGAATGAGGTAGAGAGAGAGAGAGAGAGAGAAAGAGAGAGCGAGAGGGGGCCGACACTTTAAATACCCAGCTGCGAGCTTTCTAGTATTCAGTATCAAGTTTTCTTTCTTTAAGAGCTGGACTGAACTGCTTTATATCCAATTTCGGAATTTAAGTCATCCAATGACGTATTCAGGGCCGTCCTCAAAACGTTTTGCATGGTTGGGAAAGTCGTCAGTTCTCATCCTGCCATCTCCACCGCTGAAATACAGCACATTCGTAGCTCTCCATATCTGTCACCAGACACAGCATCCGGACTGAATTGCAAGGTCTGGTTTGACATTCAGCTGAACCTGGTTAGGAGGGGCGTGAAGGAAATTGGGTGTTAGGAAAGCATTCATTCGTTATTAAAAAAGAAGAAAATGGAGTTGAATATGTTTGCTTGTCTTATAATGCAGAAACAAAAAATCTCTCAAAAATCCCACCGATCCCAACAAAGACTGCTACCGAGGATTCATGTTTACCAACCCAAGTGAGACCCTTTGCCCAGTTAAAAGTTAAATGTAGTCAGCAAACTAGACTTTGGGGGCCAAATGCACTCAAATTAATGCAACAAACATTGAACTTTCTTTATTTAATTTTTTTTAACTTGTGTGTGTGTGTATATAGCCCCTTTTCACATTTCCTGGGCTCTCAGAAGTGAAAATCATCACAGGTGTGTAAATGATGAATGGAAACTGCATCAAATGTATTTTTGTGTTCTCGTTTGCCGTAATAGCAAAAGAAAAGAAAATACCCATGATAGCATTTCAGTGAATTTCCAAAAGAGAAAGGAAATACATACATACATACATACATAAAATAAAGAGATTGGTTTTGATAGTCAAAAGAGTGAAATACGTCAAATTTGCCATCACACCCTCTTTAAATTAGAAACAGTTATGCAGCAGCATTATATAATGTATTGGCAAGGTAAGAAAACAAAGTATATTGCTATAAATTTACATGAATTTAAATAAATAAAATGCTTCTAAATTTATGATGGGTCAAACTGTGGAAATGCATAGTCATGTGCATATACTGTAATAGACCTCAGTGTGTAAACGGGACTTTTATTTTGCTCTGGTGGTGTGATGTCATAAAGCAGCGCCACGCTCCTGCATCTGTTGTGATTCATTCAAAGGTTTGTGGTTTTAAGTGTTTAAATCAATCTGAACTGTTCTGTCAATTTAAATGTTTCCACAACTAAGTAAAACAAAGTGATCATGCTTAAATTTAACGTTGTAATGTTTTTAATGCTATTTTGTGAGTAATGTGCATCCACACATTAGAAACGGAAAAGGTGCATCTCATTTCGCTCCCTGTATAAGTGAAAATGAGTTTTTTAAACTATAACTTTGAATGAACCCCTTACCAGGCTGCCAACCTCAAAAAAGAAAAGTAAGGGACAGAATAAGGGATGCTTAAAATATTTGTTCTGTACCACAGAGTGTATGTCATTTTCATGTCTTAGTTCCATATAGCTTTCTTACGGAACGTTTCTTTGGTGCCTTAAATATGGGATGATTCTATATTATGCACTGACTACTGAATTAGCTGTTTAAGATGCACCCAAAGATTTAGTTTGCATTTATTTTTCTTTATTAAATATTAGCATTTTATAGACACAGACAAACTCCTCCGGAATCAGCTGAGATCCACGTGACACACGATTATAAAGATGGCATTTATTAAAGAGGAGAGTGAAGACATGACGATTGAAGAAACATTGAGAGTCAAACATGAAGATACTGAGGAACAAACAGGTTGGTTCTCATTCTCAAAGCTGAACTCACTTATCTGATCATTATTAAAATGTTCAGCTCTACAGAGAGATGAAAACCACGCACAAGTAGCCTGTTATTTTGTATAACATTTAAATAAAATACGTTAAAAAAAAATATGAAAGACCATACATTTCCAACACTATATTATGCAACAATATCTAACAAAAACTTTAATTTGCATGACGTTAAATGTGAGTGATTACATACTCACCTTTACATACCTGAACATAAATACATACCCAAAAAAAGTTATGTTGAATTTACTTAACTGAATGTCAATTGGGTTACTTTGCATTTAAATAACATTGCTTAATTACATACTAAGGTTCCTATAGGATGATTTTAGACTCAACATGAGTAACACTATGCACACACAATTATAAATTGTATGCATGTGTATATATCTTAGTGCCTTTCAATTTGAGTCTGTGAAATTTGGGATTAAATGATTGGGCAGCGTTTGTACAACAGACATGTTTCCAAATAAAACATTTCTGTTCTGCATTAATCTCATAAATTATGCAAAAAGAAAATCTGTGCATTTGTAGATCAGGTCATGTGCGTGCATTTATTGATGCCTTGTTCGAGACGATCTTGTTCAGTTCATTTGGATTTTGAGACTTCATTTTTGCAGTTTACAGCTTTTCACGACCCCCACACACAACTACCAATGAACAAGGCCGAGTGAAATTAATTAAAGGGTTCATTCACCCCAAAATTAAAATTATGTCATTAATTAGTCACCCTCATGAGTCGTTTCCTTCTGCTGACCAGCATGTTAATAGTAACTAGTTTTAGAGACATGTCTTAAAGTAAGAGAGAGAGCTAGCAAGTTCTCAGATTACATGGAATGCTTCTTTTTACTTGCTTAGTGGGTATAGGATCTATTTTTATGTTAGTTTTGACACTTTAAATATCTGAATATTTTGATATATGTTGCTTTGTGCCATTAAATTTGGGTTAATTTTTATGTCTTTTTTCGCCTTAGACCTGATGGTGCTGAAAGAGGATAATCAAGAACTTAATGAAATGGCAGATCAATATAAGAATCAACATGATTTCATAAATGGAGAAAAATATTTTAGTTGTTCACAGACTGAAAATACTTCCTCAAGTGTAAAGGCTCAAAAGACAGGAAGTGGTAGTTATTTCACCTGCCAACAGTGTGGAAAGTGTTTTAGACAAAAACAAGGTATAATAAGACACATGAGAATTCACACAGGAGAAAAGCCTTATGTCTGCCAACAGTGTGGAAAGCATTTCAATCGAGAAATAACTCTTAAAAGACATGTTAGAATTCACAATGGAGAGAAGCCATACACATGCCAACAGTGTGGAAGGAGTTTCACTCAACTTGGAAACCTTGGAGTCCACATGAGTGTTCACACTGGAGAGAAGCCTTACAAATGCCAAAAGTGTGGAAAAAGTTTCAACCGGAAAGGAACTCTTAATTCCCACATGACAGTTCACACTGGAGAGAGCCTTTTCACCTGCCAACAGTGTGGAACAAGTTTCACTCAAAAAGAAAGCTTTAACAGACACATGAGAGTTCACACTGGAGAGAAGCCGTACGCCTGTTCTCAGTGTGGAAAGAGTTTTGATCAACATGAAAACCTTAAAGTTCATTTGAGAATTCATGGAGGAAAACCCTACATATGTTCTGAGTGTGGAAAGAGTTTCCGTCAAAAACGACACTTTGAAGACCACATGAGAATTCACTCTGGAGAGCAACCCTACACATGCCCTCAGTGCGGAAAGAGATTTAATTATAAACGACACTTTGAAGCCCACATAAGAATTCACACTGGAGAGAAGCCGTTCACCTGCCAACAATGTGGGAAATGTTTTAACCGAAAAGATACCCTTAACAGGCACATAAGAGTTCACACTGGAGAGAAGCCGTTTATATGTGGTCACTGTGGAAAAAGTTTCAGACATAAAGCAGCTCTTAAGTCCCACATGAGTTTTCACATATGAGAGAACAGTTTTTCTGTCATCAGTGTTGGATTGTGGAAAGTTTCACAGACAGGAAACGTCTTGATAGTCATGCAATAACACCAGACAGAATCCTTTTTTAGTTCAGAGTATGAAAGACAATGCAGAAAAGCTAAGCGGATGTGGTGGAAGACGAAACTCGAAATTCACTAAAGCATCTACAAAGACAGCCTTCATGCTTTCAATGTGGAACTAGCCACAGCTAGACAGACCTTCTTCTAAAACCTTATAAACAGTAAATTAAACAACACTCGCCCTCTTTTTGCTACTGTTGAGAGACAGACAACCCCCCCCCCCCAAGTCAGATTCCCAGTGAAATGTTCTTCGACAGCAAATGCAATGAGTTTGCGTACTTCATTTCTGAGAAGATCTAATTAAAAAAAAAAGTGACTGTCTGTTTTTGAAGAAATTGATAGCAAAGGTTTGGAAGAAATTGTACAGCACCGTAAATTGTCAACCTGCTATCTTGACACACTTCCCATATCTTTTTTGAAAAGTGTGCTTAACTGTTTAGAAGTAGATCTCTTAGTAGTGAGACTTCTTTCTGGAACTTTTCCTGAAAACTGCAGTTGTTAAGCCCGTTCTGAAAAAGCTTGATAACACCATGTTGAGCAACTATAGACCAATATTAAATCTTCCTTTCATAGGTAAGATTATTGAAAAGGTACTTTTTAATCAGCTGAACAACTACTTCAACTCAAATGGATACCTGGACAATTTTCAATCTGGTTTCCAAGCGCATCACAGCACAGAGACAGCATTCATTAAGATAATAAATTATATTCGCTTCTGATTCTGGAAAAATACCCGTGCTGGTACTACTAGATCTTAGTGCTGTGTTTGACACTGTCGATTATAACAAACTTCTAGAGAGACTGGAAAACTGGGTCAGGCTTTCTGGGATGGTACACAAATGGTTCAGGTCATACTTAGAAGGGAGAGGTTATTATATGAGTATAGGAGAGCATAAGTCTAAGTGGATGTCCATGACATGCGGAGTCCCACAAGGCTCAATTATTGCACCGCTCTTGTTTAGCCTGTATATGCTCCCACTATGTAAAATTATGAGAAAGAACCAAACTGCCTATCACAGCTATCCAATGTTACCCAGATTTACCCAGCCTTATCTCCAAATGACAGCCCCATTGACACTGACTGCCAATGCATTGATGAAATGAACAGTTGGATGTGCCGGAACTTTCTTCAATTAAATAAGGAGAAAACTGAAGTCATTGAATGCATACCTTGACTCTAGGGGTCAAATTACTAAATCAATTAAAAAATCTTGGGGTGATTCTGGAGACAGACCTTAGTTTTAGTAGCCATGTCAAAGCAGTAACTAAATCAGCATACTATCATCTCAAAAACATTGCAAGAATTAAGATGTTTTGTTTCAAGTCAAGATTTTGAGAAACTTGTTCATGCCTTTATCAGCAGCAGGGTGGATTATTGTAATGGTCTCCTCACCAGCCTTCCCAAGAAGACCATTAGACAGCTGCAGCTCATCCAGAACGCTGCTGCAAGGATACTGAGTAGAACCAGAAAATCTGAACATATCACACCAGTCCTCCAGGTCCTTACACCAGCTTCCAGTTACATTTAGGATTGATTTTAAAGTACTTTTACTCGTTTATAAATCATTCAATGGCCTCGGACCTAAATACATTGCAGATATGCTCACTGAATATAAACTTTACAGACCGTTCAGATCAGTAGGATCGAGTCAGTTAGAAATACCAAGGGTTCACACAAAACAAGGGGAGTCCGCTTTTATCTATTATGACGCCCGCAGTTGGAACCAGCTTCCAGAAGAGATCGGATGTGCTAAAACATTAGCCACATTTAAATACACTCAAAACTCATCTGTTGAGCTGTGCATTTGTTAAATGAGCACTGTGCTATGTCTGAACTAATTGCCCTGTATTTTATGTATAATGAATTTCTACTCTTTACTGTTTTAAATTCATTTTAAATGTTTTTTTTTTAATATAATTTCCTTGTTTTTATTATTGTAATGACTATTTCACTTCCTATTATGTAAATCACTTTGAATTAGCACTATGCATGAAAAGTGCTATATAAATAAACTTGCCTTGCCTTTTATGTGCCATCACTATGAAAATAATTGCAGAAACAAAACACAGGTTCACAGAGGTATCCAAGATATAGCGGAGGATTTGGGCCTTGTATACACCTGAGTTAAAAATGTGTTTTGGTTGATTGGATCTCAAATAGACGGTCTATTATTTTTCAAGTGTGGGGAGTCAATGCATGGGTTTTAAAATATATTTTTAACCAATGGATAAAATACATTAACACAATTGACTTGAAATGAGACAATAGACAAATATAAGAAGTTAATTTCGTTTCTGCTCTGATAGCTGCAAAACCATACCAAATGGTGTGGATGCATGTTAGAAGGGAGGATTGGCAGAGAACATTGTGCTTGTACCAACAGTGTTACCTTGATTTAATATTTTCTTTTTACGATTTACTACTCACCTCTAGGGGGCACTTGTGTGTCTTATTCCCAGGTATAATGTCAGCTAGATTCATACAAGAAATGAGTCAATTTTGGACATTTATTAAGAAAAATATTTGGAAGATATTTAAAATAAAAATTCATATGGTATGGCATTTATTAACATTAGATTATTTTAAAAAGCTGCTAGAATGAGAGAAACAGGTAAAATGTATAATTGGTTGTAACAATCTTTTATTTCAAAGGACATTTATAGCGCAGAAATAATTTTTCAGTCATCTGCAATTAATGTAGAAAATGGTATACCACAGGGAAGTGTAATTAGTCCTTTAATTTTATGATTAATGATGTATTTGACAATGTAGGCCCTGGTATAGGATGTGCATTATATGTAGATGATGGCGCCATATGGAAGAGGGTTCAAAACTTTTGACCAGTTATTTATTTTATGCAGGCAACCATCAAAAACGTGGAACAGTGGACTATTGACTCGAAATTTAAAATGTCAAATTGAACGGTTAATTTAAATAGCTTGTCAAAAGTTTGGGATTAATAGGATTTTTTCATGTTTTTAAAAGAAGTCTCTTATGCTTACCAAGGCTGCATTTATTTGATCAAAAATACGATAAAACTGTAATATTGTTAAAACAATATTTAAATTTATAATACGTGTATTTTATGTAAATATATTAAAATGTAACTTATTTCTGTAATCAAAGCTGAATTGTCAGCATCATTACTGCAGACTTCACTGTCACAAGATATTACAAAAATCATTCTAATATGCTGATTTGCTGTGCAAGTAAGATTTCTGATTATTATGAATTTAGAAAACACTTGGTACTTCTTCATATTTTTTGTGTAAACCATAATACCATAATCATCCCCTTTGCCCAGATAATCCATTCACCTCACAGGTGTGACATATCAAGATGCTGATTAGACAGAATGATTATTGCACAGGTGTGCCTTAGGCTGCCACAATAAAGATTTGTGGACAACATTTGAGAGAAATAGGCATTTTGTGTACATAGAAAAAGTCTTAGATGTTTGAGTTCAGTTCATGAAAAATGGGGGGCCAAAACAAAACTGTTGCGTTTATAATTTTGGTCAGTGTATATTAATACTGACAGATCTAATCATTGAATCTGCAATTAGGGAAAATGAAGAGAAGAGATCCAGTCTGGAGATGAACAGTTGATTTACATGGCAGACATGGAGATCCAGAAGTTTTGTTTGTTCATTTCTTTTTAATATTCAATAGGCAAAGTTCTTCTGTTGGTTCTTCAAAGCTCGGTAGTAGCTTATTTCATGTAAACATGATTAGACAGTATCTTTTTAAAGGAGACCTATTATACCCCTTTATACAAGATGTAAAATAAGTCTCTGATGTCCACAGAGTGTACATGTGCATCTCAATTCATTAGAATGCCGTGGAAAAGTTCATTTATTTCAGTAATTCAACTCAAATTGTGAAACTGAAGTAGTTTAAGTCTTTGGTTCTCAACAAATTAGAATACTTGTTAAGACCAATAAAAAACATTTTTTAGTGAATTGTTGGCCTTTTGGAAAGTATGTTCATTTACTGTATATGTACTCAATAATTGGTTGGGGCTCCTTTTGCTTTAATTACTGCCTCAATTCGGCGTGGCATGGAGGTGATCAGTTTGTGGCACTGCTGAGGTGGTATGGAAGCCCAAGTTTCTTTGACAGTGGCCTTCAGCTCATCTGCATTGTTTGGTCTAGGTCTATCATCTTCCACTTGACAATGCCCCATAGATTCTCTATGTTCAGGTCTGGTGAGTTTGCTGGCCAGTCAAGCACATCAACACCATGGTCATTTAACCAACTTTTGGTGCTTTTGGTAGTGTGGGCAAATCTGGAAATGAAAATGAAATCAGCATCTTTAAAAAGTTGGTCAGCAGAAGGAAGCATGAAGTGCTCCAACATTTCTTGGTAAACGGTGCAGTGACGTTGGTTTTCAAAAACACAATGGACCAACACCAGCAGATGACATTGCACCCAAATCATCACAGACTGTAGAAACTTAACACTACTTCAAGCAACTTGGGCTATGAGCTTCTCCACCCTTCCTCCAGACTTTTCAATATAAAGAACTTAATTTATATAAACTTAAGACATAAAATAATTGAACACATGCATTCACACATTGTAGAAAGAGAAAAAGTGAGGAGAGGATTAGTTTAAGTATGAGGTTCTCAACCTTTTGGAACTAAAGCCCCCCCAAGCCTCCCCTACCATGTGGCACTTTTTTTTTTAAGTAGACCAGGAATAATGATTAAATTATAAAATCTATATGAATTGTTTCTTTTATTCTTAAAGATAGATAGATAGTAGGGCTGAACGATTAATTGCATTTGCAATATAAAAAAACGCGATCTCTCAACCGCAGAGGCTGCGATTATACTGTCACGCGAGACTAATGTATGACGATCGTATGACATCCAAGTACGGTGAGAGAAAGCATTAGGAGACATACGCTCTCTTATAGCTCTCGCGGTACTTTGATAACACACACACACACCGATCGGTCTAGCAGTGCTGCTTCAAGTCAAACACATCTACGCAGTCTTCAGAGGAAGCATCATGTTGGCATGCTGCTAAATGCGCAGTTTGCCGCAGGTTGTTTTCGTGTCGGCGGGTTTTTCATAACATGCGGAATTGACGCACTTCATGTAAATTATATCCTTTGTTGTACTTTCTTGTCAAAATAACCGAGTTCGTTTGGAAGTCTTCAGCTTTTAAGAACTGCCGTGTTCTCCTGTAGTGGGCGGAGCTAATGCGCAAACGGCAGTTTCATTGGCCAGTGCTCACATATCATTGTCCCTGTTTTGATTTCAGCGAATAAGTTTGAGCAAATGCAGACGACCTGATTAATATTCATGAACCCAGCAGCTCAATAATCCTTTATGCGTTTTATATGGTTATTAATAGTAGAATTCGTGGTTGTTTTGTCATCTTATCAGTATTATTTGTAGGTTTTTTCCCCTTTTTTTATAGAAACGCTAAATGACAAACAATATCTTAAGCATCACCACCAGTCCTAAGTTCAGACAACATGACATATATGCTTTCATATTTGACATATGTTATTTGACATATTCAAACCTTTTTTTTTTGAAGTAATGTGCCCAACACTGCATACTATCCAATGATTTATTGCATGTCTTTGATTAATAATGAATATTAAGAGCTTTAAAAAAATTGCATATTTAATCGCAATATTGGTAAAAAAAAATCGCAATTAGATTATTTTCTAAAATCGTTCAGCCCTAATAGATAGATGTTTTGTTTTAAACTTTTTAGTATTTTTGTCCTTTTTATACTTTTCATAACTTTTATGATTTTTAAAATAACTTTTATGAGTATAATACAAATATATTATATTCTTCTTTGGCTCTCAACGGAGGCGGTCGCATTTTTCACTCCCCGTCCTCACCCTTATCTTCCCTGCTTTGCTCCTTTGTCTCGTCTCATTATTGAGAGACTCTCTCTGCACGGCTCTCCAAACTGAAAGATTATGGATTTGATCAACTGGTCTCTCAATGCAATTGACACCATCTTCTCGTCGAGAAGCCTGGGTTCTGGGGAACCTGACTGCCCTGACGGAATGTTCGCGGCTGGCTATACGATGGACGCATGGGAGAGGTGGCGAATCGTATGTCTTGCGGCTCTTTCCGTGGAGGACATTGAAGATATCTACCTATTCGGAACCATGATAACAGGTATTTTGCTGATTGGATTAGGCTTTGTCCTGGGTTATCGAAGAATTCAGAAAACGGGAACAGCTGTCCAAAGCCTCTCAAGGCTGCCCGTCATGATGGAAGCAGTGGGAAGATCGGTCAGCATTGAGACTGAGACTATCAACCGCAATATGGATTCTATCGTGGAGAAGCTCACGGCTTTGCAACGTAAAATTGACCATATTGGGGATCAGAATGGACAGGGAGAGTAGCCGTGGAATTGGAATGCGGTTACTCGCCCCAAGACAAAACAATCGCAATCTTATCTTTTTGGCTCCTTCGCACAGTGGCCTGGCCAAGGTCGCTGCTGGAAAAATTACCCCTGGGAAGGGCACTGCAGTGAGACGCTCTTGCTTCCTCCCCCATTCTACAGACATTGATTATAAACTACTACTACACACACACATACCTCCCCTCCCCCATCCCTTGCCTCCGTCGCTTTTGAACCGTCAGCCTGACAGGCGGGTCTGTGGCCAGCAGTGGTGGACAAAGTACACAGATCAAGTACTTGAGTAAAAGTACAGATACGTATAATAAAATATTACTCCAGTAAAAGTAAAAGTACTGCTTTTTCAATTTTACTCGAGTGAAAGTACAAAAGTACTAAATTTTTTATGTACTGTGAGATTACAAATTGTATTTAAATGTTTAATTTAGATGCACTTCCTGACCATTTGAGCTCGAGACAGCTGTGCCTTTTGTCTCTATGATAATGGTAAGATCAATGAGTCAGACTACTGAGAGATTTAACCTTTGTTCTGCAAATGGCTTTGTCCTGGCCAGACGTGGATTCGTTAGGTTTATTGCCCTCAGAGGCTTGCTTTGTTTGATGTTTGTCTCCACCTCAAAAAAGTCCCTCCTCCAAAAATACCTATAAGACAACCTGTAAATTACTTAAGATGAGATTTCGATGACCACAGATACCAATGACATGTCATAGAATAAAGAAATTCTGCTGACAATCCAATCCGAAGTCTCCTGGTCTTCTCTTCTGAGTTTTCTACACTTTAGAAGAACAGAGTTTTCAACAGATGCTGCCGTGAACCCGGATAGAGTTCCAGCTTCCTCACCTGAAAAACTTCAAGCTCAAACAAAGATCTGCATCTTTTGGAATCCAGCGAAACTTCAAGCAGAACAAGGATTCCCAGACTGAATTTTTCTCTCAACCAAGGGTTGTGGTGAGTGCTGTCTCTAATCCAAAAGAACCTAAGACCAGTGTATCCTCTGTGCCGTCAGAGAAGAGTTAACATACATCTGTAGGGTTTGTTTAATTAAAGTTTATCCTCTGTTTCAGGCAGGAAAGAGTTTATCCTCTAAAGTTTTTTATTTTAGAGATGAAAGTTTATCCTCTGTTCTTTCAGGCAGGGAAGAGTTTATCCTCTGTTCTTGTAGGCAGGGAAGTTTATCCTCTGTTTCAGGCAGGGAAGAGTTTATCCTCTAAAGTTTTTTATTTTAGAGATGAAAGTTTATCCTCTGTTCTTTCAGGCAGGGAAGAGTTTATCCTCTGTTCTTGTAGGCAGGGAAGTTTATCCTCTGTTTCAGGCAGGGAAGAGTTTATCCTCTAAAGTTTTTTATTTTAGAGATGAAAGTTTATCCTCTGTTCTTTCAGGCAGGGAAGTATTTTTGGCATTACGTGCTAAAAATGAGTTATCCTCTGTTTCAGGCAGGGAAGGTTAGCATTACGTGCTAATTTTTGGTTTATCCTCTGTTGTTTCAGGCAGGGAAGGTTAGCATTACGTGCTAATTTTTGGTTTATCCTCTGTTGTTTCAGGCAGGGAAGGTTTTTTTGGCATTACGTGCTAAAAAACAAGTGTACCCTCTGTTGATCAGAGAAGTGTTTGTTTTGTTTGTGTGGTACCGAAGAAACTTACAAAATGGTTAGAATGAATGCTAGACTGATTCCAACCACAGAAAAGAGTGGTCTTGCGACTCCTTTGTGGGCAGATAGTCAATTCAAAACACTGTTAGGGGAACAAATGGACCTAATAGTCACTGAAAAGTTAGACAAAAACTAACGCAGAAAATATGAGATTCATCCAGACAAGACTTGGTCGGTAGATGAGTGTAAAAGGTACTAGGAGCAAGTATTCGTAAGAACAATGTGAAAGGCATTATCTGTTGTTACAGAGAATTCAGTTTAACATTAGCTACACAACAGTCTCAGCGTAACTCAGAGCTAGAGAAACAGAACAATGAACTCCGTGCTAGAGTGTCCACTTTGACTAAGAAATTGAACCTCAAGAAAGCTGCAGCCAAAACTGTGGGAGTTAGTCAGCCTGATAACATTTACCCTGATTTACAAGCAGTCTTTGAAACAGATGTAGCTCTCAATCAGTAACTGATGTGCCTGTAAATTCAGTCAATGTTGAGGAAACTGATAGTGTTCCTCCCAATTCTTCTGTTGTGCAAATACAAACTGTTGCCAACGCTTTATGTCCTAAAGATAGAGAGACTATCTCAGAGTTTACCGGCAGCACACACATTTAACTGAATTTAGAAGAACATTGATCTCAAGATGGGTAGAAGCTTATCCAACAGGGCGTGCTACAGCTGCACATACTGCTAAATGTCTTGTCACTGATTTCATTCCCAGATGGGGATTACCAGATTGCATTGACTCAGATCAAGGTACCCACTTCACAGGACAGGTAGTCAAGGAAGTGTCTAGAATGTTGAAGATTAAGTGGAACCTTCACTGTCCCTATAGGCCACAAGCATCAGGACAGGTTGATCTTAGAAATGCTGATGTGCACATTGTTTCAGATGCCCTGATCGCTTACTGTGAAAGCCTCACAAAGGCAGTGCAGAGTGCCAAAGAGAGAGTTGAGTCGTGTTGGCAGACTCCACCAGAAGGTGGACAAACAATCGTCCCAGGTCAATGGGTCATGATAAAGGCGTTCAAAAACAAGCCATTAGAGCCTAAGTGGTACGGACCACATCAAGTGATGTTGATTACAGCAAATGCAGTATTGTGTCAGGGAAGAAAAACTTGGACTCATGTGTCACACTGTAGGTTGTTCCTCCCCTGCAGGGATAGGATAGGGCAGACACAAGAACCAGTGAGGAGCCCAGGAAGAACCGAAGCAACAGGCTTCGGGGACCAACCCTGAGGTGAAGATTTCCTCATAGGCCTTTCCCCTCCATTAGTCCATCGTTTCCTCACTGTTCTTTAGGTGTCGCAGGAATTAAGAAATAGGGAAAGAAGGAACAACCATAGCAGACTATATTTTGAACAGAGGATACAACCCTAATGTTTGCAGACTCTACAAATACTGCTCTGTGCCGTTGGTCTCTCTTGTTTGTGTTTCTTTCTTCCTCTGTGCAGATACCACCTGATGGCTGTCCTGAGATCCATATGCCCAACCCTTCTCACCTGCGGATGAAGCCACAACCTCTAGAAAACAACCAGACCCATTGCCGAGCCAACTATCACACAAGAAAGAGAAAAGAAAGAAGAAAAAATACACAACGCAGAGACTCACATACGGGAACTTCAGTCATCCATCAACATGATCAAGATTTTCGTACTCTTGATCTTTCAGCAAAATTACACCAGATGACTGAAGATAATTCTTCATGGTTCGGAAACTTGTTAGTATCAAGTGTTTTTTTCAGCAAATGACGCCTGCCTCTCACGAGGAAATGACAGTTCCAACCAGAAAAGATAATTACCCGTAAGAACTTCACGGACCCTAATTGCATGTTTTGTTTCTGTGTCAGCATGCAATTACATATAAGCAACACAGAACATGTACAATGTGCCTGTAACTATTACAAGTTACACAAATTAACTTTTAAGTGTCTAAATTTGTATTTTGTGAGAGTTATTAGAACTCTCAAAGAGGGAATTGTGAGATTACAAATTGTATTTAAATGTTTAATTTAGATGCACTTCCTGACCATTTGAGCTCGAGACAGCTGTGCCTTTTGTCTCTATGATAATGGTAAGATCAATGAGTCAGACTACTGAGAGATTTAACCTTTGTTCTGCAAATGGCTTTGTCCTGGCCAGACGTGGATTCGTTAGGTTTATTGCCCTCAGAGGCTTGCTTTGTTTGATGTTTGTCTCCACCTCAAAAAAGTCCCTCCTCCAAAAATACCTATAAGACAACCTGTAAATTACTTAAGATGAGATTTCGATGACCACAGATACCAATGACATGTCATAGAATAAAGAAATTCTGCTGACAATCCAATCCGAAGTCTCCTGGTCTTCTCTTCTGAGTTTTCTACACTTTAGAAGAACAGAGTTTTCAACAGTACTTAAGTAAAAAAGTACTGATAGACAGATTTATTTTGCAATTTTATATAGACTACTTTATTTAATTTTATATCAGCACATATTTTTATAATCATACTGCCCAAAATACCTGGGTTTTTCCCAAAATAACCACTATATATAGTCAAGATATATATTTTGTTGATATGGACTACGTTGATGAGAGTGATGTAGTAATGTTCACTGTGAAGCTTACACTGCCATGTACCTGAGAGAAAACAGATTTCACCATCTAATTTTCACCAGTAAGAAAAAAGTGTTTTAGAGCTTGTTTTGCAGAACGTCAGTTATATATGACATGAGAATTAGGCTTGAAATTAGGAAGAACATTTTAAGGAAAATATAATTATATTTTCATAATGATTTTTTTTTCTTCTCAAACCTTGTCTGTGGTGTAAAAACACCCCTGGCCCAATGCCCCCAGAGGGCATCACTTCCCACTCTGATAATTACTGTAGTTACTATGTTCTGAACATCACATCCTTTCTTTTTCCCTCAGATGAAATCTATCTAACGTTAGGTGGCTGAATAAAGATATTTGGACTTTATATCAAAAAATTTCCTCAACTTAGCACCAGCAAGCTTGTTAGCTAGACAGTTAGCATCAGCTAACAATATTTACTTATTTTCAGTATGGTTATGAATAAACATTCATATCTGTCTACTCGGCTAGTTGATCTAAACAATATAAAAATGTATACTGTTGATAAACAATATAAAAACAGACGTCACATAGGTCTAAATGCATAGCATTTTAATAAAACTGCTAACGTTACAGCAGCGGGGAATATGAACGTGCATGAGTTATTTTATTTAATCGGTGTTATTTTAATGTTTTGTTTTTGACCTAAAACATAACGTTAGAGACACTGATGTTGATCTGTCTGCATTCAAGCATTTCAGTGGGCTTAAATAGATCACCCTTTACAGCAGATTTAGTTCACAAACAACTGACAGTTTTGACCTAAATATTATTTTCAGTTACAATAACTAATCCTAAAATTCGACATTAGTAATGTACTTTTCACAGCATCAGTAGCGCGCGCTCACAAGATCTCCCGGTTCTTTACTTATGAGTTCAGTTCACTGAAGAAGACTCGCTCTAAACGGATCATTTGAATCAGTGAGTTTTCGACTCGAGAACAGCTGCAATCGGATCATTGTAATTCGTGAATGACTCGTTTGTTGCGATTTGCGAACCGATTGAACAGGTTCATTGAAAAGAATCAGTTTGTTCATGAATCAGACACCGCTTCTGCGTCTCGGAGCACGTGATGTATTATAAGAAGAAACGATATGTTTTATGAAATGTAGTGAAGTAAAAAGTACGATCTTATGCTTTGGAATGTAGTGAAATAAAAGTAAAAGTTACTCAAAATAAAACTACTCCAGTAAAGTACAGATACTTGAAAAATGTACTTAAGTACAGTAACGAAGTAGTTGTACTTCGTTACTGACCACCACTGGTGGCCAGCGCCGAGAATGGCTGCGGGACCGGATGGCTGCCTGCTGGAGCTGGACTACATCCCCTGTGGCAAGTCGTGTGTCTATGGTTTATGTGCTTTTTGTTGCTGTGGTGTTTTTCCTGTTCTCACACTGTACTCCCCAAAGAGCATAGTACTGAGCAGTATGCCATTAGCGAGGCAGAGCGCAAAACTGGAAAAATAAAAAAAGAGATACAATGAAATGTGCAGGAAAACATGACCAAAAAATTGTTCTGCACACCAGATAATTTTATAACCACCTAAAAGAGGATTGTAAGTAAACAATTTAACGTGGAGCGTTTGCTTCACTGCATCAGTGCTTGTGCTGTTTGATGCAGGTGATACGGCATGAATTTTGTTTGTTTTCTTCGCATTACTCTGCGGTATGAGTAATACTGAGCCTTGCTTTCAAGAATTTGCTGATGTTGACAGAAATTAAGACCGATTTCATGTCAAACAGGAGCCCTAAACCAAACAAATGCTGGAGAGGCCCCATCCAGGTATTTTGTTTTATTCCCATCCCGTGACTTGTGACTATTATGTGCATAATAGCATTTAAAAAATTTAAAATTCACGGCCGTCATGTTTGTAGCATGTTCCGGTGCCAAATGAACAGGGAGGCTTGCACTCTCTACTTCAAAGCAAAGCAGCAGTATTACCTGAGGAACACAGGAAAACAGGATCAAGTTAAAATTTTAAGTTAAAGTCCAGGAGACTTCTCGTCAAAGTTCCATGTTCCGCTCCATTGACTTCCATTCATACGCATGCGAATGCATCAGACCGGAAACGCAAGCCGTGTGAAAAGTTTCACATTTCGCTGCGTTCCAAAGTTCAAACTTGGTGAACTCTGACTTGCTAATTCGCATCACGTGAAACTGAACGACCAATAGAAAATCGATACTTCATAGCGTGACCTTTCTCTACAGAAAAGCGTGTGAAGATGGAGGAATCTTTCATTTCAGCCATCTCACATTGTCCAATTTTATATAATAGGTCTCTAGTAGATTATAAAAATCAAATAAAAAGAGAAGCTGCTTGGTTCACGGTGTCAGCGGAAACAGGAATAGATGGTACAATTGAACACTTAAAAACCGAACGAATGAATGATTAAAAAGTTTGGGATTACTAATGTTTTTTTAAAGTAGTTTCTTATCAAAGCTGCATTTATTGGATAAAAAAAAATTGAAATTGCAATTTAAATATTCATTAAAATAATTCAGAAATCATTCTAATATACTGATTAATTATCAATGTTTGGAAAAAAATGTTGCTGCCTTAGCGAGGACCGTCAGGTGTGCATCACAACGGACAATGGCACAAACATTATCAAGGCTGTCTCACTTAAAACTGGACTCGCCTACAGTGTTTTGGTCACCGGCTGCATCTAGCAAATTGGTAAGTTAATCATCTAAAAAAGGTCAAGTTTTCAGTGCTAAAAACAGCATATGAGGATTTATAACATATCCTAATTGATTTCACAGCATTTAAGGCTATATCACCTTTGACTGCATAATTTAGAAAATGCTGCCCAATCAAACACCAACTCGCGTGTGGTTGTACGCTGTAAAGGCAGGGATAAATAAATGATCGTATAACCCTGCTTGACGCTATTTGATAGATATGCATATATATTAGAGGTCAGCACAGGCTCAAAACTGAAGCCCGAACCCGGCCCGTACCCGAAATCGTCTGACCCGACCCGACCGGCACAGTTAAATTTAGAGCCCGAACCCGACCCGAAATCAAGGCTCTACCATTTCACAAACATTTACCAGTTATGAAAGTTTGTGAACATCAGGTGCAGCGGTCGCATACATTCTGCCGAGTTTATGAATTTTGATGACCGCGCAAATTATGGTCATTTTTTGTCAGTTAAGGCTCGTTAGCATTCTGTCTACTTTAAATCAGACATAAGATCTTAAATAAGATTGTATTTATTTGAATGAATTAATCATTTATTAGAGAGAGAGAGACCGAGCGAGCGAGAAAGAGAGAGACCGAGCGAGCGAGCGAGGAAAGTTGTGAATGTGAAGTTGCGTGCATGTGAACCTGCTTCTGCGCATGTCTCTCTATAAGCAATGAGGCTTAGTTACTTCAAAAACAGCGATTTTGCCACCTCATTGCAGATAAATATAATGTTGTGACTTGCGAGTCAGTAGCCTGTCGAAGCTATTTTACTAATAAAAGTTTCTGTGCTGTTTGTGCGCGATCTCTGATATGTGTGTGCGTGCATCTTTGAAAGCAGCGAAGCCTCTGCATATAGTTTTGGTTTAGCTACAAACCCGAACCGAGCCCGAAGCTATCCATTAAACATTAACCCGAAACCCGAAAGTATTTCGGGACCCGCGGGTTCGGGTAGCAGACCTCTAATATATATATATTAAGCATGTTAAATGTGAGTAATGCATCTATTCCACAATAATAACGTGATCATTTCTCATAATTCATTCAATTTTGATTCAGTTACGTTTCTGTTGGCATTGAAGTTGTCATGGCATGCTTAAGCCATTATGTCAGTTTATTGGGGCAGTGTGAACTAGCCTTTATTTAACACAGAATTGTGGGATAAAAAGACAGCCCTAGTGTATGTAGTCTAAATGTAGTTTCTCATTATTGATTGAAAATCTCATAACATTGTAATTTATCATCACAAACAAGTAATTTTTATAATCATCTTTGCCTTGTAAATATTATAAACATGTGCCTATACTGTGTAGAATATCAAGGACCAAATCAGACAAATCAAGATTCGATCCAAGCATGGTTGAAACATGAGGAGCCGAATTCCACAAGACAACAGCAGAAAGTCATAAATCAGACCCCCAGCCCGCCTGAATACACCCCGACCAGGCTTCGAGGACAAAGGCTAAAATTCCTGGGTTCACAAAACTGTAGAATCATCTTAAAATACTTTCATTCTCATGGTTAATGAAACTAATCATTTCTATGCATAGCTGCATATTATGTATGTGACCCACAAATTGGAATATCCTTGTTTTAATCATTGTGTTTATCGTGCTTTTAATTAGTATTGACTAGCTAAGCCTTAAGGGTTAATGTCATGTTTAGTATGTATGAGCGTGATAATTCCAGCTTTGAACATTTCTTTTAATTGATTTCCTGTCAAATGTATCATATTCTGGTTATAGAAACCACATCCAAAAGGATACTTTGTAAGAGAATGTAAAATTCGGGCAATGTGACTGAACATGACATGTTAATTTATAAGTGGGTGGAGCAACAAAGCAGCAGCCGCTCCAGCATAGGACCTAATTGGTCAAGACAACCATTGGGAGGTGTCAAAAAGGCCGAGGTTAAATACCCAGGTTACACTTCTCCCCTCCCTCTCTTAACTCTCTTAACTTCTCCTCGCGCTCTTGAATGCTCCGTCCTCTTGGAACTCTCTCTCTCTCTCCGGAAAAATGAACTCTCTCTTCAGCCATGTGCTCTGGACCACACCTAGCCAGTTGCTACCATGATGAGAAGAAAAGCCATCTTTACATCCTTTTATTCTTTGACTTTAGTTTATTTTCTTTCCGTGAGTTCGTGTGCTAAGTTGCGTTTGCCAAAGACGACAAGCCCAAGACTCTGCAAAACCAGCCAACGCCCACTTCAACGACTCCTGAACTCTAAGCCAATCAGCGACTTCGAGAAACCCTTTTCAGCAAAGGACAACAAAGGAATCCTTTAAACACAAAAAAGCAAGTAAAACCCCAAGATCCTTGCGGTGCTGGTGTCATTTTAATATATATTTTAGCCTCATTGAAAAGTCAATGCGAGTGTTAAATATGTGATTGATGGTTGTTCAGGTTTATGCAATTGCACATATTGCTGTAAACGTGGGATATCAAATTCTCATTCTCTTAATCTAATCCTTTCCTCACTTTCTCTTTCTGCAACGCGTGAATGTGTGAATGCTTGTGTTCATGTGTAGATTAGTTTACATGTCTTAGCATTATATAAATAAAGTCTTGTTTATATTGAAAAGAGAAATATCTTGTGTTTTGTGCTCATAAGTTAATGCCTTAATCTGTCGATTTTGTTACTGTGCTATTTAATAGTGTTTTCACTATATTTCTGGATTTTAATATCCAGTGCAGAGTTTGTTATACGGCTTGTTCAGTGAATCGCCGTGAAACAGTGAGTCTGTTCAA
The DNA here is from genome assembly GCA_027564155.1 of Gymnocypris eckloni scoliostomus. Lineage (NCBI taxonomy): Eukaryota > Metazoa > Chordata > Actinopteri > Cypriniformes > Cyprinidae > Gymnocypris > Gymnocypris eckloni. The sequence continues at coordinate 25,765,629 of CM050432.1, read as the reverse complement.
ATTCCCTATAAAATCATTAATGATTCCCTTTGAGCTAAATTGACCTGTTTCCCTTATAACAATATATATATTATATGTTATCATTACAACTGTTTTCTTCATCATCAGAGGGTAGTATGAGAGACCATTGAATCCAAAGAGCCATGGGTGTGTGCAAAAAAGTGGTCAGTGCTCTTCCTTCTCATGGAAAAAGAAACGAGAACTAGCGGCCACTCAAGAGGACCTCAAGCTGCCAAAGCACAAGTTGATCACGAAATCACCCACCAGGTGGGGGTCACGCCATGCAATGATAGCATGAGTGCTAGAGCAGGAGAAGGCCATTGCCAAAGTTTTATCAGAAAAAAAAAACTTTTTTTATCAGCTGATAAAAAAAAAACAAAGGCACTTGGCTCCTTCATGGCAGGACATTGACGTTCTGGAGTCTGTTTGCAAGGCTCTAAACCCACTTGCTGATTTCACTGATGCCCTTTCTGGTGAAGAATATGTGAGTGTGTCATACCTGAAACCTGTACTGAATCTTTCCGGTAAGGAGGTCTTGAAACCTGTAGCTGATGACTCAGAGCTCACCAAGACCATCAAGGCTTCTGTCATCAGCTATCTGAATGAGAAATATGACAATGCTGCCACTGATGACCTTCTGAGCAGAGCATGACTTGTTGATCCTCATTTTAAAACACGCTACATCAAAGATGACAAGGTTGAGGCTGTGAAATCCAGAGCCATGGCTCAGATGCTGGATGAATGTCAGAGCACATCGCAAGCTACTCCTGCATTCCATCCACTGCACTGGGTGGAGGCAAAGGGGATGGTGCTGCTGCTACACCAGCCAAATTGCAGAAGACAACACTGGGCAGCTTTTTCAAGAAGTCCTACACTAAGTCTGCTGCAACATCTGATCTCACAGAACAGCAGGCTATTGAAGCTGAACTAAACAGCTACATTACCTGTGTATTCCTGCCACCAGCTCACCCTCAGAGCGTGCTTTTAGCACAGGTGGTAATATTGTGTCCTGCAACAGGGCAGCTTTAAAGCCAGACACAGTGGACAGACTAGTCCTTCTGGCAAAAAAACTGTAAAAGTTTTACAAATTGTGTGCACTAGCTAGAAGTTGTATATTTTTATGTTTACGTTTTGCACATTTAATCTACCTCTTAAAGCCAGACACTGCGGACAGATTAGTCTTTCTGGGAAAAACAAACTGTATTACAAATAACTGTGTTACAAATGATGTTTACAATAGTTTTGTTAACATTTTGGACATTTACTATCATTTACCATCTTTTGTCACAAATTTTATTTTGTAATTCATTTTAGTAAGTTTTAGTGTAAAGAAAAAGAACATTTTAATTTTAATTGTTTTAATTTAAGGCCAAATGTGTAATCTGTTTTTGTTAATAAACTATACTTTAAAATGTAATTTAATGGACCCTCAAATTTTTGTGGCTTCAGTCATTGTTGGGATGCTCTTTTAAAGTTGGAAGCATTAACAACTTATATCGAAATATATATCTAGTGTTCCTGTGGCTCAGTGGTAGAGCATTGCGTTAGCAGCGCAAAAGGTTGTGGGTTTGATTCCCAGGGAACACATACTTATAAAACAAAAACTCGTTGCCTGAATGCACTGTAAGTCACTTTGGATAAAAGCGTCTACTAAATGCACATGTAAATTTCGTTATCGTTCAATATGGAAAAAAATTATCGAGATTACATTTTTGCCATATTGCCCAGCCCTACCCTGAACGTAGGAGCCCCACAGGGCTGTGTCCTGAGTCCCCTGCTCTACTCTCTCTACACACGACTGCATGTCCTCTCACAGCTCCACTTCTATTGTTAAATTTTCTGATGATACTGTGGTTCTGGGCCTCATTTCCAACAACGATGAGACCGCATACTTGGATGAGGTAGAGAGACTTACATCATGGTGCCAGGACAACTATCTCTTTCAGCACGGGAGTAAAACTAAAGAGCTGATTGTGGAGTTCAGGAAGAGACAGCAGCGGCCCTACACTCCTCTTATGATCAGTGGGACCCCTGTGGAGAGGGTGAGCAGCTTCAAGTACCTCGGTGTAAACATCTCCGAGGACCTGACTTGGACTGCACACATCCAAACACAGGTCAAGAAAGCCAGGCAAAGACTGTACCATCTGCGACAGCCAAGGAAATTCAGGGTCTTACCAGCAATCCTGAAAACGTTCTATTCAGGGGCCATAGAAAGTGTATTGACTCAGTGCATCTCAGTGTGGTAAGGTAACGCCTCTAATCAGGACTGCAAAGCTCTGCAGAGAGTTGTACGCTTAGCTGAGCGCATCTCAGGGTCTGCTCTCCCCTCTCTGCAGGACATCTACCTCAAAGACTCAAATCACCCTGGTAACCGTCTCTTCATTTTACTGCCATCTGGCAAGCGCTTCCGGAGTATGATGGCAAAAACTGAGAGACTTAGGAGGAGCTTCTTCCCCCAGGCCATCGGGCTCCTAAACTCAAAATCGGTCTAATAACATTAACAAGACTCAATTTAATAAACTGTAATATATTCACTATTATCCATCATCCGTATGGCTGCTATGTGTATATAACCTGTACAACCTGTTTGCACATTTCTCTTGCACATCCCTGCTTTTATTATTATTTATTAAGTTCACAGTATACCTGTATTGCACATTTTACTCTTTATTTTTTACCTATATTTATGTTTATCCTCTTGTGCTGTGTTACATATTTTGCACTGTCCATTGAGCGGACCTGACCTGACTTACATTTCACTATTGATTATAATATGTATAATTGACTATGTGACGAATAAAACCTTGAATCTAATCAAGTCAATGCTTGTTTTTATACCCATAGATATGTACATATTATACTAGCCACGCTGCGGAACGTTTCAAAACATCCCAGAATCTCGTGATTTGGCACCGCATGGAGGACGGAACAAAACATCGTCGGAGCCGTAAGGGGTAATGGTACCAGGCTAATTCAATGATAATAGGCTGCTTTTAAATGAACATTTAATTAAAAAACAAAAGTTCTTCTTTGGCCAGATAATATTCTACACTTTCTTAATAGCATAAACACACTTTAGACTACTTCATTAAAACTTTACCTTGAATGCCACTGTATCTGTCACTGCAACTTCCCGAGCAGGCGAATACACACAAAACTGAAATCTGTGTCTGTCTGCCTGATGAAAAAATTTATTTAAAACACGTTCATATTTTAGAGAATATTTGCATCACTAACAATTTATCTCACTCACCTGCAATTAATTAGAATGTATTTTTTAAATACATGACCCACCCAACCCGCGGATTACCACAGGCCCCGCGGATACAACCGCCATCTGCGCATCACTAGTACACATTAATAAAACATAATTTAACAGGTAGCATTTTTCGTGGTGTGAATGTACTACCCACTGTTTTAATGGGAGGTAGCAAAATCTGACAGGGTTGGACAAATTGACAGAACACTAGTTTTCTAATGTAAATCCGATGTAAATAATAGGGTATGTGATGAAATAAAGGGATGAACTACAGAGCAACCAAAAGCCCAAAGCTATTTATACAGATTAGCTTTATATCTAGTCTGTGAAGTGAACTGTTTTCAATTCATGATAAACTACAGAGCATTTGTGACATTTTCAATCAAGGACAAACTCTCTTGATATTAAAATTACAGGCTTGGAAAGATCTGTCAAACTCATAAATAATTTGTAGATCAAATCTAAATGGTTGCAGAGTGATTTAACCATTTCATTTATAAAATTAAATCCTTATGACAGTTAATTAATTTCATCTCAATTTCTCCCCTGAATGTAAAGGCAATAAATCAAAGTTCTACTTTATTTGCAGTGGATTGACTATCTGAATGGAAATTTAGTTTTAATGGAAATGGTTAAGAATTTATTTGATATGTTAATGAATTTAAAATTTAAAATTTGTGTTCCTGTGGCTCAGTGGTAGAGCATTGCGTTAGCGTCACAAAGGTTGTGGGTTCAATTCAGGCCCGGAGTGGCCATCGGGACAACCGGGAGAATTCCCGGTGGGCCGCTCTGCCCCGCTCATAAATTGGGCTGGCAGACTCGCCTGATTTTCTTTTTTTTTTTTACATACACATAATAACGTATATGTGTTTAAGTTACCGTGTGACTGATAACTAAGCTAATAACACTAGATTTGAATTTATCATTAAAATTTGATGTTTTCTGTTCCTCTACACAAGCGCGTGTCCCAGGTCGTTGCCATGGAGACAAATCGAAACCATTAATGCTGTGTTGTGAGTTAGCGAGAGTGCACTAATCGCGGGAAGAATAAAATGGATAGAACAAAAAAAAGATTCCTAGAGGAGCTGAAAAAGCCAGGTTAAAAAAGAAAGGCATAGGAGGATGATGCGGCCAAAAGTGCCAAACTGACAAATATTTTTTCAAGAAGACAAAGGAGCACACGTGAACTGGCGACTCAAGGTAACCTACAGTGACTAGCAACATTTACAGTTATGCATTTGGCAAACGCTTTTATCCAAAGTGACTTACATTGAAGGATTTTTTTTTCTATTGATTGTCTGTAATGTAATTGATTTTAGCCTGTTGACTTATTTTAAATGTTATTGTGGTTTAATAAAGATAAGCCTGATGCTGAGGGGAAGTGAGAAAAAGAAAGAGACAGAAACAGAGACATTGATCTTCAGTGAGACAACAGCAGCCAGGCAGAAGGTTCCTGACTAACATACCAAACTGACAGATATTTGTTCAAGACAAACAAGCACACAGGAACTGGCGACTCAAGGTACAGTGGCTATAGTCAAAAACTATAGAACAATGAGACAGTAATAAACAAAGTTCCAGAAACCAGTTCACTGCTTAGACGGTTGTTGATGATGTAAAGGCTTTGCCATTTTCAGTTCTGAGTGTAAACCAAAACTTGTGAAGAATGGTAGAAGGCCTTTCTTTCTTTCTTTCTTTCTTTTGAGATGCTTACTGATTTTCCATTTAGTTATTAATTTTCCATTTACGCATTTAGCAGACGCTTTTATCCAAAGTGACTTACAGTGCATTCAGGTTATACATTTATTGTCAGTACATGTGTTCCCTGGGTATCGAACCCATAACCTTTGCGCTGCTAACGCAATGCTCTACCACTGAGCCACAGGAACATAATGACTAACATATATGAATATTAATGACTGCTTGGCAGCTTTCAATTTGGAATTTTACTTTTTTTTTTAATAATGTTACTGTTGTATCTTTTGTAGCAGAAATGTTTCATATAGTTTATTTCATTTATTAAATTGACATGGATATAAAAACAATAGTGCAAAAAGTATATTTCTTACTGCATAACTTTATTTTTGTTTGAATGGAAACCATTATTTTCATAACGTAACATTTGGACACTTTGTTGCAGAAAACTCAGTATGTGATTTGTTATTGATATTTATGGCCATATTTACATTATTCAGAATATTTAATTAAAACATGTCAATTAAGAAACAGATCTGTCATTTATCCAGATTCCACCACGGTGGGAGGGGGTTGGATGGGGATTGGTGGTGGGCTGGTCTTGAGCATTACACTCCCGGGCTGAAAATGGACCCCACTCCGGCCCTGGTTCGATTCCCAGGGAACACACATAATGACAATAAATGTATAACCTGAACGCATTGTAAGTTGCTTTGGATAAAAGTGTCTGATAAATGCAAAATTTCCCCAGATGTTAATGCGATTTACATTTCCCCAGGTGATCTTTATTAAAATTACAAAGCAATATATAATCTGTGCTAAAATGTTTAGAATATAAATAAGTTAAGTATTAAAGTGGAAGTGAAGCAGTCAGTTTTTACATTATTTAGTAAAGTGATTTCCACTTTGATAAAAAAATATAAAACAAACATGATTAATGTAACCATTTTAAAGAAAAAAAATAGTTTTATTTTAGCTATTAGAGCAAGGTCGCCACCGCCATCTTGCAGTACCACAGCGTGTGACGTCACAGGGTTGGTTCGCTCCGATGGCCAGTATAGTAATATAAGCATTACTTTACATGGGATGATTGATACCGGGGCTCCGATGCAGTTTGTAAAGCACTATTGTATCATGCATTGATCTGAAATGAAAGGACCAATACAACGTGACTGATGATGTTTGAAGCTTCGAATGTTAAGCAGTATCGGAAGTTCGGGACAATTGGTTTGAAAATGACATGACTCTTGTGTTTGACTTTACATTGACTTGGTTGTGTGTGTGTGTGTGCCCACTTATTTGGGATTCAGTAAAATTGTGTAAATTAACCTCAACACGAGACAGAAACTGAATGTACATTACACCTCTATTGTATTTAATCATGTTCTATAGCTGGGGTCTCTGAGACCCTGAACAGCTCACCTAAAATATTTTTTGCTACTATACTCATGTCAATTATTAATTATAATCACACGCTTGTATATTTTCTATTATTGATCAATATGTGAATCCGTTGTGCATAGCACGAGTAGGCGCAGATTAAAAACTTTTTCAAACCACCCTTTGCTCCGTGAGGCTTATTGTGTTATTTTACTTTATAGTATGTTATTTACTCAATATAGTATTATTTTACTCAAAATATGATGTATGTTCAAGAATGTAATCCATAAACTGATCAATATGTTGAATTATTTTGAATTCTTTCGAATCTGTAAAGACTCTACATTTATTTGTGTGCACTCAGAATAACAACGAAAGGTTGCGCTTTTAAGCAAACAGGATGCGCTTTAGGTCTCATGTGAACTTGAGCGAGAAACTTCGAAACTCCGTGATCTGAAGCACGCTGTGGTCTGTACTGTAATTGACAGTTATCAAAAAAAAAAAAAAAAACAACAACACGGGAGTGGGAGGGAATGGGAGTCATTCTTCCGGGAGTGGAACGGGACGGGATTTTCCCCCAGTTTTTTTGTGGGATTGGGACGGGAAGAGATTAAAGTTTGTGATGCATTTTGGAAACAGGAGATGAGCCCCTGGTCTAATGCGCCACCTGGCTTGAGAAACCCGTTCTCAAAGACTTACTTTTAGTCATTATTTGGGTAGCACACATATTCTGAATGGCTTCGGCAGAATTCAAATGAACCATTTTAATCTAGATTAATCTAGATTAATTCCAAGATTACAGTGAGATTAGTCTAGATTAAAAAAATTAATCTATGCCCACCACTAATTTATATATATATTCTCTTGTGTTATGTTTCATTGCTTTTTTTTTGGTATTTTTTATTTATTTTATTTTTTTGTACTTTCCATTGAGCGGACCTGTCCTGATTTCACTACTGATTATACCCTGTATGATTGTGTATGTGACAAATAATAAAGAACCTTGAGTTCACGGGAAACACAGGGCTCAACAGTGCTTGCTCGCAATTGCGACTAAAAATAGATGCGTGCGAACTGGAAAATGTATTTAGGAGCATGAGCGTGATCTCAAAATACAAAACAGCCTAACTTATACAGTAGCCAGTAACAAACGTATTAGTTTATTCATGAAAAAATAGCCATACAGCCTCATATGATTACTGAACTTTAAAATGACAACGGTTTAATTTAAATGAGCACAGATGAGAAGAAAGGTGAAGCGAGTGAAGGAGACGTGCTAGTGCTGATTCTGAATGATGCACATTCGTCACTAGAGGGCACTGCCATTATACAAGTAACCCTGTAAACAAAGCAGCTCTGTTACTTTCCTAACTGTGTAAATAATGTTTCACTCATTTAGAAATGTATATTCTCTTTAATATTCATAATAGCACCAAATAATTAATACTTAAAGCCTTAATGAGCTATTTATTTGTAACCATTTTTTTTCTAACTTAAAACATGGCCTATCCACTGATCTATAATAGAGAACAGTTGGCCTATGTATTGACTGATTCGTTATTATTGTTCAGCAACACTTAACAGGTTTCATTAGTTAACATGAAAAAACTATGACTGCATTTATTAATAATTTTTATATTAATTTAAACTTTTAATAATTCATTATACAATCAAAAGTTGTGTGCGAATATTGTTCAATGGAGCAAACATTAACTATATGTATTGTTATGAATAAACATTAACAAACAATATTAACTACTGCTACAATTAGCTATTGCACATTGTTGGTTAATGTTAACCTGCTTTAACTAATGTTAACAAATGGGACCTTATTGTAAAGTGTTAGCTATTGTTCTTTCGTTAATTTGAACAATCTTTTGCCCTCTAATCTTGAAACACTTGTTTAGCATTTAGCATTAACACTGAATTTGCATGCCCTGCTGTAGATTTTGACCGGTTGATGAAAAACAAGCTTATGCCTACACATTTAAACAGTTCAGATAAGGTATCTAGAATTATTTATGGAGCAGATGAAATACATATAATAATTTATTAATCAATTATAATTTTGACTTAAACCTTTTCTTTATTTGAACATTTACATTAGATATTTGAGCATGCTATTAATCTGCTGTCAGTCAAGTTCTCATTTAAAATCATTGGTAATGTTATTTTTTTAGTGATTATGCAAACAAAAAGTAATTTTATTTGATTATTTTTAAATATAAAACTTGGTGAATTGATTTATGTGTCGGTACTTTTTGAACATCTCCAGCACATTTTAGCAATACCGTGATAATACTGATAACCGTTATAATTTTGGTCGCTATAATCGTGATAAGAAATTTTCATAGTTACATCCTCATCGTAAAGAGAGGAAGGGATAATTGGACTCCGCAGTGCTGTCAGAACTAAGGCGTTTATACAGCAATCTGTCTTGGCTCATCAAAGAGTGTCAAAACTGCATGTATTGTCTGAATTTCCAGAAACAAATTTTTTGATTTGTTCGGTACATGTGCGTACCAAACCGAAAGACCCATACCGAAAATAATTTTCGGTACAAATACGTGTACCGTTACACCCCATTAGATAATCATTAGTTATGTGTGTGTTCATGCTTAACTGATGCATAATTGTGAGTGCTTAACTAATGCATTATTCTGGATCTTTAAAATAAAGTGTTATGTTTTTATTTGGTAGAAGTTTATTACACAACTTTTGTTAAATGTAATGCAAATTGGGGTTACTACAATTTTACCATTTAAAAGCATGGTTAATATTCAAACAGATATGACAAGCTCTGAACATCTCTGTCTCAAAACCAGCCAAAGCATGAAATCATATCTGAATTTAGCAGATAATCACATGACACACTGAACAATAATCACTCCGGTGTAAATGTACACGTTAAAGAGCTACTTTATTTTTGAGACTCATGTTAACGGTTTCTCTCCAGTGTGAATCTTCATGTGTTTGTTAAGGTGTCCTTTTTGAGCAAAACTCTTTCCACATTGTTGGCAGGTGAAAGGTTTCTCTCCAGTGTGAATTCTCTTGTGGTCATCGAGGTGTTGTTTCTGTTTAAAACTTTTCCCACATTGAGAACATGTGTAAGGTTTCTCTCCACTGTGAATTCTCATGTGGTTTTTAAGGTTTGATTTACTATTGAAGCTCTTTCCACACAGTTTGCAGGTGTAAGGCTTCTCTCCAGTGTGAACTCTCATGTGGTCTTTCAGGGTTCCTTTTTTAGTGAAACTCTTTCCACATTGTTGGCAGGTGAAAGGTTTCTCTCCAGTATGAATTATCTTGTGGTCATCGAGGTGTTGTTTCTGTTTAAAACTTTTTCTACATTGAGAACAAGTGTAAGGCGTCTCTCCAGTGTGAACTCTCATGTGTTTTTTAAGGTTTCCTCTTCTGGTGAAACTCTTTCCACATTGTTGGCAGGTGAAAGGTTTCTCTCCAGTATGAATTATCTTGTGGTCATCGAGGTGTTGTTTCTGTTTAAAACTTTTTCTACATTGAGAACAAGTGTAAGGCGTCTCTCCAGTGTGAACTCTCATGTGGTCTTCAAGGGTTCCTTTTTTAGTGAATCTCTTTCCACATTGTTGGCAGGTGAAATAACTTATATTTGCTGTCTTTTGAGCCTTTTCAATATGTGAGCAACTAAATGATTTTTTTCCAGCCATGAAATCATATTTCTCATGTTGAACATTATCTTCCTTTTCTTGACTCTCCTCTTTCAATGTCATCAGGTCTAATGCAAAAAATACATTTTTTTTTTAAATGGTACAAACAAACATCAAAACCAACAACATGTAGATCTTATACACACTAAGCTATTAAAGGAGGTTTTAAATGTTTATTGGGTAATCTTAGTTGCGTATGTTTAATGGTAATGAGCCATGTTATCTCAACATGTCTGTCCACACGATGTAGTGTTGCCACATGTGCCTTAAAATACAGAATCATCCCTAATTTAAAGGTAAATTGATGTGTCCTGTATCAAATCAATATGGGACACGATTTGTCCTGTATTTTACAAAGGCCAAATTTGAATCAACAATAAGTATTTTGCACTGTTTATAATACAATTAGTAATGATAATGAAATCAATTTCATATGAAGTATTAGAGAAGCCCATTTGTGCGAATGGGTGTCCCTTATTTTGCCTCATTGAAGGTGGCAATCCTAACACAATGCGACCCCGTTCCATGTAAAATAAAACATTTTTAATTACAAAACTCATATGACATTCTTCAAAAATATAATTCATTTCTGTAGAGTTGGGCATTTTAATAAGGATCAACTGAGTGAGTTCTGCTTTGAGAATGAAAACCAACCTGTTTGTTCCTCAGTATCTTCCTGTTTAACTCTGAATGTTTCTTCAATCTTTATGTCTTCACTCTCCACTTTAATAAACTCCATCTTTGTTTGTTCCTCAGTATCTTCATGTTTGACTCTAAATGTTTCTTCAATCTTCAGGTCTTCACTCTCCACTATAATAAATGCCATCTTTATAACAGAGTGTCACGTAGATCTGCAAGAGTTGAATCAGAGATTCCTTAAGTTATCAACAACACAAATCTTATTTAAGCAAATGTGAAGTGTTCTCAATTCCCTATTAACTACAGAGCATTTGTGATATTTCCAGTTAATAATTAAGTATCTTTATTAGAGTTGAGCCGGATACTCGGCTGAAACGATTATCCGGTACGGATAAAGCACTTTTGCTGAGTACGAGTATCATACGAGTAATACTGAGTCAATATCTGTGCTCGGATTGAATAAACATTCTCATTGGGTAGCTGACTGTGTCTGCGTTCTGTGATAGGCTAGTCACAGCGCCTCCCCACACACATACAGATTTAGGGCCCGTTCACATATCGCGCCTAAAAACGCTGCGGAAAACGCTAGGCGCGCTGCTTTCTCCTTTTTTCCAAAGCGTCGGGCGGTTGCGCCCGGAGGCATTTGTCGCTTAAGCAATCATCAGCTGCGCCTCCGTTACAAGAAGGAAATTTCGTCACATGACCCGTGGTGCGCTTGCTGCATTCTGAAAAGTTGAGATGTTTTTATCTCGATGCGGTGCGGACGCGCCTGGAAAAAATGAGCGCGTTGCACCGCGACCGCGTCGCTTCCATTATGACCGTGCATACCGCGCGTCTACATTTGAAATAACGAACTTGAGCGCGCAAAAGACGCGATATGTGAGCGCCCCTTATTGTGTTGCTGTGTCCCGCTCTGTCTCTCCCTCAGTCACTCAGGTTCGCGGGTTTTTTCCGTTAACGTTTAGGGTTTCTTCAGCTTCAGGTTTGTTTTTACTTTGGTTTGTAGTACTTACTTATTAACCAGTAGAGTTTTGGTAAACGGGGTTTGTTCATCAGACGTGGTGCTTGGTAGAATGCGACTCGCGTCTCTGCCTGTCGGAGATTTTTTTCTTTCTTAAACCGTCAGCTGGTTTCTAACCAGTTTTTTTACTTCACGCACTGAGTGTCTGACACTTTCTTGCTGTATTTCATAAAAAAAAGGAAGTAGTGGTATAAAACTATATTACAAATTAATTAGCTACACACACACACACACATACCTGGTGTGGAAATAAAAAAAAATATCACTGATCATAAAAAATTAAAAAGAAATTTATGTTGAGATGAAAACTCTTGTTCATTACATTTTACTTCATAATTGCAACCGCATGTGTTGTATTCATTGTTGCAAAACTTGTTCTGTATATAGTTCGTTTGTTATCGTGATCAAAACCATTGATCTGAAGCTCAATGCTGATGCTGTCATGTAAATAGTTTTCTAATCAGCAATAAATATAACAATTTCTGATCAACCCATATCAATTGCATGCTTAAAATAACATACCGGTTAAAGCCCCGCCCATTTCAAGACAACCCGACCCACTTCCAGGTTAAATCCCGCCCACTTCCGGGTTAGGCCCCGCCCAGTCCGAGTACAGATACAGATAATTCATATGGTTAACAGATACAGATAATGCTGTACTCGCTCATCCCTAATCTTTATACATAGCCACAGGAACGTATTTTGAGAGGGGGGTGATGCGAGAAGACTGACACATGATGGCGGATCCAAAAGAGCTACTTTTGTTAGCTTTTATTTCTTCATTTAATATAAGTGAGTGTCTTTAGATTTTATTTATTTGGTTTACAACGCAGGGCTATTGCTTATTCATTTTGTTAGTAAAAGTTAAACGTTTAATATAGCCTATGCAAATTTACCATTGTACTATTTTATGGCTGATGAGTTTTAATTAATAAGATAATAAACCACAAACTACGATCGTTTTAAGATAGCCTAAGGGGAAATCCATATTTCTGTTAAACGAGGGTAAAACATATCTTTATTCATTTATTCATTTGAACATAAAAGTTCAAAGTTTAATATTGGTACATTTGTCACTGTATTATTTTATTGTAGACTATGTTTTTTAACATTAATATTAATGAGCCATAAGCATTCTTTTAAAGTAAAGGGAAAATCCAAACAAATATTAAATGTTAAAGATCAAAAAGCGCTACAGATGTGAGAATACAAGATTTGTTGCTGCTGAGGAAAATGGACGCGCTCGCTCTTTCTCTACTGTGTCTTTGCTATGTCTGTAGAAATGGTTATTTCTTAATGTGGGTATGGCACAGACATGTTACAGGTAAGAAAAATTTGACAAGGTTTTTTGATTAAGTCAGTTTAATAAGCTGATACGACTTTCACAGTCAATTTTATTCAACATAACTGAATCGGCCCCCAGGACCAGGGCTGGGAAACACTGAATAAAAGTAATGGAACAGAAGCATCAAGAAGCAATAAAGTCAAAAGTTGACAGACTTACCTATAATGACTTTACATCTATATTCACACACCTAAAGCAAGAGATTCCTTTGAACTTTGAATTTTTAAATGCAATTTATCTTAATAGATGTGGATTTGTAAGACAGTAAACATTTATTATTTAAAGTATTTTGTTGAATATAAATGAATAGTTTATATATAAATTACATTTTTAAAAAACATTCATTATGCATAAATCTAAATTCACACCTCTTTATTTATACCCAACTGCAGACAACGAGAAATATTAGTTCAGTAATAAAAAGTTATTGAGATTATTGGAACATGCTTATTAAATGTATTGCTATTATTTTGACGATGGCCCAATAAGTCGAATGTAAAATCATCAGTCAGGAGATTTCTGAATTTCATGCTGTACCTTCAAATGCTGTTTGTTGTTCTGTAGAGAGCCAGAGCAGTTTTTTTGTCATTTCAGCTCTTAACAGCCTGTACACAGAGAAACAGGTGGTGCTACTTAAGACACCCCAAAATGACAATTCTGTCATTAATTACTCACATCATGTTGTAAGACCTTCGTTCATCTTTGCAACACAAATTAAGATATATTTTTGATTAATTCAGACAAGCTCTCTAACCCTCCATAGACAGCAAGATACCACCACGATCAAGGCACAGAAACTTAGCAAGGACATCAGTAAAATAGTCCATGTGATATCAGGGGTTCAACCGTAATTTTACAAAAATACGAGAATACCTTTTGTGCCTTGATTTGATTATTTATCATTCAAACCCCTTTCTCTGCCTGTCCGATGGACTTGCATATCCATCATGTTTTTAGTTTTTGAACAATTTCTATGCGTGTTTGTAGTTCTAATCGAATCCTCGTCCACTGCGCAATCAATGTGTTGTGAGCCATATTAGCCGTTAAACGAGCTGTATTGATTTAAACACTTTAACATTTGAATAAAAGCGCTCACCTTTCTTCAGCCGAATTACAGACGCAGGAGCGCGGCGCAGCCTTATGACGCCACATCACCAGACCAAAATAAAAGTCTTTTTTTTCTTGCTTTATTAAACCTTCGAATAACAAACAGGCATTGATATTGCTAAACCCATTAACAACACTCTTGTGCCCTAAAAAAAATATGGATTTAAATAAAGTTCGAACATAATTTTTAAATGCCGTAAAACAAGGCGAAACTTCAACAAATCTACATTTGTGTATATAAAACTTTGCTACAATCAACACATTCCACAAAAATCTAATCTCTTTGTTTGGCATAAAGACATTAAATCTAATAATGTGGTAGTCAAATGTGATAGACATTTTTTGTCTTCAACCACTTGTACAATCTGTCTCTGTCTCTTGTACAATAGAACAACTGTAAAAAAAAAAAAATGTTCCTGAGATTCGATATCTTTCAAGCAGAAAGTACATAAATTACTGTCCAAATTAAATCTAATTTTAAGAAATTCATTACATGGGTAAATGTCATTAATTATTTTGAAGTGTACTTCTTTGATTTTAGGTAGCAAAGGAAATGACAGGTATCTACTTTTAACTTTAATAGTGTCAGCTTTTGTAAACCTATCCGATAAAATCTTTATTTTTGTTTAGGATGACCATATGTGCCATTTTTCCTGGACGTGTTCTGGCCAGGATTTCTATATTGTATGTATAATGGTTGCATTTTATTGGTCAAACTACTTTTCGATCATTACCTTCAGCAAGCATGAAAACAAATCCAGGCAAGGACGTGTCCGGGAAAAATGGCACATATGGTCACCCTAAATAATTAGTGCTCTCAAAACCTTGGTATTACATTTAACATCCAATAATGTATAATTTTCAATAAAAAAAGTTAACCAATGTAAGTATAACAGAAGAATATTGAATTTCCGTTAATTCAATTCCTCAAAGCTACAGGAATAGCTTCACCATCTCAACTCGGTGAATCCCGTCCCACTCCCGGAAGAATGACTCCCATTCCCTCACACTCCCGTTTTTACATTTTTTTTGCAGAAATCTGTCAGTTACAGTAAATATAGTACAGATAGTAGTAATATAGTAATATAGTAAAGATCACAGCATTCCCACCTTAGTTGAATAAAAACACAAAATTTAGTTTTTGTCATATTGAACTGAAAGCCAGCTTATGCACAGTACATTGCAGGCATTAAATTTCATGTAAATCATTCATGCTAGCACACACGTCTTCTATTTTATTTTTTGTTTCATTTGAAAGTAGACATTTCACTCACTATAGATATATTTTTCTAAGACGGAGTTTCATAGAGATTCTCGCTCAAGTTCACAGAGACCTAAAGCGCATCCGGTTTTCTTAAAAGCACGTTTAGTTGTTATTCTGAGTGCACACAAATAAACGTAGAGTCTTTACAGATTCTAAAGATGTATTAGGCTTCTTTTATCTGTATGACCAAAAATTACGGAGATTTTATGAGCAAGTGAGCGCACCTGTCCTGCAGAGAGCACGATATTCAGCTTCCAGTCTCCACACATACACCTTAATAGCGCACATTTCTCTAGGTTAACATTATATTGAGCGGCCATGTAAAGTTGCTACTACATACATATTTCAGAGGAAAAGCCATATTTGAGGTCGATGAATGATAGGTGAGCGTTTAGACGTCCTGCCCGAGTGTATTACCACGTAGACCAGCCGTCAGGGATTGCATCATTCACTTAACCAGCCATACCAAAGCAAACAGGAGGAGAGCATACAGAGACAGGGGAAGTAGAATTGAGTTCTCTCCACCGCTGGAAAGCTGCTCCGATATTTACACGAGTCCTACCCAAGGTTATTTTCGAAAATTAAAACTAAAACTATTGATGAAAAAACTATTTCGGAAACTGAAATAAAATTAAAATGTCAAAATATTTGAAAAACTAAAACAAAATGAAACTAACAGTAATTGAAAAACTAACTGAAATAAAATAATTAACAAAAATAAATATTAGTTTTCGTAATTATTATGTTCTCTCCCCTTGGTGGAAAAATATGAGCTGTGTGACAGTTTAAAGAAAGAAAGACCTTGTTATGATCTGGGTTTGCCTCTTTTGCTCTCTCTCTCACACTCTGTTGTACACACACTCTCACACACACACACACATGCATACAGACACATACATCTCTCTCTTCCCCACCTGTCTGTCATTTTAATCAGCGATCGCGCTGCTTTGCAGTGCCACTTGTTCTCACTCATCTAATCAGTCGTCCTATTTACAGCGGCTGCGCTCGCGGCTTGCTGTCGGATTATTGTATGTCATGCATTGATTGTGATCTCTTGCTTATCGTAGACTTAGAATTCGTACCTTGTCTTGTCCCGCCTGGAGTTGCTGAGAGTTTCTAGTTTTCTCGGTGTCCTGCTGCCGCTTCCAGTGAGTCCGGTTCCACGAAGTCTCCCTAGACTGAAGTCCCTTGGATCCGATCATCTACAAGTTTTTGTTTTGTGATTTTTCAGTTCTGTGTCTACGCTTGACAGACTGCCTTGTTTTTGCTCTTTCATTAAAGACTGTGTTGACTAATCCTCTTGCATTTGGATCCTTACTTTCATCATTGTGACAGAATAATCCGACCAATTTCATGGATCCAGCAAAGGAGGAACCACTCCGGTCAGCGATGGAGATGCAGGGAGTCATGCTCGGCAGACATGAGGAGGAGCTGTCCGCTGCCCGTCTCGCTTTTGAGGGCTTGACCGCTCAGGTGATGGACTTATCATCGCGTCTGCTTATGCTCTACCAGGATCCATCAGCAGATCCCCGCCGTTACCCACTCCATGAGCCACGTATTAACAACCCTCCCTGTTATGCTGGTGAGCCTACTGAATGCAGGGCTTTTCTGACTCAATGTGAGGTTGTTTTTTCTCTTCAGCCCCAGACGTATGCGGGAGACCCCGCTCGGATCGCCTTTGTACTCTCACTTCTCACAGGGCGTGCGCGTGAATGGGGAACCTCTGCTTGGGCGGCACGGACATCTTGCTGTGGCCGTTACGATCTCTTTAAGGAGGAGATGATCAAGATCTTCGCTCGTTCTGTTTTCGGCCGCGAGGCTTCGCGCCTTCTCACAACGCTTCATCAGGGCAGACGGTCAGTCGCTGATTTTGCCATTGAGTTCCGTACTTTGGCTACTACGTGCGAGTGGAATGAGCCCGCGCTGGTCGCTCGTTTTTTGGAGGGACTCAACATGGATCTCAAGGAGGAGATCTATGCGCGTGGACCGCCGGCTGAATTGGATCAGCTCATCGAACTGGGTATTCGCCTGGACAGGTGCTTCGAGCAACGGCGGCGGGTTCGTGGTTCCGTTTCAAGACCACTGGAAGCGTTGACACCAGCCGTGGTATCTTCTCCTCTCTGTTCTGACCTCGAACCCATGCAGCTGGGAGGGGTTCGCATCTCTGCGGAGGAACGAGAGCGGTGTATTCGGAGTCGCCTCTGCCTTTACTGCGGCGCGAATGGACATTTTGCTGCTTCATGCCCGTTAAAACCCAGAGCTCGCCAGTAGACGGAGGAGTACTGGCGAGCGCAACTGTCATTTCATCTCTACCCAGGTCTCGTACGACTATCTCTGCTGTTCTCCGATGGGTTGGCTTTACTGTCAACGGTCTCGCGCTCATCGATTCAGGGGCTGAGGGTAGTTTCATCGATGAGAGATGGGCCATGGATCAAGGGATCCCCCTGCTGGACCTTAACGACACCACCACCGTCTTTGCGCTTGATGGCAGGGCACTTTCTACCGTTCGTCGCATCACATGTCCGGTGAGCCTTTCCGTCTCAGGAAATCACAGAGAGACTATTTATTTTTTTGTTTTCCAGTCCCCTTATACTCCGATTGTTCTAGGGCATCCCTGGCTTACCCAGCATAATCCTCAGATTGACTGGGTTAAGGGGTCTATCCATTCATGGAATCTGTCGTGTCATGTTAACTGTTTAGTTTCTGCTGTTCCTACTAGGGATGAGCGAGTACAGCATTATCTGTATCTGTATCTGTATCTGTTAACCATATGAATTATCTGTATCTGTATCTGTACTCGGACTGGGCGGGGCCTAACCCGGAAGTGGGCGGGATTTAACCTGGAAGTGGGTCGGGTTATCTTGAAATGGGCGGGGCTTTAACCGGTATGTTATTTTAAGCATGCAATTGATATGGGTTGATCAGAAATTGTTATATTTATTGCTGATTAGAAAACTATTTACATGACAGCATCAGCATTGAGCTTCAGATCAATGGTTTTGATCACGATAACAAACGAACTATATACAGAACAAGTTTTGCAACAATGAATACAACACATGCGGTTGCAATTATGAAGTAAAATGTAATGAACAAGAGTTTTCATCTCAACATAAATTTCTTTTTTTAATTTTTTTATGATCAGTGATATTTTTTTTTATTTCCACACCAGGTATGTGTGTGTGTGTGTAGCTAATTAATTTGTAATATAGTTTTATACCACTACTTCCTTTTTTTTTATGAAATACAGCAAGAAAGTGTCAGACACTCAGTGCGTGAAGTAAAAAAAAACTGGTTAGAGCCAGCTGACGGTTTAAAAAATAAAAAAAAAATCTCTGACAGGCAGAGACTCGAGTCGCATTCTACCAAGCACCACGTCTGAACAAACCCCACGTTTACCAAAACTCTACTGGTTAATAAGTAAGTACTACAAACCAAAGTAAAAACAAACCTGAAGCTGAAGAAACCCTAAACGTTAACGGAAAAACCCGCGAACCTGAGTGACTGAGGGAGAGACAGAGAGAGCGTGCTGTTCTCTTCTCAGTGTTCTGTGTGAGTGAGCAGAGCGGGACACAGCAACACAATAAGGGGCCGCTCACATATCGCGTCTTTTGCGCGCTCAAGTTCGTTATTTCAAATGTAGACGCGTGGTATGCGCGCTCATAATGGAAGCGACGCGGTCGCGGTGCGACACGCTTCGTTTTCCAGGCGGCGTCCGCGCGCATCGAGATAAAACATCTCAACTTTTCAGAATGCCGCAGCGCACCACGGGTCATGTGACGAAATTTCCTTCTTGTAACGGAGAGCGCAGCTGATGGTTGCTTAGCAACGACAAATGCCTCCGGAGCGCAACCGCCCGAACGCTTTGGAAAAAGGAGAAAGCAGCGCGCCTAAGCGTTTTCCACGCGCTTTTAGGCGCGATATGTGAACGGGCCCTAAATCTGTATGTGTGTGTAGGGAGGCGCTGTGACTAACCTATCACAGAACGCAGACACAGTCAGCTACCCAATGAGAATGTTTATTCAATCCGAGCACAGATATTGACTCGTATTACTCGTATGATACTCGTACTCGGCAAAAGTGCTTTATCCGTACCGGATACTCGTTTCAGCCGAGTATCCGGCTCAACTCTAGTTCCTACTGTGTCTTCTGTGTCTGTGTTTCAGGAGGAGCCTGGTGATTTGTTTGGAGTTCCGGAGGAGTACCACGATCTGCGGGCGGTCTTCAGCCGTTCCCGGGCCACCTCTCTGCCTCCTCATCGCCCTTATGACTGCAGCATTGAGCTTCTTCCGGGCACCATGCCACCCCGCGGTCGACTTTACTCTCTCTCGGCACCTGAGCAGGGGGCTTTGGAGAATTACCTTGCAGAGTCCCTCGCCGCTGGCATTATTGTTCCTTCCTCCTCTCCTGCCGGTGCGGGGGTTTTCTTTGTGAAAAAGAAGGATGGGTCTTTGCGTCCCTGTATTGATTATCGGAGGTTAAACGACATAACAGTCAAGAATCGCTATCCTTTGCCTCTTATGTCGTCAGCCTTCGAGATCCTACAGGGCGCAAAGGTTTTCACAAAGCTTGACTTACGCAATGCCTACCACTTGGTATGTATTAAGGAAGGAGACGAGTGGAAGACCGCGTTTAACACTCCTATCGGTCATTTTGAGTACCGGGTTTTACCGTTCGGGCTGGTCAACGCTCCCGCTGTTTTTCAGGCTTTAAATAATGATGTCTTGAGAGATATGCTCAATATCTTTGTGTTTGTGTATTTGGACGACATTCTCCTTTTCTCATCTACTCTCCAGGTGCACGTCCGCCGAGTTTTACAACGTCTACTTGAGAACCGCCTGTTTGTCAAGGCTGAGAAGTGCATGTTTCATGCCCAGTCTGTCACGTTTCTCGGTTCGGTGGTTTCGGCGGAGGGGATCAGCATGGACCCTGACAAGGTTCGTGCTGTCATTGATTGGCCTGTTCCTGATTCGCGAGTCGCGCTTCAGTGGTTTCTGGGGTTTGCCAATTTTTACCGTCGTTTTATCAGGGATTTTAGTCGTGTCGCCACTCCGCTTACTACTCTGAGCTCTTCTAAGACTCGCTTTTCTTGGTCCGGGGCTGCTCAGGATGCGTTCGAGCGGCTTAAGGGGTTGTTTACCTCCGCTCCCATCCTCATCACTCCTGATCCCGAGAGACAGTTTATAGTTGAGGTTGATGCTTCCGACGTCGGGGTGGGTGCCATCTTATCGCAGCGTTCGTCCCTTGACAACAAGGTACATCCGTGCGCCTTTTACTCCCATTGCCTTTTGTCCGCAGAGCACAATTACGATGTCGGTAACTGAGAACTTTTGGCGATCCGTCTGGCTCTTGGTGAGTGGCGACACTGGCTCGAGGGAGCCAGCGTGCCATTCATTGTCTGGACGGATCATCAAAATTTGGAGTACATCCGTTGCGCTAAGAGACTTAACGCCCGTCAGGCTCGTTGGGCTCTTTTCTTCGGCCGTTTTGATTTTACGATCTCGTTTAGACCCGGCTCTAAGAATCTGAAACCTGACGCCCTCTCACGCCAGTTTGGCTCGTCAGAGGTTTCCCCGACCACTGAGAATATTTTACCTCAGCGTTGTGTGGTCGGGCTGCCTCCTGGGGAGTGGAACGTGCTGTGAGAAGAGCTCTTTTGCAGGTCACCAGACCAGCCCGCGCTCCTGAGGGAACGTTATTCGTTCCTGAGGTCGTTCGTTCCACTGTCCTTCGTTGGGGTCACTCTTCCAAATTGATGGCACACCCGGGAGTTAGGGGTACTTTAGCTGCGATCAGTCAACGCTTTTGGTGGCCCACCAGAGAATGCGACGTTCGGCACTTTGTTGCCTCGTGTCATGTTTGTGCCCAGACTAAGTCTAGTAACTTACCACCGGCAGGTCTTCTTAGGCCCCTCCCCATTCCATCACGTCCGTGGTCCCACATTGCGTTGGATTTTGTGACCGGTCTTCCGCTTTCGGCAGGTAATACGGTTATCCTCACCGTGGTGGATCGTTTTTCTAAGGCTGCCCATTTTATCCCTCTTCCTAAGCTACTGTCCGCCCGTGAGACCGCACAAGTCATGGTAGATCATGTGTTTAGGATTCATGGTCTTCCTTCGGACATTGTGTCTGACAGAGGGCCTCAATTCGTCTCTCAGTTCTGGAAGGAGTTCTGTCATCAGATAGGGGCCTCCCCTGCTCTGTCGTCAGGATTCCATCCACAGACCAATGGGCAAGCCGAAAGGACCAATCAGATTCTCAGTCGCATGCTGCGTAGCTTAACATCACGCACTCCCACGTCGTGGTGCGATCAACTGGCCTGGGTCGAGTATGCTCATAATTCTCTTTCCTCGTCCGCCACTGGGTTATCTCCGTTTGAGTGTTGTCTTGGTTACCAACCGCCTCTATTCGCATCCCAAGAATCCCAGTCCTCCGTTCCCTCTGTAGAGAGGTTTATTCAGAGGTGTAAGCGTACCTGGAGGAGAGTGAGATCTGCATTATGTCGTACTAGAACACGCACACGTCGAGCCGCCAATCGTCACCGGGTCCGGTCCCCCAGGTATGTTTGTGGTCAGAAGGTGTGGCTTTCCACCCGCAATCTGCCCATCCAGGAGGGTTCTCGCAAGCTGATGCCCTGCTTTGTTGGGCCCTTTTCTATTGTGAAGGTTCTCAGTCCGGTCGCGATGAAACTCAGATTGTCCCGTCAGTTGCGCCGTGTTCACCCGGTTTTTCACGTGTCCTGCGTCAAACCTGTTTTCCGCGCTCCGACCCGCCCCCCTTCCTCCTCCTCCTATTGACAAGGAGGCTTCTATTTACAGAGTCCGTAAACTCCTTGACGTCCACCCTCGTGGGCATGGTCACCAGTTTTTGGTGGACTGGTAGGAGTACGGTTCTGAGGAGAGGCGTTGGATTCCGGCCCGGGACGTCCTGGATCGCTCGCTGATCGAGGACTTCTAACGTTCTCGTCAGGCTCCTGTCTCGGGAGCGCCTGGTGGCGCTCGTTGAGAGAGGGGTACTGTTATGATCTGGGTTTGCCTCTTTTGCTCTCTCTCTCACACTCTGTTGTACACACACTCACACACACACACACACACACACACACATGCATACAGACACATACATCTCTCCCTTCCCCACCTGTCTGTCATTTCAATCAGCGTTGCTTTGCAGTGCCACCTGTTCTCACTCATCTAATCAGTCCCCCTATTTACAGCGGCTGCGCTCGCGGCTCGCTGTCGGAT
Source organism: Gymnocypris eckloni scoliostomus (assembly GCA_027564155.1). NCBI lineage: Eukaryota > Metazoa > Chordata > Actinopteri > Cypriniformes > Cyprinidae > Gymnocypris > Gymnocypris eckloni. The sequence goes on along the minus strand of CM050432.1, from coordinate 25,742,996 downwards.
TATTGTATGTCATGCATTGATTGTGATCTCTTGCTTATCGTAAACTTAGAATTCATACCTTGTCTTGTCCCGCCTGGAGTTGCTGAGAGTTTCTAGTTTTCTCTGTGTCCTGCTGCCGCTTCCAGTGAGTCCGGTTCCACGAAGTCTCCCTAGACTGAAGTCCCTTGGATCCGATCGTCTACAAGTTTTTGTTTTGTGATTTTTCAGTTCTGTGTCTACGCACGACAGACTGCCTTGTTTTTGCTCTTTCATTAAAGACTGTGTTGACTAATCCTCTTGCATTTGGATCCTTACTTTCATCATTGTGACAGACCTGTAAATGGTGCATCATGCACATGGGTTTATCTGACGGAGAGACGCAAAGCAGTTTAAAGCAGAGTCCTGCACCGGTCCTGTTTGGTAAACGTGCACCAGCAGTAATTAACAGAACGCCTGACCCGTTATCCAACAGCAGCATTTTATTTATTTATGTACCAGACCAGAACCGTTTGACAAAGACCGTGAGTCACGAAACGCACCTGCTTTAATCTACAACATCAGGTAGGCACACTTTTATATTTTCTCATACAACACAAGCAATCAAACCAACATTAGGCATTCTAAGTTGGTGCTTTGAAGAAAAACAGACACGCAGAGCAACGTGATAATAAACAAAAAAAAGATGAGAATGCGCATCCCTTCTGTAAACAATACAAAACTTGGCCTAGCATCTTGTGATCACTCTGCCAGGCTTTCGAACAAATATGCAAAGACTATATAACGTCATGCACATGTTAATAATTCTTCATAAGTAAAGAAAATAACATTCAAATATGAGGCTTTATGATTGCTGTTATTAAGGAATTCCATTAGTTCCAGTTATGATTTATGCGCGGCTGTTCATAGAAAAGTGAGCAAGACAGGACAGTTAAAATATCATGATTAGGTTAAATAAGAAAAAAAACATCTACTATAAGCATATAAGAACTATAAGAAATATAGGTGTTGAATCATTTAATTTGACAAGTCTTTTGAAAAAGCATGCGGAACAAGTTAAAATATAAGGTGCTATTATAAAATATATTAAATAAATATTTAATTGGGATTAAATAAAATAAGGATTAATCAGGATCATTTAGAATCATAATTTACTAATATATATATATATATATATATTTATTTTATTAGTACTTATTAGTGCTTCACACTTCAGTCCAGTTGGTGGCAAATGCACCAAAAGTTGGTTTGCTATCCACCAATGAAACGTAGAATAATTTCTGTTCCACACTCCAGTCCAGTTGGTGGCGGAAATACACAATTGTGTTGTTTGTCAACCGCTAATACATTTCAAGAAGAAGAACTTTTGTTTTGTGTGAGCAGGACTCTTATTTTGGTGTGGCGACATGACGTCATAAGTATGCATCGGACTCTTACATCTGTTTCTGCTGAAGAAAGGTTTGTGTTTTTAATCCTTTAAAGTGTTTAAATCAATACTGACCGTTCAGGCAGTTTTATAGAGAACTTTGAAATTAATACGTTTTAATGTAGTGTTAATCTATCCAATAACAGTAATGAACATCGCTTTTTATTTATTTATTTATTTATAGTAAAGCACATCCACACATGAGTAACAGTAAAGATGCATCTCATCTCGCTCCCTGTATAGTGCCGCAGTGCATCATAAACATACTGATTGGTCTCTGGCGTGTAAGTAATGATAAAGTAACAGAACTTTTTAAAAAACAGTTGAGATTCAGTTAAATCAAATGCTCTGACAAATGACTATTATGAACCGGTTCTTTGTGAGTTAAATACACAGTTCACATTTGTTTGTGAATCAGAGAATTACTGCTTCTCGGCTAAGAAGTCCCGTGGGATGTGTCTGAGATTCATCCCGTGATTGTCAAGAAAGTAGTCTGTATATTAGTTGACAGGTGTTGTGTCATCTGATTTAACATGCTGATGAAGTTCTAAGCCCGAAACTGCATGATTTTAGCAATCCATAAAAATTGAGTCCCGGTTAGTAGGTTATCGCATGTGAGGATCCTCCAGGTGGCGGATCCTTTATAGTCTTTTCTCACAGCAGCTGGAATAATTAAATGTATCATTTTGATGGTGGATTGTGATCCATTTATGTGTTTCATGATTGTGTTTAACAATCACATGTGACTGAAATTAAATTATTCTAGTTTTAAATGTGCATCTGATTACAGATGGGATTACACAGGATTTGTATTTTAAAGAGAACCAGTTTGAAGGAAGATCAATTAGCTTTTTGGGTTAAAATAATTGCTTAATATGCAATTGTAATGGTATGATAATTGGAGATTAGACTGTTCAGACACTGAAATCTACACGTTAATACACTCTATACCCATAGTCACGCAATGCTGATGTTCTTAACATTAACAATTTCAGAACAAAGTATAACAATATTAATAATTTGCACAGTTTTTTTGTAATATGAGCTAACCAATTGTTAGATTTAATCGCCGTTGGTAGCGCGACTTATTGTAATGCTTTTTTCCCCTCAGTTGGTCAGAACAAACATGGCAGACTTGTTACTTACTTGTTCAGGTGGCAATATAAGGGGACATTCTTATTTAGGTCATATATTCCAAGACGTAGGCTAAATCTGGGATTCCTAAGTACAGTCTCCACACCAGTGCGGTGCCTGACAGCCACAAATTCACCTCTAAACACTAGATTAATTCATGCTGGAGCCATGCCGGAGCACATCCAACGCAATGAAGATAATTCTGCAAGTAACTGCAATTGAAGGTTTTCAAACAGAGATGGCGACAAAGAGGCAAAACTTACGGACTGCAGCTTTAAACCTCTAACTTTTATTAACAAAATAAATAAGATGGACATAGCCTTGCATTGTAATCCAAATAAATTAGGTCTAAAGACACACTTTTAAACATAGAAATGAATGTTTTATTAACAAAAGTAGCGCTTTTGGATCCGCCATCATATGTCAGTTTAATTACAATCTGAAGGGATTCAAAAACAGTAAAACTCAACTGTTTAACCCTTTGGGAGGAGTTGAAAAATGAGCCTATTTCCAAAAAAAGTGGAGCATTCCTTTACTGGAAATATCACAAATGCTCTGTAGTTAATAGGGAATTGAGAGCACTTCACACTTGCTTATATAAGATATATGTTGTTGATAACTTAAGGAATCTGTGATTCAACTCTTACAGATCTACGTGACACACTGTTATAAAGATGTCGTTTATTATAGAGGAGAGTGAATACATGATGATTGAAGAAACAGGAATATACTGATGACCAAACAAAGATGGTGTTTATTAAAGAGGAGAGTGAAGACATGAAGAAACATTCAGAGTCAAACATGAAGATACTGAGGAACAAACAAAGATGGCATTTATTAAAGAGGAGAGTAAAGCCATGAAGATTGAAGAAACATTCAGAGTCAAACAGGAAGATACTGAGGAACAAACAGGTTGGTTTTAATTCTCAAAGCTGAACTCAATCAGTTGATCCTGATTAAAGGAATTTTATTTTAGAAGAATGTCAGATGAGTTTTGTAATTAGAAATAGGGATAAACGATATTGGATTTTTGCTGATAACTTTCAACTCATTTAGTCTGATACCGATATATTTTCTTTTGTTTGGAAACATCAAGTCTTTAAGCAAAATATTCTTAATTTTGGTTCGTTTTTAACAAGAACTTATTTGTTAGAATTAAATAAACAATACTGAAGGTTTTTTGACAGTACATTGAAGCTTTGAAATCAGTTATTAACATCAGTCTGATAAAATTGTGCATCCATATTTAGAAATATTTTATTTGACATGAAGCGGGTCACATCGTGTTAGGGTTGCCACCTTCAGCTAGGCAAAATAAGGGACACCCATATACGCTATCATAAAAAAAACACCAGGGACACAAATAATCAGTGAGGAACTCAACGATTATTCAGTGAGTTCTATTTAATTCATGGCTTTTAGTCATGTGACTAGCTCGAAGACCTGGAGGGCAAAGCATCCATAGAACTGCAGCACAAGCCTGTAAATTTTCCATCTGTTTCACAGCAGCATATATTTAGATCACCTCTCAAAATAATAAAACAAAAGGTATGTGAACAAATTGCAAGTTTTGGCCGTTTGCGGTCCATATTAAGCAACTGTGGCAATATTTCAATCATTAAACAGTGCAACAAAACGTTGTAAAAACACTTAAAGTGCCATATTATATTTAAAACAGTAATATTCAAATATCAAATTTAGTAATGTAATGAGTCGAGAATATGAATGCAATCCGCTTATTGGGTCAGTGATTTCTAGTTCTAAACCTGCATGAAGTTCTTCTGTTCAACACAAAAAAAGATATTTTGAAGAATGTGAATGAATGAATTATACATTTATACAGCGCTTTATTGTGTGTATTGTTGTACACCCAAAGCGCTTTATAATCATGTGGGGGAGTCTCTCCTCAACCACCACCAGTGCGCTCACCACACACCAGCTACAGGTGGAGAGGAGAGAGAGTCATAGAGACAATCAAGTGTATGCGCTCACCACACACCAGCTACAGGTGGAGAGGAGAGCGAGTCATAGAGACAATCAAGTGTATGCGCTCACCACACACCAGCTACAGGTGTAGAGGAGAGAGTCATAGAGCCAATCAAATGTATGCGCTCACCACACACCAGCTACAGGTGGAGAGGAGAGAGAGTTATAGAGACAGTCAAGTGTATGCGCTCATCACACACAAGCTACAGGTGGAGAGGAGAGCGAGTCATAGAGACAATCAAATGTATGCGCTCACCACACACCAGCTACAGGTGGAGAGGAGAGAGAGTCATAGAGCCAATCAAGTGTATGCACTCACCACACACCAGCTACAGGTGGAGAGAAGAGAGAGTCATAGAGCCAATCAAGTGTATGCACTGTGAGATTACAAATTGTATTTAAATGTTTAATTTAGATTCTTATTCCTGACTCAATGTATAACTGTGCTTTGTCTCAATCAAGTCATGTTGATTGGCAGAGATTCAAAGAACGCCTGGCCCAGACGTTGATTCAAAGAACCCCTGGCCAGACGTTGATTCGTTAGGGTGATTAGATTAATGTCTATCTTTCGGAGCCCCTAGCCCAGGCGTGGATTCGTTTAGGTTGATTGGATTAGTGTCTATGCATTTGATTATGTTGATGAGATTAGGACCACGGGAAGTTTGGTAACAAAACCAACGCCTCCAATGTTGCATGCATTGTTTGAATTTGTCTCCACCTCCAAAAAGTCCCTCCTCCAAAAATGCCTATAAGATACCATGCAAAGTTACTTAAGAATGAGATTTCGATGACCACAGATACCAATGACATGTCATAGAATAAAGAATTCTGCTGACGATCCAATCCGAAGTCTCCTGGTCTTCTCTTCTGAGTTTTCTACACTTTAGAAGAACAGAGTTTTCAACAGATGGTGCCGTAACCTGGATAGAGTTCCAGCTTCCTCACCTGAAAACGTCCAGCTGAACAAAGATTCCCAGACTGAATTTTTCTCTCAACCAAGGGTTGTGGTGAGTGCTGTCTCTAATCCAAAAGAACCTAAGACCAGTACAAATTTTGTATCCTCTGTGCCGTCAGAGAAGAGTTAACATACATCTGTAGGGTTTGTTTAACTAAGTTTATCCTCTAAAGTTTTTCTTTTAGAGATGAAAGTTATCCTCTGTTTCAGGCAGGGAAGGTTAGCATTACGTGCTAATAATTTTGATATTGGTTATCCTCTGTTCTTTCAGGCAGGGAAGTTTTGGCATTACGTGTTAATAATTGGTTATCCTCTGTTTCAGGCAGGGAAGGTTAGCATTTCGTGCTAATAATTTTGGTTTATCCTCTGTTCTTGTAGGCAGGGAAGTTAAGTGTGAAGTGTTGGTAATTTAGAAAGTTAACAATAGTTAAGCTTTTTTTAACAAGTGTACCCTCTGTTGATCAGAGAAGTTTTTTTTTGTTTAGTGTTTGTTTGTCTGGTACAGAAGAAACTTACAAAATGGTTAGAAGGAATGCTAGGCTGATTCCAACCACAGAAAAGACTGGTCTTGCGACTCCTTTGTGGTCAGATAGTGAATTCAAAACGCTGTTAGGGGAACAAATGGACCTAATAGTCACTGAAAAAGTTAGACAAGAACTAACGCAGAAATATGAGATTCATCCAGACAAGACTTGGTCGGTAGATGAGTGTAAAAAGGTACTAGGAGCAAGTATTCGTAAGAACAATGTGAAAGGCATTATCTGTTGTCACAGAGAATTCAGTTTAACATTAGCTACACAACAGTCTCAGCGTAACTCAGAGCTAGAGAAACAGAACAATGAACTCCGTGCTAGAGTATCCACTTTGACTAAGAAATTGAACCTCAAGAAAGCTGCAGCAAAAACTGATGTGAAAGTTAGTCAGCCTGATAACATTTACCCTGATTTACAAGCGTTTGTTGAAACAGATGTAGCTCTCCAATCAGTAACTGATGTGCCTGTAAATTCAGTCAATGTGTGTGTTGCTAAGAGAAGATCTCAGGGAATTGAGGAAACTGATAGTGTTCCTCTCAATTCTTCTGTTGTGCAAATACAAACTGTTGCCAAAGCTTTATGTCCTAAAGATATAGAGAGACTATCTCAGAGTTTACCATCAGCACGCACACATTTTTCTGAATTTAGAAGAACATTGATCAGTAAAATGCGTCTTTATGACATGTCGTTGGCAGAAGTCACACAGTTGATGTCACAAATTTTAACTGAATCTGAATTCAACAGTTTTGAATCTGCTGTTACTTCTGAACTGCGAAATACCAGTAAGGGTGATTTAAGAGAAGGTATTTTGAAAATCCTAAAGAATATCTTAGGACCCAAAATAGATTGGTCTAGAATTACTACCTGTGTGCAAAGGAAAGAAGAAACTGTGAGTGAATATACTGAGAGATTTTGTCAGTCAGCTGTAATTTACAGTGGAATCGTTGATGACCCTGAAAGTGTTCTAGATGACAAGGGACCCTGGTTCGTATCTGGTCAGATGGCCTTGTAGCCGAATACAGAAAAGCTTTTACCATTCTTAGATCTAACTTGGTCTAACAGAACTCTCAGAAGTAACCTAGACAGGTTAGCTACATGGGAAAGAGATGCTGATGTCAAGGCAAAAGTAAGAGTAGCAGCAGCTACGTTTAACACAACGAAACAAGACAATAGATGGTCTAAAAGAGAAAGCAAACTGTAGGACTGCTAGTTCAGGCTTTTCTAAAACAACAAGACCAGGAAAAAACTAATTGTTGGGGCTGAGTAGCTACCTTTCCCCTGTAATCCAACACAATGACCAAATAATTTTTGTGAAAGGTAGCATAAAGAGAAAGAGATAGATTTTTGCTTGATACAGGTGCAGAAATTACAGTAATTCCTACAAAATTGGCACAAGGTTTAAGCATCCCATACAAGAAAACCAAACTTTGTTTAACTGGTGTAATAGGTGAAGATTCTGTTTTGTATGAAACTCCGCCCATAGTGGTACAATTTGGCCCAAAAACTCTGACTACAAAATTGCTATGCGCTCCATTAAATACAGGTGCAATTTTAGGCATGGATCTTCTGAGACAAATAAATCTAAATTTAGACATGTCCTCAGAATCTACTAGCATAAAAATTTCCTCAGCACAGATTTCTACCAATAATGCAACCCCTCCCGAGTATGCTTTCTTACAGAATCATCCAATTTGGGCTAAAGACAAGGATGATTGTGGGTTGTTGACAGGTGTAGAACCAGTTAAATTGACAGGAACTCCACCTCCGGTCACCAAACAATATCCGATTAATAAGGAAGCTATACAGGAATCAAACTTATTGTAGAAAATTTGCTGACACAAGGAGTGCTAGTTAAAACCAACAGTCCATGTAATTCACCCATATGGCCCATCAAGAAATCTAATTGGACATGGAGACTGACAATAGACTACAGAGTAGCCAATAAACATATTGATAAAATCACCCCTAGTGGCAGATCCATCTACAATTTGTAATGGCTTACCATTAGATTGTAAGATTTTTTCAGTAATTGATATGTCTAATGGATTCTTTTCTGTACCGTTGCACTCTGACAGCCAGCCATGGTTAGCTTTCACAGTTGACTATGAACAATACCAGTGGACACGATTGCCACAGGGATTTTCAAACTCCCCAACCATATATCATCAGGCTGTCAGGCGTGATTTGTATGACCCAGAATGTCCGGTAAAACAGTCCACTATGATCCAATATGTCGATGATATTTTGATTGCCTCAACAGATCATGAGGTACATCAAACTGAATTGGCATCATTGTTGGACTATTTGCATAAAAGGACACAAATGCAGCTTTCACAAAGCTCAAATCGCTAAAAAGCAAGTCACATTTCTGGGTCAAACAATTGGTGCAGGAAATAGATCCATTACACAGGATCGGCGGCTTCAGTCAAAGCCATACCTCCGCCTAATACCATTAAAACACTCCGCTCATTTTTAGGAACAACAGGTTATTGTAGACCTTGGATTGAAGACTATGCCTCGATTGCTCAGCCTCTCTATGATTTGTTGAAAGGCCATGGTAAAGATTCAGATACTGTTTGTATGGAAGAACTTCATCTCAAAGCTTTTAATGATTTAAAGAGAGCACTAGGTCAAGCACCAGCATTAGGAATTGCCCAATTTGATAGACCCTTTGTGCTTTATGTCCATGAACACTTAGGCTTTATGACTGCATGTCTAATGCAAGATCATGGGGGCAGCTTACGCCCAATTCATTACTATTCCGGTAAACTTGACATAGTCGCTCAAGGTATGGGCCCATGCCTCAGAGCAGTACAGGCAGTTCATCTAGCGCTTCAGACTTCATCAGGAATGGTGTTAGGTCAGACTGTAAACGTAAAATGCCCTCACGCAGTGTCCGCACTAATGAATCAAGCAAAAGTCACTTCTGTCACCTCCTCCCGTTGGGGAAATTGGTTAGCAACTCTCACAGCCCGAATATTGTTATACAGCGTGCACCAGTCACGAACCCATCCTCATGTATGATGTCTGCAATGACTGAATTTGTGTTAGAGGATGAAGGCGAAATGACTCATGATTGTGTTACGCTTACATATGCAGCGACAAGTGAAATAGCAGAAACTCCATAGAGAACGCAGAATTGGAGTTGTTTGTTGATGGTTCAGCTCAAGTTATTGAAGGTAACAGACGAGCAGGATATGCAGTAACTTCCACCACTGAAGTAGTTGCTTCAGGTCGTCTTCCAGATCATTTTTCAGCTCAAGCTGCAGAACTAGTAGCCTTAACTAGAGCATGCACGCTAGCTTCAGGATCGGTTGCAAATATCTACACAGATTCCAGGTATGCTTTTGGGGTAATTCATGATTTTGGTGTCATTTGGCAAACCAGAAAATGTCTAACTTCTGCTGGATCCCCCATTAAGCATGCTGGATTAGTGAAAGATTTAATGTTTGCCATGAAACTCCCAAAGAAATTAGCGGTGATCAAAGTGAAAGCACATCTCACAACTAATACTACGGAAGCTAAAGGTAATACTCTTGCTGGTGTAGCGGCTAAATAGGCTTGTTTCTATGCAACTGTACAAGTGTGTTCAGGTAGTACAGCACAGAAGACAATTCTACCTCCTGAATCAATCGTTGACCTGTATAAAGACGTTCCTCTATATGAAGCATGGACATGGTTAGACAAAGGAGCCACTGTGGATTCATCCGGCTGCTGGACCAAAGGGGGAAAGTATGTTGCTCCCGAATCACTGTTGCCATATTTGGCTCAACAAATACACAGTTTGGGTCATAGTGGTCCAGCAACGATGAATCACAGGTTCTCAAACGCAGCCACTGAAACAGTTAAGAGATGTGTTACATGTCAGAAAAATAATGATGTACCAGCAGCCACTACACCAGCAGCACATACCCCAGCTCCACCAGGGCCATTTCGTCACCTGCAAGTTGATTACATATCGTTGCCCCCTTGTAAAGGAAAAACTGACGTTTTGGTAGTAATAGACAAGTTCTCAAGATGGGTAGAAGCTTATCCAACAGGGCGTGCTACAGCTGCACATACTGCTAAATGTCTTGTCACTGATTTAATTCCCAGATGGGGATTACCAGATTACATTGACTCAGATCAAGGTACCCACTTCACAGGACAGGTAGTCAAGGAAGTGTCTAGAATGTTGAAGATTAAGTGGAACCTTCACTGTCCCTACAGGCCACAAGCATCAGGACAGGTTGAACGATCAAACAGAACAATCAAAACCAGGCTAAGCAAAATGCATCAGGAAGGAGTACCATGGGTTGAAGCACTGCCCGCAGTACTGTGTAGTATGAGAGCATCACCTAACAGATCAGTAGGACTGAGCCCTCATGAGATTATTACTGGGACGCCCAATGCAGATGCCAGGTGTGATTGATCTTAGAAATGCTGATGTGCACATTGCTTCAGATGCCCTGATCGCTACTGTGAAAACCTCACAAAGGGAGTGCAGAGTGCCAAAGAGAGAGTTGAGTCGTGTTGGCAGACTCCACCAGAAGGTGGACACACAATCATACCAGGTCAATGGGTCATGATAAAGGCGTTCAGAAACAAGCCATTAGAGCCTAAGTGGTACGGACCACATCAAGTGATGTTGATTACAGCTGCTGCAGTATTGTGTCAGGAAGGAAAACTTGGACTCATGTGTCACACTGTAAAGTTGTTCCTCCCCTGCAGGGATAGGATAGGACAGACACAAGAACCAGTGAGGAGCCCAGGGAAGAACCGAAAGCAACAGGCTTTGGGGCCAACCCTGCGGTGAAGATTTCCTCATAGGCCTTTCCCCATCCAATAGTCCATCCTTTCCTCACTGTTCTTTAGGTGTCGCAGGAATTGAGAAATAGGGAAAGAAGGAACAACAATAGCAGACTATATTTGAACAGAGGATACAACCCTAATGTTTACAGACTCTACAACAAATACTGCTCTGTGCCGTTGGTCTCTCTTGTTTGTGTTTCTTTCTTCCTCTGTGCAGATACCACTTGATGGCTGTCCTGAGATCCATATGCACCACCCTTCTCACCTGCGGATGAAGCCACAACCTCTAGAAAAAAAACAGACCCATTGCCGAGCCAACTATCACACAAGAAAGAGAAAAGAAAGAAGAAAGAAGAAAAAATACACAACGCAGAGACTCACATACGGGAACTTCAGTCATCCATCAACATGATCAAGATTTTCGTACTCTTGATCTTTCAGCAAAATTACACCAGATGACTGAAGATAATTCTTCATGGTTCGGAAACTTGTAGCAAATGACGCCCGCCTCTCACGAGGAAATGACAGTTCCAACCAGAAAAGATTATTACCCGTAAGAACTTCACGGACCCTAATTGCATGTGTTTGTTTCTGTGTCAGCATGCATTCACATATAAGCAACACAGAACATGTACAATGTGCCTGTAACGATTACAAGTTACAAGAATTAACTTTTAAGTGTCTAAATTTGTATTTTGTGAGAGTTATTAGAACTCTCAAAGGGGGAATTGTGAGATTACAAATTGTATTTAAATGTTTAATTTAGATTCTTATTCCTGACTCAATGTATAACTGTGCTTTGTCTCAATCAAGTCATGTTGATTGGCAGAGATTCAAAGAACGCCTGGCCCAGACGTTGATTCAAAGAACCCCTGGCCAGACGTTGATTCAAAGAACCCCTGGCCAGACGTTGATTCGTTAGGGTGATTGGATTAGTGTCTATCTATGTTTTTATGCATTTGATTATGTTGATGAGATTAGGACCACGGGAAGTTTGGTAACAAAACCAACGCCTCCCTCAGTTGCATGCATTGTTTTAATTTGTCTCCACCTCCAAAAAGTCCCTCCTCCAAAAATGCCTATAAGATACCATGTAAAGTTACTTAAGAATGAGATTTCGATGACCACAGATACCAATGACATGTCATAGAATAAAGAATTCTGCTGACGATCCAATCCGAAGTCTCCTGGTCTTCTCTTCTGAGTTTTCTACACTTTAGAAGAACAGAGTTTTCAACAGCACTCACCACACACCAGCTACAGGTGGAGAGGAGTGAGAGTCATAGAGCCATTATTAGGAGGCCATGATTGACAAGGGCCAGTGGTGGGAATTTGGCCAGGACACCGGGGTGTCATATGTCAGTTACACCCCTACTCTTTACGAGAAGTGCCATGGGATTTTAATGACTTTTTCAATTCAATTAAATTCAAGATTTTTGTATAGCGCTTTTCACGAAACAATCGTTGCAAAGTAGCTTTAGAGGATAATAAGTTCCTAAAATAGATTTATATATTGCAGAAACTTAATATATTTAACTTATGGCAAAGTTGATAATTCTGTATATTGTCTGAGGGGTTGGCATCATCTCTTCTCAGGTGTTTGGTAATCTCGGATCATTTAAGGGTTGGATCCAGACTGAAGCTTGTGTAATTCCTAGTTACCACGGGATGTTATTCCAGAAACAGAGAAACAAATAGAGACATAATTAGCGTAGCTGTTGTTCTATCCAAGCAAAAATTATTTGTTCAACCCAAGCAAAAGCATAATAATGTGCATTTTGATCAGATAAAGCTGCAGTACAATATTATGAGATGCATTATGAATGCTTGGCTAAATAGATGTCTTTAATCTAGATTTAAAAAGAGAGAGTGTGAAGCCCGAAGGTTATCAGGAAGGCTATTCCAGAATTTGGAAGCCAAATATGAAAAAGTTCTACCTCCTTTAGTGGACTTTGCTATTCTAGGTACTACCAAGAGTCCAGAGTTTTGCGACCATAGGGAGCGGGTTGGATAGTAACGTGATAGTAGATTAGTTAGGTACGCAGGAGCTAAACCATTTAGGGACGTATAGGTACTTCTGATTTTTTTTAAAGTCGACTTTTATGTGATGAAAGTTGAGTCAACGTTGACAAGTCGCTGATGACATCATTAATGAACAAATAGGTCTGGAGCTGAGACTCAAACACCTTGTGTACAGCTGGCATAAGACACAGCACTGCCCACGTGACTATTGCTCCTATAACAGCTTATTTTTATCAGTTCTTTCGTCTTTGGGTCGTTATATTTCTCACAGATTTCTGCTCATTCTAAATCAGATACAGATAAGTTCCACAGTAAACATTACATTCATATGAATGAATGCATTAGTGAGAGCGATTGCGTGTGTAAATTAATGCTACCTGACAGCGTATCTCTACTAGTAGTGAAGCTGTTAGATTTAGTTATTAAGAAATATATGCTTGAACTTTTTAGTTTCTAAGCTATTTTACTGAGAAATCACAGAACCGTGTTGACAATATATTTCCGTGCTGAATGATTCTGTGCGCGCAATCTGCGCTTGATGTATTGTACGTGTCTGTAGCCTATGTGTGTGCGTTACAGTGCAAGAGCACATTAGATTTGAATGCAATTAACTTACCTGTACAATAAGCTGTTTACAACATGCATTCTCCCATTCAATTTCGAGCATCCAGTAATATTTAACTCTTTGGAAACGGAGTGTAAATGTGGATTTCTTATCCTATTGCGCCCGCTATAGGACCAGCGACTAGTCGACTAATCAATTAGTCTGTGCAACCCCTAATAGGCAAGTAATGATATTTTGTAACCGATATGAAACTTAATAGGTAGCCAGTGCAGTGACTGTAAAATTGGAGTAATATGATCATATTTTTTTGACCTGTTAAGGCCGCAGCATTTTGTACTATCTGTAGCTTGTTTATTGAAGATGCAGGACAACCATATAGCAGTGCATTACAATAGTCCAGTCTAGAGGTCCTGAATGCATGAACTAACTTTTCTGCATCAGAAACACTTAACATGTTCCGTAGCTTAGCAATGTTTCTAAGATGGAAGAATGCTGCTTTTGTAATATGGCAAATATGATTTTCAAAAGATAAGTTTCTGTCTAATACAACACCCAGATTTTTGACTGTAGAGGAAGGAACAGGACTTCTGTCTAGTTGTAAACTGGGATCCAAGAGATTCTGAATACTGTTTTTATTTTGGTCCAATAAGTAATATCTCTGTCTTATCGGAGTTTAAAATTAGAAAATTATTGGTCATCCAAACTTTGAATTTGTTAACACACTCCGTTAGCTTAGATAATTTAGAAGTTTCAACTGGTCTTGTTGAGATATATAGTTGAGTATCATCAGCATAACAATGGAAATTAATCCCATATTTTCTAATAATATTACCAAGGGGCAACGTGTATATTGAATATAGCAGAGGACCTAGGACAGATCCTTGTGGTAATTCATACTTTACTGGTGATAATTGAAATTACTCCCCGTTTAAATAAACAAAGTAGTAGCGATTGGACAGGTAGGATCTAAACAATCTTAAAGCCTGCCCTTGAATACCTGTCTAGTTTTGTAATCGATCTATGAGTATGTCACAATCTATAAAACTAACAATGAGATGCAGCCTTGGTCTGACGCAAGCAGCAAGTCATTTGTATTAACAAGTGCAGTTTCTGTGCTATGGTGGGGCCTAAAACCTGACTGAAATTGTTCATAGACATTTTTTTGCAAGGAGCACAATTGAGCAGACACAACATTTTAATTTTTTTGACATAAACGGAAGATTTGAAATGGGTCTGTAATTTGCCAGTTCACAAGGATCTAGTTTTGGTTTCTTAATAACCACCAGCTTGAATGGTTTTGGGACGTGACCTAAAGATAACGATGAGTTAATAATATTGAGAAGCGGTTCTACTGCTACAGGTAACAACTCTTTCAATAATTTAGTGGGTACAGGATCTAATAAACATGTTGTTGGTTTAGATGCAGTGATATGTTTATTTAGCTCATCCTGTCCTATAGTTGTAAAGCACAGCAGTTTTTCCTTGGGTGCGATGAATGAAGCTGAAGTATCTACATTTGTTATTGTATTTCTGATGTTATCTATTTTATCAGTGAAAAAATTCATAGTCATTACTATTAAACTGTGAGGGAATATTTAAATCTGGTTGTAGCAAAGTTCGTAAGGAAGGAAGGAAGCGGACAGGGTTGACTTGTGAAGACTCGGGTAATATTTTATTATCAGATAAACTTAAACAGCTGCGCACTCTGCGCGCTCTAAAAACATCAACTCTCTCGGTTATCTTCGCGATCACTCTCAGCATTCGTTCCGGCTGTCTCCCTCTCACAGACCGTGCGCCCGAGTCTTCACTCCGTCTCTATCCTCGAGTTCCCACTCCACGGTGGCTTTATCGGGTCTCTCCACGGCAATTACTGCAATCAGACACAGGTGTTCCTCATTTTGCACTTGACCCACTTACTTACCGCTGTCTCCTGAGTCTTTCTCCCGCTGCAGACTTCGCTGAACCACGCCCCCCTCGCCACACTGGTGAAATCTGTTTATTTGTTAATCTAGCCACTGTGCTAAATAAAAACCTTGGATTGTTTTGTTTATTATCTATACGTTTGCGGATATGCTCAGTCCTGGCAGCTTTTAGAGCCTGTCTATAGCTGGACATACTTTTTCCCCACGCAATTCTTAAGACTTTCAAGTTAGTTTTTATCCATTTGCACTCAATATTACAAGTTTCTTTCTTGAGAGAATGGGTATAACTGTTGTACCATGGCGCAGCACGTTTTTCTCTAACCTGTTTTAATTTAATGGGGGCAACAGTTTCTAATGTATTGGAGAAGATAGTTCCCATGTTGCTAGTCATTTTGTCTAGTTTATTTGTATTTATGGGTACACAGAGCAGTTGAGATAAATCATTTAGTGGCATATAGTTAATATCAGTAATATGCAGCATGCACGATACAAGGAAATGGTCAGTAACATCACTTTGAGGTATGATATCTATATCAGTAAGATCAATTCCATGTGATATAAATAAATATAGCTTATGATTAAAACGATGAGTGGGCCCAGTGACATTTTGCTTGACTCCAAAAGAGTTTATTAGGTTAGTAAACGCAAGTCCTAATGCAACATTTGTATTATCTACGTGAATGTTAAAATCTCCTACAATTAGTGCTTTATCAATATTAACCAATAGGTCTGAGAAAAAATCTGCTAATTATTTTAGAAAATCTGTATATGGCCATGGTGGTCTATACATAGTAGCCAGAGCAAGCGATAGGACAGATTTCTTTTGCATATCTGACAGTGTAACATTAAGCAGTATTTCGAATGAGTTAAACCTGTATCCTGTTTTCTGAGTAACATTGAGAATATCAATATACAGGTGCTGGTCATATAATTAGAATATCATCAAAAAGTTGATTTGTTTCACTAATTCCATTCAAAAAGTGAAACTTGTATAATGTATACATTCATTCCACCCAGACTGATATATTTCAAGTGTTTATTTCTTTTAATTTTGATGATTATAAGTGACAACTAATGAAAACCCCAAATTCAGTATCTCAGAAAATTAGAATATTGTGAAAAGGTTCAATATTGAAGACACCTGGTGCCACACTCTAATCAGCTAATTAACTCACACACCTGCACACGCTAAAACACCTGCAAAGGCCTTTAAATGGTATCTCAGTCTAGTTCTGTAGGCTACACAATCATGGGGAAGACTGCTGACTTGACAGTTGTCCAAAAGACGACCATTGACACATTGCACAAGGAGGGCAAGACACAAAAGGTCATTGCAAAAGAGGCTGGCTGTTCACAGAGCTCTGTGTCCAAGCACATTAATAGAGAGGTGAAGGGAAGGAAAAGATGTGGTAGAAAAAAATTGTACAAGCAATAGGGATAACCGCACCCTGGAGAGGATGGTGAAACAAAACCCATTCAAAAATGTGGGGGAGATTCACAAAGAGTGGACTGCAGCTGGAGTCAGTGCTTCAAGAACCACTACACACAGACGTATGAAAGACGTGTTTCAGCTGTCGCATTCCTTGTGTCAAGCCACTCTTGAACAACAGACAGCATCAGAAGCGTCTCGCCTGGGCTAAAGACAAAAAGGACTGGACTGCTGCTGAGTGAAAGTACTGCTTCTCTGATGAAAGTAAATTTTGCATTTCCTTTGGAAATCAGGGTCCCAGAGTCAGTAGGAAGAGAGGAGAGGCACAGAATCCACGTTGCTGGAGGTCCAGTGTAAAGTTTCCACAGTCAGTGATGGTTTGGGGTGCCATGTCATCTGCTGGTGTTGGTCCACTGTGTTTTCTGAGGTCCAAGGTCAACACAGCCGTATACCAGGAAGTTTTTCCTGCTGCTGACCAACTTTATGGAGAAGCAGATTTCATTTTCCAACAGGACTTGGCACCTGCACACAGTGCCAAAGCTACCAGTACCTGGTTTAAGGACCATGGTATCCCTGTTCTTAATTGGCCAGCAAACTCGCCTGACCTTAACCCCATAGAAAATCTATGGGGTATTGTGAAGAGGAAGATGCGATATGCCAGACCCAACAATGCAGAAGAGCTAAAGGCCACTATCAGAGCAACCTGGGCTCTCATAACACCTGAGAAGTGCCACAGACTGATCGACTCCATGCCACGCCGCATTGCTGCAGTAATTCAGGCAAAAGGAGCCCCAACTAAGTATTGAGTGCTGTACATGCTCATACTTTTCATGTTCATACTTTTCAGTTGGCCAGGATTTCTAAAAATCCTTTCTTTGTACTGGTCTTAAGTAATATTCAAATTTTCTGAGATACTGAATTTGGGGTTTTCATTAGTTGTCAGTTATAATCATCAAAATTAAAAGAAATAAACACTTGAAATATATCAGTCTGTGTGGAATGAATGTATACATTATACAAGTTTCACTTTTTTAATGGAATAGGCTATATGCACACAGAGGCGATGACGTATTTCCGCTACAATCTCAGCCAGCTGAACTACTTCCACTGTCATACATCTGAGGTGATTTGTGTACCAGTTGAGAACGATGTCTGCTAAAAAAACATTTAAATTTCAGCGAACCAGCAGCACTACAGCTGAACATTGTTGTGTACTGCTGTGTCAAGCTTCCAGTAAGTACAACAGTGTACTTAGTTTTCATACTTTCCATCGGTTGCGGAAACTAGGCGAAAATGGCTTGTCGCTATACGGAGGGACAACTTCAAAGTTACTCCTCATACCCGCGTATGTAGTGAATAGTACTTTTTGTCTAAATTCTTGTGTTGGTGTTATTGTTATCATACATTGTGATTGTTCTGTAGTACTTGTGCAGCAACAGATAAGCCTACAGTATTGTGTGTGTGTCTGTGTGTGTGTGTTAGGGTGACGGAAAAATACAATATTCTCCATTCATTTTAACCAATAAAAAAAAAATTGATGCAGCTTTCAGGCACGATTTTCTTCTTATTTTAATAGATCGTTTGAGGCTGTTATGGTGTTATTTTAATGACAAATGTCACGAGTGCATTCATGTAATGGGATGGCACATCAAAATACGCGAACACATCTCTTCTCTCGCAGGTGGTTTCTCTTCACTCTCACACAAAACAGTGCTTTCTTTCGGTTACATGTGCGCGTTCAAACATAAGCGCATATGACAACAGATGTAAATCAGTATTTCTCACACGTGTCCCGCAAAAAAACATCTACTGTCCCTCAACAGAATTTTGCCAGGTGGTCACCCTGTGTTTGTGATTGTGCGTGCGCGAGAGGGAGAGAGAGGCTAATATATGAAGTTATATATTTGAAATACTTCCAAGTAATTTTATAATATACACTATTACAAGATTT
Source organism: Gymnocypris eckloni scoliostomus (assembly GCA_027564155.1). Taxonomy (NCBI): domain Eukaryota; kingdom Metazoa; phylum Chordata; class Actinopteri; order Cypriniformes; family Cyprinidae; genus Gymnocypris; species Gymnocypris eckloni. The sequence continues at coordinate 25,724,306 of CM050432.1, read as the reverse complement.
AAAAGCTAATATCTAAATTGTATTCATTTATATTTGCATCCTATGACCTGCTTATGAGATTCTGGGCCTAAATAGAGCCATCATTGCCATATATGGTCAGTGTGACTCAAGCACAGAGAGGCACCTTTACAGAACCAAGTTTCACTGTAGTAAGTAGTTCATGGACTATACGATATAACTTAATAAAGATATGGGCTTATGGAAATTAAGAGAAACATAATGCTAATTTTATTTCAGCCCATTGATGAGATGTTAATGTTTAACAACTACCTTGCTCGGGGTTCAAAACAGCGTGACCTTGCTGACCGGTATGGATTCCACCAGTCCACAGTCAGTCGGATCATCACAACATGGAGCAACTTTCTGTACATTGTCCTAGGGTCTGTGAGAATCTGGATACCAGAGGAGAAAATAAGGGAACATCTGCCAGCTGAGTTTAAGGACTATGCAGACACTACAGTCATCCTAGACTGCACAGAGCTGAGGTGCCAGAGCCCTTTATCACCTCTTCTCCAAAGTTAAACTTTTTCAACATACAAGTCCCACTGTACTCTCAAAGGGCTGCTTGGAGTGGCTCCTCACAGGGCAATCACATTTATCTCTCCACTGTAAATAATAATAAATATTTCAAATTATTTGACACGTCATATTCCTGTTGTAAGTCATTGTCGGATGATATTTCTTGTTTCATCAATCTAGTCATTACAAACAATATAAGTATATTATAAAAATACTATTTTTATGTACTAAGGAATTGTTACCTCTAAAAACAAAAACAACAACAACAAATAACATTCATAGAAAAATATTTAATTTAATAAATCAATATTAGTTAATAACTATGCACATAGTGGTCTCAGAATAACTGACTGCAGCCAACTTGTATTTGAAAGGTATAAGTTAAGACGTACACTCAGACCCAGGAATGAGGAAAAATACAAAGTATAAGTTTCAGTTAAAAGTGAATGATAAAACTTAAACCAAACATACGTACACATTTATTGAAATAGAATGAACTGCCAGTAAGAAAAATATGAACATTCTATTATTAGCATGCTGTAAGAAAAGTGAGACAGGTTATCAGGATTTAATTATCTAGGTAAGCATTGAGGGAAAAATAAAAAAAGAAATAATCCATTTTTTCTTTCATTGTTTTGGTGATTTCATGGTCTCTGAGAATCCTCTGAATAAACATGTCTTCCTGTGTGTAGACAACAAAGTCACACCAATCCAAACCAGAAATCAACATCTGGCCCTGGATTTGCAAAAGTACGGATGAGACTTTCTTAATGTATGTGTGCCCTCACTGATCTTAATATATGGACAGTCAACATAGCTTGCTACATTGGGGCATTTAATTTCAACAAGGCCAAACACAGACTGCCCCTTTGGATCGTACACGATGCCGTCAGGTGATGACCCCATCCACGGTGCATTGGGGTGGATAAGGAAGCCACAGGGGTAGTGGTTAACCTCTCTTGCCCTGCAGTACTCCTCTACTGTTGCAGGTTCCATGTCAAGCCCCCTCCTCATATCTGATGGCTGGGTCGCAGAAGTCTTTTTGCAAGATTTTCGGCAGAGCTCTGAGCCCTGGTGTGACAGACCTCTCTGAATTTGGAGGAGGTGATGCGGGGCCGCCTTAGTTGGTGCCACTCAATGCAGGAACTCTGCTCTTTTGTACTGTTGGCAATTCTGTGTGATGTCTCTAATGTTGTTGCCAGGGACATCATGTGGTGCTGCTGATGTTCAGTGTAGACAAAAGAGTAGGCAGAGGGTCCCAGCCTGTAACCATGGAGTGGCAGCTGTGGGGGGACAGGTTTTCGGCACTCTCTTTGCTGGTATGTGATAGGATAACACACTTCCTTCTTGCACTTTTCCAAATACAGAGTCAACCAGAGGAGCACTAATGTCCATACTCAAAGTGGTTATCAGGGGAGCCGCTTCACTTGGAAGATCACAGTAGACTTCATCCACCCGGAGTGTAGAAAGTTCAGGCAGAGGAGAACTTACACCCTTATACAAGTTGCTCCTATGAAAAAGACCAATAAATAAATAAAGGAGCCATAAAACATTCAATACTAATTGTTCTTCATATGCCATCTCTCTATCTATAGTCGATCTGCTAATATCCATCCTGTGCATTCACTAAGCTCTCTCTTCTCCTTATCATTACTAGACATACTGACAAAAAAAAATGTATAGCCTGAATGCACTTTAAGTAACTTTGGATAAAAGCGTGCTAAATGCATAAATGTAAATGTAGACACGCTCTTCGCTGCTGATTGGCAGCAAGTGTGTTTTGTATGGTGGCCGAGAGAGCTCAACGCGCTGCAAATAGAAAAAACACCTGCAAATTAAGAAAACAACTTCCTCAATTGTTCAACGCACACGCTGCAAATGCTCACAACACAACCGAAAAACAATAAAAGTTTGACAGCAGATGAAAACGTTTTCTTGATTTGCGGGTGCTTTTTCTATTTGCATGTGTGTTGAGCTCTCTCGGCCACCATAGTTTTGGGACTTAGTCCGATGCTGGGGTCAAAAGGGTTTTTGAAAAAAAGCTTAGTGTACTGTTGTGGCAATTTCTTTCTAACAAACATCATCACTGAGTAAGAGACAACTCTGAGTCCAAATTGTAGTAATAAAGTTTTTATTCCCTTGCAAGAGAAGATCCCTCGTGCACTAACACACATAGCTGTGAGTCAGTCAGGAGCGAGAGATAAGGAAAAGCAGTGCCAATCTGTTTTTATAACCTTTTCCCTCAAGGCCCTATTTCTTCCCTCCCCTACAGGAGAGATACCCAGTTGTTTATCTATTAATGGTTATACAGAAAAGGCAGGCAAATGCCCCTTGACCCCCCTGACCATCTGCGTTTCCTTACCTCTCTCACTTCCCAATCATAGTAAATCATCACACAAAGAATGCTTTTCTAACTATGAGTGAGAAAACATATAATGCACACATCTTGAATCTATGTTTCACTGTTTGATTTATACCCATAAGGAAAAATTTCCATCACAATTCCTCTCTTTTTATCATTCTCTGATAACTGATTAATCAAACATTGTAATAATAATAGTAATAAATACAAGTTCAAGCCATTAAATCACACTTATACTCTCCATCTCTGATTTTCACATAAATGATCACTCTTCTTGAACCTGTGAAGTAAGTTTTTGAAAATTTGAGAAAATGCTTAGGCTGTTTTTTGTTGGGACAGACCCTAAATGTTTAGCAAGCAAAGTAAAGACTTTATTCTATAGCCGGGCTGAATGGACAGGCACTGCTGTTGCACCCTCGGCCTAAACCGAACCCTCAGTCACCATAGTATAAACAAGGAAAAGTATAGTTTATAGTAGGAAATAAACATATCAATTTATCACTGTTGAGTTACTTCTGTAAAATATTAAAAGTATGTAAAAATCCCTCAGTTTCACCCCTCTCCTTGTACGTCATCTCGCATACACGGATAACTGCTGCTTCTAACCTTCTTTACTTTCCAATCATTCTCAAGAAGAAAAATAAAAACATCATAACTCAATTAACACATTTCACTGTAACTTCCGCTACTTGTGTCATCATATTGTTGGTCTGATCTCCTGTTGGTAACACCTTCAGACCTGTTGTGAAGTGTAGTATTATCAAGCAAATTGTTACTGACAACAAAGTCATTATACATATGGTCTTATACAGGCCACACATTCCTGGCACTCTGAATGGGTGCCACGGCCTTGGACGCTCCATTCTCTCAGTTACTCTGAATCAAAAGTGCTGTTATGACCAGAGAATGTGAGAAAGTACTGTTTTCGAAGCACTACGAGTCTTATCTGTTCTGTTGATTACAGTGTCCACCCGGATTCCGTTTGCGCAATCAAAGTTGCCTCCTCCCTTCAGTCCCCTCCTTGCTGCTGATATCTGGTTCCGCCTAAACACACAGCTGCAATGCAAGGGCTTTTCAAACTGGATCTTAGCATTTATTGACACTCACGTTGAACCTCCTCCAGCGATTGCTCCGCCTCCGCAATGGGCGGCACCCTCCTGCAATGGTTTACGTGAACCCACGTAGCCCTCTCTGCGACCTTCACCGCCGTGTGCGTCACCAGAAGCACCTGGAAAGGCCCAAGCCACCTTTTCGATTTCCAGCTCTTTCTCCTGTGATCACGAATCACCACGAAATCACCAGGTCTGACCTCGTGCAGGAATGTCTCAGCAACCTTCCCTTGGCAGCTTTTACCTGCACAGAAATATTTGATAACAGACAAGACATTTCTTTGCAGTAATTCAACATGTCATTTTCACACACATCCGTTGATGGCAGCCTTTGTTTACCCCCTTCCATGCCCATGAATGGTGGCCTGCCAAACAAAATTTCAAATGGGCTCAGATTTGGTTTCACTCTTTTTCTCATTCTCATGTACATCAGTACAATTGGGAGGGCTTTAAGCCAAGTCAGACCCGTCTCTTCACAGCATTTTGCTAATTTGTTCTTAATTGTCTGGTTCTGTCTCTCTACTGCCCCTCCTGATGAGGGCGCGTAGCTGCAGTGTGTTCTCATGTCAATTCCCAAGAACTGACCTACCTGCTTTATTGCATCATTGACAAAGTGTCTGCCATTGTCAGAACTGATTTTTCTTGGAATTCCCCATCTCGGAACAATCTCGGTTAACAGGGCCTTTGCCACTGCTGCCGAATCTTGTTTCGAGGTTGGGAAGGCCTCAACCCATTTTGACCACATGTCAACCATCACCAGACAGTGTTTCTGTTTCCCACAAGGGGTTAATTCGATTAAATCCATCATTAGATATTCAAATGGGCCTGCCGGGGCTGGTTGAGATGCCAAGGGTGTTTTTATTCCCCTAGCCACATTGTGTGTGTTACAAGTGACACATCTTTTGCAAAAATTTTCAGCAACCACTGTAAACCCCTTTGTAAACCATAATTACTTCATCTGCATTATCATACTCCCCTTTGACACATGATCCAACCCATGTGTCAACTTAGCATAATGCTGAAAGAAGTGTTTGGGCAAACAAGGAATGTCATCAACACTCATCCATACACCCTCCTTGAGACTGCAGCCAGACGACCTCCATTGTTGTTTTTCTGCTCCTGTGGAAAAAGTCTGCATACTTTGTAAACAAGGGGAAATATCAGGGTTAGTCACAGATACTAAAGCACAAGTCGTTTCTTTTGTCTCCTGTGCTGCGCCCTTCCGCCGCGTCTGCTGCTCGGCGTTTCCTGTGGAGATAAAACTTTTATCGTTAGTGTGCGCTGATTTACAGATCTCGACCTTGTCTGGTAAAAGAATGGCCTCCAAAAGCTTAGACACAAGCGATGCGTTTAATATCGGATGTCCATCTGACTTCAAAAAAAAAATTCTGTGCTTCCAAAGTGCGCCAAAGTCGTGCGTGACCCCAAAAGCATAACGCGAGTCTGTGTAAATTGTCACACATTTGTCTGTCATAAGTTTACACGCCTCTGTCAGAGCAACCAATTCAGCTCCCTGAGCCGAATAATTTGATGGCAATTTGCCAGACTTTCAATTCAGTGGTCACCGCGAAACCAACCTTATTTAAGCCTGTTTGTGGATCTTTGGACGCCGACCCATCCACAAAGAGGACATTGTCACAGTTCTCTAAAGGTGTGTCCAACAGGTCTGGACATGGTGTACACACCTGTTCCAACACTGATAGACAACAATGGTGTTCCTCCCCATCCTCCTCTGTAGGGAGGAGTGTGGCAGGATTCAAAGTTGTGCATCTTTTCACCATTACATTTGGCATGTCAAGCAAAATCGTGTGATACCTCAGCCATCGGGCTGTTGATAAATGTGATGTTCTCTGCTCTTGCAAAATCATGGAGACCGCGTGTGGGACCATCAGAGTCAAATCAGAATACCCCACAAATTCCCTTGAAGCCAGTACAGCCAGCTCTGCAGCCGCCACAGCCCTCAGGCAGTGTGGCAAGCCTGCTGCCACTGCATCAAGCTTCGTTGAAAAATATGCGACTGGTCGTAATCTGTCCCCATGGGTCTGCAAGAGCACTGAACTCATAAATCCATGTTTTTCGTCTACCATCTGTGTAAAAGGCCTTTCAATCTTGTCACATGACCTCAGCCCTTTCCCTGTTGTCAGGGCTCTCAAGGGCTTTTCAAGAAATGCATAATTTGGAATAAACGTTCGCACACATTCCCAAGAATGATAACAATTGTTTCTTTGTTACTGGTCTTGGGACATCTCTGATAGCTTTCATCCGTTTCTCAGAGATAGCTTTACTGTTTGGTGTTATAGTGTGACCCAAAAAAGTTATTTCCTGCTTCACAAACTGCAGCTTGGTCAGACTGACCTTGTGACCCTCCCGCGCCAGGTGGTGCAAGAGAGTTACAGTGTCAGCCACGCACGTAACCTCATCTTGTGCATAAATCATCTACATACTTCAATGTGTTTCTCCCCTCTTCCCTTTTCAGCCCTTCTGTGGCTCTCATGCATTTGCTCACAAACAGGCCTAAAGCGGCCCATTTCTGCTCAGTGGCCTTGGTTAGTGATAAGTGAGGCGCAGAGTCCTCTGTTATCAAATACAGCTGCATTTGTTTTTCTGACAGGCAAGCTGAAAGCACACACACATTTTCATTCCAGAAAATCTTATTGTCTCATTTTCTGCCCCGTTAAACCACTCTTCCTCATATTGAGGTTCACGCTCAAGTACCACATATGACGTGCAATGCAATCTGTCAGGCAACATACTTTCTGTGTTAGCTGATACTGTTCGGTCTTTTGCCAATTTCAAAATCTTTTGTGCCCAATCAGAATCCGTTATCTGCCACTCGTAAGCCCACTGTGGCTCAAATTTTGCACAACTCATCTGCTGTTCCTCTTCTATCTCTATCCCAAACGGCCCAGCAGTGAGTTTCAGATTTAATTTACACATTAGATCCCTGGCCATTAACGGAACCGGACAGGTTTCAGAGCACAAAAACGCATGTTTCAATGCCCTGCCCCCCTCCGCCTCACATTTCAACGGCACAGTATACTTTTCTGAAATGATATGCCCTGACGCGGACGTGCTTTCAAACACTAAATCCGTCATTCCTGGTTCACATGGCAAGTCACATGGTCTTATGGTGGATCGCGCGCTCGAATCAACCATAAAGTCTATCATTGTCCCGTCAACTAACATGGGATATCTCGGTAGCCTTAAAAACCCTAAACTTTTGTACATTCTCAGACATTCATCAGTAACAGCATTATTCAAAACTTCTGCAGTCACACATAAACGGTTTGCAAGCATTTCTTCATTGCAAATAGCCTTATTCAAACCTTCAACAATCACACATAAAGGGTTTGCAAGCATTTCTTCATTGCAAAGAGCCTTATTCAAACCTTCAACAATCACACATAAAGGGTTTGCAAGCATTTCTTCATTGCAAAGAGCGGTATTTGAATCAGTGTATGTGAGCGTGTTGTGTGTGTGTGTCAATAAATTTTTACTTCCCTTTTTCGTAGCTGGCTGAATGCCTGTCACCCGCCCTCTCCTCTCCTGTTCTCCGTTCCTCTCGTTTCAATCCGCCTTACGCGCCTCTGGACAATCCTGTGCCCAGTGTCCGTGGTTCTTGCACAACCTGCACTTCGTGCAGCTAAAAGGGTCATGTTGACTACTTGCACACACAGTCCACATTTCTTGCGCTGCCTCTCGCGCTGCTTTAATCTGTACAACAGCCAGCTGCATCTCTCTCTCCCCCTCTGTCACTCGCGCTACTCGTGCTTGTGCGTCCTGCTGCGGTTGTCTTGGCGGAGAACAGTGAGGTCGGGGTCGAATTTCAATGCACCCAGCTGAGCCATTGGGTAGATGTGTGTTTTGTATTCTGGCGGTGCTGGCCTCACCGTATTTTCATGTGGGAAACACAAACATACTGTGAGTTAATCGGTTCTGGTGGTGCAGACACACATACAGATCCACTTTCACACTTTTCATTTTTCCTTCCTGCTAACTCTTTCTGCATTTGTTTTCTTTCTCTTTTATCTGCTTCCTTGAGCCAACAATCTACTGTTTGTTCACATTTTTTACATGTTTAACACATTTGCAACAACAATCTGGTTGTTTGTCGCTACTTTGTTCAACTGAGTCCCTCACCACTTTCAGTCTTGTGAGGCTCAATGTTCCCTCTTTGGGAAAATCATGATGCTTGATTAATTTTTCAATATCTTGCATACATTTCTGACCATAATATTTTTTAATTTGGTAGTACACCGGTGTATCATATTTCACAAGCTTGCTCTGAGACATCCCCATACTGGCTGTTTTCTGCTTTCTGTGGATTTACTCACGCGCGTCTCTTTAATCTGCTAGACGTCTCCAGCAGATCCGATTTTCTCTTATCCCGCAATCGGATCAGGTTGCACTATCAGTGCCCTCTTAATTGTGATTTACCAAAATCTTTCGATTTTTTTTCTAACCCCAATTAACCTCGGTACCTGTTTGAAACCCTCTTGATCCGTACAGATCTAAAGTTAATCTCAGGTTGCCTATCTGGTCGTTCGTGCCCAGATTACTCTACCACAGAAACAGTTTTCAGCCAATATGGTTCAATTTCACTCTTTCCCCTAATTAAACTGAATTTAATTGACTCTTACCAGAGATGTCGTGCCACCTGGGTTCTTTTTGATTCCAGTGGTCGATCCCTCCGGTCCCAACAGCGGAAACGGTCCCTTGTCTCTGAATCTTTTGCGAGGTAGGGTTGGAACTTTCAGCTCCAAGGTGATCAGCCTCCGTCCGCTGTCAGGTCCAGAAGTCACGTCCAAGGAATCCCACTGTCTGACACCAAATTGTTGTGGCAATTTCTTTCTAACAAACATCATCACTGAGTAAGAGACAACTCTGAGTCCAAATTGTAGTAATAAAGTATTTATTCCCTTGCAAGAGAAGATCCCTCGTGCACTAACACACATAGCTGTGAGTCAGTCAGGAGCGAGAGATAAGGAAAAGCAGTGCCAATCTGTTTTTATAGTCCTTTTCCCTCAAGGCCCTATTTCTTCCCTCCCCTACAGGAGAGATACCCAGTTGTTTATCTATTAATGGTTATACAGAAAAGGCAGGCAAATGCCCCCTTGACCCCCTGACCATCTGCGTTTCCTTACCTCTCTCACTTCCCAATCATAGTAAATCATCACACAAAGAATGCTTTTCTAACTATGAGTGAGAAAACATATAATGCACACAAGATGGCATGGGATTTTTCTTTTATTACTAAACCATTTATTGGAGCTAAAATTGTAGTTAATTGTTTTTACAATTTATCATTATCTTTATTTATCTCACTTTACTAATTTCAATAACAGGGAGCACAGAACGTGTGCAAAAGAATTGACAACATAACATGCAGGGATGGGCAGTATTTCAAACAAATGCATTTAAAATAAATATATATATATATATATATATATATATATATATATATTTTATCGAAATACATTTTGATTTATTTGTGCCCATCTCTGCTAACAGGGACACAGAACGTGTGTATAAGTCGTAAAAAAACAGAACTCCGTTTCTGTGAATCCCAGTGATTAGCTTACATATCTCAATATTGATAAATATCCAGACAAACCAATGTTATATACAGTATATGAAACGAAATATGTAATAAAACAGCCTTTGACAAGTTAACAAGCAATGATTCACAGAAACTCACTCTGACAAACGGAACCTGTCTCATGAACAAGCCTGCACTGAACCTGCAGGACTAACTTTCCCTTACGCTCAAGCTTTGGGGCTTTTGGCTTTTCCTCATTGATCGGTAACACTCAGCCCTAATGGTTACCTCTCCTGTGCTTGAATCCTTGTTTGAAACTGACATTGACAATGAAGTTAGGTAAATACACAACTAACTTACACTACTGCACTAGCGTTAGGTGACTTAGCATTCACGGTAACGTTAATGTTAAGGGCATGTAAATACAAAACACGTCCAGACCATACCTTCATAATTGTGGATGTAGCTTGAAATGTATAGCTTGAATCCCTTCTCCTTCTTGGCTTTCGATGAATGGGACAGCGTTTGGATAATTCGAGTAACGTCGTTGACCGTAATCCCTGGTAAATCCTGGAGCGACCGTGTAAAAAACGCCATAGTTGTTATTGACGCTACGTGCGCCGGATATGACATAGCTGGCTGACTGTGAATGCGGAAGAGAGGTGTGCATATAGCCTATTAGTGAAATAAATCAACTTTTTGATGATATTCTTATTATATGACCAGCACCTGTATATTGTTGCGACACCACTGCCACGACCAGTCTGACAAGGCTCATACTTATAACAGTAGCTTGGTGGATTAGATTAATTTTAGATAATATAATAATTTGATTTAAGTCAGATTTCAGTCAGACAGAGTACATCAAAACTATTATCTATGATCATTTAATTTACAAGAACTGTTTTCGGTGTGAGTGATCTAATGTTTGGGAGCCCAAGCTTTAAAATTTGTTTTTATTCATTTATTTAGCATTCTTCTGGTTTAAATTACAATCTGATTTTTTTTTTTTTATCACAAAATGCTTTTTGACAGTGTTACGTTCCCTTTCCCCAGTTTAGGTTTGGGAGTAACAGTTTAACTAAAATTTAAGGAGGAAGAAATTAATAAAACGAGGAGGCACCACCCCAGTCCTCTGCCCCAGAAAAGCAACAACCACTAGGTTTAACAAACTTAAACCATTTATTTAGAAAAGCAAAAAAATCAAGGAAGCAATAAATGTCTTCAGGAGAGGGCCTGGCCAAAACAACAAACAAAACAGCAGCTAACTAACAGGAGTACTAAATAACCGATCCAGGTAAAATAAATCAACAACAAAAGCTTTCCTCAGCTCCCTCACTAACCATAAACAGGGATAAACAGGAATACAAAATAAAATGGCACCCTCTCCCTACAGCTTCCAATCTAACCATACATCAAATATTCAAAATACGATGCAATACCTGTTAGGACATGTAACAAAGTAAATTAAAGTGGACACTTTTAAAGTCAGCACACTGCTGGTCAACAGGAGTAAAAAATGAACAGCTTACTCTCAACAGATTATAATTTTATGCCACAATCAACATCTCTTTAGAAGTTACACCCAAGTCTGGAGCAGGGGAGAAGTGAACCTCTTCAAGCAGTGTTCTCTCTGCTCTTTTGTAGCAACAGCGTCAGCAGTACCCTCTCTGATGGGCACCACCTGTGGGCAATTTACAACTGCCAATTAAGCTGAGAGAGAGATAGAGGGAGAGAACACACACATAAGGAAAACACACCAACAATAAATTCATACAACAAATACATCCTGAGGATGTAACAACAGCATAGTGTCTCTATCACTATCCATTTATGTCTCCATCACTATACTGGGGTGTTAGGACCCACACAGACTGCAGGGTGAGCACCCCCTGTTGGTCTCACTAACACCTCTTTCAGCAGCAACCTAGTTTTCCCAGGTCTCCCATCCAGGTATTGACCAGGATCAACCCTGCTTAGCTTCAGTGGGCAACCAGTCTTCGCCTGCTGAGTGATATGGCTGCTGGTAATGTGAGTAACTAAACAGCTTCTGGTCCTCAGTAACTTCCATAGTAGAGAAAAAAATACTATCAAGAGTCATTGGAGACCAGAAACTGGTAACTGTGGTAACCCACATTCTTCAAAGTATCATCTTTGATGTTCAACAGAAGAAAGAAATTATTACAGGTTTGGAACAACTTGCTGGTGTGTAAACAATGTTTACAAAATTAAAATGTTGGGGTTAACCACTCCTTTAAGTCAGACAGTACACCATGAGCAGTTGAATGCTTCTCTGCAAACTTTGCGTTCATTAGTTATTGGACAGACCCTTTGATAACTTTTCCCATTCAGCCTTACATCTGGAGAGCCTTGTGTTCAAAGATCGGATGTGAACTCTAGAAGTTTTCAACCGTACAGGTTTAGCGCATGCTGCTTTAATTGCGCGCGATCTGGAGACTCGGTTGCAACGGAAACAAAAATGCCAAAATGCAATCACGTGCAAATGGGCTTGTCTAATACTTCATATGAAATTGATTTCATTATAATTACTATTAGTATTATAAACAATGGAAAATAGTTATTTGTTGATTAAACTTTGGCCTTTGTAAAATACAGGACAAATCGTGTCCCGTATTGATTTGATATGGGACACATCAATTTACTTTAAATATGGGATGATTCCATATTTTAAGGCACAGTTGGCAACCCTACATCGTGTGGACAGACATGAGAACACATGACCTATTATATAAACATAGGCAACTAAGATTACACAATAAACTTGGATCTTTTTTTATCATCACTTCGAATAATGGGAAGAAATTTTAAGATCACATTTAACACATCCTTTCATAGCTTAGTACGTTTAAGATCTACATGTTGTTGGTTTTGATGTTTGTTCTTTGTGCCATTAAAATGGTGTTAATCTGGATTTGTCTTTTTTGCATTAGACCTGATTACGCAGAAAGAGGAGAGTCAAGAACTCAATGAAAAAGAAGATAATGTTCAATATGAGAAATGTGATATCATGACTGGAGAAAAATTATTTAGTTGCTCAAATACTGAAGAGACTTCACAAAAAAGAGATCAAAAGTCGGCAAATAGAAGTTATTTCACCTGCCAACAGTGCGGGAAGAGTTTCAACAGAAAAGGAACACTTAAAGGCCACATGAGAGTTCACACTGGAGAGAAACCTCACACGTGTTATCAATGTGGAAAAAGTTTTAAACATAAACAACATCTCGATGACCACATGAGAATTCATACTGGAGAGAAACCTTTTACCTGCCAACAGTGCGGTAAAAGTTTCAACAGAAAAGGAACCCTTAAAGGCCACATGAGAATTCACACTGGAGAGAAACCTTTTACGTGCCAACTGTGTGGAAAGAACTTCATTCAAAAAACAAACCTTAAAAACCACATGAGAATTTACACTGGAGAGAGACCTTACACATGTTTTCAATGTGGAAAAAGTTTTACATGTAAACAACACCTCATTGACCACATGAGGATTCATACTGGAGAGAAACCTTTCACCTGCCAACTGTGTGGAAAGAGCTTCATTCAAAAATCCTATGCAACACCTATGTTAATCATCTGTTCAGTAGTTGTTTTTATTTTTGTGTAGCGCTAGTGGAAGCAACACAAAACCATATACTACCACAACTGTCAAGACAGATGGTGGTAGATAATGGCACAGATGGTGCTTAGTGTTCCCACCAGTGGCAATAGAAGTGAGCGCACCTTCAAGGGTTACTCCACCCCAAAATGAAAGTTTTGGCATTAATCACTGTTACGTGTTACGTCCAGAAATGTCCGTGTGGGAGTGCCTGTCTTTTTTTCTTTCTCTCCTGCTTGCTCTCTCTCTGTTCCCTGTCAATCTCTTAGGCCGCCTCCCTTGACTGCCGATTGGCTCTTGAAGCCGTCACTCATCATTAAGTGACATGACGCCAACCTATCCGCTGCCAGTAAAGTTTCCTCTGGCAGATAAAAGGACGCTGATAGGAGTGAATGGAGCTCTCTCTTTTGCTCTCTGTATTTGCTGTCACTTTACTCGTTTTTTGACTTGCTTTATTTGTTATTCGTTTATGCCAAAATCCTTTGTGTTTTGTTCTGACATTCTTGATCCTTATAACCTTTTGATTTGCCATTCTGTTTGGTTAATCTGTTACTTTGTTACTCAGATGGCGTTGATCTTTGATGAGCTTACGCTCTATGACGTTTACTCTTTACCAAGAGGAAGGTGGATAGGGAAGATGTCGTGCGACTTCCATTGTGCAACATTTAGGTAACTCTTGTGTATAGAAACCCCAGGTAAGAGGTGAACGCCACCCCTTGTATGTTTTGTTTTATTAGTTGAGAGTAGGGAAGTATACAGCGCTTGGCGCTGAAGGTTTCTTTTCTTTTTCTTTTAGTTAGGTTAGAGGTTTAAATAAGGTAGAATTAGTTTTGTTTCTTTCTTTTGGCGTCACTAGCGTCCCCTTTCTCTTGGATTGATTTGTTTAGTTTTTCCTTTGTCTCTTTTCTGAGTTGTACATATTGGTTGTCTCTTTAAGTGACTGATACTTTTGTAAATCTATTTTTGTAGTTATATGGATTCCTTTCACTTTGTATAATAAATCACTTTCGTTGGCAGTTTTTGTCCTTGCATTGTTTCTTGCCGCCTCCATTTTACAGATTTGCCACAATCTCAATGTTACTCCTTTTCCCCTAGACAAATCTTAAAAGGGTTGTAACAATCACTAAATCACAAATCCACATTCAAAAATGTTTGCATACATCCCGATATAATTTATCCCAGTGTAACAAAAAGATAAGGATTAAGATATGAAACATTTTAAACAAAGAAAATTGTTTAACCAAATTCAAGTTTGAGGATGATTCTCACAACACTATATTTTCTGCAAGCTTTTTTCAAGAAAAATGTAAACCTTTTGTTTTCGATTTTAATAATTCAAAATTTATGTATACAGTGCAACAGCAAAATCTGTGAGAAAAATAAATGTTACATTTGTTTAAACCATATTCTATACATTCATAACTACAAGTTGTAGTACCACACGAAGATGCCAACAGACCACTATCCCAGTCACCTTAAACTTATATCAATATACACAGATCTGTATTTAGAATTATTACACAGAGCAAAACACATTTAAAAGTAAATAAAAAAACTTTCTGAATTTGTTGAGTGTGGTGTGTAATGAAACTATGAAGCTATTATTTCAGCTTTGGGGAATCATTTATTAAAGATTCTATATTGCTTTGATTAAAGTGATATTAATCTTTAACTTATGATTTATACTTTATTAACGACTCGTCCAGCGACCATAAACATCAGTATATCTTTAACAATTTAGCTTATCTTGCTTTCGTGGCCAAAGATAAGACAAAATAAAGGGTTTTATTTAATTTGAGCTAGGTAACGTGATCTTGGCAATTAGTTTGAACTAGAAAATCATACATCCCAAGACATCATTCTTTATCAATGAAACAAGGTTTATTTGCTAACTGTTATTCTACAATACATGGACTAACTTAAGACACATAAACAACACATAAACATACTGTAAAACTTCAATTTCCTTATGAATTAAGTTTTCTTTCTGTGTTTTGGATCACTTCTAAATCAAATCAGAAATATATGTTGGATGTTGTGAACGAAGTCTTCAACAGATCTGGGAGCCCAAAGACAAGACAAGACAGAGAGGCATCATGGCTATTGAAACTCATTTATTCTAGGTCACACATGCCTTTATATAGGGTACCAGAACACACTTATTACAGGAAGTCCAAAGAATGACCAAATAAGGTAAAGCAGGACAAACAATAAAATGAAATGACCCTTCTTTCACACATAGCCCAGAGAGCCATATGCTTTCAGTGAGCAGAAACAGCAGGACAGATAATAAAATAAAATGATTCTTCCTTTCACACATAGCCCAGATAGCCATATGCTTTCAGTGAGCAGAAACAGCAGGACAGACAATAAAATAAAATGACCCTTCCTTTATGTGCCGTTACATTCATCTATGCGGAAATTAAATCTAACACATACAAACACACACATTCTAAGTTTGCGGGTAACGTTAGAAGAAAGTTTAAAGTGAGCACTCTTTTCTAGATTTTAACTTTACGAGAGGAAGACCACGAACAGAGATTTTGCTGTCTCTTGCATACGGATCAATTCATCAGTTCAGTAAGAATATAGATTTAGTTTGATCTACTTGCGTTCACGTTAAGCTGGCCGAAGATCTTTTTTTCGGTCCCACGTGTTTCCTGGAAATCTCCGATGGCTTATGTCGCTGCTGCGTGACGTCACTGGGGAAGCCTTCTTGCGATTGGCGGTCTTGGTTTCTTTGTTGGAACACGGAAGCTGTTGAGCTATTTGTTTCAAGTTGTTATTACTTTGACAAAGTGTTGAATTCTTTTAGATGGTGTCTTCAGCCTGATGGTAAGGCGGTGGTCCAGCGCGACCAGCTTCCGGGTCATCAGCGAGCGAGCAAGTAAAAGGCAGACCAACTAAAAAGCTGTGGTTGTCCATTTTAACAGACTGATTTCAGTACGCCCACTAGAGGCTTCTTCCAATCAGATTGTTATTGTGAGGCGGAGCCCCGCCCATGTCTTTTGGGGCATACCATTTTGAATCTTCCATGTGACAAAAAATAAGAGTTTAATACTTATGTAAAGTGTTATCACATGTTTACCCATTTATAATAATCACCAAATCTGTTGTACCACTGATTCATAATTTTCACGACCGTCTATATGAATCTAAACACGTTATAACCTTACCGGGAACCGTAATCCGTTATAGGTTAAGACAAATGGCATCGGTTCCACTATACAGGTTAAGGCACAGATTAAAACATCCTAAATAATCACACCAAGCATATGAAAGACAGAGTACAACATTAATATATATATATATATATATATTGTTTCTTGAGCACACCGTTCTAATAGCCACGATTTTCCCCTTTTAGAAATCATCTATACAGGTTTGAGTCTTTGTCTCCCAACGAAATAGAGCGCTGGAGCTTCTCGAGGAGGAGAAGGAGGAGCTCTAAGGTCGTGCAAAAGTCAGTCCCTTGGGATCTGGAAAACATCAGCCAATGGGTGTCCCTTGTTGGCTGATTAAATCATAAATTTAGGCATTAACCGATCAGGAGATTCTGTAGATGCTGTCTTATTTTTTTTAAGATAAGAACTTCCTAAGAGGGTCTGGGAGCAAAGGTCATTTCTTAGCAGGCAAGGAGGTGGTGCTATAAAACTTTTGTCTACAATCTCATGGGGTCCTGTCCAGTGAGGTAGCGTTCTGCCTTGGTCGGGCGAAGATGTAGTACCACACTTGGTCTCCGACATTGAGCTCATGGTGAGAGGCCTTTCAGTCGTAGTAGGCTTTCCGACATTCCGCGCTTCGTTGTAGTTGCTGTTGGGCAAAGGCAAAAATCCTTCTCAGGTGCTGATGTAACTCTTCCAGGTACTGGTGAGTGGTATAGGCTGTGACAAGGTTCAGGTCACCAGGTTGGTACAGCAGGTGTAGCGGTAGCGTCATGTTTCTCCCTGTTATCAGTGTGAACGGGGGTACTCCGGTAGACTGGTGAGGGGTGGTTTGAGCGGCCATCAGTACCAGAGGAAGTTTAATATCCCAATCCTTTTGATTGGTGGCTACATATTTCTTCAACATACTGACCACTGTCCTGTTAGCCCGTTCAACTTGAAATTGGGTGATGGCTTATATGGAGCTTGGCCTGTATACCCAGGAGTTTCCACACTTCCTGCATGATTTCGGCGGTGAAGTGAGTTCCGCGATCAGACCCTTAAAGGCAGTCCAAACCTTGATAGGATGTGGTTCATAAACAGGCAGGCTGTTGTTTCTGCTGTATCGTTGGGAGCTGGGAGGCACTCTATCCACTTTGGGAATTCGCAGACCACGGTGAGGAAGTATTTGTTACCCCATGTTGACCGTGGCAGGGGTCCTACCCAGTCTATTTGGAGGTCCGACCATGGGAAGGTCATTCCTTTCCTTTGCAGTGGTGCTTGGTGGTTTGGATTTGGCGGTTGGAACTTGCAACACACCAGGCATCCATTAACGTATTCCGCTACGTCTTACTGCATGCCAGGCCAGTATGCTACTTTTTTGAGTGTTTCATAGGTGGCCTTGACACCGTGGTGTGCTGCGCATGGTGCATCGTGTGCGTGTGTCAGCATCATCCCCCTTTGGCCGTGAGGTACTACGAGCTTAGGCGCAGTGAGTGGCTCAGGCACATATGTGAGAACACCGTCTCTAAGATGCAGCATGTGCTTGAGAGAGTGGAGCGTGCGGAGCTCGGAGGACGTGTTTAGGTCCAAGGTGGAAATGGGATGTGTTAATGGGTCGGAAATGTGAGCTGCCATAGTTTGTAGTGACGAATCCACAGTTTGGAGGGTGAGGAGATCGTCAGCAGTGAACTGAGGTGATATGGCAATGTGGGAGGAGACAGGGGTGTGCGCGCCAGTGGCGTGCTGGCGGCGGGTTACTGCTGCCACTGAAGGGTTGGGTGGGAGGGCATGAAATGTCCAGGACTCTCCATGTAATGCACCTGCTTTGTCGAGAGCATCAGTTTGGTCATTTGAGTCTTTGTCTTGTCCTGGTTGACGTGAATGACCTCTGACTTTTTTCCAATAAAGGATCATGTCATGTTCAGTGACGATGGCGTCGCTTGCTTGGAGGAGTTCCTGGTGCTTGACAAGCTTGTTGTTAGCTGTCTTGAATCCATTCCGTTTCCATCCAGTTAAATGGCATGTGAAGCTTAGACGGGCATAGTTCGAATCAGTACAGATGAGGAGTTATTTGATGTTGTGGGATGCAGCCAGTTGTAGGGTGATGAGGATGGCTGCTATTTCTGCATATTGCGATGATTAAGGACCCAATTTGAGTTGTTGCAGTGGGCACGGGTCGTCACCCACTGAGCCAGACCACACCCACTCCAGCTTGTAAATTTCCCTTGCGATTGTAGGAGCAGCCATCGACATATGCTGTGGGCATTCCTTCACACACATTCTCCTCGAAGTACCTGTGATTTATAATTTGTGGTTGTGGCGGTTCTTTTGGTTCTGCTGAGGTGTAAAGCGTGTCCATTGAACAGTTTTGGCTGGCCGCAAGCCCGTTTCCAAGTGAGGATTTGTAGTTTTGGGCATATCTTGCTTCAACGTCCCGTCCTTGGAGTGTCATTAGCCAGCTAGCTATGCGTGCGTTGGTCACCACGCCATCTCTGATTCTTTGACTGTTGAGGATGGTGACTGGTTGGTGACAAGTCTCGATGATGACTTTCTGTGCACCGATGTAATTAGAGAAACGCTGGATGGCCCACACAGGGCAAAGCAAAGCTTTTTCGCAGTTTGAATACTTGCATTCTGGGGGAAGCAGCGTTTTGCTGGCGTAAGCGACCACTCGCTTGTCTTTGTCATGGAGCTGGTATAGGCCTGCGCTGAGGCACTGATTAGAGAATTCAGCGTCCAGATATAAGGTTAGATTGTGGCTCGATGCCGTTTCTTCCGACAAGCAGTCCGACATAGTTCACCTTGATTTTGCACCATTGTCCTTTGTGAAGGGCGATTTTAGCTCCTGCTTTTGTCAGCTGGTTTAGGACGTGATCAATTTCCTTGAGGTGGTCTTCCACACTTGAGCTTTTCATTAAGACATCGTCTACGTAGACGAGGTTGCCTCGGACTCTGGCGTCAGGGCATGCCTTGTTAAGGAAAATGTTGAATTCTGCTGGTGAGTTGGCATAGCCAAAGGGGCACCGTGTGAAGCTGTACTGTGGGTTGCCGAAGGTGAATGCCAGCTTATGTTGGTCGTCGGGGTGGACCGGGATTGTCCAGAATGTGGACAGGATCGTCGGGCCTTTGATTTTTGGAATTTCTTAGTCCAATTGGGTCATAGGCCATCGTGACAATGGTACTTGCTGATTCAACTTGCGATAGTCGATGGTGGGCCTCCATTTGCCATTAGGTTTTAGGACTGGTCATATCGGGGCAGAGTATGCGCTGTTACAGGGCCGGATGACCCCCTTTTCCAGCATGGAGTCAACAATTTCTTGCACTGGCTCATATGACGCTATTGGAATCTTGTACTCTCGCACAAATGTGGGTGGCGCATTTGGGTTTGTTGGGATGCGCACCGTGTGGATGTTGGTCAGTCCACAATCCAGGGAATTCTTTGCGAAGGAGTCCTTGTACTTGTGCAGAACCTCTTTGAGTCCTTGGCGATCCACTTCATTGTGGAGGGCATCCGCCTCACTCAAGATCTGTTGAATTTGTGCATTAAACCCGGCGAAGGGTTCTTCTGCAGTTAAGTCATTTGAGGGGCTTTGGGCCCCGATGGTAATCTGTGTAGGTGATTCTGTCACAGGCTGTGTTGAGACAGCGTTGACAGCGAGGTGAGTGTCATCTGTTAGTTCTGAACGGCAGACGCTTTCTCTGGAAACCGGCAGAATTGAGGTGATGGCAATGATTTCATGAGGTTTTGTGAATGTTATGGTGTCATTGCATTCGTCTGACGTTAGTTGGGCAGGTATGGGGCATATGACAGGTACCGTTAGTTCAAAGTCGTGGAACGTCTGGTTGATGAGCCATCCCAGGTGACTGGATTTGGGAACGTGGATGTCTTGGGCCATACAGTTGTTGAACAACACATACACAGCACGAGATGACACTTCAATGAAAGGTGTAGCTTCCAGGGCCAGTCCGAGTTTTAGGCAGGTCCTGGAAGGTTGGAAGAAGCTTAGCTTACTGTTGAGAGTTTGGCCAGGTCGCATGTTGAGGTGGACGCTGACACTCTTGCTGTAGGCAGGTATTGTGGCTTCTTGCTCTGTGATAATAGCGCATGCATCTGGCATGGTTTGTCTGGATTGGAGGTTCTTGAGGTTGACTGACGTGGTCAGTTGGTGTGACGGGAGCCCATATGATATCGTTTACGGTGTCAATGCAAGCATTGAGCCGGACCATGATATCCGCTCCAATGTAGATGTCATGAGGCAGGTCTGGGACGACGAGGAAGTAGTGACACAGAGTGAGGCGTCAATCCAGCTCACTTGGTTGGTAAGCTCAAGAAAGTCCTTTACATACCTCACCAACCCCCAACCATCCTGCCGCAGACACCAAAGCCTGTCTTCAGCCGTTGTCATGTTAACGGTCGGTTGTTCTGTCACAATGTCGTTGAAGCAAGGGAATGAGGAGACAAGGAGTTCTTCAAATGAATGTCTTTTACTGAAATCCAATAGCAAAGGAACACAGAACAAGACAAGACATACATCAAATGACGATCAACAGCCGACAGGAAACATGGGGCAGAACCAGTGTTGGAGAAAGTTACTTTTAAAAGTAATGCATTACAATATTGCGTTACTCCCTAAAAAAGTAACTAATTACTTTTATGGAAAGTAATGCTTTACGTTACTTTTGCGTTACTCTTAAATATGTGCAGGGCTTGATTGTAAGATTGAAGAAAGAGTAAACCACGTATGTACAGTAGAACGCAGGAGAAGGTTCAACACTCTTCAGCAATAAAAAACAATGAAGCACAATTGTTAGTTTATCTAAAGTATTTTTTGCTTATGTGTGGTTGAACTGGATCATCAAAGGTCAGCAGCAAACACATTGGTTAATAAAATAGGATTAGATACATTTGTGTTGTTTAACATATTAAATTATTGCAGTTTTGCATAATATTCTGAGTTTGCATTTCACTGTTTTAATTCATTTTGACGAATACTGAATCAGTTTTTTGTGAGTGGGATGAATTAATACACATTCACATTTAGTCTAGATTAGAACTACAGTAAGATCATGTTCACACAGCACACTGTCAGTCAATAAATGGGAAAGTAACTGGCATTACTTTTTGGAAAAAGTAACTCCGATATTTTCTTGTAAATTAAAAAGTAATGTGTTACTTTACTAGTTACTTGAAAAAAGTAATATTATTACATAACTCGCATTACTTGTAATGCGTTACCCCCAACACTGCCTGTAACACCTCCATGGTTTTTGGTGGTGTATAGTACATAAATATTTAGATCAGAAATATATGTCAGTAACTCATATATATATATATATATATATACAGATGGATCTAAAGATCCTGAAACAGGACACACAGCAGCTGCAATATATGTTCCAAGGTTCAAGTATATAATAGCAAAAAAAACATAATCACCTATCAGTTTATACTACAGAAATTATTGACATATTATTGGCTCTTCAGTGGGTTTAAGAGATTAATATACCTGGAGGGGTCATATGTTCAGACTCTTTTTCAGCAATTTTAAAGAGTAGTAAATCTTCAACTAGACAAGACATTTTATCAGATATTTTACAAAGTTTGTTCAGAATACAAACAAAACCAGTTATCTCCTTTGTATGGATACCTGCACATATAGGAATAGAACGAAATGAAGTGGTGGATCAAATAGCGAAAAAAACATTAAAACATCCAGACATTGAATTTAATGCTCCAATGAGTACATTAGAAATAAAAGGGTTAATTAAAAAAGCATTAAAAGATATGTGGCAAAGTAAATGGGATGGTGAGAATAAAGGACGACATTTCTATAATATAAAAAAACAGTTGGAAATGAGAGGAGAATTTTTGGGAATAGAAAGGAAGACAGCATAATGTCTCGCCATAGAATTGGGCACACTGCACTTAATCATTCATTATATAAAATAGGAAAATATGAGTCTG
Organism: Gymnocypris eckloni scoliostomus; assembly: GCA_027564155.1. Lineage (NCBI taxonomy): Eukaryota > Metazoa > Chordata > Actinopteri > Cypriniformes > Cyprinidae > Gymnocypris > Gymnocypris eckloni. Next base: position 25,702,047 of record CM050432.1, on the reverse strand, counting down.
GACTTCGTGTTAAATGTGATCTTCCCGAAACAGTTGAACATATTTTAATAGAATGTAAAACATATGATAATGAAACATTACAACTTACAGAAGCACTTAATTAAGAAATAAATCAGATCTCACCCAGGAATTGTTAAAGATGCTACTATAAACATCATTTACAAATTATTTAAGTATCTGAAAGATACAGAGTTAATAAACAGGATTTAAAGAAGTTTAATGTGGTTTTTTTTGTTGTTAGTTTCCCCTTAACCTAGTAGGTGGCGGTAAATGCACCTAAGATGGTTTGCCAACCACCATAAAACGTCAAAGAAGAAGAATGTAATGTAAAATTATATTGGCTGTATCATAAATCGCCCTCCCATACCCTCAAATAGTGCACTATTTGAGGGGACAGCAATTTTAAGTGGTGTTCGAAACCATAGTGGATGTTCTCGGGTGCATTAATTCAATCCCACAATGCACTGCAAAAATGAGTGTACAGCAGATGTACATAATTAATTTTAGAAGCGCTCGTCCATGGCGTAATACAACATGGGTACAAATTAATTGTAAATTGACTATTAGGGTTTATACAAAATTTCCGTGACAGAGTTCAAGATAAATCCTTTAATCCTTCCGGTGAACTCAGTGTCCGAATTCACTCACTCGTTTTCATTCACTCCTTCAAGTAAACTGTACGAGTGGACTAGTGTAGGGAATAGTTAATGAGGGTATAGGGGGGGATTTCGGACACAGCCATTGATTTTTAGCGAACAGGACTTTTATTTTGGTGTGGTGATGTGACGTCATTAGGTTGCGCCGCGCTCTGCGTCTGTGATTCTGCTGAAGAAAGGTATGTGCGTTTAATCATTTAAAGTGTTTAAATCAATACAACTCGTTTAGAGAATTATATATAAAACTATGAAATGCGTTTGTTAGCCAATGTAACACTTTAATGCTTTATCTAGAGACATTGCAGTCCCTGTATAGTGAATAATTTGATCTTAAACGAGTTGTGTTACAGTCTAGTAACGGTAGTGCTGGAGAAACGGATCTTTTCGAAGATCCGAAACAAATGAATCAAATGGTACACAAAATGATTCACTGTTTTGAATCACTCGAATCACCTGCTGCTCAAAACAGTGTAAATGCAACGGGAGAAACAAACCCTAACCTGTAATGACAACTTTTACAAACAATAGCAAATGTTTTCATGAAAGAATCTATTAAATATAATCTACAAATCAGCAAATACTAAATAGCAATCTTGATACAAATATGAACCGTCTATATAATTTGTGTTCTTTTATTATTCGAGTGCTAGTTTTGATTGTTTTTTGTAGGTAATTTAAGGCCATTAACTCTCACTCTCAAAGACTCCCTTAACAGTGTGCTGACTACTGAACTAGGGAGCTGATTGAGACACACCCAGAGATTTAATTTGCATTTCTTTCTCTTTCTGTTATTATTCTCATCTTAAACAGGAGAAAGTGTCCAAACACACAGAAAAACTCCTGCTAAAGCGACTGAGATCCACGTGACACGCTGTTATAAAGATGGCATTTATTAAAGAGGAGAGCGAAGACATGAAAATTGAAGAAACATTCAGAGTCAAACATAAAGATACTGAGGAACAAACAGGTTGGTTTTCATTCTCAAAGCTGAACTCACTAATTTAATCCTTATTCAGGGTTTTTCCTGCATAGAGAATATGAGGTGGCCGCCTCCGCCAAAATTTTGTGCCGCTTCTGGTTGCGACAAAACTCAAGCAGGCAGTCACTAAACAGCGTCCATTAAAGCTTTTAGTTCATATTTGCAAAAAATACTGATATTGTTATATGTTTACTTGATATTTCTTTACACAGAATCATCATTTCTATTCAATATCCACTTATTTACGTGATCTGATGAGCATTAACTCAATTACGTGATCACCTCAGTATTTTACAGTTTGATTTGAGTAAAAGTAGCGTCATATCATACACACACAGAACTGTGTACACACAGTTCTGTGTGTATATGATATACACACAGAACAGTGAAGTCATTCACGGCAACCCATCATATAAAAGTTTGGTTAAACTTGGAAGACACTGCGGCTGAAATATATTGTGCCATGCTGTGTCTGAATACTCTATTCTGATTGGCTGGCAGGTGTTGATTAAATTAGTTTAACTGCACAGGTAGTACTAGGACAGGTTAATTACCGTTCCATATTAATGCGATGCTTTAATTGATGCACACTAACCAACACAAATCATTCGCTTGCACACACAACACACACACGGAGAGACAGAGAGGTCGAAGATCGCAGATTGTGCTGCACACACACAAACTTATCAACTCGCTTGCACACACAACACACACACAGAGAGACAGAGAGGTCAAAGATCGCAGATTGTGCTGCACACACATAAACTTGTTATCAACGCTTCCCTGTGATTTTAAATACTAAAATAAAAGATAGATACTATAACTAAATTATATTCCCCAGCAACAAGGTGATAAAATCACTGTTTGAAGAGAGACACGCAGCAAGCAGGTATACACAATTGTTGTTTCTGTCCCTCTCTCTCTCTCTCGCTCAATCAATCGACAATTAAAATACATGCTATAATTAATTCAAATAAATGTGGTCTTACCGCACTATTTCATCTCTGTGTCTGATTGGAAGCTGGCAGGTATATTAGCGCTAACAAGCCATAACTGACGAAAATAACCATAATTTTTACCCTTCCGGTCAAATATTGCGCAGCAAAGACCAATACTAGTTTTAGTATTGTCTATAACTTGGCTTATGCCATTGTCATTTGACAACAAATATTATTAACATCTTTAATATGTGAATGCTGGCAAATTACCATGGCATAAGCGGGATAATCAAGTCAAGTCACCTTTATTTATATAGCGCTTTTAACAATACAAATTGTAACAAAGCACTGCACAGTAACAAAATAGGCAAATTGTGTCAATAATGTAAAATGACAGGATTTAACACTCAATTTTCAGCTGAATGCATTTCATTATTGAATTTAGTAATGGCATTGTCCAGCTCAGTTCAGTTTAAATAATATCTGTGCAATCAAGTCGATGATTTTGCTGGAAATGAAGATTCCCCAACTAAGCAAGCCAGAGGCGACAGCGGCAAGGAACCAAAACTCCATCGGTGACAGAATGGAGAAAAAACCTTGGGAGAAACCAGGCTCAGTCGGGGGCCAGTTCCCCTCTGGCCAGACCAACCAGTAGTTTGTTCCAACTGCAGCAAAGTCAGATTGTAAGGGCTCCACTGGTTCCAGTGGTCGTTTCCCGATGGCTGCCTAGGTGACGAGTTCCTCACTGGAGATCTGTCTCTGGAGCTCATCTATGTGTCCTAGACTCCGCTGACGTTCAGGGCTGTAGAGGTTGTCTCTAGAAGCTGATCCTCCATTTATGGCAGACTTTGGTTAAGTCAGTATAATCGCTGATGGTTGGCTTCCTCTGAGGTCCTCCGAGGGGTTGTCATCATCCAGGGCTCTAGAGTGCGACCAATTTGGTTGCACGTGCGACCTAATTTCTCAGGGGTGCGACTAAAAAAAAACTTTGGTCGCACTGGTGCGTCCAGCCATTCCAGGAAAAAAACAAAAGTCTCCGCGACTCAGAAAGTCTCTCTGCTGTTCGACAACAGACACGTTAGGCTCATATCGTGGTCTAAACCAATCAGAGATAGTAAAGGGCGGACCCCCCCTCTGATTGGCCGTGGTCCAGATATTCCTGTATGTGTGTGTGCGTTTGAAGATGCATGTGCTGCTGCAGTCAGAGAGAGAGGTGAGTAGTAGAGATGCACGCAGCTCTTTCTCTGAATCTGATCTGTTCAGTGAGTGTCTGACAGTCCCTCCAGGATTCTGCGATCGCTGAATTTATCGCAAAATCATGCAAACTCCGCTATTTTCCAAATTGCTGAAGATTTTGCTCTTAGACGCGTCTTGTGACGTCATCGCAATGCGCATTCAGTCAAAGAAAGGTTGTTTCTCAGTTCAAAAAATGGAATGAACAGCTTTGCGTTCTCTTCATGCATGATTTACAAGAGCTACATTGGACAAACGAACCGAAAGCGGAACAAATCTGCGCTACTCGTTTGGGCTACAGACCGTTTATCTTTTCATCGGACCGGCGCCGCGGGCTGCTCTCGATCACGCGACACCGTTATACACAGCGCTGGGAGATACAGTGAAGAAAGTAGTAGAATTAGCCGCAGAATCCATAACATTTCTGTCAGATCTTGTGAGAAGCATTCAAATTTGGCACATAATTATGTTAAAGCTACAGATATCAGAACAAACTCCACTGATGTGGAAAACAGGAGAAACGTTGTTCAATAAACACAAATCTCCACCATTCACCATTAATTTAATATAACTAACGTTACAGGAACAACTTGTGACAGAAATGGTCGAATGTCTGAAAGTGTTTTTAAATGCTTCACACAACTTTTCCCAGCACTTCAAACTTTAAGTATTACCGAATTTTAAAGTTATTTTTAATGTGATGACATTATTTGTTCATCCTTCATAGGTTTTCCCATTTATAAAACTAAACGTTTCATAATGTAGGAAAGCAACCACTTATTTAAAAATAAAAAATACATTAAATTACCACTATTAGATGGCTGCAGAGAAGTACTTATAGGCTTATCAGCCATTTGCACTCCTAATATATATATATATATATATATATATATATATATTGTATTTATTAAATTATATTTAGACATTATGAATTACATTGATAAAAGTTAATTTGAACTGCATCTCAACTACCCAGACAGCACAAGTATATCTGTAAGACGTCTTGTACATGTGTGTACAAGATGTACATGTGTGATTAGGGTGAGTGCTTTACTGTCAGGTGCTGGTGCCACCTTCTTTAGAACTTAAAGGCACTGGTGCTGGTGTCCTTAAATGCTAGTCTGGAGACCTACTATGGTTCTCGAAGTCAGAAAAGTCAGAACAATATTAGAAGAATGTTGTCTGTGGTATATTTTGAAGGATTTTTTAATAGGTTTAATGGGAGGGTTTGAGAAGCACTGCACTAGAGCATTTTCATTCAGACACAGTGGAAGATCTGATAAGAGTCAGTGTAGAAGGGCCAAGTCTGGAAGATGTTGATGCTAGAGAGAGTGTGGCAGCTGGTTTAGCCGAGGCCAAAGATCAAGAAGGACAAACTACAGGAGTTGGCCATCCGAGAGGTATGTGACTGCAATGGAGGATAGTCCATAAGACATTGAGCCATGAGATGTTCAGTTTGAAGCCCTTAAAACACTTAATTTAGATGTTCTTTTTATTTCATTTATCTTGAGATGTTTTTAAGTTTAAATATTAGCTCAGTGAAGCACTTTAAGCACCATCACTTTTTTCAGTAAGTTACCTTTCTTGTAGAATTGTGCTTCAAATAAAGAACTTTATGTTGACCAGATTGTTAGTTAATCGTTTACTAGTCAATATTGTCTATATGAAAATTTGGGTGCACCTAACTTTTGTGCCGGTGCACCTAAGAAAAAAAGTTAGGCGCACCAGTGCACCCAGTGCAAAAAGTTAGTCTAGAGCCCTGCCGTCTCTTCTCAGGTGTTCGGTCATCTCAGATCGTTTAAGGGTTGGATCCAGACTGAAGCTTGTGTAATTCCTAACTACCACGGGATGTTAATGTTAATGGGATGCTAAAGCATAATAATGTGCATTTGTTCAGATAGACTGGCAGTACAAGATTGTGAGATGCATTATATGAATGCTTGGCTAAAGAGATGTCTTTAATCTAGATTTAAACAGAGAGAGTGTGTCTGAACCCCGAACGTTATCAGGAAGGCTATTCCAGAGTTTAGGAGCCAGATATGAAAAGTTCTACCTCCTTTAGTGGACTTTGCTATCCTAGGTACTACCAAGAGTCCAGAGTTTTGACCTTAAGGGAGCGGTTGATTGTAGCGTGATAGAAGATTAGTTAGGTACGCAGGAGCTAAATCATGTGTTTTATAGGCAAGTAATAATATTTTGTAACTGATACGAAACTTAATAGGTAGCCAGTGCAGAGACTGTAAAATTGGAGTAATATGATCATATTTTCTTGACCTGGTAAGGACTCTAGCCGCAGCATTTTGTACTATCTGTAGCTTGTTTATTGAAGATGCAGGACAACCACCTAGCAGTGCATTACAGTAGTCCAATCTATAGGTCATAAATGCATGAACTAACTTTTCTGCATCAGAAACACTGAACATGTTCCGTAGCTTGGCAATGTTTCTAAGATGGAAGAATGCTGTTTTTGTAACATTGGAAATATAATTTTCAAAAGCTAGTTTGCTGTCTAATATAACACCCAGATTTTTAAGTAACATTACATCCGTCTAGTTGCAAATTGTAATCGTGTACTGTTTTTAGGTCCAATAAGTAATATCTCTGTCTTATCTGAATTTAATAGGAGAAAATTACTGGTCATCCAATCTTTTATATTTTTAACACACTCCGTTAGCTTAGATAGTTTAGAGGTTTCATCTGGTTTTGTTGAGATATATATAGTTGAGTGTCATCAGCATAGCAATGGAAAATAATCCCGTATTTTCTAATAATATTACCAAGGGGCAGAGGTGGAAAGTAACGAATTACATTTACTCGCGTTACTGTAATTGAGTAGCTTTTTTGTGTACTTGTACTTTTTTAAGTATTTTTTTTAATCTGTAATTTTACTTAAGTATATTTTGTGTGAAGTATTGTACTTCACTACATTTTAAAACACATTAATTACTGAGTAAAAAAAAATTGCTCCGTGGAAACTACTGCAGTAAATAATGGGCAGAAGAAGAAACTGGCGCTAAAAATCACAAGAAAGATGCAGACGGACTAGACAGGCGGTATGGTGCAGACCCAGCTGAAAACCAGACCCCGTCGTATTCTGCTGAAGTTGAACTCGAAGGAATGAAGTGAACCCCTGGCCATATATTCATGCTCTATTATGCAGTGTAAGCTGTGTTTGCCTCGGGAGACCGAACTAGCAGTTTATAAAATCTCGACATCAACCCTTCGCAAGCATGTAGAGGTAACGTAAGGTAAATACTTGCATCGTTGCATTGGTGGTTAAAATTAAGCTTTAACAGTTTAACAAAAGGTTTTGCACAGGAATGAGCCAAAAAGACAGTGGTGCAGGGGGTGCAATATCGTCTGTGATAATATAATAATTGTTGTTTTAACGATGTGCGATTATCAGTATTTTGCCCAAAACCAAACAAATCACTCTAAACAGTGTGCCGTGAAATCTAGTAATGTTAATTAGACTAGTCCGCGTGCATTTGGAGTGCTTTCTTTCACTGCGTGATTCAGTCTGTTAAAATGCGTTTAGAATGATCACAAAATTGAAGATATAGAAGCAGAAAATTTATATATTTATATAATTTTATATAGTAAGTCAACATCACATGAAGAATGCCGTTTTTCTCAAAAAATCACCATGATTACATAGGCCTGTAGTTTTTCTTTTTACAACAGTTCAAAAAACAAGAAGTTAATTAAGAGACTTACGTTTTAGACACCATATTGCCTGTTTTTGCTTTATTTCGACAACAAAAAATAATTCCAAACACAGCCACCATACACAGTTTTGCGACTCTGAGCAATGACGATGTTTCATTCCTTGAATTAACCGTTTAAATGATTCTGTTCAATCGCAATGACTCACTGACTTGCTGACACCTACTGGTGGTTCTAATGTAACATTTAAAGTATCTTTTGATTTATTTATTTTTTAATTTCAAATGACTATTTAACATTTGTGACCCTGGCATGGAGCACAAAACCAGTCTTAAGTCGCTGGGGTATATTTGTAGCAATAGCCAACAATACATTGTATGGGTTAAAATTATACATTTTCTTTTATGCCAAAAATCATTAGCATATTAAGTAAAGATCATGTTCCATTAATATATTTTGTAAATTTCCTACTGTAAATATATCAAAACTAAGAGCTTAATTTGAACAACTTTAAAGGAGATTTTCTCAATATTTGGATTTTTTGCACCCTCAGATTCCAGATTTTCAAATATTGTCCTATCATAACAAACCATACATCAATGGAAATATGATTTATTCAGCTTTCAGATGATGTATAAATCGCAATTTAGGAAAATGGACCCTTATGGTTTTGTGGTTCAGGGTCACATTTTATGTCTTATTTATCAAAACATTATTTCAGCATTTGTAACTGCAGGCTAAATGCATTCATGTCAGTGTAAATACATATATGCCACTTCAGATGAAGCTTCTGTGTTTCCTCTGCGTTGCAAAGAGGAATTTTGTTGATAATGATTTAATTTGCATGGTAACAGCCCAAATGTCTTATTATTCTAATTAACTGATTACTTTAATTAAAAACACCTAGTTTGAGATTTATAGGCCCATATCCCAGGTGTGTCAAACTTAGTTCCTGGAGGGCCACTGCCCTAAATACAGATGCTGGTCATATAATTAGAATATCATCAAAAAGTTGATTTATTTCACTAATTCCATTAAAAAAGTGAAACTTGTATAATCTATACATTCATTCCACACAGACTGATATATTTCAAGTGTTTATTTCTTTGAATTTTGATGATTTTAACTGACAACTAATGAAAACCCCAAATTCAGTATCTCAGAAAATTAGAATATTACTTAAAGTATGAGCATGTACAGCACTCAATACTTAGTTGGGGCTCCTTTTGCCTGAATTACTGCAGCAATGCGGCGTGGCATGGAGTCGATCAGTCTGTGGCACTGCTCATGTGTTATGAGAGCCCAGGTTGCTCTGATAGTGGCCTTCAGCTCTTCTGCATTGTTGGGTCTGGCATATCGCATCTTCCTCTTCACAATACCCCATAGATTTTCTATGGGGTTAAGGTCAGGCGAGTTTGCTGGCCTATTAAGAACAGGGATACCATGGTCCTTAAACCAGGTACTGGTAGCTTTGGCACTGTGTGCAGGTGCCAAGTCCTGTTGGAAAATGAAATCTGCATCTCCATAAAGTTGGTCAGCAGCAGGAAGCATGAAGTGCTTTAAAACTTCCTGGTATACAGCTGTGTTGACCTTGGACCTCAGAAAACACAGTGGACCAACACCAGCAGATGACATGGCACCCCAAACCATCACTGACTGTGGAAACTTTACACTGGACCTCAAGCAACGTGAATTCTGTGCCTCTCCTCTCTTCCTCCAGACTCTGGGACCCTGATTTCCAAAGGAAATGCAAAATTTACTTTCATCATAGAACATCTCTTTGGACCACTCAGCAGCAGTCCAGTCCTTTTTGTCTTTAGCCCAGGCGAGACGCTTCTGATGCTGTCTTTTGTTCAAGAGTGGCTTGACACAAGGAATGCGACAGCTGAAACCCATGTCTTGCATACGTCTGTGCGTAGTGGTTCTTGAAGCACTGACTCCAGCTGCAGTCCACTCTTTGTGAATCTCCCCCACATTTTTGAATGGGTTTTGTTTCACAATCCTCTCCAGGGTGCGGTTATCCCTATTGCTTGTACACTTTTTTCTACCACATCTTTTCCTTGCCTTCGCCTCTCTATTAATGTGCTTGGACACAGAGCTCTGTGAACACCCAGCCTCTTTTGCAATGACCTTTTGTGTCTTGCCCTCCTTGTGCAAGGTGTCAATGGTCGTCTTTTGGACAACTGTCAAGTCAGCAGTCTTCCCCATGATTGTGTAAGCCTACAGAACTAGACTGAGAGACCATTTAAAGGCCTTTGCAGGTGTTTTGAGTTAATTAGCTGATTAGAGTGTGGCACCAGGTGTCTTCAATATTGAACCTTTTCACAATATTCTAATTTTCTGAGATAATGAATTTGGGGTTTTCATTAGTTGTCACTTATAATCATCAAAATTAAAAGAAATAAACACTTGAAATATATCAGTCTGTGTGGAATGAATGTATACATTATACAAGTTTCACTTTTTGAATTGAATTAGTGAAATAAATAAACTTTTTGATGATATTCTAATTATATGACCAGCACCTGTAGTTTAGTTCCAACCCTGCTCCAATACACACACCATGTAGTTTTCAAATAAGCCTAAATGATTAGTTTAGCTGTATCAGATGTTTAATTAGGGTAATATATACACTGCGTAGGGCTGTGGCCCTCCAGGAACTGAGTTTGACACCTTTGGTCTATCCCATTTGTTCCTCCCTCCCATTGTTAAAATGTAACTAAGTAATTTTTACTCTGAGTTAATTTTAAATGAGCTACTTTTTACTTTTACTTGAGTATATTTTTAGACTGGTACTTTTACATGTACTTAAGTAAAATTTCAGTAATGTAATGGTACTTTTACTTGAGTAGAATATTTTTGTACTCTTTCCAACTCTGCCAAGGGGCAACATATATAATGAAAATAACAGAGGACCTAGGACAGATCCTTGTGGTACTCCATACTTTACTGGTGATAATTGAGATGACTCCCCGTTTAAATAAACAAAGTGGTAGCGATCGGACAGGTAGGATCTGAACCATCTTAGAGCCTGCCCTTGAATACCTGTATAGTTTTGTAGTCGATCTATCAGTATGTCATGATCTATAGTGTCGAACGCAGCACTAAGATCAAGTAAAACTTGCAACGAGATGCAGCCTTTGTCTGACGCAAGAAGCAAGTCATTTGTAATTTTAACAAGTGCAGTTTCTGTGCTATGGCGGGGCCTAAAACCTGACTGAAATTCTTCATAGATATCATTTCTTAGCAAAAAGGAGCACAGTTGAGCAGACACTACTTTCTCTAATATTTTTGACATAAACGGAAGATTTGAAATGGGCCTGTAATTTGCCAGTTCACAAGGATCTAATTTTGGTTTCTTAATAAGATGCTTAATAACTGCGGAGTTAATAATATTGAGAAGCGGTTCTTCTGCTACAGGTAACAACTCTTTCAATAGTTTAGTGGGGTACAGGATCTAATAAACATGTTGTTGGTTTAGATGCAGTTATACGTTTATTTAGCTCATCCTGTCTTATAGTTGTAAAGCAATGAAGTTTTTCTTTGGGTGCGATTAATGAACCTGTAGTACTAGACGCTGTAGAATCTAAATTTATTATTGTATTTCTGATGTTATCTATTTTATCAGTAAATACATTTATAAAGTCATTACTATTAAACTGTGAGGGAATATTTAGATCAGGTGACATCTGTTTATTTGTTAATCTAGCCACTGTGCTAAATTATTATCTATGAATTTGCGGATATACTCGGTTCTTGCAGTTTTTAGAGCCTGTCTATAGCTAGACATACTGTTTTTCCACACAATTCAAAATACTTCCAGGTTAGTTTTTCTACATTTGCGCTCAAGATTCCGAGTTTCTTTCTTGAGAGAATGGGTATAACTGCTGTACCATGGCGCAGCACTTTTTTCTCTAACCTTTTTAATTTGATGGGGGCAACAGTTTCTAACGTATTAGAGAAGATAGTTCTCATGTTGCTAGTAATTGTGTCTAGTTCATCTGTATTTATGGGTACACAGAGCAGTTGAGATAAATCCGGCAGGTTATTGGTGAATCTGTCTTTAGTGGCTGGAACAATAATTCTGCCTGGACGTTAACGCGGATCCATATAGTTAATATGCAGTAATATACAAGGAAATGGTCAGTAACATCATCACTTTGAGGTATGATATCTATATCAGTAAGATCAATTCCATACGATATAATTAAATCTAGCATATGATTGAAACGATGTGTCGGCCCGGTGACATTTTGCTTGACTCCAAAAGAGTTTATTAGGTCAGTAAACGCAAGTCCTAACGCATCATTTGTATTATCAACGTGAATGTTAAAATCTCCAACAATTAGTGCTTTATCAGCATTAACCAATAGGTCTGAGAGGAAATCTGCAAATTCATTTAGAAAATCTGTATATGGCCCTGGCGGTCTATACACAGTAGCCAGTGCAAGAGATAGGACAGATTTATTTTGCTTATCTGACAGTTTAACATTGAGCATAAGTATTTCGAATGAGTCAAACCTGTATCCTGTTTTCTGAGTAACATTGAGAATATAACTATATATTGTTGCGACACCGCCGCCACGACCAATCTGATGAGGCTCATGCTTATAACAGTAGCTTGGTGGAGTAGATTCATTTAGACCAAAATAATCATTTGTTTTAAGCCAGGTTTCAGTCAGACAGAGTATATCAAAACTATTATCTGTGATTATTTCATTTACAATAACTGCTTTCGGTGTGAGTGACCGGATATTTAGGAGCCCAAGTTTTAAAACATTTTTTTGTTAATTTATTTAGCATTTTTCTGGTTTAATCACGATCAGATTTGTTCTAGATCCTGCATTACATTTATATTTTGATCTCACTATTCGGGGAACAGACACAGTCTGTATAGATTGGACACTGCAAGTACCTTTATCATTTAAGTGGGTAGAACAAAAGTCATCATAGCTGTTATTGGAGAATTTGCTTACTAGTCAGAGCGTAGCGTTCTGGTGATGTTATCTGACAGGAGTTCCGCTCCGACTCTGCTGGGGTGCAGGCCATCAGCACGAAATAGCCTAGGACGCTCCCAGAAAAGATTCCAATTATTAACAAAGATAATTTTCTGCTCTTTACACCATGAAAACAACCATTCATTTAAAGCAAACAGTCTACTGAACCTTTCGTGTCCTCGTCTATACGTGGGAAGAGGTCCTGACACGATGATCGTCGCCGCGGGCGATGTGCTGCGTACCGTCTCGATCAGGCTCTTGAAGTCCCTCTTCAGTGTCTCCGTCTGCCACAGCTTGGTGTCGTTAGCCCCCGCGTGAATCACAACAGCTGCAACGCTCTCGTCATCCTTCAGGATCGCGGGTATCTGCACAGAAACATCAAGAACACGAGCACCAGGGAGACAATGAGTGCACTTTACCTTCAGCTAACGTAGCACGGACATGCCGGACGATTGAGTCTCCGATGACCACAGCGTCACGTTCAGTCTTGCAGAGAGGGGTGAAGCGGTTCCGGGATGAGATGTCGAAGACCGGAGGGGGAGAAGTCGTCGACCGGGGCCTGGATCGCGTCTTCCGCTGTTGCACCCAGGGTCCGTGGTTTCCCGGCGCCGGAGTGAAGGCCATCTGTGACGATCGCGTCCCGGGTGCACGAGGCCTGTGCAGAGAAACACATGGAGTAGAGGTGGTGGGAGTGTTAGCAGCGCGCTGCATACTTACCCCGGACTTATGAGCGTCAGCCCGGGATGTTTCCAGCGTTGCTTTCCGTTTCCTCAGCTGGGCCTGTTTCCCAAGCAGCTTGTGGATCCGTCTCTCCACGGCCTCCAGCTGCACCGAATGCAGCTCGAACGCGTCCTCACCGGCACACAAAGGTAGACACAGATCCGCCATTAAAGCAAGTAACACTGAAACAATGTTGTATGTGTGTGTGAAAAGGGGTATTAGCTGTGTTAGCGGCACCCGCACTGGCTTTGCTAACGGGCTATAAGCTAATAGTGGACTCGGGAAATCAAAATAAAACTTGCGATAACAAGCCGCTCTGATTATTCTCGTTGCAGAATACGATCGGGGATATATTCTCACGTTATAGATACAAAAATTGTGTATAAAATCGGAATTTAAGATAGAAAATAGACAATAAATAATTGGCTTGACGGAGATTTAATTCAGAACATGCGTCAGCGACAAACCGGAAGTTTGTCTCCTCAATGTAAGGAGACAAGTAACAAGTAAGGTATAATCAATGGCTGGCTGTGCATTAAACGATTTGAATGCACTTCGCGGAGGGAACCACCCTCCGCTGCACATCGGGCAGTTCTTCACCACCTCACACATTCAAATAGTTTAATGCACAGCTAGCCGTTGATTATACCTTACTTGTTCAGCAGAATGTAAATACTGCTACTACTAGGTTACTATTCAAATTATTAACTTTATTTTTTTTAAGTAATGATCATACAACATTTCTTCAATGTTTTCATTTTAACATTAAACCCCCTTTGTTTGACAAAATAGATAAATACAATTTTATTTTCAAAAATGTATAATTGAATTAATAATAATTTAAAGATAAATGAAATTTATGTTTTATGCCTTCATTTGATAACCAGATACACAACACATCATTTGAGAAACAAATAAACATTTCATAAGGCTATTTTAAGAATTAATTTGAATAAACTAAGTTGTTTTTATGCATTCAAATAATTAGACATGCTACAACACAGAATTTGGTAACAATAAAACACAGCGAAAGAAAATAAAACACCCACTTATGAAAGTCTTTAACAACCTACTGTTATGTTTATGCTCACCTATAGCCTACAAAAGGGCCCCCTTTATCTAAATGTTGTATTTAATTTAATGTTCAAGTATTTTGTTTATTTTTTTTGTGAACTGTAACTTTATAATCGTAATTTTCTTCAATCATATAATTACTATAACACTTATAATATGTTGAGTTTAATTTTAGTTTGTTTCAGCCAGTTAAAAGGGTGGGTACATTGTGTGCACATGATCAGGATAGTACCACCTCCGCCTCTTTTTGCCAAGTGGCTTCAAAAACAGGACATGTTTTTAAATTAATCATTTTAATTTAATACATTTAAATTAATAAAACTCATTTGAAAATGTGTAAGCTGAATGTCACCCTAAAACATAACTGTTACGAATTTTATTATAAACGGAAAAAAAACCCACAATTTGGCTTACCAGAGAAATGTTATGTCAGATTTGGTTTACTGAGAGCGGAACATTTTTGGAGCGTTTGCTTTGGCCATGAGAGACTGAGTGGAGCACACGCCCACAAAATGGAATATTGAGCTTCGCTCACATGCTCTGCTACACAGTGCCGTAATTCACTGAGAAGCTACGCAAATAGCTGTCATTATCACGAACGATTTCTTTTTTTGTAGTGTAGTAAATGCTACTCCATCTGAAAGCAGGCGATGGATATTTACTGCTGATTACAGAACCGGCTTTACTGTTAAAATGCGCATGGAAGTCACATTAGATTTAATCTTGCAGCCCTACTTTAACGTCTTCTAACATCCTCAGAAGTAGTAAATTATCAGAAGCTGATCTAGGATGAGTGTGTCATGTAGCAGCACACGTGTGAGATCTTCTTCACATTAAATAACACGGAAATGTGAGGAAGATACTCTCAATGATCTCTAGGAACAGGTGGATTTTTACAGAGAGACTGAGATGAGCTCATATATGATGCTGTTTATTGCTTATAACTCAGGAGTGTTACACTCATTTTAGGTTGAAGGTCAGATGTCCTGTATTTTCTTTCACACCATCAGTTACATTAATATTAACCATACAGTCTCTTGTCTTAATTTTTTGTTAGGGATTATTAAAATTAGTATTAGATGGTTAATTATATTGCCTGGTCAGCAGTCTTCCCCATTATTGTGGCATCAAAGAACGAGATACCCAGAATTTATACTATAGGGATGGTCATTTAATGAAACTTAAATATAAATATTCTAATATTTTTAGATATTGGATTTTTGACTTTCATGAGCTGTAAGCTCTAATCATCAAAATTAAAACAAAAACACATTTTAAATGTTTTATTTTAAATGTAATGAATCTAAAATATATATGAAAGTTTCATTTTTTGAAATGTTACAAAAATGATTTTCACAATATTCATTTTTTTTTTGATGCACCTGTATATATGTGTATACAGTATCTCACAGAAGCGAGTACACCCCTCACATTTTTTGTAAATATTGTATATATTTTCATGTGACAACTGAAGAAATTACACTTTGCTACAATGTAAAGTAGTGAGTGTACATCTTGTATAACAGTGTAAATTTGCTGTCCCTTCAAAAGAACTCATCACATAGCCATATCCGCTCAACCAATCACAGAGAAAAATAACAAGCGTATTGTAGTACTACAGTGATTATCTCTTCAACATGAGCAGGACAAACAACATTGCAGAATATTAATAACTATGACTGGGACTGTCATATACATACCATTATAATAGAACATGCGTGAAGAACGCGTCCATAAAAGGAGTTAATTCAGAGCCACGCGAGACCCATTCGCATTCGGGGCATTTTGTGCAGATTCGCTGGCGAATGCTGTTACCTGCTAACTCCATCCCACAGGTTTTAAATTGAATGCGGTGCATAGAGCACAGTGCATTTTCATAGCGGAGCCACTCAAAGTCTTTCAACCATTCTCTCCAAAAACTGTACGCCGCCTTTTCTGCTGGTGGATCAACATTCACGACATGATCGCTATCACCAGCACCATTATTTGTAACTTTAGGTGTTTTACAAAATAAATCTGTCGGTGTTCTTTTAATTTCCTCTCTTATTCAGCCTTTTGCTGTTTCTGTGGTAGCTAGCTCCTTGTCACCTGACAGCGGAAAGTAGTGACTGAGTGATTGACAGCTAATATTAACCAATCTAAAATCTGCATTAAATTTAAGAATGTAAAGAGGAAGTTATGTAACATTTGATAGAATTGTCACCGTATCGGCACACAGAAGGCACATGACACAAAACAGGTCACACTACAACAATTATATGCACTCGCACAAATGCTCCTAAATTTATTTTGAAGTTGCACATATTCAATTATGGGAGCATATGTGAGCAAAATGGTCGCAATTTCGAGCCTTGCCACATGGCCCATGATGTCATAGGCGGGGTGCCTGGAAGTATAAAAGGGCACCTGCTGAATACGTCATCCTCTTTGCTGTCTTCAGGAGCCATCTGTTTGAAATGCGTGTGAGAGACCAAGGCAGGTGAGTGCTGTGGAAAGTGTGTGCCTCTGTTTCTATCACTTGAGGACACACATGGTCTACGTGTGAAGTATCTTGGTCAGGAGCATGTGTGTTCTGTGCTCAAGGGCAGAATGCGCTCAGTGTGAGTGTTATCCAATGAGAAGCTCTATTCGCATTAGCCCCTCTTCTCGAGAGATGAGTGACAAGTGTTTGCGTCTCGTAGTTCGGGTCCTGCTGTTGCCGAGGAACGGTGAAGACTCTGATTGTGGAATTCGTGGAGTTGAGATGCTCTTTTTGGGTTATCGAATCCCGCAGATTGCGTTCGAGTCGAGCAGCGTCTTAGGGGCCTCCGTTTTTGGATTCTAACACTCGAGGACATGTTTTGCTTTTGTGTTTGTCTCGGCGAAGAGCATGCACGTTCAAAGTTACGCACACATCATGATGAGTCACAGTGTCTAGACTGGCATTTGTTCCTATTCCTGAGGGATGCAGAACAAAGTGCTTGTGTCTTAGTGCCGGTTCCGCCATTGCTGCGGTACAGTTTCTCACCTCATGTTTATCGCTTTGATCTGTGGGATCCGCAATATAAGCACGGGGTCGTTTCAGCCCTGATCCTGCAAGCTCGGCTGTGCCTATCTAATATACGTTTTATTGTGTGTGTGGAAAGCCTTGCTGGGCATGAATATATTTTAAAGCTCCGTGGAGAGAAGCTTGCAGTTTTCTTTCCCAGGGTTTTCAGCACCGTGGTTACGGGGAATGTGGTTACAGGCTGCATTTCCCATAGTTCCCCCTAGTATTTCCTTCTCTCTCAGGGAACCATGGTTACATGCTTAACCCGAGATGTTCTGTCAAATACACACATTATTATTAACACAGTCAGTGTTGCAGCAGCATAATATACAGTACCTATACTGCAGTATAAATTGTTAATATGAGCCAAACAATAAAATAAAACCAGAAAATCACCCCCTCTTGACTACATGACATCTATAGCCATAACCAATAAAACAATTGTGTGGTCTGAACTGGGGTTAAGACTACATAAAGATTTTCAATACATGAAAGGTTCCTAGAGACACAGCTGGGAGTCGTATTACTTAGCTTAAAATGTGCTGTACCAGAAAACCTTTGAGGGTGTTGAAGAAAAAGCACTATCTCAAATACATTGGTGATCAACTTTACATTCTCAGAATCACTCCAAGGTATGTTAATAAATGTTCTCTAATAGTTTACTGAGTTTTTTGTTGAATTGTTTTCATAAAATGTTTTTGGTAGCAAAATGTGTTGCAGGTAAATATTTCTTTTGCAAACGTATTTGAGAAGTGTCTTCTAAAAAGCAAGGTTCTGAGATTACAGGTTATACCTCTGTCAGTAGTTTAGTAGGTATCATATGTTTGATGCTTTTTATGTCTAAATTAGGGCTGCCAAAATTAATTGATTAATAGTGTGATGTTTTCCCCCCTAGGTTAATGTGTTAAATATATTCAACGCAATACCGTTTTTCCTGACACCCTTTGGCTGGTGTTACATTGGACTGTATGAAAATGCTGTCAAGCATGTTAAGATGCAAAAGATAAGTTATTTCAGTACAGAAAGCCGTTTCAGACAGCCCACCAGTAGTGACCTTGTAATAACAGTCTTAAATTAGTTAAGAAGTCCTAAATGATGGTAAAGTGTTGGAAAAGAAGCGGCTATATGTTAGATCTGTTATGTACTCTATGTATTTTAAAATGAAACCTGCTGCAGTCTGTGACATTAATGTAAATCAAAGAGCAAAAGAAAAAGAAATCACTCACTTGTCTGATTGACTTTTGTTTAATAAAGATAAATTTGTATTAAATTAATAGTTTATGCATATACAATTTATGTGAACATTGTTTTAAGTTCACTGTTTTTCAAAGCCTTTTAAATGCTACAAATACAGTTTTTTTAATATAGTTTACAGAAAACATCTTCTGATGCAAGACCTTGGACACATCATCAGTGTTGTTTCCAGGAGTCACTGGGTGTTTCGGGTCTTGCAACAGATACCCTCGTCCTGGCGACCCGACCGAGGCTGATCAGACCCCGACCCCTCTTCAACCAGAGCCATCTGGAAGCTTTTTCTGCTGCCTCCACGTTGTTGCCTATGGCTCTTCTTCGGTTAGCACCTATTATGCCCAGCGTGCCATAGGCCTTGCTCAAGGAGTGACTGGCAAATCCCCTGCTGCCCACCTCTACTGGTATACACCTGGTCCATCCGTTCCTCCGACAATCCTCCACCAGTTCTTGGTATTTCTCCCTCTTTCTCTCTTAGGCCTCCTCCATCCTTTCCTCCCAGGGCACTGTCAGCTCCAACAAGATCTGTTGTTTTGTGGCCTCAGAGACCAAGATGATGTCAGGTCTCAATTTGGACTGGGTGATGTGTGTTGGAATTTTCAGCTGCCTTTCCAGGTCGACTGTCATTGCCCAGTCCCGGGGCTGTGGAGAGCAAACCTCCAGAGCAGTTTTTTTATGCTTTCTCTGGCTTTTGTCCTTCCCTGGTGAAGTGGGTAGCCTTGGCTGTAGCTTGGGTGTGTCTGCTGTCCTTGATCCCCTTGCTGATTGCCTCAGCGATGGATTTGAGGACCTGGTCGTGCCTCCATCGATACCGGCCCTCACCCAGCGCCTTGGAGCAGCTGCTCAGGATGTGTTCTAATGTCCCTACTTTGGAACAAAGGGGCATCCAGGTGTATATATTTTGCCCCATGTGCACAGGTTGGATGGACTTGGGAGGACATCATAGACCCCCTGAATCAAGAACTTGATCCTCTGGGGGTTCCACTTCCAGATGTCCTTCCATGTGACACTCCACTTCATCCAGGCGCCTTGCTGCCGCATGGCCACTGCTCTGCTGGTTCGCTCTTCCTCGACTGAAGCTCGCACCTACTCCTGTACCAGTTTCTGCCTCTCCTTTCCGCTGGCAGAGTCATATCGGTTGCTCTTAGGCTCCCAAGTCCGGCTCTGCCTTGCGCCACTGTTCCAAGGATGGCCTTGTGCTTCAGCCGAGTCTGTGCTTGCTGGACTGCCTCGGCTGCCCTCCACTTCCTCCCTGTCCTCACAAAATTCCTGCACCAGGCACTTTGGCATCTCTGGATCCAGAGTACTGCAGGTGTTCCCGTGCAACGATTAACTCCTCCCTGACTGAGCTAAAAGGGAGCCTGAGCTTGTTGGTGTTGCCATATAGCCCGATGTTACTTAGGCTTCGCGGTAGACCCAGCCATCTGCCTAGATAGCTGCTCACCTTTTGCTCAAAACCATATAGTAATAATGGCTAAAATTGGGAGTAAAATTAATTTAATAGAGACATCAGTAGCAGTATTTGTATCAATGAGACTGGTCTTCATTAACAATAGGCTACTTGATGTAAGATGCCATTAAACCACATATTTTAAATACACAAACTTTGTTGTTTTACATTAAAGGTGCTGTTGGAGATCTCGGAAAATGCTAATTTTAGCCTGATAGCACTTAAAGCGAATGCCCCACCCTCCTTGCAATCGCCGTCCAAAGCCACGCCTCTTGAACGCACATACGCTCGAAAAAAGAGCAGAATACCAGAGACCACATTAAATTACTACAATAGGCTACATTAACGGTTTCCAGGTACAGTCCTCGCACTCTCTCGCCCTGCATATTTCATATGTAAGTTACTTTATATCTTATCAGGTCCGACGGTTGTTCTAGTCAACCGTAAGTAATTAAGTGCCCTGCGAAGTGGACATCACCAGATATTCCGCCATGATTCCAGTTCAAAGCGAGCGTATATGCTCCATACAAATGGCATTAAAATGTGTGAGATGTTAATTTAAATTGTATTCATTTACAGAGGTATATTATGTAACACTTCTCTAGTGAGTTTCATCTGTGTGAAGACGCTGCGCAGCGCAAATCCATGAATGAACGTTCCGAAGTGAAATAAAAT
This sequence comes from Gymnocypris eckloni scoliostomus, assembly GCA_027564155.1. NCBI lineage: Eukaryota > Metazoa > Chordata > Actinopteri > Cypriniformes > Cyprinidae > Gymnocypris > Gymnocypris eckloni. Next base: position 25,681,383 of record CM050432.1, on the reverse strand, counting down.
TCAATGGATTTTCCTGCTCAGGGAGTAGGGAGCATGTCAATCGGAACACAGTTCATGCACATAGCTCTCTTCTAATGAGCTGGTTATCTGAATCAGGTGTTAACTAAGCGAGACATGCAAAACATATAGAGCGGGAGGTGCGAGGACTGGATTTGTGAACCGCTGGGCTACAACATGTGTCATTCACCGGTGAGAAAACGTTACAGCACAGTTAGTAAAAGCACTGCAATACCAGGAAGGAAGATAGGGTTGTTGATGTTTGCCTGACATTCTTGCTCTGTCTGCACAGTGTGCGTGAATGTGCTGATTTTGACGTATCGTGTCTGCGCGAACAGGGTACGCAGAGGTATGCTATAATATATACGTTGACAGGCAGGTAGGAAAGACAATTAAAACACTCAGACCGAGCGTTTTTATTCAACAAACGTTTCTTGGTCCTACACATTCCACAGAATATATAAATACAGATAAATACATTTAGACCAATTAACTTAATGATTGCTATCAGGATGGGAAGAGTTTTTTCAACCAGCATAACAAAAAATGTTTCTGAAGACAATCAGCTATGCTACCTTTAATTTGGAGATTCACTGTGAAATTGTCACAGTTATTTTGTTTATAGATTAACAGCACTATTCTAAATGTTTTGATATCTGTTGCTTTGTGCCATTAAACTGGTGTTAACTTGTATTTATTTATTTCACCTCAGACCTGATGGCGCTGAATAAGGAGTGTCAAGAACAGAAGGAAAAACATCATGATTTCAAAACTGAAGAAGAATGGATTAGTAGTTCTCAGGCTGAAAATATTTCCTCACCAAAAAAAGCTCAAAAAACACAAACTACAAACCTTAATTCCCACTTGAGAAATCATGCTGGAGAGAGCTCTTTCACCTGCCAGCAGTGTGGAGAAATTTTCAATCAGAAAAGATGCCTTAAAGTCCACATGAAAATTCACATTGAAAAGGAACCATTAATATGCCCTCAATGTGGAAAGAGTTTTAAACGGAAATATAACCTTAATGCCCATATGAAAATTCACACTGGAGAGAAACCTTACACCTGTAAACTGTGTGAAAAGAGCTTTACACAGAAAAGTCAAGTTAATGTCCACATGAGAATTCACACTGGAGAGAAGCCTTTCACCTGCAAACTCTGTGTGAAGAGTTTCAGACAAAATGCAGAGCTTAAGACTCATATGATAATTCACACTGGAGAGAAACCTTACGTATGTAATCAGTGTGGAAAGAGTTTCACTCAAAATAGTCAACTTAAAGTTCACATGAGAATTCACACTGGAGAGAAGCCTTTCACTTGCAAACTGTGTGAGAAGAGTTTCACACGAAATAGACATCTTAAGACTCACATGAAAATTCACATGGAAAAGAATCCATTCACATGCTCTCAGTGTGGAAAGTGTTTCACACAGAAAAGAACCCTTGATGCCCATATGGTAATTCACACTGGTGAAAAGCCGCTCAACTGCCCTCGGTGTGGAAAGGGTTTCCGATTAAAAGAAAACCTTCAGGCTCACATGAAAATTCACACTGGAGAGAAACAATTTGAATGTCAACAGTGTGGAAGGAGTTTTACACAGATAAAACTCCTTAATGCCCACATTAGACTTCACACTGGAGAGAAACCTTTCATCTGCCCTCAGTGTGGGAAGAGTTTCACGAACAAAACAAACCTAAATACTCACATTAGAATTCACACTGGAGAGAATCCATTCACATGTGATCAGTGTGGAGAGAGTTTCAGATATAATGCAAACCTTATTAATCACATGAAGATTCACTCAGAAAACAGTTTTAAATGTAATCAGTGCGAAAAGAGTTTCACAGACATGAATTACCTTCAGGATCATGTTAAAATTCACACCTGAGAAAACCCTTTCTTCTGTAGTTCACACTGGCGAGAGACATTACAAGTGTCTTCAGTGTGAAAAGAGTTTTACATTTCAAAGCAGCACGAAACGTCATTTGCAAACTCATTCTGAGAAGAAATTGCCATTTTCCTTTATGTGACGAGGTTTAGAAAAAAGAGAGATTTCTACAATCATCTGTGCATTCATGTTGACTTCCTTTGAATCAAAATATTGGTCAAATTTTTACCTTGCTGGGAAAAGCAACAATGTAACTGGAAGATTACAAATAAATTGACATAAACCGAACAAAATTACTTGCTCCTGTAGAATAGATTGTAGGTGTATTTTACAATTATTTAGATTCAAATGTTTATTGAAAAAGATATGTGTTATTTGTATTTGGCTTTATGTTGTTGTATTAGTATAACAGTTTTACTACAAAATACCATGGGGAAGCTAAACTGCAAATATAGCAAAACCATGTTAATGTGTGGTTACTAGTTAGTTATTGGTAGAAAACCTGTGTTTAATTTTCATAAAGGTACATATGTAATTAAAACATGTAATTTAGTGCAGAAATGAACGGGAGTTATTTTACCTGACGCTGATATTACAATAGCCAGTCAACCGTTTACGTGATCTGGCTCTTGATTTTTTTTTAATGTTTTTTTTTTCTTTGAGATGCTTTTTTCTTTGCCGGGATACAAATATATTAAACATGAGCACGGTAACAGACTCTACAGGTGATTCACGTTGGCCAAAACACGATGAAGCGCGTTGTGGAAAAAGTATCACTGGCAATCACAGACATCGCATTCAGACAGGATTAGTTTTCTCAGAGGATCAATCGTTGTGAAGATGTCTTTCATACTTTTCTATGCCTTGAGAGTGTTATTTACTTGGCAGTCAATGGGACAGTCACAAACCTCCCGGTTTTCATCCGAAATATCTTAAATTGTGTTCCGAAGACAGACAAAGCTTTTACGGGTTTGGAACGACATGGAGGTAAATGATTAATGAAAAAAAAATGCAATTTTTTCGGTGGAATAACCTTTAAATGTTTTTTTGGGGGGCTGGGTATGTGTATGCACAAAACTAAGTAATAATAAAAACCTAGCAGGTTACACTTACATGTTCTGTTAAGTTAAAAACAGAAGACCTAATTGATTGGAAAACAAATTGAAAATTAAACTTTTTAAAGATTTTTTTAGAAAGAAAACTACCTGCTGAGAGAGTCTTGACATTATATGTAGTTGGATGGTTGAGCTCCATGAAATCAGTAATGAGGTGCTTTGACAGGTTGTAACGAATATCGGCAGGAATTCAACTGGCTCTAGACGGCACCAGAAGGGGGAGGGCAGCTAAAGACTCAGCAGCCCTCTAAAGCCCCCTCCACCTCAGCGCAAAAGCGCGCGATTTCGTTCGGTCACAGAACAAAGTGGCCACGAGAAGATTTCCAAGAGACACATTCATTTCATGATAATAATTCATCTACACAAGAAACATGTGGATATTAATTGTTGTACTCTTTCTCTCATATGCTTGTGGAATATGAATTATTTAGGAAAACGTGGGCTGATCTCTAATCGTGCTTTAACCTGGAATGTGTAGGTTGCAGTGTTTAGACTTTTATGAATGGTTGCACAATTGTATGAATCAATAAGATAACGAATGTGGTGATATTATAAATGTGTAAACCTGGTAAGAGTTTTAATACAGGGTTAAAAACAAGTTATTTTTCGTCACATGAAAGTGCCTTGCAAAAACCAGCCGTGCAGGCGGGGCTCTGCCCCGTACCGACGCTCTGATTGGACCAGCCGCCTGTGGGCGATGTCTAAACTTGGACAGTTTAAAATGACGCGCGAGTGCGCGCGGTCGCTCTCTTGACTCTCTTGAACATGGCTTGACTCTCTTGAACTCTCTGTAACTCCTCGAAGCTACGCTTCCCGTTTTCGCAACTGCGCCCTCCAACGCGTCCGGTCCGCTGGACGCTCACCTCGGAGCCAACCATCGGAAGAAGTCTAAGACCGTGCCAAAGCCGTAACATCACGGAGCAACGACTGCAGAGCAGAGAGCTTTCCCGGTGACGTCACGCAGCAGTTTCAAGTCTCCACACGAGAGCAACCGAAGAAGCACGAATCGACCACGTGACACCCGAAACAAAGAACTGAACTCACGCGTGGAAACCAAATCAAAGATCCATCCTGCTTAAACCAACACAAGCAAGTATAACAAACTAAACATTTCTAATGCTGATTGAACTGGTAAAATTGATCTGAAGGCAGTAACAAAGCAGACGCAGTTGTTTGTGATCTTTTGCTGGTTAGTTAAGTTATGAAATAGAAAGAATGGTATTCTTTCAACAGTTAACCTCAAAACTCTCGTATGTGTGTGTATGTTTGTGCTTTTATTAGGTAATCCATTTATGTAGAATAGCAATATCACGAATAAACCTTGTTCCAATTTTATAAAGAATTGTCTCTGGAATGTGATTTTAAGTATTTTCATCCTTATTTGCCCAAAGATAACGCAACCTAGCTCGAACATGATTAATTATTAATTTTGTTTTATTGTTACCGGGGCCACGGGCAATAGAAGCGAGACTTAATAAGAGATATACTGATGTAGTAATCGCTGGACGAGTACTCAAAGTAAAATCGTAAATTAAATATTAATATTACTTCGATCAAGCAATAAATAATATTTAATAAATAATTCCCGGAGCTGAAACAAGAGCTCCATATTAAACTGTTTTACAAGGTACAGATTTGAAAAATAAAAAGGTGAGAATAAAGAGCCCTAAGCTCTGACACAAAGAACCATTTTAGTATTTAAAGCTTCTTCAGGATGATAGTGTACGTGGAAACTGGTATGCATTTAGCCTTTAAAAATCATATGGAACAAAAATAATGAAACTAATTTAAGGTGATAATCACATCTATTAATGTTGTAATGTATCCACCTTTTTCCTACGCCCCATGATGCTTTGCGCGAACTATGGGTGGAACTTCTTTTACAACGTAAACAATAATTCGCCGCAGTCAGTGTTGCTACTCATTCATTCATTTATAGCAAGATGTGGAATCACAGAGCTCACGGAACTGATAAAGGACAGCATCAGCATACCCGTCCCTTCCTTAACAGAGGAATGGAAGGACGATTTAAAAAAGTGGCCGCGCATAACGTACAGTAGCATTTTTAGCTACTTTGTTGATTCAGTTGCTTGTGACGGTAAGGCAATGAGCAATTTGAAAAGCTCAGAGGCTTACCAATACCTTCACAATAATAAAGTAGGTCGTGTGCTATTCAAGGATGTGGGCAATGATTTTGTGTACCTAAAAGCTGATGTAGACCCGAGTCAAAGCCTGAATTTGTCACATCATAAAGCTTGGGTTTTAGTGTCAACGTCAGTTGTCATACAGATGGCAGGGTGCTCATGTAGTCACGCAGCTGCAGTAATGTGGAAGGTTAGTAAATAAGTGTAAAAAAATAAATAAATGATGAGGACCCACTTTAAATAAATTGTGTTTAAAGATTATGTACTAACATTTAAATTAATAATTTTATACAATGCACTGTGTAAATATTTTATTTACACTGTATTTATATTTACCTGCATGTAATTACATCTAAAATTACACTGCTAACCAGAGCCTTACTCGAATCACACCTGTGGCACCAAATATAAATATATATATACTGTATGTAAAATAATTTTCGACATAATATGCACATAGTCGTTAAAGACACCTAATATGAAGTGGGATTGATGATGATGATGATTGTACTATAGTATTAGTATTACCATAAGTATTAGGCTAGTAAAAGCATAATCTGAGTGCTAACTAGTGTTTTACATCTAAAAGCTACAATCCTAGGGAGGCAAGACAATAAATAGTAAGAAAAACTATTTATTCTATAAAGGTAGAGAATGCAGTCAGGCAAGGCAAGACAGGCATGTCATGCACTGGTGTGCAAAGGAAGTGGAATGCAGGCACAAGGAATAATGTAGGGCTGAGGAAGGCAAAACACATTAACTTTAAACGCCATAGAACAGGCCACACATATCCAGGCCCATCATCATTACCTCCAGATCTGACAACTTCCCCCCAGCACTTCAAGAACCATGCTGAGTTTGTAAGCCATAGCAATTCATCTGTGATAGCACCACTCTTTCAGCTGCAAACAGAAGGTTTTCTTCAGCTAAGCTTCAGAGCAGATGTCGACAGCGACAAGACCAGCTCAAGTGAATATGATATAGACAGATCACACACAGACCACAGTTTAACACAAAGTTGTAGGAAGTGCCTTTTGTTTTATGAGTCTTACATAAAACTATCACCCACCCAAGCAACTACACTAATGGAAGAAACTACGGTCCAGAGCGCCTCACAACTGTGGCATGTGTTGTATCCTGTGTATCCAGAAAGCTCCGTATCACTGCCAGCACAGCAAAGAGATTACCCAAACGACCTACTACTAACCCCAAAAAATTCCTCAATGAGTATTTCTACCCAGCCTTCAAAGGTAATACTGCTACAAAATATGTCAAAGAAAATGAGGGCAATATCATCCAACTCTTGAAAAGCCGAGGGCACGCTGTGGAGAGGAGAGGCCTGGTGATCCATCCTGAAAATCCTTGGTTGGCAGCTAGCCCAGATGGCATCCTTGACTCAACAAAGCTTCTTGAGATCAAGTGTCCCTTCAAGAGTTCAAAGTCACTTACTCAGTTTTTGAATCGACCAAATGGTGACATCAGAAGCTTAGGTGAAGGGCAGTATGTTATTCTTCCGGATGGAAAGGATGGACACTACCTCCAAGTGAGTAAAAAAAATGACGACTTGAAAAAAAGAAATGTAGATGACAACCTAATTCATAATATGCATTTAATAAAAGCATTACTTAAAATAATATAAAGTATAAATAAAATTGTGAGCACATTTTTGCAATCCAAATTTAATTTGATAAAATTATTGAAATTTAAAGTGTAACTTCCTTCAGATCCAGCTGCCCATGATGTGTGTGGGTCTACTGAGCTGCAAGCTGGTCATCTGGACATCAACTGAGCACCTAGAAATGGACATTCCATTTGACAAAAAATATGCAGAAGCTCATGTGCAACAGCTACAGAAATGTTACTTCTTACACATGCTGCCAGCATTAGTTGATGATTTTGCTGATAAGATAAATCTGTGCAATAATTATCTGCAGCTTTTGAACAACTAGAGGGTGCGGAATGTGGTACACGGGATACAAAACATACCAATACAATGTAAATAAGTTTCATCGGTTTATTTTTTAAGCAACATGAGGATGAAATACACAAAACAATCATGTAAATAGTTTTACTGTCTACACAGTGTAAGAAAACAACAATTAACAAGTATCTTGTTAATGACATTAAACTATAAACACATGCAGTTTGAGTAATGTTAAATGTTTATCTATGTGCTTGAGATAAGCTCCCCTCTTAGATTTACAAGAGCAGCACAGATTCGTAGTATTTTATCAAACTCTGGGACCAAATTAATAGGCAATGTCTGTGAGAGAATCTTGTACACCTTTAGCCGCCTTATTGCCCATTCAATGTGAATGTGGGCATGAGCAATGCGTCGTGTGGGTGACTTCCTCATTAGTCAGCTGGCACTGTTTGCGTGTAAATGCTGGCATAACTAATCTCACCTTGCGTTCCTCCAATAAGTCCCTGATAGTGAATCCACGGTCCGCCATCACCTCATCTCCGGGTCTCAAGCATTCCAGAAACCCTGAGTTCTGGACAATGTACCTGTCGCTACATTTGCCACCATAATCCTCTGAAATAAACATGACTAATCCAGATGGAGAAGTTGCTACCAGATACTTCAGAGTATTACTGGCATAATAGTGACTATACGATTCACTTCTTGAATCTAGATTTTTAGCCTTCTGTAGAACAGTTTCTGTGCAGTCAATTATACAAGTAGTGTTTGAGAAATTATCTTTAAAAGCCTGTGGCAGAGTGGCCTTGATGGTTTCACGGGGCAGCCATGGAATAAGATCCTTGGTATGCTTGTACAAAGCATCTATCCAAAATTTCACTGTTTTGCTGACTTGACTATGTGACTTGCCAAAGCATTTTGACAACTCAGCAATGACAAAGTTCTATCTGAGTTTCATCAGTGTCATCAGGATTTGGTCTGCAACAGGCATTGCAGATGAAGTAGGGGCAAAACCTTGCAGGCAGGATTCAAGAGTATGGAACTCAAGAAGTGGAATTCCTATGTACAACAAGCAGTCCGCATTGTTTGTCAATGGATAACTTGCAGCTGGCTGTAACTCAGGGGGGGGTGGTGCGAGTGTTGAGCCACATGGGATGGTAGGTCCTTTCGAATACGTGTGGTCCTCCATTCATGGATCGGACCACTGCATTTGGGCATCACAGAGGGAAGTAGGACTTTGTTCCAAGTCCATGGTATCAAGCTCATCTACAGTTAACAGAACAATTGCACATTGATAATTCAATAAAAGTTATTGATGTGGTTGTTTAACAAAATAAGAAAGAAAATGTTTAGGAAAAAATATTTATATCCTTAAAATACATTTCTGGCTTTGTGTTTGTAAAATAAACATTACACATAAATGACTAATAGCTACGCAAATTATCACAGGAATTAGTCATTCATGTGTAATGTATTTTACCATAAGATGCATTTAAGTAATATATTGTGTGTGGTGTTAGGCTGGCACACTATATTCAATTTAATATAGATAAAACACAGAATAAAAAAATGCATGCTACATATGCATAATGCGTGTAATTTAAATGGATACCTGAAACTGATAGATAAAACGAATTTGGTAACAGTCACTTTACAAGACAGAATGAAAAGTCTAATTTGTGATAATCTAGCAAGCCAGCAAGTATAAACAACCCGTTTCTTCTAATCATGTTTTCCAGTCAAAAGCTGAAATTTGTGTAACGCTTGGTGAATAAACTTACCTGTTGAGAATGAACTATCATCCCTCCTGAGGAGTCGGCGTCCCTTTTCTGGTGGCTTCTCATAACAGAGGAAAAGAATTGGGTATGGGTTGTCCTCTGTTGGCTTTTTTTCCACAAAGTGAAAAGAGTATACATAAAGCATTTTGGGGGGCTTCTTTAAGTTCTGGTTTTTGAGCCAGTTTCGCTTAGCTTCATCTTCTATAGGAAGGCGATGAAAACGGTACCATCTCTCGCAAGTGCACTCTGCTCTAACTTTAGGTTTGTGTATATAACACTGTTCTTTAAGCCACAAATTAAGCTTCGTCTGGTTGTAAGTGCATCAACGGACAGCACAGGTTGTTCCAGATCTTTGTAATGCCATTTTACATATTCCTGCCAGAAAAACAAACTGCACATAAACAAAACATTTCACCGTCGGCGCAACTCAGTCAATGCTGCTGTGACTTCCGGCGGAAGTTATACCCATAATCGTTTTTACAGCAGCGCCCCCAGGAAAAGGTGGATACATACGAATAAATACACTTAAATGCCAATCACCTGCAAAATAACTGGTGATGAACTACTAGGGACTAGTGTTGTAAATTATCTTCAGCTAAAAACACTGATGCATACATCAGATGACTGTTTAAGTGTATATATGTTTTTTGTAAATAAACTATACAATAAATGTTTGGTTTCTCCCTGAGGGCCGTCTGATGATGCTTGGACAAGTTTTCGTTAATAGACTCCATTAAAATGTTAGTGTGTGTCCTTATGTAACTGAAAATGTCAATTTCTACTGTGTTTTCTTAAATGAAATAGAATTAAAGAAATGCACCGACCTTTTGCTAGTTGGAAGTTCGTCACGTGAACGTTCAAAAAAAAGAAGTAGATATAACTGTAGATAATCATTAAAGCTTTATTGAATTAACTAAATGCATGAGCCTCCTAAAAAGGATGTAAAGAATATATTTTTGCTGAACTTATAGGTGACTTTACAGTGACAAAAATCTCCCAGGTTATAAAAGTGTCAGCACAAATTATAGTACAACCATATTTAATTTCGAATTAAATGCCCAAATGTCAGCCATGCCCAAAATTTTTCTAATTTACAGTAGATCTCTATCTTTAATCCCTTTCAAGCCACAAGCTTTTGAAATCTTGATATCAAAATCCAGCATTTTTTCAACAAAAAAAACCCTGGCGCCTAGTGCTGGGTGGTATACCGGTTCATACCGAATACCGGTGTTTATTTTTTCTTATGATAAGAATTTTTTAAATACCGGTGTCATTTAAAGAATGTTCGGAACGCGACTATTAGAGAGGGGTCTCTTTTCACTATTGCAGTTAGGCGAGGATACAGCTGTATGTGTTACTAAGCATGAAAGTTCCTTAACTTAAGCTGTAGCACTCGTAGAATGTGATTAGAGAAAATAAGTCATCCACAATATCCACATTGACCACCACAAATATCCACCGGCCACTCCCATCAGCTCCCACGTCTCTCACACACGAGTGCCACTTTAGCATTACATTTAACAACTTTCAGACGCTATTAGCGCTTTTTTCCCCCATAGAATAGACAAATTGACAAACCTAGCAACTTTTTAGGATAAAACTTATGGTTCGATTAGAAGATGTTGCCAGTGCTGCGAGCGCGAGGTCTGACTCTCCCGTTACAGTGTTGCCTCTCTCTGTGTCTGTTCTGTGGAGTGCGCTGAGCGGCAGATAAGAAGCAGTACATTCAGCTGGCCATACTGCAGCAGAGCAGTCAGTAAAGCAGTAAAAAACAGCGTTTCCAAGCACCTGTCATTTACGGACAGTTTGGAGTTATAAATATGAGCATAGATCGTCTGAGAATATTATGCCCTTTTTTTTTTTATTTTTTATTACTCAGACGCAGGCAGTGCGCTGCCAAAACCACCGCATAGCCGCTTTTTAGTGTAACGTTAGATGTAGGGGTGCAACGGATCGAAGATGATCTGTGATCCGTATGGACCAGTCCCCATAGTTCGGCACACATGTGATTCATGGATTAACGGATAAGTTTAACCACCATAGAGTGAAAGTCGAATTGGGACTCGCACACCATTTTCTGCGCTCAGCCGCTGCTGCACACACTGAAGCACGCACACACAGAGAGATAGAGTGAGAGAGAGAAAGGCGCGATTCAGATACCGCCTCAACGGATGGAAACATACACAAAGTTGTTAAGATACTAGTTTTGGCAAGTATTCTGGTAAACACAGTTGGGTATGTGTTAAGTTAACGTGTACATCTGTGAAAGAAAATCGGATGTGAGTCAGTATTAGGTCTGTGCATTTAGTCTTAAAGAGACAGCAACCTATTATACCTGCTTCTGTCTGCAAATCAAACAACACCTCGGCTTTAACAAAAGATTAATCTGTATTTAACTTATGCAGTATGCATAATTGTGTTTTTTTACACTCACTTTTTACATTTCTGCACCTAAATACTACTGTTACGGTCTTTATTTACTAATTTATGTTGTAGGCTGTTCATCTATATGATTGAAATTTGTGTAATTGTTTGTTTTATTACTGACAATAGCTAAGCTAGTAACGTTAGTTTTTCTGCTGGGGTATAGAAGTATTGAAAGTAAGCTTTTAGTAATTAATGAAAAACAAACTAATTTTTTTTTGCTGATCCAACAAATCCCTTCCGTGACAAAATCAAGTGTGATCCGAACCGTGAGTTTTGTGATCCGTTACCACTAGTTAGATGCATGTTGATTTTATCAGACGATGTCGCAATTATAATAAATGAGAGTGACTCCTGGTTAACATGTATTGATGGGTCGTGTTTAGTCACTATTTAGTGTGGAATTTTTCTACAATATTCGCCCATCATGATGACACTAAAATATGGCATTGTAGGCAAGGCAAGGCAAGTTTATTTGTATAGCACATTTCATACACAGTGGTAATTCAAAGTGCTTTACATAAAAGAAAGTGAAATAATCATTCACAGCAATAAAAACAAGGAGTTAAAAATAATAAAATAAGGAAATTTAAAATGATATAGAAATTGATTTAAAATGAAATTTAAAACAGTTAAATAGAAAAGGATTATACATAAAATAATGCATTCAGTTCGGACGTAGCACAGTGCTCATTCAACAAATGCACAGCTAAATAGATGAGTTTTGAGTCTGGATTTAAATGTGGCTAATGTTTTAGCACATCTGATCTCTTCTGGAAGCTGGTTCCAGCTGCGGGCGGCATAATAGCTAAAAGCGGACTCCCCTTGTTTTGTGTGAACCCTTGGTATTTCTAACTGACTCGATCCTAATGATCTGAGTGGTCTGTTAGGTTTATATTCAGTGAGCATATCTGCCATATATTTAGGTCCTATACCATTGAGTGACTTATAAACGAGTAAAAGTACTTTAAAATCAATCCTAAATGTAACTGGAAGCCAGTGTAAGGACCTGAGGACTGGTGTGATGTGCTCATATTTTCTGGTTATAGTCAGAATCCTGGCAGCAGCGTTCTGGATGAGCTGCAGCTGTCTAATGGTCTTCTTTGGAAGGCCGGTGAGGAGACCATTACAATAATCCACCCTGCTGGTGATAAAGGCATGAACAAGTTTCTCCAAATCTTGACTGGAAACAAAACATCTAATTCTTGCAATGTTTTTGAGATGATAGTATGCTGATTTAGTTACTGCTTTGACATGACTACTAAAGCTAAGGTCTGTCTCTAGAATCACCCCAAGATTTCTGACTTGATTTTTAGTTGTTTGACCCCTAGAGTCAAGGTATGCATTCACCTTGAGAACTTCATCTTTGTTTCCAAATGCAATGACTTCAGTTTTCTCCTTGTTTAACTGAAGAAAGTTTTGGCACATCCAACTATTAATTTCATCAATGCATTGGCAGAGGGAGTCAATGGGGCTATAGTCATTTGGAGATAACGCTAGGTAAATCTGGGTATCATCAGCATAGCTGTGATAGGCAATTTGGTTCTTCCTCATTATCTGACTTAGTGGGAGCATATACAGGCTAAACAAGAGGTGCAAGAATAGAGCCTTGTGGGACTCCACATGTCATGGACGTCCACTTAGACTTATGCTCTCCTATACTCACATAATAACCTCTCCTTCTAAGTATGACCTGAACCATTTGAGTGCCATCCCAGAAAGCCCGACCCAGTTTTCCAGTCTCTCTAGAAGTATGTTATGATCGACAGTGTCAAACGCAGCACTAAGATCTAGTAGTACCAGCACTGATATTTTGCCAGAATCAGAATTAAAGCGAATATCATTTATTATCTTAATGAGTGCTGTCGCTGTGCTGTGATGCACGCGGAAACCAGATTGAAAATTATCCAGGTATCCATTTGAGTTTAAGTAGTTGTTCAGCTGATTAAAAACTACCTTTTCAATAATCTTACCTATGAAAGGAAGATTTGATATTGGTCTATATTTGCTCAACACAGTGTTATCAAGATTGCGCTTTTTCAGAAGGGGCTTAACAACTGCAGTTTTCAGGGAGTTTGGAAAAGTCCCAGAAAGAAGTGAGGTGTTTACCACTTCTAAGAGATAAGCACACTTTTGAAAAAAGATTTGGGAAGTGTGTCAAGATAGCAGGTTGACGATTTAAGATGCTGTACTATTTCTTCCAAAATTTTGCTATCAATTGTTTTAAAAACAGACATAGTCACTTCTTTTGAGATTGCTGTCGAATCTGTGTGACCTCTGTATTACAGGAAGATTTGCCAATCTCCTTCCTGATATTACTGATCTTCTCTGAAAAGAAGGAAGCAAACTCATTGCATTTGCTGTCAGAGAGCATTTCACTGGGAATCTGACTTGGGGGGTTTGTCAGTCTCTCAACAGTAGCAAAAAGAGTGCGAGTGTTGTTTAAGTTACTGTTTATAAGGTTTGAGAAGAAGGTCTGTCTAGATGTGGCTAGTTCCAAATTGAAAGCATGAAGGCTGTCTTTATAGATGCTATAGTGTATTTCTAGTTTCGTCTTCCGCCACATCTGCTCAGCTTTTCTGCATTGTCTTTTCATATTCTGAACTGCTGTTGATTTTCTCCAAAATAATTTTTGTCTGCCATTCTTCTTGCTGACCTTTATCGGTGCAATATCATCAATAACATTCTTAACTTTTGAGTCAAATGAATCCAGGAGAAGATCAACAGAGTCTGCAGAAATGCTCGGTGTTAAAGATATTGCCTTCATAAATAGCACACTAGTGTTCTCATTAATGCATCTCTTTCTGACAGAGACAGATCTAGATTCAGTGGTGACAGAGATCAATATATCAAAGAAAATACAGAAGTGATCAGACAGAGCTACATCCTTAATGACAATGGATGAAATGTTTAGACCTCTACTTATGAGTAAATCTAGAGTGTGTCCACGATTGTGTGTGGGTCCGTGCACATGCTGAATCAGGTCAAAAGTGTTTAAAACAGTTCCAATTTCTTTTGTAGTTTTGATTTCAGCATTGTCTATGTGAATATTAAAATCCCCTGCAATAGCAAAACAGTCAAACTCTGAGGAAATCATTGATAACAGTTCTGTGAACTCTTCAACAAAGGCTGGGGAGTATTTTGGGGGCCTGTAAATGATAATAAACAGAATGCGTGGGGCACCTTTCAGCACAATACCTAGATATTCAAAAGACAAGTACTGACCAAATGACACTTGCTTGCATTGATAAACATCTTTAAACAGAGCAGCTACACCTCCACCTCTCCTAACAGTCCTGCAGACACTTATAAAATTAAAGTTAGGAGGGCTGTTTCAGTGAGGACTGTTGCACTGCAGTTGTCTTCTAGCCATTCAATTAGAAACATAAAATCCAGGTTGTTTGTGGTTATTAAATCATTGATCACAAATGATATATTTTTTAGTGAGCGAGTGTTTAAAAATGCTAACTTGATGGAATTACATTTAGTCTCTACAGCAATCTTAGACTGATGCATAACAGGCCGCAGATTAGATGGGTCAGCCGTACGCCTTTTGAAGGCCTTAGACCTTCTATCACGTGATAAAACAGAGATAGAGTAGGCTACAGGCACACTGGGTTCCTGCTTGTTTTGTAAACGTTTGTGAATGTTGCTGCTAGTATAGCGGGGACCCGACACATATCACTGAGAGCTGTTATCGGTTGTTTTTGGTTCACCTACAGATGGAGGAGGGTTTGGGCCCTTGCGTTGTGGCAGCGGTCGGAGAGCTCTCACAGGAGGAGGCGGGAGAGCTGAGCCTGCAGTCTTTGGTGGTTGGGGGGCCCGCCGTTTTTTAGTTGATATCTGGGGACTTGCAGAGAGTTTGGTCCCAGCATACACCAATTCCTCCATTTTCTGTGAAAAGCTTAGAAGTGGAGATACTGGAGAGAGGGATAGTGTGTCTGGTGAGCGGGGCATATTCTGTCCAGGTGCTGGAGAGAGGGATAGTGTGTCTGGTGAGCGAGGCTCTAGCTCTGGTGTTTCCGGTGACTGTGATGTGTTGTCCTGGCTTCCCAGGCTGTTTTCCAGAAAGTCGTCCTTGGTTGCTGAGTCTTGGAGCTGTTGTGATACGTCACAGTCTGCATGTGATGAGCTCTGTGGGCAGGGCTCAGCCGGGATGTCCATGAGCAGTGCTTGTTTTGGCTGTGTGGCGTTATCAGTATCCTTGTGGGATTCTTCAACCACATAATGACTCGGAAGCTGATATGAAGTCCTGTGGTCACTCATATTCTGTCCAGGTGAGTGTATGAGTGGATTGGCACACACCACTGAAGGATGACGGAGGGAGAAATAGAAATTGTCTTTTAGCACTCTTGCACCAAGTTTGTTTGGGTGGAGGCCATCCAGTTTAAACAGTTGTCTGTGCCCCCAGAAAATATTGAAGTTGTCGATGAAGTTGACTCCTTTTGTACTGCAGGTTCTTTGTAGCCATGTATTCAGCCCAAGCAACAGTGAAAACATGTTAGTTCCCCTTGCTGGGAGTGGTCCACTGATGAACGACTGAACTTCAAGTCTTTGAAGTGTTTCAAAGAGTTCACTGAAATCTTGCTTAAGCAGTTCTGACTGTCCTATCCGAATATCATTCTTACCCACATGGATGATGACTCGATTTGCAGTCTTGTGCTTCATCACAATGCTCCGAAGTTCCTTGTTCACGTCAGAAACGGTTGCTTGAGGAAAGCAGCAGGTAGTAGCAGTCCTGGTTCTGACGTTTCTAATAATAGAGTCGCCCACTATCAGAGTCCTGGGCTCGGCTGCGCTCTGAGCTGAATGCCGCTGTCTGCTCGACCTTGAGCGCCTGTTAGTAGCAATGTTAGCTGCTGGCTGATTCGATCCGAGTTTTGTCATATTTTGGGATTCCTCATCCACATTCATCAATGCTTCAAATCTGTTCTCAAGATGTATAGGGGGTTGTAGAATACCAGTGCTTACAAGTCTTGTCATAGCCGTATCTGGGGTAGAGGATGCTACAGCAGCAATACGAGATACTCGTGACAATCTGGTGTCTCGAGAGCCTTTGGGTCTCGCTCCTGTTAGTGCCATCGATTAGTCCGTCGATCAGTTTCGCTTGTTCCTCTACACTTGGTATAAACTGTTGAGATTCACTAGATTCACAGGACTCACCGGCTGTATGCTGAGGGGTCCGTGGTGACCGTCTGCTGTATGTTCCGTCTGTTTTGGAAGTCCAGCAAATAACTTTGTTTCAAGAACCACAATCCTTTGTAGAAGTTTGTGGCAGTTCGTGCAGCAAGTAGGCATTTTCTCTCATCTGTTTGAATGTAGACAGCTGTATTTATCGGTCTCCGGAATGTAAACTGCTAGCATTGGGAGGCAAAAAGTCCTCTTTTTCCAAAAAAATGTGTTGTTTGAGCACTTTGCTGATCTGCTGAAGTAAAAATCTTAGAAAGATCTGAGAAAAGAACAAAAATAGGGAGCAAAGCGCAGAGCAATAGCAAGAGCGTCCGAACGGTAGCAAAGCTGGAAATGAAACGTAGATTGTAAGGCAATCTACTGCAGTTTTTCCTCTCTCAGTCAGTAGAAAATGTGGTTAACACCCAGTTATGCATGAAAAATGTAATACCGTCATATACCTTGAAACCGGTATAATTTTGAAAATTACCATGATATAAATTTTTGGTCATACCGCCCAGCACTACTGGCGCCTAAAGGGTTAAAGATTCAATATTGATTTGATTGAACTGATATTAATCTTTAACTTATGATTTATACCTTATTAACGACTCGTCCAGCGACCATTAACATCAGTATATCTTTAACAATTTCGTTAATCTTACTTCGTGGCCAACGATAAAACAAACAAAATTTGTACTTTATAAATTTTTGAGCTAGGTAATGCGATCTTTGGCAAATAGTTTCAAACTTTACAATCACACAGCACACCATTATTTATAAATTAAACAGAGGTTTATTTGCTAACTGTAATTCTACTATACATGGACTAAACACATACACACACACATACAGGTCAGTTTGAAGAAAATTTAAGGCTAGCACTCTTTTGCTATCTCGTAACTTTAACTGAGGTAAATCCCAAGCAGAGACTTCGCTATCTTTACGGCATACATATCAATTCACCAGTTTACAGCAACAATAGAGATTTGTTTGGTTTATTTGCTTTCAGTTGAGTTTATCAGCTGATCTGGTGTTTCCGCGTGGTCGATGGAAACCTCCGGGGCTGCTGGTTGTTGCGTGATGTCACTGGGGAACCCCTCTTGTAATTGGCGGTTTCTTTGTGATGTGATGACGTTCTTACAAAGTTTGATTAGAGTTCTTATAGCTTCAGATGTTAATATTCTTCAGTGAGAACTTTGACAAAGTCTTTGAGTTCTTTAGACGGTCATTTTGATGGTAAAGGCGGAGACCGCTTCCCGGGGCTATCAGTGAAGACGGCAAATTTTCAGAGCAAACAAGCACAAGCTTTTTGTTCCTCTGGTCGTAACTTTGGAGGCATGTGTGGATTCTCACCAGATGGTGTATGGCTGAGGGCGCTCCACAGTGCAATCCAATGACGAAACCAAAGTTTTTTAGAAGGTCAGCGAGCACAAGTGTCCATTTTAAACGTGGGTCCACGCACGGGCGGTGTCCCAATCAGATTGCTCTTGTGGGGCAGAACCCCGTCCCGCATGGCTTCTTTCTGTGCATACATTATCTGCTAATCAGTTTATCACACGAAGGAAGTACCTCTAATAACTTCTTATAAAAATATTCATTATTCGTACAAAACTGAGAATCAACATATAGTTCACACCGAATTGTTGCATTTATCATGACCATTCATACGAAATCAAACTCAACATATTTCACACACGTTAATAGCTTTTTCACGATTTCACACTTACATCTACTAGCACGATAACGTAATGCGTATTTGGCGTGTATGGTAATACGTTGTAGGCGTGCTGTCCTGGGGAAGGGCTCCTAGCCGGGAATGGCCCGAACCCAGTGAACCCCGTGTGATTAGAATCCTAGTGATATTGGTGGAGAAGGGGTGGTGGAGGGATGCTGTTTAACCATCAACTAGATGGAGGTAAGACTGCTGTATTTATGTCCCAGGATTGATTACCTAGATTCTAATTAGCCTGAGTATCTGACGTGCTCCTCCCGAACTTAGTTTAAAAACTACGTGTTCTAAACTTCATTTCACGATTTCACACTTACAGCACGATAACGTAATGCGATTTGGCGGCGTGTGGTAATACGTTGTAGGCGTGCTGTCCTGGGGAGGGCTCCTAGCCGGAATGGCCCGAACCCAGTGAACCCCAAAACAATATACTGTAGGACAGCCGCCAGACTAAGATTACCCCCAAATACGCGTTTGAGATCTGGCGGGAGCTAGTTCCCAGGAGTAACTTGTGGCAGGCCGGGGGGTCTACGTGCTTTGAGGGAGCGGTTTGGCATGCATGAGTGGGCCCCACCGACCGCGGAGTAAACTTCGTGGTTTTGGGGCGACCGGTCGGGCGGGCTCACCCGAGGCTCCAGCGATGGCTCACCGCATTGGGACGGGTGAGCCCTGCCCGCCGATGGAGGAGCAGCATGGTTGGAGCCCTGGCCAGGAGGACCCGAGTTGCCTGCAGTGGGATAGTTCACGGAGTCGGCGTACCGGCCCTACTGGCCATCAGCCCCTGCTAATCAGAGGACAGAGGGCGATATCTGGCCGAGAGGACCCATGAAGCCTCCGATAATACCCCCCCCGACGGACGGATGGGTTCTATCGGCTAGGCAGATAAAAAGGGTTTGGGACGCCCGACAAGGAGGCTCTCGCAACATCCGACGGGAGATTGAGACTCACGGCATCGAATGGATGAGCGTCGCATGCGGACGGCAAGCATAGGAGCCCACCGGGAGACGCGTCGGCGTCTTGACATGAGACCAAGGCTACGCTGCCAGACGGATAGTCTCCTCGGCGAGTAGGGAGAAGAGAAACCCGAACTGGGGGCTCTGGCAGCATCCGATGGGAGATTGTAAGACTTAGGACATCGGACGGGTAAGCCTCGCCATGCGGGGAAAAGGTTTGAGGATAGCAGAGACAGTTCAATGGTGTTCGGGCGCGGATGAGAACCGCAGCGACTTAGGCCTCGCCGCCCGTCCGGACGGAAAAATAGATGGGTGACTGAGACTGACGCCGACGCCCACGGTGAGGCTAATACTCACTGAGTCTAACGGGTTAGTCTCGCTGCCAAGTGGGAAGCGGTAAGTCGCTCGCTGTGAGGCTCTCGCCGACGCCCAACGGGGCACAATACCCGCTGTGTTGGACGGGTAAGCGCCGCCAGCGAGGACTAGAAAAGGCAAGGTTGTCACGCCGAGCACCTCGCCGGCGTCGATGGGAGATCAAGACTCACTGCTTCGGACAGGTGAAGACGGAAAGGTAAAGTTTGGTCGGGATGTTAGCCGACATCCAACTGGTGGGCGTGCCCACCTGTTTGATGGGTTAGCCGCTGACGCAGAGGAAAAGGTGAGGTTGTCCAGCCGGGAGGCTCTTGCGGCATCTGAGGTGAGATTGATACTTGTGAGCTGGGTGGTGGAGCCTCGCCGGTGGTGGACTGAAGGCTAAGCTTGCCAAACGGCCGGGTATGTCGCTCGACGGGGTTCGATATTTTGGTGCGAACAGACGGAAGAGCGTTTGTCTGGCCGGGAGCACCTCGCCGGCGTCCAACAGGAGATTAAGACTTGCTGTGTTGGACAGGTAAAGACAAGAAAAGTAAGATTTGTCTGGCCGGGAGCACTCGCCCAACGAGATACCAGGACTTGCTTTGTTGGACAGGTAAAGACAGGAAAAGTAAGGTTGTCTGGCCGGGAGCATCGCCGGCAAGGCCCAACGAGATACCAGGACTTGCTGTGTTGGACAGGTAAAGACAGAGAAAGTAAGATTGTCTGGCCGAGCATCGCCGGCGCCCAACCGGAGATCAAGACTCGCTGTTGGACAGGTAAAGACAGAAGAAAGTAAGATTGTCTGGCCGGAGCATCGGCCCAACCGGAGACTAAGACTCGCTGCGTTGGACAGGTAAAGACAGAGTAGTAAGATTGTCTGGCCGGGAGCACCTCGCCGGCGTCCAACCGGAGATCAAGACTCGCTGCGTTGGACAGGTAAAGACATAACAACGTAAGATGTGTGGCCGGGAGGCTCTCGCCGACATCCAACAGGAGGAAAATACTCGCGGCCGTGGGGTGGAAAAGGTAAGGTTGTCTGGCCGGGAGGCTCTCGCCGGCGTCCGATGGGAGTCCGATGGGAGATCAAGACTCACTGTCGGACAGGTAAAGACGGAAAGGTAAAGTTGGGTGGCCGGGAGGCACTCGCCGTGACCTGACTGGAGATGGCAGCTCGCAGCCTGGATGGGTGAGACTCTCCGCCGCAGGGTGGAAAAGGCAAGTTTTTTGCTGGGAGGCTCTGGTCGTAAGTGATGGTCCGTGGTGTCAGCAGGGGGAGCCTCGCCAAGCGTGTGATTTGAAGGAAGTAAAAGCCAGGAAAGCTCGCACCGATTTTTATGAAACTAGAGTTTGGTGGGCTGATTTAATGTGAGACTGGTCCGTTCTGATGTAGCTTTGGAAAGCTTCTGAAGACCATCGCCCTAGGGTTTGGATCTGGTGTTTAGTTTGGGCCGCTGACGTTGCTGCCCCGATGCGAAAAGAGTGGCTGGAAAAAATTCTTGCTGATATGCCTGCTGATAGCAGGACAGTTTTGAGATGGATATTTTTATTTTTTTTTTGGAACCAGGTGCGACTGGTTGGTTTCCCGGCATGGTCTAAAAATAAGAGTTCGAGGGGGGGATCTAGCTTGGAAAATTCTGAGACGGAGATACTCGCGAACGGCTTGGTAAGATTGGAGAGGCGAATGAAGATTAAGAATGTAAACGAAGTGACCTTTCTTGACTTGGTCTGTCTTACTTTGTTTGATCAAAAAGGAGATGGTTTCGCTATCGAGGATAGTTAGCACCGAGATGGTGGTGTTAGTGGCTGGGTCAAATTTGGAGGAGATGGCTAGCTCGGAGCATCTCAGAAAACCAAAAAAGGCTAAAATGAACATGGTGTCGAGTGTACGGGCTGTACTGGGGTCTGGTAACCTGTGCGGAGGGTGTGGATGCACTTGGTGAGGATGTCTAAGGTAATGGGTAGCCTGGAGTCAGGACAGTAGGTCGGGTCCGCTGAATTCCTCTTATCAACAAGGCAGTTTATAATGCTAATATTGGGTGACGGGCCAGACAACAGCTTGTGGAAGAATTGGATACCGCTTATGTAACCTTTGATGGAGCTGACTTGGAGGCATTTAATGCTGTTGAGAAAAGAGATAAAGAGGTTATTGAGAGTAGAGAAAATTCAGGAACGGAATATTATGAGAGATGGAACGACTTGAAGCATTTCCATGCTGTCACGTATGTTTGGAGTGTTCTGGGGAGACAGCCTGGAGGATGGATTCTCACGTGCATGCGCCACTTGAACCTTCTGTAAAATAATATTTCATAAGGTTTGGAAAGGTTGGAGCAAGTTACAAGGAGATTCGCTGGCTTCATTGCGCAGGAGAGAGACACGTGCTTGTTTTATGTACACTTGAAGTGTGCGGTCTCGCCAGTCTGTGTTTTTCTTACAAATGCTCATGGAGTAATTATGCCTGTGGTTTGGAATGCGGTGGATTCATAAATGTAAGATGAACCTCACCACGGAAGCCTGCTCTTATCCTAAACCCTGATGCGCACTTGATTGTGTAGACTGCTTGCGCATGCGACTGTGCACGACTCCGTGTAAGGGGCTTAATATTCTTGCGTCTCCCAATGGATTTATGACGCAAAATGAATGTAAACACGGGCAGTTACGTCTTAAATACGGACGTGATAAACCCCGTAACTTCCATTTCAACAGAAATCCGTGCGTAGATGCGGCTTAATAGATCTCTTACTGTCTATGATGTCATGGTAAAAATGACGGTAAAGATGATGCAAAAAAAAAAAAATCACTCACGATTCTTGGATGGAAAGCGTTCGGATAATCTTAAATACTGAAAGCACTTTTGTTTATTTATGTTTCTCTCTTTATATTTTTAACGATTATAATGGCCTGCAATACATCCGTTACCCAATTAGTCCTTGGTGACGGCCTTGGATGAGGGGTAGGAATCTATGTCTGCACCTGCCGGATAGGTGCTCGGATGATGTATGCCCCTGCGGTAACACCGAGGCAACAGCATTTGGTGGGAAGAGCAGTGATGTTGCTGTAAAAGAGAATATGGTCATGTTAAATAAAGTAGAGAGTGGAGGCAGTATCACACTGAACGACGGCCTCTGGATCTTGAAGTGGGACATTGAAAGAAGCGCAAGAGAGAAAGCAGCGAAAAAAAGACATGTGTGGGTCTGTGTTGTGAGCGAAGGCAGCGTCGCGCTTGCTTTGACTGCCGTAGCTGTAGGCCACAGGAAGGGGGTCCTGAAGAGCTATCGTAGCCTGCTCTGCTAATGGAGGTAGCCTCACGCTAGTGTCTGCTACGGGAGCTGGAGGCCACTGTAAAAGAAAAGAGAGAGGGTTATTCATAGCGGAAGGAAAAAGACTGAGATGTGTGGGGCTGTGTTGCAAGCGGAGAGGCAGCTTGCGCCTGCGGCTGTAGCTGTATAGGCCATGGAAAAATGGTTGTGACGTTTAGCAGGGCCGCTGGTGGTCAGTAACGAAGTAGCTTACTTCGCTACCATACTTAGTACATTTACTAATACCTGTAGTTTCTGGAGTCGTTATTTAGTAACTTTACTGCTTCCAAAGATTGCATTTTTACTTGGCTACGTATCATGAAACATACCGTTACTCTTTATAATGTATATAATGTGCTCTGGGATGAGGAGCAGTGTCTGATTCATGAACAAGCTAATTATTTTTAATGAACCTGTAAAATTGGTTCTCAAATTGCTCCAACGCTTCCTTCGCAAGTTGGAATGATCCGATAGCAGCTGTTCTCTAGTCGACAATTCACTGATTCAAATGATCTGTTTAGAGTGATGTTTCCGGTGAAATTAAATGCACAAGAGAGAACCGGGAGATCTTGGGGATACGTGCGCAACTGATGCTGCAAGATAATTTATTACTGTCGAAATTGATTAATTACATGACTGAAATTCATATTTGGGTCAAAACTGACAGTTGTTTGGGAACTAAATCTGTTGTGAATGGGCTATATTTAGCCCTCTGAAATGCATATGCATATCAAGGTCAGTGTCTCTATGATTTAGGACAAAAACAACACATTAAAATTGCACAGGTTGAATGAGAATACCTTGTGCACGTTCATTTTACTGTTGGTCCGCGGTGATCAAGAGTGTATTCGCAAAACACATTTATCTCATCCAGTTTATCTGTCTAAGGAATGCTATGCCAATTAAATGCTGGTAAAAATACGGAGGTTTAAGTACGTCCGGTGTATATTCCGGGCATGGTGTCATGGCTACATAGTGGCGTTAACATCCAATGTCTTCGCGAGGTCTTTTAACAACTTTTATCAACAAATACCTGTCTTTGGAGATTCCCCCTGAGAATTGGCAACATTGGTGGTTGCGTGCTAACGGAGGCCGCCTCGCGTTAGCATCTGAAACTAGAAGCTAGAGGCCCGGCTGCATACTTGCGCTGCAACTGGGAGAGCCGCGGTGAAGGCTGAGGAGCCGAAGCGGGAAGCGAGTGAAGCTTTGCTGCGGTGAAAACTGGGGCGTGGCCCAGGCTTGTTGAAGGCCTGCTGCTGCAACCTCCGGCCGACGGAGAAGAGCGTGTGGCTGGTTGAGGAGAGAGCAGCAGTCATGACGAAACCCGGAGCTCGGCGGCCGTGTCTGGTGAAAAAATTAAATAAAAATAAAAATAGACGATACTGGGGCCGGCAGATTGACCGGAGGTTACGAAAAAACCCCATCATGGGTCTCGTTGTTTGGACGGAAATGTTGAGTCTGTGATGTAATGGTAAACGGTGCCACCAAATGCTGTTTAACCGTCAACTAGATGGAGGTAAGACAGCTGTATTTATGTCCCAGGATTGATTACCTAGATTGTGTACCACCTGTGCTAATTAGCCTGAGTATCTGACGTGCTCCTCCCGAACTTAGTTTAAAAACTACGTGTCTAAACTTCATTTAAATGATTTTTAACAAATTTGTCCAGAAGGATGATTGAGGGTGAAATCCTGATTAATAACTTTGATTAATAGTCACTCAAAGAATTCTCTATTCTACAAGCAGACTTGAACAAATATGTTTTATTTCCTATACAGCTATGATTGCTCTTGGCTAATTTGGCTGTTGAGAAAATCAATTAATTACAAAACAAAGACACATTCTCTGGAAGCCATGGTAAATGAGTAAACTCTGTTACTGCATTCCTGACATGGCTCAGACCCTCAGACACCAAATACAGACATTGCTTGTAGCATAAATATTAGAATAGATATGTTAGTTTTAGGAAAACTATGATTACATATATTATATACTAGAAAAGGAGGGGAATGGAAATCAAATATTTCATAGAAAACTGCATTAAATGACAATTCTGAAGATATTTGAATCCTCTCCTCCTCAATACATGAAGAAAATAAATAAACATACAAGAACTAGAGACAAAATAAATAAAATCACTCTACACCAGAATATAACATCTTGCTAACTTTTTCAACTACACCCAATCAACGCCTACGTACATCCAATTAGAGGGTCATAAATAAATAAAAGAAACTCACAAGTTTGTAACAACTTGAGGGTGAGTAAATGATGAGTTTTCATTTTTGGGTGAACTATTGCTTTAAGGCAAGTGAACGTCTCCTCTTCAGAGTGATGTCTTATGAGACTGTAAAGTTTTTTTTTTATCTGTAACACTTTTCTCAGTAATTACAAATAAAAGGCTTCCTTTGATGTGAGTTATTACATGACTTACATCGTTTCCTGTCCGAGAAACTCCTTCCACGCTAACGACATATAAAACTGTTATCTTGAGTGAGTCTTCATGTGGTTATTAAAGGATACTTTACTTCTGAAACCAGTTCCACAATGCGGGCATGTGAAAGACTGCTTTACAGTTTGAATTCTCATCATGTGCTTTTTAAGACTTCCCTTTTCAGTGAAACTATTTCCACACAGTTCGCAGGTGTAAGGTTTTTCTGTAGTGTGGCTCCTACTGTGCTTTTTAAGATTGGATTTATTAATGAAACATTTTCCACATTGAGGGCATATGTAAGGCTTTTCTCCAGTGTGAATTTTTAGATGGCCTTCAAGATTTCCTTTTGAAGTAAAACTCTTTCCACATTGTTGGCAGTTGTAAGGCTTTTCTCCAGTGTGGATTCTAATGTGCTGATTAAGGTGTCCTTTTTCAGTGAAAGTCTTTCCACACTGTTCGCATCTGTAAGGTTTCTCTCCAGTGTGACTTCTAATGTGCTTTTTAAGGCTTTCTTTATCAACGAAATTCTTTCCACACTGAGGGCATGTGTAAGGCCTTTCTCCAGAGTGAATTTTCATATGTTTTTCCAGATTTACTTTTGTAGTAAAACTCTTCTCACTTCTGTGACTTCTAATGTGTGTTTTAAGGCCTGTTTTATTCATGAAACTCTTCCCACACTGAGGGCATGTGTAAGGCTTTCCGCGAGTTATGAAATCACGTTTCTCATGCTGAACTTTGTTTTCCATACCATTTAGTTCTTGGCTCTCCTCTTTCTTTAGCATCAGGCCTAGAGCAAAAAGAGACCAATACAAGTTAACTCCACAAAGCAACAGACATCAGTACATTTAGATATGTATAGCTTCAAAACCAACAACGTTTATATTCAGTACTACTGACTAAGATACTGATAATGCTGTTCTCAATATTGTTAACTCTGCTTTCTTTAGGAAATGTCCCAAATAAGCTGGCAGTTATTAAACCCCTTATGAAAAAGCTTAACTCAGGAGAACTGGTTAATCCTGGAATAACTGGAATCCTTGCTCCTTAAACCTACAAATGACCAAATTTTGGCATTCAATAATGGCTACATACATTCATCCATGTGCTATTAGATCTTATGATAATGTTAGTGATGTGACGTTCGACACCGAGGCTTCGAAGCTTGTATCAAAAAACGAAACATCTCACGTTGAAGCTCTGTATCGGAGCTTGATTCGTTTTGCCAAAAGCACGTAACCTATGACGTCTGAAGCTTCATTCGCCTGAAAACCACGTGACTGCTTCATTATCTGGTTCAAACGAACGAACCACAGTGCAGTTTTCTTTACATTAAATTACATTATAATGCGTTTGCACTGTTTTATTTTTATCCTAATTTATATAATAAGGTCAAATGAACTTTGTCTCAGTCCTTAGACTGTTATTTCATGGGACAGATCACAGTTAACATTGACAATTCAGATTTAATTCATGAGTTTATGTTTGATTTATTTGAATTATTTTAGTGGCAGTGCACCGACAAAAATTAATGACCTTGACAATGGCCATTATTTTTATACAATAAATTAAAAAAAGGAATCAGTTGTAGAACCAGATGTGAAACCAGCAGCTGTAATGAATCACAGCACTTTGTAAGGTGTTATTCATTTTTATGACCACTAGATGGCCACAGCATGAACCGTTTTAAAAAGCTTTTGAGTAATGAACCTTTTTCCAATACAATTGGGTTGAAAACTTCACTGGTTCAGAACGCTTCACTTCGCCATCACTAGATCGAGGTTTTCAACCTGTGGGGCGCGCCCCTTAAGGGGGGTGCCAGCACCTGTCAAGGGGGGCGCGAACATCAATTAATTTAGGGACATTCCCTTGAGGATTTATGAATACAAGCTAGCAAAAGAGTCGGCTTGAGTATCAGTCACACTTTTTGAATAAGATGATTTACGGTTAGTCGTGTCAGAAATCCAACCACGGATTGGCATGTTTTTATTTCAGACACAGGCTCAGCTACCACATTGAGTCAGGTAAACTGGTTATATTTTTATATTACAGTATAATTACGCACGCTATACCAGCAGGGGCGGATCTAAACCATTTTTAGGTGGGTTTCAGCCCCCCAAAACTGTATTAACGATCAGGCCAGTGCTGCTTTCTCAAGAAAGTTTTTCATTCTCACGTGGCTGCATTTTTGTCTTGTCATTTGTTCCGTACAGTGGGTAAGATAACACTGGGAAAGCGTACTCCAAGTAGGGGAACGCTACGGAGCCTCATCCTGTGTAAGGAGGTACCATGTGGAGATTACACATATGGACTGGCCAAGGGCAGTACTACATATGGGAGTCTCTGAGGTAGACTCAACCAGCCTGGGGTGAGATAACTACACAGCAGAGAGGGCAGAAGGTCTCTGCCAGGGAAAGACACGGGCTCACCGTGAGGGGAGGCGTACCATGGAAGAATACACATGTGGGATCACCCGAAGGGGAATCACTACACACGGGCACCTAGCCCAGCACAAGGGCTGACCTTGGGCAACACACGAGTGCTGGACCTGGCGTCTGGCGCTCCGCCACACCTGACTGCCGAGGGTGCGGGAGGAACTTCAACAGGGTTCGCCGTGGGGAACTGAACTGAGAAGCAACAAAGCGCACGTATCCGGTTCGTAGAGGGGAATGGCGCAGCAAGCGTGATTGACACCGAGCAGGTTCCAGTGTTACTGACCATCCGAGACAAGTACACGGGAGGACATTGGCTCTATACGGAGATTATAAAATCTCGCAAACGTATTAGGTGTCGCCCAGCCAGCAGCTTTACAAATGTCTGCTATCGAGGTGCCCCGTGCCAAATGCCCAAGAGGAAGCAACGCCTCTCATAGAGTGTGCTCTCACACCAAGGGGGCACGGTAAGCACCAGGCTTGATAGGCCAAGACTATAGCCTCCACTATCCAGTGGGCGAGTCTTTGTTTGGAGACAGCTTTACCCTTCTGCTGTCCTCAAAAGCAGACAAAGAGCTGGTCTGAGGTCGTGAAGCTCTGCGTGCGGTCCACGTAGATGCGCAAGGTGCGGACGGGACATAGCAGAGCATTGGCTGGGTCTGCCACCTCCCGGGGTAGCGCTTGCAAGTTCACAACCTGATCCCTAAAGGGCGTGGTGGGAACTTTGGACACATATCCAGGCCGGGGTCTCAGGACAACGTCAGAGTTACCCGGTCCGAATTCTAGGCACGAATCGTCGACCGAAAATGCTTGAAGGTCCCCTACCCTCTTGACCATGGCCAATGCCGTGTGGAGCACTGTCTTCAATGACAGGAACTTAAGGTCTACTGACTGCAGAGGTTTGGAGGGGGTCCCCTTTCAAGGCCGACAGGACCGAGGGGAGATCCAAGAGGGTACCAGATGAGGACGCGGAGGATTTAACCTCTTCGCCCCTTTAAGGAACCTGATGACCAAGTCGTGTTTCCCCACAGACTTACCGTCTACTGCATCATGATGTGCGGCAATAGCGGCAACATACACTTTGAGGGTGGAGGGAGACAGCCTTCGCTCCAACCCATCTTGCAGGAAAGAGAGCACGACTGCGATCGGGCATCTACGGGGGTCCTCCCGGCAGGGAGAACACCAATCGACTAACAGGTTCCACTTCAGCCTGTAAGCGTGTCTTGTAGATGGGGCCTTGGCAGAAGTGATAGTGTTTACTACCGCTGGAGGTAGCCCACCTAGAACCTCCGCGTCCGGTCCAGGGACCATACGTGCAGATTCCACAAGTCTGGATGCAGGTGCCAGAGAGTGCTCCCTCTCTGAGAAAGGAGATCCCTCCTCAGAGGAATTTGCCAAGGAGGGGCTGTTGCGAGGAGCATCAGTTCTGGGAACCAAGTCCGATTGGGCCAGTAAGGTGCCACCAAAAGGACTTGCTCCTCATCCTCGCTGACCTTGCACAGGGTCTGTGCGAGAAGGCTCACTGGGGGAAAGGCATATTTGCGTAGGCCCTGTGGCCAGCTATGTGCCAGCACATCTGTACTGAGGGTCCCCTCGGACAGGGAGTAAAACAGCTGGCAGTGGGACATGTCCGGGGAGGCAAACAGGTCTACCTGAGCGTCCCCAAAGCGTCTCCAAATCAGCTGGAGTACCTCGGGGTGGAGTCGCCATTCTCCCGGAAGGGCGGGCTGACGTGAGAGCTCGTCGGCTGCACGATTGAGCTCGTCTGGGACATGAACGGCGCGAAGCGACCTCAGATGTTTCTGACTCCAAAGGAGATGGCGGGCGAGTTGCGACATGCGGCGGGAGCGTAGACCACCTCGGTGGTTGAGGACCCCGCAAGCTCATCCGTGCGATGCGCTGGAGGAGTGAGATGCCCGCGGAGTCGCACTCGACGGGGAAGCTCTCACTATGATCCTCAAATCACCCTGACCATGAGCCGAAGTAGCCCTCCGAAACCCGGAGGAGCTAGAACGGGGCATGGCAAGGGGGATACCTCCTCGTTTGTCGAGGAGGTATCTGGAACGCAGCATTGCAATGGTCATGTTCCCGCAATGAGAACATGACTCATCCACGAGCGCTGCCTCAGCGTGCTGATAGCCCAAGCACGAGGGACAGCGATCGTGACCATCAGATGAAGCCAGGAAACGACCACATCCAGAAACACACGAGCGGGAAGCCATCTTTAAAAAGACACCCGTCACTCGTGGAGCTCTTTTAGATTTGCTATTTCAGAAACACTCTTTTTTTGAAAGCGCTGAAGCGCCCAGGGGAGGTCGCAGCGTGACCGCAGAAAGAGAGCTGCAGCACACCGTTAGTCATTCTAAGCAGCATTGGACAGCAACCTCTGTTAACGCGGCATAACACCAACGCCGTTTGCTGTCTTGCAGACATTCTGGAGATTCGCAGAAAGGCTCGGCTCCGAAGCGAAAAGCTGTTGTGCATTTGCACGCGCTCTCCTTTTATAACCGCACCGCGGGGCAGGGTGCGCAACTGTCATTTGCTTATTTTGTTAACACTCGAAGGTGATTGGACTCTCGGGCAAGATCCCATTAGTCAGTCACACTGACGTGCCCTCCAAAAGTTTTTCATGCTTTTGTGACTGACTGATAGGGAACAGAGCGACCACATCAAACTCTGTAAAATGTAAAGTTGGTCACAATACCATGCATTTAATGCCTCATCTGTGGTCGTTCTAGGTTAAAAGAGTTAAAACACCTCAGACTTACACTTTAGTCTGGGACTAGGCTTAAGCCTTGTCTGTGAAACCAGGGGTGAAATTGCTAAACCAAACAAGTTTGAGTAAAACTAATTCCAAATTAGACAAATGTTCTTCTATAAAACATAAACTCTGTACTGTAGCAGAGGATGCAGATGTGCATTTATGTACCAAGCACACCTAAAAAATAAAATTAATAAATTAAAATACATTTAATATGGTTCTTCACTGAGAAATTTAAAAATGTAGTTGCAGCAAGAAGCACAAGCTCTTTTCAGGACGTGCGAGGCACACTTAAAATGGATCAACCACCAAGAAATGTTTTTCATGCTTTGTTCTTTTGCTCTTTGTAAAACTTATGTACTTTAAAATCTGTTGCTTTCATATGGAAATAGAAATGCTTGCGATACATAAACAACAATATTTGTGACCCGTGCTGTCAAAATGCGCACAGGCTAATTTTGAGCTACAGATAAATAGTGAAAAATTATGATTTTGGTTGTATTTCAGGTTTTCACAAAAAATGAATTAATTAAGCCCTCGACTAGTGATCCCTATGATCCAAAAAGTTAAAATTAAACATCTACAATTATTGTTATTTGTAAGTTTCTAAGAGGAGTACCTTTTTCTCTGCTCGCTTCTTGCGCTGACGCTGACTGATACATGAATCGCGCACATAGGCTAGGATTGCACCAACAAGGAATAAATTAAGCAAAGTTTAGAGCTAATCATTGTTTATCTGGGTTTTATTTTAAATCGATTTGTGTTGCAGCACTTAATTTTAAACTGAGATTAACAAATCGGGGATTAGAATTCTAACCTGTGCTTAAAACCTCCATCTATGATAAATTTTCACCACCATGATGGATTTGTCATGTAATTAATCAGCAGCAATGTTAACATTCCTTATCCTCTATCTCTGACATAAGTTGCTTTTGTCAATAAAGAAAAGTTTACTACAGGCTGCCACAACCCTCACAATCTGCGGGCTCAGTGCACTTTAATTTTCATTTTTATTTATAATAAACACCTCTCTGAGACCTGACGATACACCCATTGTTTCGGTCTTTGTTCAATCAGCCACATACTGTAAGTGCACTTTATTGTATTTAAACCTCCTCAACTGTAAATTTAAAATTAATCTTTAATTGAGATTTAAATCAGAGTTTAAAGTTATGGAGCAATAGGATTAAAGGTAATCTATTTTAAATGTCAAATAAATCCAGGATCAATCTGATGGTTTAAATGTAAACCTGCATATTTTTAAACAAGATTTAAAGTTTGGTGCAACATAAATATTAGATAAACCTTGATTTAATCTAGATTTAAGCTTAATCCGTGTTGGTGCAACCCACCCATAAAGTTGCTTCTATGGAGGGTCAGAAAGCTCTCGGATTTCATCAAAAATATCTTAATTTGTGTACAGAAGATGAACGAAGGTCTTACGGGTTTGGAACGACATGAGGGTAAGTAATTAATGACTGAATTAAAATTTTAGGGTAAACTAACCCTTTTATAATCAATTTATTTGTAACGAACACAATGAAGTGCGTTTTACATTTAATTATTTGTTTTTCTAACTTGAATGCTTTTGTTTAGATGTAAAATGAAAAAAGTTGGGTCTAATGATTTCTTATATTTGCTCTACTGTTTTTGTTTTCTTGCATCTGTTCTTTTTAATAACAGATTAAAAAATGTCTATATTGTGATTATAAATATAGTAATTCATATTGAGAATGGAAGTCTAGGAAACAATTGAGAAAGAAAGCTGCAAGAGGGCAGAAAGTGTGCAAAAACAGAACAAAATAGTTCCGCTTTGAGAATAAAACCAACCTGTTTGTTCCTCAGTATCTTCATGTTTGACTCTGAATATTTCTTCAATCTTCATGTCTTCACTCTCCTCTTTAATAAACGCCATCTTTGTTTGTTCCTCAGTATCTTCATGTTTGACTCTGAATATTTCTTCAATCTTCATGTCTTCACTCTCCTCTTTAATAAACACCATCTTTATTTGTTTCTCAGTATCTTCATGTTTGACTCTGAATAATTATTCAATCTTCATGTCTTCACTCTCCTCTTTAATAAACGCCATCTTTGTTTGTTTCTCAGTATCTTCATGTTTGACTCTGAATAATTCTTCAATCTTCATGTCTTCACTCTCCTCTTTAATAAACACCATCTTTATAATAATGTTACGTGGATCTCAGTCGCTTCTTCAGGTGTTTTTTTGTGTTTGTACACTTTATCCTGTTTAAGATGAGAATAAACAGAAAAATAATAAATTAAGAGTTCAGATGCAAAAGCCTCTAAGTGCTGTCTGAAATTATCATCTAAAATGAGCTTTTATTTTTTTTTTATCAAGCTCCTGTTTAGGTACAGTAATTGTACTCTTAATTGTATATAAAAGGACCTATACATTGCCATTAAAGTAAAATAACATGACTATAGGAGCCTGATAAAAATGGCTGATATTTGGGCAAATCCGATTGAAATCCATATTTAGATAGTCTGAACAGTGGTAATCCACATGAAATCCGATTTGTGCAAATCCGTTTTCGACCTACATTTGTTTGTGGTTTGGAATCCTATTCAAATCACATTTCTAGAAATCTGTTTCAGTCTGACCGGTCAGATCGGATTTAGCTAGCTTTTTCACGTCCTCACGCCACATAAAATGTAAACACGTCAGACGTTTTTTCAGAAAACATGCTGAACATCTTTGCAGAAACAAGCTTGTGTCGTTATGAAGTGCAATTCAAGCGGAAAAACACATTATACTACTACTACTACATGTACCTCTTTCAGTTTTGAAATTAGTGGAGACGGCAGCACAGAATAAATCCGCACATTCCAGCTTCCTGCATTTCTGCTGCTGCCTCACAAGACAAAATATAATAATACAGTGCAACTGCGAAGGCAAGATGTCGTCATGACTTAAGACATCATCTGTATTGCAAACTGCATTGCTGTTACTGTTGTTTTTAGCATAGGCATGACAATGTAATGACATTACCATAGAAACCAATTCACATTCACATACCTGTCAACACTCCCGTTTAGAGTAATTTGTGTGGCCCAAATCTAGTTATATGAATGATCACATCAATATATTATTCCAAGGTTGTATAGTTGCCAGATCTTAGATGAAACACATCACCCAATGCATCACCTCACACAAACGACACAATACACAAATTTCAAGCCATTTATGACCTCAACTAGTTCAATCTACCATCACTGGCAGAAATAGAAGAAGAGTCAGGTGGTGATCCGGCGAAGAAAGAAATATATAATATATATATAATTATAGGATATAAATATTTGTTTAAATTTTACAACAGCTGGACAGAAGAATTTAATTTCTTGTCTCGAAGCCATGTAAACAACACCCACGCCTTTTGCAAAGTGTGTCGCACTAATTTTTATATCGGACACGGTGGGAAAAACAACATATCTCAGTTTTTTTTTTTTGTTAAATGTGAGCCAAAATCATCACAATTAAAAGAACCAAAGACTTAAACTACTTCAGTATGTGTGGATTTAATTTATTCAATACATGAGTTTCAAAATTTGAGTTGAATTACTGAAATAAATGAACTTTTCCATGACATATCTGTATATGTATTTGCTAATTGTATCCTAAAATTGTTACTTTTAGTCCTGTAACTCATATATCCTATACTTATATATAGTAACTGAGTAAAATAAACAGGAGTGAGTAGTGTCATCAGATTTACTAATTTAAATATTCGTCTATATCCATATTAATCTAGATACATTTGAAATTGCATCTTTTTCTAAAAGTTTTGGACTTCTATCCACACTGAGACAAAGCTTTTGCCCAGAGTAAAACCTATGGTTGTTTCTGCATTATTATTTTATATTACATTACTGCAAGTATGACAGAAAATGTACTTGAAATTTCAGTCCTGTGGCAATTATGTATTAGACTCATATATTGAATGGCATTTGTGAGCTGCGCTATATGAAAACAATATTCACAGAAAACTGAAAAGATATTTAATATTATTTTTAATATCAATTTTATTGTAATATTTTTTCGTTATTTATATATTCTCTTATAACCCGTCCTCTACCCCTAAACATAACCTAACTATAACCTCTGCAGACCACTAGATTTAAATAGAAACATGATTTGGCCTTTTTTAAGCAGTGAGGTCAGCTCACTAATAAGTTTTCAACACTTTCACCATATCAGTGCGGGCATTAATACCTCACGTGTTGTCAAACCTGTATACTAATATAATGGATACTCATTCCTGTTACCAGTTTCATTCCAGTTACTAAATCGTTTTTTCTTTAAAAAATAAGTTAAACCTCAATCTTTTTAATTAAGTTTGGTCAATAATTGATCCCACTGTTTAATAAATTGCATCATAGAAAATTGATACGCTTGAGGTTTGAGTTGCCATTCAAATCCAAAAATGGGTTTGTGTACTTTAGAAAAATACACCTTGTGTAAATAAATAGTGATTTTCTATGATTCAAAATAATATTTTCTGACCATGAAACCAACAATTTCTTTAAAATAAACACCTGCCTGAGGGGGAAATGAAGGAATTTGTTGACATTTTAAAACATGCCTTTTAAAAAACAGAGTTTTGGTAACAGGACTGAGAAAAATGCATCAATTTTCTACTTAAAAAATGTGTAGAAAATTCAATAAAGTTACCTGAGATGGACCAATACAGATTTCGAATAGTTAAATATGTGTATTACTCGATTCAGTCTTTTTTTAAAAAAAGGTAGAAAATATATTTTTAAGAGTTTTGGAAGCAAATGTCACCCATTCGGTGGAATGGCCCATCTCTGGTTGCATCTCAATCAGATCCCTAGTTCAGTAGGCAGCACACTGGTGAGGGAGTCAGTCAGAGTGAGAGTTAATGGACTTAAATGACCAAAAACACAGACATTTCAGCAATAAATAATAACTGAAGGGAATAAAAGAAAAGTAATGGTAGACAATTACCACTTAGTTTTAAATAATATTATGTATGTTTGCGTTTAATAGATTACACTTAGAAATAGAAAATTGCTGTTGTTTGTAAAAGTTCATCACACATGTTTGTTGTTGTTATTGTTTTGAGCAAGTCTCGTCAGCAGGTGATTTGAGTGATTTAAATTTAATTTAATTGACTTGTCCTGCATCCTAATGTGCATACTATACACCCTACATAGTATTGAAAATTGCTATAATATACTAGATAATTTATAGTATTACTAGATACTAATACTAGAAATACTCGAAAAAATACTAGCAAATTACTAGAATTATAGAATTCTGAGATTTTAGAATGGATAGTATGCAGATTGGGACGCGGGCTTGGAGCTTTAAAAAGATTAGTTTCTCCATCACTGAAACAATCCGTGTTTCACTATATAGGGAGCGAAATGAGATGCGCCTTTTCTGTCTCGTGTGGATGTGCTTCACTCACACAATAACCTTCATAATGTCAGATAAACTATTACAATATGACATTCAGTATTGATAAATTAACTTTGCACTGCTTGTAAAAACTATTAAGTAGACAGACAGCATTGTATTGATTTAACAACAAACCTTTCTTCAGCTGAAACTCAGAAGCAGGGACCCGGCTCTATGATGTCACATATCCAAATCAAAATAAAAGTCCCGTGCACGCACTGCTGTGTCTACAATCCAAAAAAGGGCAACTGTCCCACCGGTGGGCCCACTTGTCATTAGTGTGCACCTGGCAAATTTACATCATAACAGGAGTTCTGACCTTTGTCACAAAAAGTCTTCTTTGTTGCCTTTTTCTCTATATTACACCTTAGAAATCATGATAAATTATATATCAATTGAAAACTTTAAAATCTCAAAATTCATCCTTAGAAAACCATTTTAAAATCAGGCATTACATTACCATGAAAATGGAACATCAAAATCATGTTAAAAAAAATTGTTCATGAATTATAAGAAAATAAGTTTGGATAGTTCACTCAATTTATGTTCAAAAATGGGAGTGACAGTTAACAGGATAAAGAAAACACATACGAATAATAGAACAAGTCAGATAAATTTATTCTTTGTGAAATACATATTGAAATACATGGTGTATAGATGGAGAAAATAAATTACTTTGTGTTTAAAGCTGGAAAAACAATATTTTTTTCATTAAAAGGGTCTTTAAAAACCCTTATATTGATACTATTGATCTGTCACTTGAAGATGCGGAAGAGGATTAAAAACTATTTGTACATTTACTGTATCATTTAAAAACTACACTTAAAGTATTGTTACTTTTACTTGTTTGTGTTGTATGTTTGGGATGTTAGGGTGGAAGAGACGAGGGAGTGGATGTGGAATGAAAACAAATCTGTGGATTACTAATTTTTGTGTATATATAAGATGCTGTATCTGCACAAAATGCCAATAAATATATGTTGGGAAATACATGGTGTTTTATAATTGTGTGCTGAAAATTACCTCCAACAAATGTATGTACACACACACACACACACACACACACACAGCGGATATTTAAAGCAGTGATGGGAAGTTTGGCTCTTTTCAAAGATTCAGCTCTTTTGGCTCGGCTCTCTTAGAAGAGCTCTTACAGCACCCAAATGGCTCGTCATTTAGTATCACTCGCAGCCTTCTATTTTAGCCCAGTTTAGCAATTGTGAATGGTTTGTGTGTTGGTAAGCAATTTTGTATTCCGTGTTTTCATAAAAGCCTTCTTTTTATGCATTTTTTATTCCATGTCATCGTTTTGACTGAGCACAAAGTTATGTTTAACTTTATTTATTTATTTTGAACTTTACCGTGGTACTTACAGCGCTGACTTTGAAGCATACCTTTGACTGAATTGTTTGCTTTTGTCTTTATTTCCTCTTATATAAGCCTCTTCTACTTTGTATTTATACTTTAATAATGGAAATGATTGTTCATTAAAACTGATATTTAACAAAAAGAGGCAGAGTTGTGTTTATTGTTGTGCTCTATCGTCGATTGCTACTTTCTGACATACACCACACCTATCAAGTAAGGGTACTGTTAGCAGTGGATCAGGGTGTTCGGTCCAGAATCGTACTGTACTGCAATGTACTGACCCGAACCGCTCGGTAGAAACAAGCCATTATCTTGTCATAATTGTAATAAAAGTTATAAATTGATTTGCATTTTAATGAGTGAAATAAGTATTTGATCCCCTATCAATCAGCAAGATTTGTGGCTCCAAGGTGTCTTTTATACAGTTAAGGAGCAGGGATTAGGACCACTCTCTTAAAGGGGGCCTAGGCCACTCTTCACCATGGCCAAGACCAAAGAGCTGCCCAAGGATGTCAGGGACAAGATTGTAGACCTACACAAGGCTGGAATGGGCTACAACACTATCGCCAAGCAACTCGGTGAGAATGTGACAACAGTAGGTGCGATTATTCGCAAATGGAAAAAACAAGATAACGGTCAATCTCCCTCGGACTGGGGCACCATGCAAGATCTCACCTCAGTTACCAAGAAAACAATTGGTAACACACTACACCGTGAAGGACTGAAATCCTGCAGTGGTCCCTCTGCTCAAGAAAGCTCATGTACAGGCCCTTCTGAAGTTTGCCAATGATTCAGAGGAGAACTGGGTGAAAGTGTTGAGGTCAGATGAGACCAAAATCCAGCTTTGGCATCAACTCATCTCGCCGTGTTTGGAGGAGGAGGAATGCTGCCCATGACTCCAAGAACACCATCCCCACCGTCAAACATGGAGATGGAAATATTATGCTTTGGAGGTGTTTTTCTGCTAAGGGGACAGGACAACTGTACCGCATCAAAGGGACGATGGACGGGGCCATGTACCATCAGGGCCAGGGCATTGAAAATGGGTCGTGGATGGGTATTCCAGCATGACAATGACCCAAAACACAACAAGGCAGCAAAGGAGTGGCTCAAGAAGAAGCACATTAAGGTCCTGGAGTGGCCTAGCCAGTCTCCAGACCTTAATCCCATAGAAAATCTGTGGAGGGAGCTGAAGGTCATAAGTATCATAAGTTTATAAGGCTGTAAAGTAATAGACAGGGTTCCCAAGTGTCCTGGAAAATTAATGATCAATTTTCCAGTCCTGGAAAATGAGAGAAAACAAATTGTCCTGGAAAAATCTTGCTGTCCAGGAAAACTATTATTGTTATTATTTTAAAGTTCTTGATCATTGTAGAACAGTTTACAAATGGTCTGGAACAATTAACGTTAGTAACAGAAAGCGCTTTGTTCAGGGATGAAGAGTTTTGACATGTAAGCAATCTCGTTGTGACGTAGTGACACCATCTTGTGTTGGTGGTTGCAGGTGCTATAAGTTAAGTGCTCAAATGTTTTCAGCAAGTGTTGTCTAGTATACATTTATATTAGCTATAAAATGTAACCATCACAGAGTGAAAGTTTATAAGTTGTACGTGCTTTCTCATGCTTGTTTATCACAATCAAGCAATTTCAAACGATTCCATCATGAAAAGTGGTAAAATAATTCAGTAACATTACTTTCACAATGTTTTCTGTGCACAAAGCTGCACACAGTCTCTCTCTCTCTCTCTCTCTCACACACAGAGGCGTTTCAGACAGCACGCGAAGAAAAAACGTATTTTTCACATCGTTTATTTCTTATGTGAATGAAAACAGTTAACTTAGTTTTCCGTTGCCGAATGAATCTGTTTTTGAACGAATCATTTGAGAAAGTGATTCAATGACCCATTTATAAAGACTGTGATTTGCTTAATTCTTAAACGAATAAGCATTTTGACAAATTTAATCGTTTAAAAAGAATGACTCTGGTGACTCAATCATTAAGACTGCTATTTGCTGCCACCTACTGGTGGATTTAGTGTAATTTTAAAGTATCTTCTTCTCTTACTATTCAAAATTGTATTTATTTTAAAACATTAAATCTATGAACAATATGGATTACGGATCAACTATGATCCATTTGACCCCTAATGACTGAATACTGCCAATAATATATACAGTAAATTAAGACAAAATTAGAACAAGAAGGGATGTAAAAACAGATGGTAAAAAGAAAGACACTAGAGCATGTAATGGATATTCATTGCATCTGTAACACTTCTGATCTTGAATTACATAAATAAGCAACACAAATGTCAGGTAGACAGTGCAAGTTAATAAGTGGACTGAAATACAGGTGCTGGTCATATAATTAGAATATCATCAAAAAGTTGATTTATTTCACTAATTCCATTCAAAAAGTGAAACTTGTATAATGTATACATTCATTCCACATAGACTGATATATTTCAAGTGTTTATTTCTTTTAATTTTGATGATTATAACTGACAACTAATGAAAACCCCAAATTCAGTATCTCAGAAAATTTTAATATTACTTAAGACCAATACAAAGAAAGGATTTTTAGAAATCTTGGCCAACTGAAAAGTATGAACATGAAAAGTATGAGCATGTACAGCACTCAATACTTAGTCGGGCTCCTTTTGCCTGAATTACTGCAGCAATGCGGTGGCATGGAGTCGATCAGTCTGTGGCACTGCTCAGGTGTTATGAGAGCCCAGGTTGCTCTGATAGTGGCCTTCAGCTCTTCTGCATTGTTGGGTCTGGCATATCGCATCTTCCTCTTCACAATACCCCATAGATTTTCTATGGGGTTAAGGTCAGGCGAGTTTGCTGGCCAATTAAGAACAGGGATACCATGGTCCTTAAATCAGGTACTGGTAGCTTTGGCACTGTGTGCAGATGACAAGTCCTGTTGGAAAATGAAATCTGCATCTCCATAAAGTTGGTCAGCAGCAGGAAGCATGAAGTGCTCTAAAACTTCCTGGTATACGGCTGTGTTGACCTTGGACCTCAGAAAACACAGTGGACCAATACCAGCAGATGACATGGCACCCCAACCATCACTGACTGTGGAAACTTTACACTGGACCTCAAGCAACGTGGATTCTGTGCCTCTCCTCTCTTCCTCCAGACTCTGGGACCCAACATGTAACAATGCAAAATGTACTTTCATCAGAGAACATAACTTTGGACCACTCAGCAGCAGTCCAGTCCTTTTTGTCTTTAGCCCAGGCGAGACGCTTCTGACGCTGTCTGTTGTTCAAGAGTGGTTTGACACAAGGAATGCGACAGCTGAAACCCATGTCTTGCATACTTCTGTGCGTAGTGGTTCTTGAAGCACTGACTCCAGCTGCAGTCCACTCTTTGTGAATCTCCCCACATTTTTGAATGGGTTTTGTTTCACAATCCTCTCCAGGGTGCGGTTATCCCTATTGCTTGTACACTTTTTCTACCACATCTTTTCCTTCCTTCGCCTCTCTATTAATGTGCTTGGACACAGAGCTCTGTGAACAGCCAGCCTCTTTTACCAATGACCTTTTGTGTCTTGCCCTCCTTGTGCAAGGTGTCAATGGTCTTCTTTTGGACAACTGTCAAGTCAGCAGTCTTCCCCATGATTGTGTAGCCTACAGAACTAGACTGAGATACCATTTAAAGGCCTTTGCAGGTGTTTTGAGTTAATTAGCTGATTAGAGTGTGGCACCAGGTGTATTCAATATTGAACCTTTTTCACAATATTCTAATTTTCTGAGATACTGAATTTGGGGTTTTCATTAGTTGTCACTTATAATCATCAAAATTAAAAGAAATAAACGCTTGAAATATATCAGTCTTTGTGGAATGAATGTATACATTATACAAGTTTCACTTTTTGAATGGAATTAGTAAAATAAATACACTTTTTGATGATATTCTAATTATATGACCAGCACCTGTAAAGTGTATTTTACAGCACATTTTTTCCCACCTAAATAAAATGTATTTTACTGGTGGGTGGAGGGATGTTAGACCAATAATCAATGGTCAAAGTTCAATTGAGACACTTCCATTTTCTCTTCTTCAGATCATTCAGTTAACTAAAGACAGAGAGACTGGATGACAAAAACAAACGGCAAGTGACACAATGGAATCAGAACATGAAGGTTAGTTTAAATTAATTAATTGATTCTCACAGCTAGTTTAATACAATACTAAGAACTGATTTGTAAACTGTTGTTGTTTGTGGTAGTAACAAAACAGAAAAGTAAAACGGGTTGTACAAAGTAAATGCGATATCCATTAGTATTTAGTGGTCAAAATAAAACCAATACATTTAGATTTAACTTTTTTTTTCAGTGTACAAAATCATGTGGCGATTATTTTCTATCTGATAACTTTGAAAGTGCAGACATACATTTTAAGTTTATTTTCTTCAGTGTGAGGTGGCACAAAAAAATTGAAGTAAAAACAAATATAATTTAGTGTAATCACTTTTAACAGCCTAATGTAAACACAGGCCTACATAAAGCCCTGTTTAGCCAAGATAACCCTTTTGTGCTAAAAAGAAATTCAAGCCATTTTCAATTTTGACAGTAGGTTTTTTTTTCAGCCTTTTACACAGCTATTTCCAGGACATTACCACTTTAAC
The DNA here is from genome assembly GCA_027564155.1 of Gymnocypris eckloni scoliostomus. Taxonomy (NCBI): domain Eukaryota; kingdom Metazoa; phylum Chordata; class Actinopteri; order Cypriniformes; family Cyprinidae; genus Gymnocypris; species Gymnocypris eckloni. Next base: position 25,639,533 of record CM050432.1, on the reverse strand, counting down.
CAAGGTCAAGGTATCTTTATTTGTCACATAATAAATTATACAGGGTATAATTAGAAGTGAAATGTAATCGAATCAGGTCCGCTCAGTGGACAGTGCAAAATAATACAAATAAAAATTATATAAAGTAACACAACACAAGAGCATATATATGGGAAAAAAGAGAAATAAGAGTAAAATGTGCAATGGAATAAAAAGTGCAAAACAATAAGATGTGCAAAACAAAAAGATGTGCAAAAAACAATAAGATAAATAAGAAAAAAAACAGTGTACTGGGACTTAATAAATAGTAATGTGAATAAGAGGGATGTGCAGACGGGTTGTTCAGGGTATTGTACATAAAGCAGCAATATTGAGAATATGAGAATATTTACAGTTAACAATGAGTCTTGTAAGTGTTTACGAGACTGGGTTTGTGTTTAGGAGCCTGATGGCCTGAGGGAAGAAGCTCCTCCTCAGTCTCTCGGTTTTTGCCAACCAGTAGATTGTATCAGAGGAACACTCATTGGCTTATTGTTAATTTCTACTATCTAATAAAATAACTAATACATTCTCTCTCTCTCTCTCTCTCTCTCTCTCTCTCTCTCTCTAATAACTTATATTTGGTTGTTATATACGAGGTGTGAGAGAGCACATCTCTCGATTTTCATTTTCTTTATTTCAATACGCTGCTCCTGCAGATTTTAGTCAGAACTCTGTTTAAAAAACAATGTCTGTGATTTCCAAGTAATCATTAAAAACTTTGATTAGATGGTTCAGGTTTTCAGTTGGATTCGAGAATTACTTTATTGAGCATTCCATTTATATAAGTTAAAAATGAACTGACATCTGACTACCATTATGTTGTTGGGTCTAAGGTTGATGCCACATCAGCAAATTTTTGCTGTTACATTCAAAACTCTAAATCCTGTGCTAAAAAAATAAACCTATTTTGCATTGAACATGAAGCATTGGAGCTCAATTTGTTTGTTTGTGAAAGTGATTAATGACATCGGAAACTGAGAAAAACACATGGCTACATCAGTATCTGGTTCAAAAGGAGTGAACCCTACAATGCTGTTCACTGTTCATTAATACACTGACATGTTATTAAGTATCTAATGAAATGAACTGTTTGACAGACCATTTGCAAGATCTGAGGATTGTTCTGCTGGGAGTCTCTGGTGCTGGAAAGAGTGCAATAGCAAATGCAATACTGGGTCGAGATGCACTTAAAGAGAGCAAAACCACAGAGAGTGAGAAACAGACAGGAAGAATAGAAGACAGAAACATCTCCATCATTGACACTCCAGAATTCTTCAACAGTCAGCTGACTTATGAAGAGCTTCAGGAGCAGATGATGAAGAGCCTCTCGCTCAGCCTGGTCCTCATTTGTTCCTGCTCGTCATCAACCTCGAAAACTTTGAGGAGTATGAGAGAAACCTTTTGGATCAAATTCAGGACAATTTTGGAGCTCAAATGTTTAAGTTCACTCTGGTTCTGTTCACTGGAAGAGAAAAAATGTCAAGGAAAGAATGGATGCTCTTTATACTTGATACAAAATTCCAAGAGCTGGTCAGTCACTTCAGAGATAATTATCATGCAATCAACAGTAAAAATGCGATGAATCAAACTTACATCACAGAGCTTCTGCACAAGATTGATGAAACTGTCAAACAGAATAATCACCAGCATTACGTTAATGAGATTTATACAATGTTTTGAGCAAAGAGCATAAGAATAAAGAAAAAACAAGAGGAAGAAAAGACATACAAAAAAAAAGACCAACAAATTAAACAGAATCAAGCAAAAGTAGCATGTGAGACTTTTACAACCTACAGTGTAATAAAAGAGAGAACAACACACACTGTGCTTGAACAGGAAAGGGAAAGAAGAAGACAAAAAGAAGAATACATATACAAGGGAAAAAAGCAAGAGAACGAGGAAAGAGAAGAACGAGAAAAAAATAAGTCAGAGACTTTTGAAAAGGAAAGTACAACAGAGCAGAGATCAACACAGTCTGACTGAAGAACAAAACAAAAGGTTATTATCTTCCATACAAAGACTGAAAACATCTTGCAAATATGAAAGCCTGGACAACATGTCATTAGACAGGTTCGAGGACTTCTCTAGTGAAACAGTTGGAGAAAAAACCTGGAAAATGAGCCATGAGAAAACATACCAAATAACATCCAAAAATGGTAAGAACCTAAAAAAAAAAACTACACAAACTACACAAAAGCCTAAACTCAAAAATCTAACATCAGTGGCGAGTTCATGCAAATAATTCAATTAAATATATATTAACTTTTTCCCTGTGCCAATCCATTTTATTACATGACACTAAGAGACAATAGACGGATGTGATTCATTGCATTGCATTAATAGAAAGCCAAATAATATAAAGATTTGTAATACTAAGTATTGTCCCAGAACTAAGTTTTATTAGTATTTTTGTGCCGAGACGTTGAGGGTGGGAATGTACTAGTAGTACTAGACCTCTCATTCTTGCGTTTAAAGGAACACTCCACTATTTTTGAAAATAGGCTCATTTTCCAACTCCCCAAGAGTTAAACAGTTGAGTTTTGCCATTTTCGAATCCATTCAGCCGAACTCCGGGTTTGGCGGTAGCACTTTTAACATAGCTTAGCATAGATAATTGAATCTGATTAGACCGTTAGCATCTCGCTCAAAAATGACCAAAGAGTTTACATATTTTTCCTATTTATAACTTGACTCTGCTGTAGTTACATCGTGTACTAAGACTGACGGAAAATGAAAAGATGCGATTTTCTAAGCCAATATGGCTAGGAACTATACCAGGGGTTGGCAACGTCGGTCCTGGAGTGCCGATATCCTGCATTGTTTAGCTCCAACCCTGAAAAAAACCTCACCTGCCTGTAGCCCTAGTAATTCTGAAGACCTTGATTAGCTTGTTCAGATGTGTTTGATTAGGGTTGGAGCTAAACTCTGCAGAACTATACTCTCATTCCGGCACAATAATCAAGGAACTTTGCTGCCGTACCATGGGTGCAGCAGGTGCAATGATATTACACAGCGCCTGAAAGTAGTCCCCAGCTATATCATAACTAGTTACCTAGCTGGGGACTACTTTCAGGTGCTGCGTAATATCATTGCGCCTTCTAAGCTAATGCTAAAAGTGCTACCGCCAGACCCGGAGATCGGCTGAACGGATTCGAAAGCGGTAAAACTCAACTGTTTAACTCTTGGGGAGTTGAAAAATGAGCCTATTTTCAAAAAAAGTGGAGTGTTCCTTTAAAGCCGAGGACGACTCTAGCCTACAAGCCTCTGAAGTACTTAACCAGGCCTTCTGTTTGAGAAGCATTCTACTGTACTGTGATTTCCTGCTGCCGGTGCAATGCAACCAGGAATACAGCCCAAGGGTGAATTTGGTTCTCTAGGAGCCACAATGCTGGCTAGTTCTGAGTTCCTAGAATTAATCATTTTCCATCAAGTTCATTTTTTGGTTTATTTTGTTCAGGAAATAGGCATCTTGTGCTGTTGGTCCTGTTTGCATGAAAATAGCTCATTATCTACTCACAGTCTGGACCAGGCATCCTCAAATCTAAACTCTACAGCAGATTGGCCCTCAAGGGAAATATTTGAGGAACCCTGGTCTAGAGTATATAATTCATAAATCTGTTTATCGTAAATATTTACATCTGTCTTTTTATATTTATTATGTCAGAACTCAGGATTGTGATGGTGGGTAAAACTGGAGCTGGAAAAAGTGCAACCGGAAACACCATCCTGGGAGAAAAGCTGTTTAAAGAAGAATTTTCTACTGAATCTGTAACTAAGACAGGCCAGAAACATCATAAGACAGTGGATTGTCAAAACATCTCAGTGATCGACACTCCAGGACTGTTTGATACGTCAATTACAGATGGACAACTAAAGAATGAATTAGTGAGATGTATAAAAATGTCTGTTCCAGGTCCTCATGTGTTCCTGCTGGTCATCAAACTAGATGATAGATTCACAGAGGAACAGAAAAACACAGTGAAATGGATTCAGGAGAACTTTGGAAAAGATGTTAAACATTACACCATCATTATATTCACTAGAGGAGATCAGTTAAAAATACACATAGAGGAGTTTCTGACCAAAAACAAGCAGATTAATGATCTAGTTAGTCAGTGTGGAGGCAAGTATCACATTTTTGATAACACTGATGAAAATCCAGCACAGGTTACTGAACTGTTAAAGAAGATAGACACAATGGTGATGAAGAACGGTGGACAGCATTACACAAATGAGATGTATGAGAAAGCTCAGAGAAAGATCATGAAGAAGAAGGCTCAAGATGCAGCTTTAGTGGGAGCATCAGTGACAGGTATAGGAGTAGCAGTAGCTGGAGGAGTAGCACTAGCTGCTGCTACTGGAGGATTGGCTCTGCCTGTAGCTTTAATGGCAGGAGGAGTAGCTCTAACAGGAGGACCTAGTGCTAAAGTTATCGCTGATAAATTTAAAAACAAGAAAAATAAGAGGGGAATGCGAAAGCAGAAGATACTTTGAAAGCACATAACTCTTGATGGTGCTAGGAGTTAATTGTATTGCACAATAGCTTACACACAGCGCAAAGAAGCTTAATTTAAAGTAAATCCCATTAAAGGCAGGGTATGTAATTTTTCAAAAACGTTTTAGATAACTGAGTCGGGGCCGAGTACCAATACAAACTTGTAGCCAATCAGCAGTAAGGGGCGTGTCTACTCATGATATGAAGGAGAGAGCATTCAGTGAACAGCCGAGCCGAGCGACAGAAAGATAGTGGAGAGATGGTGGATAAAAAAACAGAGGAAAACGACTGAGGAATGATAAGGCTTTGTTTCTTCTTGAAAGGTGAGTAACACCATATCTCACGCGCCACGCCTCAACAGCTAAAGTCTGCTTTCACTGGACACATGTATTTCAGCCGAGAATGTAGTTCAAATCTGCGGTTTCGGAGACATGAGCTCCACGCGATCACTGAGCGCTCATGTATGCTGAAGAGAGGAGCATGACCTCGACTAGTCCTTCTGACATTTGCCACTTGCTCTGATGTCCCTGTAGTGAATAAACATAAGATATAATTTGTTTTTGGTAAATCTAACAGGTAATCTTTGGTCTTTATTCTATAGTTCTATTAATATGATTAAATACAAATGCAAGGAGGAAGTGGTGTTTGATATATTTCATCTGTAAATACAGTGAGGAAGATTGCAGCAGCCAAGGCGAGCTGACTGATGTTATCAAGTGCGCTGCTATTTGCAGAATTACCGGACTTGTGTCGTTCCATCCACGGGAGCTTACACTCCCGAGTCTAACTCGTGAAGTCTGAACTACCGAGGATGCAAGTCCGAAATTTGCGTAATTGGTATTAAGAAACACTTGCAGGCCTAACATTACGTCACCAGACTATTATTTGCCTAATCTACTCGGTACTTTAGACCGCAATGAAAACGCAGTCAACAACACGTCTTTGGGAATGAAAGTTCCTGGGACATATTGTTCCAGGTAATTTCGGTGGAAAAGCGGCTTATGTTTCACAGAACTAATCGTTGCCTGTTTTGCGTAGGCTACATATATGTGGGGCGGATCTATCAAAATAGGGATGATACCCTTTTGGGGTAGGGGCGAGTTTGTTTTGGTGATATAATTTAAATAATCATTATTGATGACAATAGGAAAGAAATCAAAAAGAGGTTGGCCGACTCCAGGGCCCGTATTCATAAAGATTCTAAGAATCCTCTCAGAGAGCTCTTAATTTAGCTTAAAAATTTCTAGCTAGGAGTCTTAGCTTAAAAGTGATTCAGGACCAATCTGAGAGCAACTCTGAGCGAGGAAAAGACACAAACTTTTATCTTAGTGAGGAGGCGGGCTGACCCCGTTGCTAGCTATGACACAGTCTTTTGAAGACTGTGATTGGTTGGTTGTCCAAGAAGGAAGTAAGAGCGCTTTTAAGAGTAGGGTTTATTATAAACCTTCACTCTGAAATTACAAGCGTAATTTTTCCTGTTTTACCTTACTCTCTCTCTCTCTCTCTACGCGCGCGCACGCATGCGCACACACACATATTATATTCTTTATTTTTTATTTACCATGCTGTCATACTTAACGTATTTTATAGGAAATGAACAGCGACACAATAAGGTTCTGAAAGTGCTGTAACAGACCCAAATCATCGCTGCTGCATAGTTGCATTTTTCCAGTTGCCAAATATGTTAACGTAGTTAATGTAGTGATTACTTCCATTTCTGGTGCTATGGCATTTCTGCGCAGTGTCAGGTATGTTAACATGTCTTTAATAAGATCTGTCACAAACATGATCCCTGCACGATCTAATGTGCAGCGTCTTATTAACTCACTGTCATGCATTGTGTGCAACACATTTCTTCTCCCTCTTCATGTTTCATTCATTTTCTCCACTGCTAAAGAAACTCTTAAGCCTCTTAAAAGTCCTCGTCCGTACTCCTAACAATTTCGGACCTTAAGACCTCTTTTAAGGGTTAAGATGCTTTCTGAATTACTTTTTTCTTTACTAGGATCTTTTCTTTAAATTTAAGAGGAAACACCCACATCACAAGAATTTTCTTAGAATTTTGTTACTAGGAGCAACTCTTAGCACTAAGATTTTTCATGAATACGGGCCCAGGTCTTTAAGTCTCACTTAGGCATGGACTGAAGTTTGAGAGGGGAATCTAAATCAATTAATTGTCCATTTAGTTTAAAAATACTTTTTTGTAATTTTGTTAATGTTATAGTATAATTATTATTATTTAATTATAATATTATTAAATAATGATCAGTAAATAATACGTTTTTTTTATCTCTCTGGGATACACTTGTGGCTGAGCCTTTCAGCACACATTAAACAGAATTCAAAGAGTTTACTTTCAACAGATCACTAATAAACTTGAAAAACAATATGTATGTTAAAAAATAATTAGGCCCTGATAATATACAATATGTGTACCTGAAATTGGCAGCTGCTGGGTCATTATACGAAAACGTGCCATTTTGTGTCCCTCAGAAAAAAAAGCCCTGTAAATCTTAATAAACCATAAAACAAATAAAATATTTTATCATTTAGTTTCCATAATATGTCTCATAATATAAGAATAAATTAATTTCTGTTTCTTTTGTTTTTAAAGGATTTTAATCACATTTTTGTGCATAGCATCTTGCAGAAATGTTGAAAATGGCCTGTCCCTCAGTATGATTTTTCTACTTCTACTTGCTATCGAGGCCAAAAAAGTCAAACTATCATAAAAAAACATATACTTGTATAAAGCCTTAAGTGTCAGTTCATTAGTCATGAATGGATTTTATTCTTAACGTGTCAAATTTTGAAAAAAAACACAATTTAGTCGGGTCCCTAGGTTCTCGTCAACCCTGTTACTTTTTATGAAACACCTCTTTAAAGAAAATGGACTGTTCCAAAAGTTGCATCAGTTCCAGGAAGTGACATCATCTGCCTTTCATGAAGTTGATGGTAGAAGACAAGTAAGTGTTCTCTTCTTTTAATTATTTTTCTTTGAGTTTATGTAATGTCTGAAAGACAGGGACACGCTCATTGTGTCAGCCCTGTTACCAGAAAAGCATGTTAAAAAGTTATTTGTACATATTTAAAAATGTACATATATAACAAAATTTAAGCCTCTCATTAAGGCACATAATGTGGTGTCATTACCTATACCTCATGGCTAGTAATGGCCGCCAATAACATTTTTCGTCAACCCTGTTACCATTCCAGGGTAACAGGGTTGACGAAAGTATGCTTTTGTGTGTCTTACCCATGTTGTATACCCAAGAAGGGTTAAATCAAGGGTAACTCACCCCTTAGCCAACCCTTCTTGGATAACTATGACCTGGATGACTGAGAGTTTCCACAGACGTACTTTTCTTACTAATAGTGTCTACATAATATACATGTTTTTACAGTTTTCATCCCTAAAAATCATATTTTTTATTTATTCTACTGATAGGTAGGCTAAAATGTGTTGAGGTTACTGATCTATACTGATACACACAAGTGCATTGGGTTTTATAAATGTGCTTTATAAACCAAAAGTCATTATTATTTTTATTATGAAAAGTCAATAAATTAGCAAGGTTGCTGTTAAAGTGTTTTATGTATTTTGATTTGATTTTGTTAGGATGCCTCTTTCTGCAGCTGAGAAACAGCGCAGATACAGACAACGTAGAGATGCTGATCCTGAGAGACGAGAAGCATATTTAGGAAAAGAGAGAGCAAAATGGAGAAAGGACAGAGACACAGGGAAAAAGCGGTCAGTTAGTGAACTAAATGACAGAGAAAGGAGAGCCAAGTGGCGGAACTGGAGAGCAGCACAAGTGAAAAGCAGAACAGCCAAAGCAGCAAGTACAGCAATCATAGATCAGTGCATGACGCCACCTCTAAGTCCAGAACCAGGTGTAGAGCCAGCACCAGGGCCCTCAAGGTTAGGGTTAGAGTAAATAGAAGTTATGGCTTTTGTTCAATGTTTCAATTTTGTAAATTTCGATTTAAGGTGTGTGTGTGTGTGTGTGTGTGTGTGTGTGTGTGTGTGTGTGTGTGTGTGTGTGTGTGTGTGTGTGTGTGTGTGTGTATTTGTGTGCTGGTTTATGTGATTTATGAGGACACAAATTTGTATAATGACGTGTATTACATTGGTATTACAACTTAAACGTGGTTTATGAGGACATTTCATAAGTCCTCGTAAATCAAATAGCTTAAAAAACATAAAAATAAATGTTTTATAAAAAATTTTAAAATGCAGAATGTTTTCTGTGATGGGCAGGTTTAGGGATAGGGGCAGTGTAAGGGGATAGAATATACAGTTTGTACAGTATAAAAACCATTACGCCTATGGAGAGTCCTCACAATGCAGTTGCACCAACATGTATGTATGTATGTGTGTGTGTGTGTGTGCGTGTGGGTGTGCATGCATGTTCATGTACATGCATCTCCCTATTTATTTATGATAATTTGATTGTCACTACAAGTATTTCATTAATCAGTGCTTCATTGAGTTGCAGGCAACGTGATCAGGGTCGTTTAAGGTCAAAGAAGGAGAGAAAGAGGCTCCACCATGACCTGGGGAAATTGAGGCAAAGCCTGGAAAAAGAAAAACAAATGACAAATAAGTACAAAAAAGATACTTCCGCCTAAAGAATAAAACAACATCCCCTTCTTCTAAAGTCAAACATCAATTGAGCACCGCAGCTGTGCAGTCGCAAGCTCGAAAAACCCTCAAATTTCATTCTGCGCTGTTGAGGGACATAAAAAGCAAATGTACAACTTCATATGATGAACGAGAGAAAGTACCGCATGCAGAAATATGGACAGAGTGCCATTGGTCTTCCAAGAAGAAGGTGGAAGACTTTAGATGGAAATGCACTTTCTTTCTCTCGTAAAGAAAAGCTCCGCATTCCAACACATATAAAATTAAGTATCAGAGCCTTCTATGGCCGGGATGGTGTCAGTCGGGTCACCACTGGGAGAAAACAGACAATAACGAAACAAAGTAAAAAACAGAAGAGATTTCTTGTTGATACACTGTTAAACCTTCACAGAAAGTTTCAGTCCGAAAATGCAAACAGAGGTTTGTCCTACACTCTCTTTGCAGACTTCGTCCCTTCTGGGTTGTACATCCAACCATTCAAGACAGAGATACTTGCATGTGCAAAATCCATGAGAACCTCGGCTTTGTGGTTGACAAGTTGAAGCAACTAAATTTGCTTCCAAACTCAAACCTTGAGAAGCTAATAGAGGAGGTATCTTGCAGCACCAGCAGTAAGGAGTGCATGTATGGAGAGTGTCCCAAATGCAAACTGAAAAGTTTCCCACTGGATACTGTTACCAATGCATCAATGCGTATAACATACACACAGTGGGTACTGGAGGAGAAAGAGAAGAACAGAATGCCACGAGAAAATGAGGCTGTGTCATTCAAAGTAACAGCAAAAAACAAATCGAAAGCTCTTTAGAGGAGCTCATTGAGCATTTCACGTGCCTGCTGCATAAGTTCAAGAAGCATGTGTTCAACATCAAGCAGCAGTTCTCATTCTCCAGAGAACTAAAGAGAAGTCTGTCCTCACATGAATGCATTATACATGTGGACTTCTCGGAAAACTACTCGTGCAAATACAGTGCTGAGATCCAGGCTGTACATTTCGGTGCCTCACACCAACAGGCAACAATGCACACAGGTGTGTTATATGTTGGTGACAATGCTAACCCTCTCTGCTTCTGCACCATCTCTCAATCCAAGCAAAAAGGTCCCCCGGCAATCTGGCAACATCTTGAACCAGTACTGGACTACATACAAGCCCATCATCCATCTGTGGTCCACTTCTTCAGTGATGGCCCTTGTACTCAATACAGGCAGAAAGGTAATTTCTTCCAGTACTTAAAACGTTGTTGTGGACGTAGTTGAGGACTAACGACTGTCTGCTGGGCGGGAATGGTTAACAAAAGAAATCGCTGCATCACCATTCACCTTCAGGATAGAAGCAGGAAATGGCCTCTCTGAAATGTCGATATGTGTCTAATCTTTAAACCCAATTTCTCTAGACATAAGATTTTTCACCAGTTTACTTCCTCCATGTTACAACACACTCACCAAATGCCTACATAATCAAAACAAGAATGACGATTTCTACTGCTTATAATTCACTGCAGTGTATGTTACATGCTCCATGTTTACATTACAGTACAAAATTCCTCATATAGATGTAACGAAAGTTAAAGAATAAAGGCCATTGCACACTGAGTCCGAAATTTTTGCATGCGTTTTTCCGTATTCTTCATCCTTTCCTATTAAAATGAATGCTACAGATGCGAAAATGTAGAAAATCGTACCTGATTCAAATTTTTTTGTGACGGACGAACGTTTCGGACTCAGTGTGCAGAGACCTTAACACTTGTGAAGATGTTCAGCTATATGAAACGGCTTTGATAATATTTGATTTTTTTACATTCAGAACATTTTCTGAATATATTACTGTAGAAATGTTGTACATTTCTGTCTTATTCATTTTTGTACTGTGCTAGGTTTTGAATAGCGTTGAAAACATTATGTAAACATGTGCAAATTGGCTTGTATAGTACATCAAGTTTTGGTGGTGTTTGTGTCCAAGTGATAAAAATGATAGCCCACTAATGGCGCTTTTCCACTGCATGGTATGGTACGGTTCGGCACGGCTCGGTACGGTACGGCACGGCTCAGTTCGGTCGGTTTGCATTTCCACCGCAGTTTAGTACCGCTATAGAGTGGGCGGATTATTCACGTGTCGTTATAATTGCGCCTACTGCCATGACATCATCAGAACGCGCCACAAACAAACTCACAACAAAGAAAGGAGACGGAACAGTGTTCTTCACTCTCGGCATGTGGATGTTTTTAACAACAATGGAGAGGTCTATGAATGCTTGTGATTTACCCCCAGCAGCAGAGACTGTGGTGACAGTGACACGGGCTGTAGAGGAGGAGAGCAGAGATGTTCGTGCAGGTGTGCTGCGTTAACGTTAAACTATTCATGCAGCGTGTTCTGTAAAGTGAATTATCAATAAACTTTTGAATATTTCAAAATGTACAATGTATCCCTTGTTTTTTTATTTATGTGATGGTTTTTATAATCGCGGCATTAATCATTTGTCTTTTCAAAAGGTTCATTACGTGCTCATACAATGATACATATTTAATATAGTCTGAGGTACACTTATTCGATCAGATTGTTTTTAATTGAAGCAAAACACAGATACAGAGGTAAAAATATAACCAGAAAACATACTCTGAAAATATAGCAAGTTCAAAAGTAACGTTATACATAAGGCTTTTTCCTTCAAGGCCGCCATCAAGCTCTCACTGGATCCGCTCCTCGGCTATCAACGAGAGGAACATCTGTACTTCCTCAACAGACAGACACTGCTATTTTGTGGTTGATGCAAAAATGTGCGTTTGTTTAAACAGAAGTTGCGTCCGATCCTTGCTGGCTGTGCTGATTTAAATCTAGCGGTAGGACTGTAGAGGAGGGTCTCGTGTCGCAAGTTCAGTGACAAAGTAATGACGATTTTCTCCGGCCAATCAGTGATCAGCAGAGTTTACATGTCACGTTTTGGTAACGGTACCGGCTCGCATGGAACCTCGACCGAAGTGGTACTAAAAAGTATCAGGTACCAGGTACAGTACCCAGTGGAAAACCCCAAAGTGAACCGTGCACTGCACGTGCATCGCGCCGTGCCGTACCATGCAGTGGAAAAGCGCCAATAGACTCTATGAGTTTTGAACTCAAGAGTTTTGAAAACGTGACCTAAATATTGAGAAATGTGTCCTAGCAATTGAAAAAACTGTAACATAGACCACTTCTAAGGACACCAACAAAAACAACAGCTCTGACTCACTTTCTGTTTCACACCCTTAATTTCAGTCCCTTCTAAAGGTGCGTTCACACCAGACGCGAATGAAGCAAATAAATCGTGCTATTATCGAAACTATCACGCATAGTTGGACACTTGAACATTTTGAGTTTACTCGCTTCATTCGCGCGTGAAATTCGCTTCATTCGCGCGTGAAATTCACTACACAACAGACACGAATTCGCGTCATGGGAGGGGCTTCTGCCAGGCAGCTCCAGTCTCGTTGCAAAAATTATTCCTGTTTTTGTAAAAGTACGAAGTAGCATCGTTCAGCTCCGGGTACCCACATACAACCACGATTAATTTGTCCTCCATTGTTGTTTCAGATTTTCTGCCTCCGCTTGTAATCACGCCACTGCTAGAGCAAGCTCCTGATTGGTTAATGCGGTGCGAATATCCACCAAAGTTCAGATTTTTCAACTCGCGCGAATCGTGCATCAAACGACGCAAATGCTCAATTTGCGCTGCGTAATTTGCGCCATTCGCGCGAATAGCGCCGCAGGATTGTCTTTAGCGTCTTTGCATTAACTTAACATGTAAATCATTTGCGCGTAACGCTTCATTTGCGTCTGGTGTAAACGCACCTTTAGAATCCAAGAAAAGTTCACGTTTTGATAAGATATTCATGAAAGCCATTTAATGTTAGCTACAATTCAAGCTGCTTCTTGTGTTGTGTTAAAATAAATCAAATCACTTTTATTGTCACATCACCAACAGCACGTGTTGTAAAGCAATATGCATGTAACAATACAACCATATGTAAACAAATCAAATGAACAGCAATGATTACATGTCTGTTCTCTCCTTCAAAAATAAAAAAGTGCAGCTGACCTAACATGTTCACTTGAGATTGAATTGCTAAAATGTCAGCATATTTACTTTGTCTGGTTTAAGTAGTGCTCTTTGAGGGGAGACAATATGCCTGCTTGCACTGAACACTCTGAAGGCACGCTGGTTGCTGGGATGCACAGAAGCTTCCTGGCAACACTGGCAAGGTGAGGCAGTTCTGATGCATGGCCCATCCACCACACCAGTGTATCCTCTTCTGCTGGAATTGGGGGCAGAGACAGTAAGACTTTGATTTCTCCTTTCACATGGTCTTCTATAGTGGTTGGAATCTCACCCTCTTCACCTCTTTGCTGCCTTGTTGTTGAAGAAATTTTTCTCAGCAACCCGGCTAGGCCTTTACCCTCTGATGCTGCTGTGGCAGTGCTGGTGGATATACTTTGTGGTTCTTCCCTGACTTGTGCATCCAGTATTACAGCCTCTTGGACACAGTCACTGTCAATCTTTGAAGCCTCAGACTAATCTAAAGAGCTCCTTTTGCAGCGGCGGTCAATGAAACAAGCCATGTTCATGACTCTCTTTGCTTTCTCTGTGTATCTATTTTTGAGGTCTTCTCTCACTACATTTTTCATCTCTTTGGTAAGGGATGTATCTGTATCCTTTTACACCAGAACATCGCAATTGATGTGATCCAGGACAGGCTTGATGGCTGACAGTGTTACTCGTGTTTTTGAGGCAACTGCATCCGTTAACTTGGTCAAAGGTTCGAGGAGCTGGCACACTTGGTCCATGACAGTTATTTCAGTATCCTTGGGCATCAGATGCCAAGCTCCTCTTTCTCCAGCTAGTGTTGCACAGACTGGTTGCTGTTGACTAAGGAAACGCTCAACCATCTTGTATGTAGATCCCCATCGAGTCACCACATCATGTATCAGAGTCGTCTGTGACATGGTGAGTGTAGCTTGACTTTCCCTCAGTTCTCGCCTTCTCCTCCAGCTCCGTGAGAAGCCCTGGACCAGAAGGCGGCAGGCCTTGACTGCTGTTTCAACTCTCTGAACATTCAAAGCCTTTCTCACATGTTTGAGAACGCTTCAAGAGCCTTTATCATGTTTTTTCCGGTGTCTGTGGTTATGCAGACCAGGTCTTTTTTGTTGATCCCCCATTCTTTCAGGATATTCTCAAAAAAATTGCTGATGTTGTGAGCTGAGTGATCTTCCGGGAAGAACTGAGTTTCGAGGCAGTTTGACTCCAGTTGCCAGTCTGGGGTGAAGTAATGGATAGTGAAGCTGATATAGGGTTGACCCCCACCACTTTCACTAATCCAGAGGTCAGTAGTTGCAGCAAACCATGTACCTTGAGTTAATAATCAGCTTTGACCTGATTGTACAGGTTTAGTATTTCAGATTTGGAAAAATAAAAAATTGTGATGGCACTTTGTAGTGTGGTACAGAAACTATCATCAGCCTCTGAAAACCAGGCCTCTCAACAATTTAAAATGGCATCATGTCCTTTGCAATTAAATATTAAATAGCTGCAGTGAGGTCTTGAGCTATTTTTGATGTGGGTGCATAAGCCTTTTAAATGCATGTTCAAGTGTCTGTGTCACAGCAGTAGACGAGGAGGGAGTCGAGGGACCACCAGAAGCACCACTGGGTTTGCCTGCTGCACGCCCACTCTGTAAACAAGGGAATAGTAAATGCATTATATTAATAATACAAATAATCACTCACTTATGCATGTGTGTGTATAACCAGTATTAGTATTAATTATTATTGTTATATTATCATCAATGATATTATCAGTAATAATAATAATCAGAATCAGAATGAGCATTATTGGCCACATTTACACATACAAGGAATTTTTTATAGTGACAGAAGCTCCACAGTGCAACAGAATGACAGCAACAGGACAGGACACAGACAACAAAATAACAATATACAAATAGGCAATGTACAAAATGGGGAAAACACAATATACAAGACAGACAATTATGTGTGAGGTCTGACGTGTAAATTAAAAAAACTTAAAAATAACAAGTGTGTGGTGAATAAATAATTGTATAAGTGTTGTGTGTTCCATGTTTAATATCAAGTAATAATACATAACAACAACAATAACAATTTTTTTCTACTTCTGTAATGCAGTTTTCTAGATTAGAAAACAAAATGTTCTGTCAAATTATGAAAATATCTATACTTGTATCACAATATTAAATGCTTCAATATATTGACTAATTACACTATTGCAGCTTAAAATACAGTGTAATGTCATGTTAGATCGTGATGTTTGACTGACTGTCACACTTGTGCTTGCAGGAAGATGAAGCTAGTTTCAAATCATCTGTGGATGGCAGCTCTGGATGCACAGGTGAGGTCATGAATTGTAGTGTGTCAAATATTACTTAAAATAATTATTCAAGCTTAGAATTAAAAGCAGATTTATGAGCCAGAGTAACCTAGGTTTTTAAAAGCACAACCTTGGAATAAAATAAATACCCAACATAGCCCTCACACTCTCTTGCAACAGCTCTCCTCCATGTCAAGTTCATGGATGTGCGTGACATACACTTTTAATCTGACATCTTTTGTTTATAGGTAAATCATTTTGTTATTAATTACTGGTCAGTTTAAATGGAAGTCTCAAGGCCACTGCATTATCACGACGTAGTTAATGGATGTTTCCAGTAATTAGCACAGTCTAAGTTTAAAGGGATAGTTCACCCAAAAATGAAAATTAGCCTGTCTTTTACTCACCTTCGAACCATTCTAGGTGTAGGTCAATCAATCACCTTTATTTATATAGAGCTTTTAACAATACAGATTGTGTCAAAGCACTGAACAATATCAAATAGGAGAATAGAGTGTCAGTAATGTATAATGACAAGATTAAACACTACATTTTCAGTTAAAGGCATTTCATTATTGAATACAGTGACATCATTGTCTAGGTCAGCTTAGTTTAAATAGAATCTGTGTAATCAAATCAACGATAAACGTTAGAAATTAAATGTCCCCAAACAACGGTGACTTTGTTCTTTCAGACGAATCCAGTCTGAGTTATATTAAACAATGTTTTTGATCTTCCAAGCCTTAGAATAAACCACACGGCTGTTATTCCAAAGGAAGTGAAATATCAATCATCCCTCGTAAAACATGGCTCACACGGCTCCGGGGGGTGAATGAAGGCCTTCTGTAGCGATCCTGTGCGATATTGTAATAACAATATCCATATTTAAGAACTTATAAACACTTTTTGTCACGTCCTGTAACGGTTGTTCACTCCACGTCTCCGTCGACCTGCCAGAGTCACCCCACGTCTCCGTCGATCTGCCAGAGTCACCTCATGCCTCCGCTGACCTGCCAGAGTCACCTCACGCCTCCGCTGACCTGCCAGAGTCACCTCACTCCTCCGCTGACCTGCCAGAGTCACCTCACGTCCCTGCTGTCTCGTCCGCCCCTGGTGGGCTCCTGTCTCATTGGCCCACATGGACCTGGCCTCCATTCCCTCCCCGGTTCCACCTCCGCTCCCACCGCCCTCCTGGATTGTGCCGTGTGTGTGAAGCGTCTGGAAGCCGCTATTTGGGGGCTCTGTCATGAATCTGGTTGCCACTCACCACAACTGCACATCACCCTTGGACTACATCTCCCATCATGCACTGCACACACATTCCGTCCACCATTACACCAATTACACAGCTGTCACCATTCACTCATTAGTCTTGATTGCCTCCCACACCTGCACCTCATTCTCACACTCACATATAAGCAGCACATACACTCACCCATTGCGAAGTCTTGTTTTCCCCTGGCTAACATTTCTGAGCGTTTTTCCCTTGTGTGTCTACCTGTGTACTACCTGGACCGTTGACTCTCTCTCCTGATCGTTTGCTGCCTGCCTTACTGACCCCGCCTGCCTACTGGTTATCCTCTCTGTCTGCTGCCTGCCCTGACCCATTGCTCTGCCTCTGTTTACGAATCTGTCTTATCTACGTTGCCCTCGATACCACTGTTTGATATTTGCCTGTCTGACCACCTCTTTGTTTCAATAAAGCTGTAAATGGATCTACTCTCGCCTCTGACCAGTCATTCGTTACAGTATGAGTGAATTAGCTAACCTTCATCTGTGCGTCATTACAAACAATGAAGATTTGAGTTTAGTTATTTAAACAGTAATTTTACTCACTCGTTTCTGATTAATATAATATAGCGATCCAGTATCTAAGCTATTTTATTAATGAAAGTTGCTGGGCAGCGTTGACAACAAGTTTCTGTCCTCCAAAATCGATCTCACAAACCAAAATAATAGGCATGATTTTCTCAGGTCATATATAAAATCAGATGAATAAAGATTATTAAAATGAATATATGGATGACAGTTGATTACAATAATAGTTTAATTTATTCCCCTCATTAGTAACAGTGTCCTCTGTGGGATAAATAAAGTTATTATCAGTCTTATAATAATAATACTTAATTAACATTGTGATTTATCATCCCTGTTATAGTATTATTCATAAGTAAAAAAAAAAAGTACCTCAGGTCCAAAAAAAATGTAGAAAGAATATACAAAATGAAAACATCAAGTACATTTGTGATCTATTTCCATTTGTTATTTTCAAAAGGGAAATACTGACATGGATGTTTACAGAGCAGAGGTCACCTTTTTAATTCCAATAGGAGAGATTTTTTTCTTTAATATTATTATTTTGAGCTGTATTATTGGTTACTGTGTTGTTTCTGGTTACTGTGTTGTTTCTGTTTCAAAAGGCAGCAATAAATAACACTTTTAACATCTAAAGAATGTTTATGTGATTTTATGTTGAGAAATTAATAAATGCATAATAATCATAATAATCGTAAAACCGTGATTATTCCTCAGACTATACCAACAAAATCTATAATCATTGCATCCCTAGCCATGATGTCACAAAACATGAATACATCAGACAAAAGATGCGTGGGACAGGGTGCCTAGTCCTCCAAGGAAGACAGAGCGGCAAGTTGAAGGATGTGTCAGATTTCTTCATCCCGGCTAATTTCCCTTATGTCATTGAAGCTGTTCACAGTGTGGCTGGCTTGAATGAGGAAACAAGCACGTACAAAGCACCATCTTCAGCCCTGAAGTTAGGGCACAACCTCAAGAAGATGGATTGAGTGTCCTCCCAGGCCCTCCGAAATTTGAGTGAAGCAAAATAGAACTCTCCACAACTTCTTCCCTTTGCTGATGTGAAAAAAATGCACCAGTATCTTTACTGCCAGAGTAAGGAGTATCAAACCAAACTCAAAGAACAACCAAGCATCAAGAACTGTTCAGAACTGGCAAAGGTGACACTCTGTCAGGTGATACTGTTCAATCATAGAAGGGAAGGAAAGGTGTCCAAGATGTCCCTCGACAATTTTATATTGAGGGACACCTCTTCTTTATCAGAACTTGAGACATCACTTTGCAAGCACTTCCAGAGAATTGAAATAAGAGGCAAACGTGGACGAAAGTTCCCCATTCTTCTCACACCAGATATGGTGACATCAATGGAGTTCCTTGTGAAGACTCGCCGCAACTGTGATGTGCTCGATGAGAATGTGTTCATGTTTAGAAGACCACAATTCACTTCAGAGGATCAGATGTTATCCATCAGATAGCTCGAAGCTGTAGAGCAATACACCCAGCAGCATTATCCTCCACCAAACTGAGAAAGCGCAAAGATGGAATTCTGTGGATGGAAAGATGGAAAGCGCTTTTAAGTTGAAAGATCCTCAACTTAAAAGACAATAAAATGGACGACCTCACTGACTTCCTAGGACACGACATCAGGGTCCATCGCCAGTATTATCACCTGCCCGAAGGAACATTACAGCTGGCGAAGATCAGCAACATACTTATGGCCATGGAACGAGGACAGTTGTCTGTTGTCAGTTGCCTTTTAGGAAAGAACCTAGATGAAATCCAGATTGATCCACAAGGTAAAACAGGCATGAATAAATAAGTAAACTCATTTACATTAGGGGTGGGATTTTTTTTTTTTTATTAAAATGTATCCATGTGGAAGGAAGATGGCCTCGTAGAGCGGACACGCATTTGGCGAGCTCCCGTGACATTTGTTCAAATATTCGGTTAATTTATATTTTCACTCAGTGAAATCATTCTGCTTGGTTGGGGGGTTACTGTGCCATGTCTTTAGATCAATATTTCTTAAAAGGATCTGACAAAATGCCCAAAGCTAAGAAGATTGCGCCGAAAAGTTCTGCTATCAGCGGCGTAGAGCAGGATGTTAATGTGGACGACGTGAGTGTGAATAGTCGTGAGGAGGAAAGCTCCAACTTTGAACCTGGAAAATCGCGGTTGCCCGAGGGAACCGAAGGCAGTGATCCGGTGCATTTCATCGAAAAGTGGCTGCCCGATTACTTGAAGATTACAACGAAAGCAGGGCGAATCAAGCTTGACCGTGCTCATCGCTCTTTGGCGCCATTGCCAGGACCTGCGCAACGACCCAGACCTGTCATCATAAAGTTCCATAACTTTACGGACAAACAGCGAGTGTTGAACGCAGCTCGTCATGTTGGCACTGATCATGACCCGAGAGGAGCACTGATGCAGGACCGAGAATTTCATTCTTCAATGATTATTTTGCGATGGTGATAAAAAAACGCAAAGCTTTCGACGATGTCAAAAAACGACTGCAGAAGATGAAGATCGAATATGCCCTGTTGTATCCTGCAACTCTGAGGCTGAACATCAATGGGAAAATGAAGCGTTTTGCCTCACCAGATGACGTGACTGTGTTCATTGACAGCCTGGGCTAGCTGGACAGACCTTCGGTAGTTATGTGGTAAAGTTGAACAAAATAATTCACTGAGTGAAGAAGTTGCATCATGTTGCTGGGAGCTTGGTGAGGTTTGTGTTTACCCTATGTTCAAGGATGTGGGTGGTGTTTGGGGGGTAGGCAGTTGCCTGCATACGAAAAGAGTAAGAATAGTCCTTCCTGCATGTTTGGCAGGTTTGTTCACTTGTATAGTTGTATGTGTTTTATTGTTTTTTTTGTTTTGTTTTGTTTAAAGCTCAGATTTCTGAAGGGTATACTTACAGGAATGTATTTTGTGATTATCTGTATTATGTAGGCCTATACACTGATTGTCTGTACAGTATTTAATGTCTAACGTTAGAGTGGTTAGGATTTGTACTTGGAATATTCGAGGTATCCATAATCCTGTAAAACGAAGAAAGATACTTACTTTTTTGAAAAAGGAAAATATCGAAATTGCTCTTTTTACAAGAGACTCATTTGAGTGATGTAGAACATTTAAAATTACAACAGGGTGTTTTTGGGCTGATATATTTTTCCTCTTTAACATAAGTAGAGGTGTTGCTATTCTCATTAAACGTAATTTACCATTCAACGTTTTAAACTGTATTAAAGATATGGACGGTCGCTATGTTATTATTTAAGGTGTGTTGCAAGGTAAAACTATTCTCATACTAAACATGTATTATCCTCCAGCTCATCCATCTGACTTTGTTACTAAAGTGTTTTTGGACATGATTACTAGGCTAGCAGATTTAACAGATTTAAGTGTTCCTGTGGCTCAGTGGTTAGAGCATTGCGTTGGCAGCACAAAGGTTGTGGGTTCGATTCCCAGGGAACACATGTACTGACATAAACATTTTTAGCCTGAATGCACTGTAAGTCGCTTTGGATAAAAGCGTCTGGTAAATGCGTAAATGTAACTATTGTTGGGGGAGATTTTAATTGTGTAATGAATCCTCTTGTAGATAGGCACCCACATAGAATATTTGTCAAGATCTTGGTTTTGTAGATGTCTGGAGAAATCTTCACCCTGCTGACAAGGAATATAATTTTTTTTCTACTTCCTTTCATTGTCAGTCAAGGTTAGATTACTTTTTTATGGCAAAAACAGATTTACATTTAGTATTATTTTGTAATATACAAAGTATTTTACTGTCAGATCATGCCAGTGTCACTATGGAGCTTCAATTTAGAAATACTGTGGACTATTCTATACAGTGGAGACTTAATATTGCAACCCTTATTTTCATTTTACTTTTCTTCTGAATTTAAATATTTTCTATCGGTTAATTCTTTATCCACAGATAATCCATCTTTATTATGGGAAACCTGTAAAGTTTTTGCAAGGGGGCTAATTATTTTATCCAAAAAAACGTCAAAAAATGGTGAATCAAAGAGCCTTGGAAGCTCAATTATTGGTTCAAGAAAAAATGTCTCCTTCAGCAGATTTATTGAAAGAATTACAAGCAGTTAGATCAGCTCTAGATTGTCTTCTCACTGTGGATGCGGAGAAGAAAATAAGATACTCAAAACAAAGATTTTATGAGCACGGAGACAAGCCTGGGAAATTCCTAGCATATGTTGCCAAACAACGTGCAGCATCTCAGTATATTGCTACAATTGTTGATTCAGATGATAATATTTTCCATGATAATAAGAATATTAATAATTCATTTAGAGATTATTATATAAATCTATATTTTTCTGAGAAAACAGGTGACCATCTCAAAAAAATGGTTGACTTTTTTTCTGAGATTAATCTTCCAACAATTTCAGTTGCACAAAAATAATTTCTCAATGGCCCTATTACTAGACAGGAGGTTATTAAGGCTATTCATGCTCTAAAGAATGGAAAATCACCAGGGCCAGATGGGTTTTGCGGAGAGTTCTTTAAGGAATTTCAAGAGTTGCTTGCAGACCCATTGCTTAATATGTTTAATTATTCGTTTGTGGTTAAAGAATTACCAAAGACCCTTGAAGGGGCTTATATCTCACTTATATTAAAGAATGGTAAAAGTCCTGACATGTGTTCTTCTTACAGGCCAATTGCATTACTAAATGTTGACCGGAAATTGCTTTCTAAGATTTTAGCAATGCGCCTTGAAAATATTTTGCCTAAGATAATTGGGACTGATCAAACAGGATTTATACGAGGTAGAAATTCATCTGATAATATTAGACGCCTTTTAAATATGATTTACACCTTAAAAGTGAAATCCATAGATGGGCTAGTACTGCCTTTGGATGCGGAGAAGGCTTTTGATCGGATTGAATGGTCCTATCTTTTCTTTGTTTTGGATAAATTTGGCCTAGGTGAAAATTTTGTGCAGTGGATCAGAGTGCTGTATACAGACCCATGTTCTGCTTTATTGACGAATGGCTTCAGATCTAATTATTTTCCTATGCATAGAGGCACCAGGCAGGGTTGCCCCCTGTGGCCGCTTCTATTTGTGATGGCTATAGAGCCTCTAGCTCAGTGGTTCTCAAACTTTTTTGGTCATTCCCCACTTTAGACAAGGGGGAATTTTAAAGCCCCACCTGCCCCATCGCCCCAACACAATGCTAATGAAATGCGCAACAAGCTTAGCATGTTCCAATTTATTGAACTAACAAGTAGTATCAGAGTAACAAGTTGTATCTAAAATACAAACTATATACATAAAATAACAGAAAGTTCAAAAATAAAGAAAATAAAAGTGCAGCTGTGTCATAATAACTTGCATGAAATTCCAAAATTATATCATAATTGTTTTTTTTCAAGGCGACTGTTATTTTATAACATTCCCGCTTAATGTTTCCATGGCGACGCGTCATATTTGTCACGTGACAAACCGCAGTCACAATAACACTGTATGACAGATCGGCTTAATTTCCTTTTTTATTTAAAAATATTCACAAACTTGCTTACCATGTCATCAACTATCTGATATTCCGATTCTCAAAAATGTGTAAGTGAGTGTGTTTGGTCGTTTAAAAACCTTTATAAATAATCTTGATCTATAACGTGAGATGGGCGCCACCATGTTTCTTTGCGACTCAATTCAGAGAGTCCTGTCTGTCATCAGTTTCTCCCGAAATACATGCAAGAAAGTGGCGGTGAACTCCGAGAAGAATAGAGTAAACTTTATAGTTACTTCCACTATGTTTTCTGATGTGAATAACACACGTCGTCAAATTATATTTGAATAGATTGTTATTGCTGCTTCCACAGACATCAGTGTGTATTTTACAAACTCCAAATGTATTGTTTTACTAGTGCTTATATGTATTTAAATGGCTGAAACCTAAAATAAACATTATTAGGTTGAAAACAATGCATAGTTGTGATATATGACAGCGCTGAGCGCGTCCCTCTCTGGCTCAGCGCCAACCAACGCGCGAAAGCACAATTTGAATCTGGCAGTTATGTCACGTCACTGAACATTCTAAATCCCATATCTGGGACCGTACTCTCAGGAGCACAGAAATAAAAATCCCATATATGGGACCAAACCGGATACCGCTCAAAAGGTTAAACATTTCATTTGTAACCATGAATACAAAAGTGAAACTGAGATGACGTGTTGAACACACACACACACCACGCAGTCACTCTCTAGTCTAGTGCGTGGTCTTGCTCCAGATTCCGGAAGATTTGATCTCACGTTACCATATAAGGAATAAAAAGGAAAATTTCCTCCCGTTGCGCCCCACCTGTCACGTCTCTATTCTCACCAGTGGGGCGCCCCACAGTTTGAGAAACGCTGCTCTAGCTGAAGCAATCAGATCAGCACCATCTATTTCAAGTTTACAGATAGGACATATACATCATAAGATTACACTGTATGCTGATTGATGTATTGATCTGAGCCTGAGAAGTCAGTTCCCGCTCTAATTGAGTTGATTAACTGGTTCAGTACCTTTTCTGGTAATAAAGTTAATTTAACTAAATCTGAAGCTATGCCTTTAGGGACTCTTATTTCTAAACCTAACATTGTGCCCTGTTTTCCTTTTAAGTGGTCACCTCTAGGTTTTGTCTATTTAGGTATTTCTATCTCTGCTTCTTTGAAGCAGATGTATGAATCTAATTTTGTTCCTTTATTTGAGAAAATACGGCAGGATTTAGAACGTTGGAATTCCTTGCCAGTATCCTTGCTTGGTCAGATAGCACTTGTAAAGATGATTGTGTTACCCAAATTGTTATATCCTATTCGAATGGTTCCTATACTGTTCTCAAATAGGGCATTGAAGGGCCCGAATAGCTGGCTGACGTCTTTCATATGGAGTAAACGCAAACCCAGATTAAAATTATCAGTACTTTATCTGCCAAGTTCTATGGGGGGGCTAGATATTCCAAATATTAAGATGTACCAGTTAAGTTCCCACCTGAGATACATTGCAGAGTGGGTTAGGAATGATTCCTCCTCTACTTGGTTAGATATTGAATCCTCCTTTTCACAATTTCCTTTAAAAGCTCTTCTTTTTGTTAAGAGCTTTCAAAACATAAAAGAGATATATGATAATCCAATTATAGTTAATACTTTGAAACAGGGCTGGACTGGTAATCTGGCATACCGGGCATTTTCCCGGTGGGCCGACGCACTATCGGGCTGGTACATGTTATTTTTATTATTCTTTTTTATTTTTTTTCACCAAGGACCGGCCCATCACAATGCGCCAGACGGAGCGATATGGTTTCTTGCTCCGCCTACTTTAGGTAAATATCACTTCACCTCTCCTCCCCTTTCCTCTCGGTTTCTCAAAATGGATAGACCAAAGAGAAAAGGTGGTGCTGAAAAGCTCAAGGAAAAGAAGCTCAAAAGTTTGGAGGCGGATGCCGCGAAATGTGCGAAGATTACCGACATGTTCTCTGTAGGGGCTGCTGCAGCAGTAACCTCTTCCTCTTCGGCAGTTCCGAACCTTTCACAGCAGCATTATCAACAACAGACTTGCTCTGTGAGTGATGCGGGTCAAAGGGACAAGCAGGAGGAGAGGAGGAGAGTGGTTGAACTTGAATCGGTAAGGAGCTTGCTAACAGGGACTCGCAAGCAGGAGAAACGGAGGCATCTAACCTGTCCTAATGTGTGCGCGTGCCGCACATCGCGCGCCATGAGTGTAGAATACATAAACACTTTTTAATATAACACAAATTCGTCCCCCGTGCCTTTTTGGCAGTCAAGTGTGTTCATTAAGTTTTCCATGGGCCAATGCGTTCTTTCACTGAAAGTTTAAAACTAATTCATAGAAACCCCTTGATAGCTCTGGCTGTAGCAGAAACGTCGCGAGTGGCTGGTGAAACGTGAAAACAAACAAAGGATTGGGACAATATATGGTTTGTGTGTTTTTAAACCATGTGGTTATTGTCATAACAATAAAGTACTTGAATATTGCAGTAATTGACATGCATAGCCTTTATTACGTTATATGAACTATAAAATATTATTCTGTCTTATTCTACAATTAAAATATTTACATGAAATCTAAAATGACTTAAATGCAAAGGTGTTTTAGTACATAAAGAAAAAAAGTTAAGATAAAATAGATGTAATAAACGTAATTAGACAAAAGTCAGAAAAACAAAACTGGTATAACACTTGACTCAACATTTCAGTTCCCCTGAAATGATGCGTGGCTACATAATATACCTGTAAAATGTTTCACCTGTTTGGCCAGAACCCACTATCCATTACTCTTAAATGCAGACTGCAGGTCAAATCCCCAAACATGTACAGCATTGGCCTAATTGCCATATGTCACATACATATAAACACCTAATTTCTCATTTACTATTAAACAAAAGGATGATTTTAACTGTGTAAACATTAAGATAATATTAATCATCAACATTTAAATATTTGAATTCACCATTTAATAGGCTATCAAATTAAAAAATTAAATAAATTAGAACAGCTCCAAGCTATAAATATTGAATAAACAGCTCTGGTCATTACTAGTATGGTGTTGTTTAAATTGTACAGATTTTAGGTATCAAGTAAATAACTCAATTATTCATCTCTCTCTATCTTGTTAAGCAAGGTTGTAGAAAAGGAGGAGAGAGAGGATCAGGGAGTACAGGTTGTAGAAGAGGAGGAGAGAGGAAGAACAGGGTGTACATGATTATTTTGTTCATCCCAACTTGGCCATGATTCAGGCATTTTTAAATCATCACCCCAGACAAGATGTGAACAACCCTGTAGTGAAGAAGGTGTTCACAAGTAGAGATGGGATACTCAGAAAGTGGCTGACATATTGTAGCAAACGTCATGCTTTGTTTTGTTTTGTATGCCTGGCATTCAGCAAGGTAACTGACTCCAGCACTTTTGTGACTAGAATGTCAGACTGGAGACATGTTCACCAGAGAGTCGAAGAGCATGAAAAAAGCATGGCACACAGAACTTGTGCTGAAGCCTATTTTTTAAAATGCTCAAAAGCTGACATTAGCAACCTATTAGGGGCCAGGAGGCGTCAAGTTTTGGAAAGAGTAGTGGAGGTTGTGAAAGTAATAGGGAAGAGAGGTCTAAGCTACAGACAGGAAGAGAATGAGGCTGCATATACATTGGACATCAATAGCATTGACCATGGACATTTTTTGGAGATGATAATTTTATTGGGAAAGTATGATGTCTGCTTGAAAGAGCATCTCGGCAATTTTATTGAGAAAAGCAAAACATTGCATGCATCATCAGGATCAAGAGGCAGAGGTTCCCTCATTACTTTACTGTCAAAAACTACCGTCAACTCTGTGATTGATACCATCTGCAACTTAATTCAGGAAAATATCTCCACTGACATCAAGAAAGCTGGGATGTTTTCTGTCCAGCTGGATACAACCCAGGACATAACAGGACAAGACCAATGCTCAGTCATTTTGAGGTATGTGACTGATGTTGTTAATCAGAGACTTGTTGCCGTGGTCCGTTGCCATGCATCCACTGGACAGTCTTTTGTGAATTTGCTGACAGAGGTCCTTGAGCATTTGAACCTGGATATAAGCATGTGCATTGGAAATTCCACAGACGGGGCTTCAAACATGCAGGGGCAATACAGAGGCTTCTCTGCACTGCTGGCCTCACAATCCCCCAAACACATTCATGTATGGTGCTATGCACATGTCCTCAATCTGGTGTTGTCTGACACCACTAAAATAGTGATTGAGACTGGATCACTTTTTGATTTGCTTAATGACACAGCAGTGTTTATCAAAGATTCATAGCAGAGAGTGAACTTGTGGGAGAAAAAGAGTCATGACAAGAGACACAGACGCATTGCTCCGATTGGAGAGACAAGATGGTGGGCGAAGCATGATGCCCTAAAAAAAATATTTGGGTCATTTGGAAAGCCTCAAGACTGTCTGTACATTGATGTGGTGTCCACACTTGGAGCCATACAAGAACAGAAGTCAGTGAAAGCAAATGTACGCACCAAAGCCAGAGGGTACAAAGAGGGCCTACTCAGGTATGAGTCAATTCTGACAGCTCAGTTGTTTTGCCGCATGTTTGAGCATACAGGTCCACTCTCAAAGTACCTGCAGACGGGAGGAGTGGACATCCTTTCAGCCCATAGGATGGTCATGTCAACACATGATGCCCTTAAACAGATATCAAGAGACTTCCAGGCTGTCAAAGGATGCTGCTGACAACTTTGTGAAATGGGCAAATGAAAAAATTGAGGAGCTGGATGAGGAGACAGACATCGAAATTGAGACTGTACTTCCACAGAAAAGAATGAAGAAGAAAAAAACCATGCCAGGAGAGATGGCTTATGATGAGACCACGAATGTTGATGCAGAGGAAGCCTATGAGGAGAAGGTTCATAATGAAATCCTTGATACAGCTATTGAGGCCATCCACAGACGATTTCTGACCCATGGCACACTTTATGCAGATTTGTCCTTTCTGGATCCTAAAAACTTCCCTCTGATCCGAAACAGTGCTCTACCTGAATCTGCACTTGAAGATCTGAGCAAGTGCCTGGTTAAATTTGATAGTAGGGCAACAAGCTGACAACCTGAAGTCAGAGCTGAAAAGCTTAGCAGGCCAGTGGGACAAGCTGAAACAATCTCCATTGAAAGAGTACACTGTCAGGACAGTGGAGGAAGGACCTGATGGAAAGGAAGAGGATGTGGATATTACAAACAAAAGCTGTAAGTCCTGCAAAGAGTGCCCACTGTGCTGCTTTCAGATTCTCCAAAGATTCAACATGCTCACAGATGCATTGGACTTGCATACAAGTTCTTGCTGACACTCTCAATAACCCAGTGGCATGTGAACGATCATTTTCAATGTTGAAATACATAAAGAGCAAGCTCAGGAGTTGTCTGTCTTCCAGTAATTTAGAAGGCTTCATGTTGATGGCCATCGAAAAGGACATTCTTTTGGATTTGGACACTGACACTATAATTGACAGAGTAGCAGAGAAGAGTGAGATGATGAAAAAACTTTTGTTATAGCAAGGTGAGATTAAATAATTACTAAATTATATTAATAAAAACATTTTTACACTGAAGGTATTGTGATCATATGACTCATTATTCCCCCTCTACCTCTTTCAGGATGTCCTCACTTGTGTGGTTAAGTGTTCATTGTTATAGTGATTTTAGATGGCCATGCTTCCTTTCACTAAGTATATAGTACATGCAGATCTATCCACATTGTTCTATATTAAAGATACCAGTATTATTGTGTAACTATCATGTATTTCCTGTGATTCAACAGTCAAATTAATCTCACCTTTGTCTCTGTGACCCCCACCCTCCACCATCTCTCCTAAAGGCTGTCCTCATTTGTTTGAAAAGAAGATTTAGAGCTTAACTGGAGTGATATGCACACACAATTTTTGCTTTGTGAATTTGCAAATACTAAAGTTTCAATAATAAAGATACCAGTATTGTAATCAAGTCAAGTCATCTTTATTTATATAGTGCTTTTAACAATACAAATACAAACCCGATTCCAAAAAAGTTGGGACACTGTACAAATTGTGAATAAAAAAGGAATGCAATAATTTACAAATCTCATAAACTTATATTTTATTCACAATAGAATATAGATAACATATCAAATGTTGAAAGGGAGACATTTTGAAATGTCATGCCAAATATTGGCTCATTTTGGATTTCATGAGAGCTACACATTCCAAAAAAGTTGGGACAGGTAGCAATGAGAGGCCGGAAAAGTTAAATGTACATATAAGGAGCAGCTGGAGGACCAATTTGCAACTTATTAGGTCAATTGGCAACATGATTGGGTATAAAAGAGCCTCTCAGAGTGGCAGTGTCTCTCAGAAGTCAAGATGGGAAGAGGATCACCAATTCCCCAATGCTGTGGCGAAAAATAGTAGAGCAATATCAGAAAGGAGTTTCTCAGAGAAAAATTGCAAAGAGTTTGAAGTTATCATCATCTACAGTGCATAATATCATAAAAGATTCAGATAATCTGGAAAATCTCTGTGTGTAGGGTCAAGGGGTCGAAAACCATACTGGATGCCCGTGATCTTCAGGACTAAAGACGGACAAGGACAACCCAGGAATGTTACTCAGCTCAGTTCAAGCCTGCATCTCTGATGGGCTGGGGTTGCATGAGTGCGTGTGGCATGGGCAGCTTACACATCTGGAAAGGCACCATCAATGCTGAAAGGTATATCCAAGTTCTAGAACAACATATGCTCCCATCCAGACGTCGTCTCTTTCAGGGGAAGACCTTGCATTTTCCAACATGACAATGCCAGACCACATACTGCATCAATTACAACATCATGGCTGCGTGAAGAAGGATCCGGGTACTGAAATGGCCAGCCTGCAGTCCAGATCTTTCACCATAGAAAACATTTGGCGCATCATAAAGAGGAAGATCGACAAAGAAGACCTAAGACAGTTGAGCAACTAGAAGCCTGTATTAGACAAGAATGGGACAACATTCCTATTCTAAACTTGAGCAACTTGTCTCCTCAGTCCCCAGGACGTTTGCAGACTGTTATAAAAGAAGAGGGGATGCCACACAGTGGTAAACATGGCCTTGTCCCAACTTTTTGAGATGTGTTGATGCCATGAAATTTAAAATCAACTTATTTTCCCTTAAAATTATACATTTTCTCAGTTTAAACATTTGATATGTCATCTATGTTGTATT